>BLBF01000018.1:57237556-57274330 GCA_015471245.1 Laticauda colubrina | reverse complement strand
ATAGAATAGAATAGAATAGAATAGAATAGAATAGAATAGAATAGAATAGAATAGAATAGAATAGAATAGAATAGAATACTTTATTGGCCAAGTGTGATTGGACACACAAGGAATTTGTCTTGGTGTAAATACTCTCAGTGTACATAAAGAAAAAGTATATTTGTAAAGAATCAGGAATCATAATGATAGTCATACGGTACAATCAACAATCAAATCATACCAGGAAACAGTCAATATAAATCATAAGGATATAAGCAACAAAGTTACAGTCCTACAATCACAAGTGGGAGGGGATGGATGATAAGGAGTGATGAGAAGATGAACAGTAATAGTAGTGTACCCTTTCTAAATAGTTGAACAAGTGAAATTACAAGTGAAAGCATATGATATCTGTGAAAATTTCAAATGAGATGGAATTATGAAGTAAAGTCCCATTTCTTTCCTATGTAGACATTGATAATATATAAATATTAAAGAGATATTAGGATCAAATATGATTAATTCTGACTGGTCTGTCTTGTGATTTGTCCACTTTTGTTTCCTTGCCTAATTGACTTCCTATGTTTTGATTACCTATTGATTAATTTATGCTTGCTATCATTACATGAAACCAAATTCAGGCCAGTAAGCACAAATGTAGTTTGCCAATATATTGACAATAACTCTGTTTTTAAAATCTTAGGCAGAAAGTGTACCCTCAAAGTAAGCTAGATCTTACTGTAATTTCAAATCACTTCTACTTAAATCAGTTTGATCTGTTGGATACAACTTGTTTGCCAGTTTCTATTCTTTATTGTATGTCATGATTACACTAATATTGTGTTATGTACATTTATGTTATCAATATCTGATTTTAAAATGACCTGTGGGGTTAAAAATTCTTGTTTGACTATATGTGTGACTGTAATTCACACAACCATTTTTACTGCATTCCTGTACACCATTTGATGTACCAGGCTAAACACAACTCACAAAGCACACATGACAAACCATTAACAATTAATTCCCATAACTGTGTATTTCATGTTCAATATTTATTGCCCATCTGGATTACAAAAATCAAAGTCATTAAGAAACTGACCATTTTTTCCAATAGTACAATTTTAAAATATGCAGTATATGATCCCACTCAGTAAAATACATGGGTGATGTAATTATTCTTGTAGAAGACTTAGCTTAAAGCAATTTACCAAATTTAGAGCCAGAGAATATTTTAAATTAGGGTTCCATTTTAAACTTAATATTTAATAGCTCTGCTTCTCCTGTATTTTTATTCTGTAGGGAGAGCCATTTAATAGGTGAAATACTGTATAGCACAAAGATGAATAATATGAAAAAGCAACTCTTGAACAAAACAAAACAAACAAACAAAAAAATCACAGGAGCAGAGAAACTAAGGAAACAAAACCAAATAGACGACTCTGTAATGCAAGAACTGTTTTATAAAAGATGTAAGGATAATAAATAGGATTTCTTGACTTCGAGTTTTCTACTTGGTTTTTCTTTAGCTCCTGAATTGTTTTTCTACCCTCTTAGAAAAGGATTTAAATCCAGAGGGCGAACCTTTCAGACAAACCTGAATCCCAGCAGCTTTCTCACTCGCTCAGTTTAAAATTGTCTTCATGTAGAAAATTCAGTCCTTGACTGATCTAAGAATTTATGACAAATTAATCCAGATATAGCAAAGGCCCATTTAATTATCAAATTCTCCTTTCATTTGAGAAATGGCATGTTTTGTTTTTCTTCCATATTGTGTGGGATTCCCTTTTCCTTTTAATTGAAGAAACACTGCTTCCCTGTGCTTCAGGTCTCCCCTGCCCTGCTTCCTTTTGGATAATAGCAATGGATCACTTGCATGTGGTGTTTGATGCCTTGCATGGTGCTAACATGCAAAGGCAAGTTCCAGTCTGCATGCTGCTTAATGAATGTTTTTCCCCTTTCTCTCCCTCCTTGTTATGTGCTTTCAGAAGACAACTATGTGGAAGGTGGGTGATTTCTATCTTATTTTTTAAGCTCTGTTATTTCCTTGCATATCCCTTCTTTTTAGTGTTTTGCCTCTAGGTTAGTGTTTATAATAATACATCTTATCATTAAAACGGTAAGTTGATTTTGTTGTTTCGTTATGAGAGTGTTGAAATCTTAAGATCATGGTTCTGGATATTTCCCTGCTACCCACCCTTACCTGCCAACTGAAAATTAACTGCTAAAATGCAAATTATATCTAGGTTTAATTGGGGAAAGTAGAAGTCAAGTACCACATATTTATTTGTGCTCTATAAACTTATTAAGTGGACTTCATGTACAGGTTGCTTTAATGCATTGTAACATGATAACCAAATGAAGTCCAATTTTATATTCAAAAAATTCTAATCAACATATTATGTCTCAAACTATGACAACAATCAAAAAACTGTCCTGGATATGCATAAAAATTATATAGTTCCTAATTTTTCCCTAATATAATTGGTCAAACTATAAGTTGCTTTTGAAGTTGCATTGATTATTTAAAAAAAAACACATTATGATACAGCATTAACTTTGTCTTCATAATCAATGCATTTAAAATTATAAATCTCTACATAGTAATTCAAAATATATGATAAGCCTTTCTTATAAGCATGGAGTTCAGTTTTAACTTTGACATTAAGCAATTGCTTCAAGAAAGAGGAAAGGAGAAACTTCCCTTCTACATTTCTAGAAACTTTCATGACTGCATTTTTTTAATGGAATCAATCAGAGGAAAAACAATAAGAACAACAAAACTGTATTCAATGTATTCTCTGTGGTTGCATGCTAACATTTTGGATTATTGCTTATATTACTGTGGTTAAGAGTATTGCTAATACTATTGTATTGAGGGGATATGATTTAATTTTATTATCTTACATGGCAGGACATTATCCATATTCAAGATAATGGATCATATTCTCAAATTATTTACACTATTTTCTAGTTTTGCAAGAAGGGCCATTCATTTGTTTATCAGTTTATTAATGAAATTTCATTTTTCTTATTAATTAGATGTATATTCCATTATCTTTCCATGAGTGTAGCACTCTCATCTGTTTTTAAACAAAATCCCTATGAACAGGTTATGCTGAAAGATTGACATTTTTAAAATCAGTCAAGACTATGAATAGTCATGAACCTGAATCTATCCAATCCCAGTTTAACATTTGAAATAATGTGTTTACAATGACTTTCAGTTGGTATTGAATTTAATTTATTCCAATATCATAAAAATTGATCAATATAAACATTGCTTATTAATAAGCAGCATATCTTTAACCATTGTTTCTTATATACCACTTTTCTCTCACACATAATAAGGACTCTTGAGAATCTGATTGTGGTCTAAATTCCTTTAGACTGTGTACAATTTATTTTATTGAAATGGCAGAAAAAACAGACTTGCTTTAATAAATATTTTTAAGAGCATCTTCCAAAGCAAATAACAAAAAATAACACATAATCCTGCTAAGTTAGTATATTGGTAAATACATTTTTAGCTAGTAAAACATCTATGAGTATGCATACATTCTGTAACTTTATGGAAAAGTTACAGCAGATTAGTGTTTTGTTTATCTGATGTTTAGAGGGAATCTGGTGAGCTACCTACCAAGGAGAAAACAATATCCAGCATCTGTTGTGGTCTAATTGTATTTTGCCAATTGTGTATCCCAGGCAGGAAGCAAAGAAGAGAAGGAACCCTTCTCTTGTGGACTATCAAACATGCCATATGGTTCATAAGTTATAGAAACAGAACCACTCCACTTCAGGAGAATGGCTTTAATTGTTATTGTAATATGTTCTAAAGAAAGATGTGGCAGTTTAAACAAAACCATGCCAACTATTTAATGAAAGGAAGCAGCTTTGAAAACCCAATGAGGCAATCATGGAAGCTCATGGAGAATCAGCTGGCTTTTCATTGCACTCTGTGGGGTCACTTCAGTAAAGAAGATTAAGGATTTTTTCCTTTAAGCAAGAATTTTTAATCTAATTCATAAAGAGGAAAAAAATAAGATACGTACATTCATATGCATTGCAGAATAGTGTCTAAAGCACATTTGTGAATATGCAGAGCCAGATATATATATTGATATCTACATATTCTCTCACTTATTGTAGCACTCATGTCCCCATGCACATTTCTTCATATGTAAGCTTGCTTCCTATATGATCTTCCATTTCCTTATGATACCTTGATCAACATGTTTATCATCTTATGAAAAAAAAAAATCAACAAAGGAAAGATCAGAACTTAAAACCTCCAAGCCACATCATCCTTGTGGTACAATAATTACAGATAGTTCTTGATTTACAATCCCATTCTGGACCAGAATTTCCATGGATAAGGAAGGCAGTTAAGTTAGCCAAAACTGATTTTATGACCTTTTTTGGCCATGATTATTAAGTGAATCATTGCAGTTGCTATAGGAGTTAAATGGTCATTAAGCAAATCCAGCTTTCCCCCATTGCTTTGATTTGCTTCCTCTGACTTTGCTTGTCACAAACCAGCTGGGAAAGTTTCAAATGGGAATCACTTGACCCTGGGATGTTGCAACTGTAGTAAAAACTTGTTTGTCAAATTTCTGAATTAATGTGACCACGGGAGGTCTGCAATAATAGTAATTGCAAAGACTGATTGTAAGTCACTTTTTTCAATGCCATTGTAACTTGTAGGCAATGACTACCTCACTTCCATTTAAATTGGGAGTAGAGAAAACACAATTAGCAAACAAGTCAATCTGTTTAAGTACAGGAGGACTTTGACTTACAGCCATAGTTAAGCCCAAAATTTCTATCGCTATAAAAAAGAAGTTGTTAAGTGAGTTTTGCCCCATTTTATCACCTTTCTTACCACAGTTGTTAAGTGAATCACTGCAGTTAAGTGAATCTGGTCTCCCCAGATGTGCTATAGGTTTGAAGAGGAATCCTGGCATTGGACCCCACATCCTAGACCCTATATAAATATATGTGATTCCATTTGTGGTGTAACAGTGCTGGAGCAGAGGGCAAGGCATGGGAAGGAATTGAGGGAAGCACTGATTCTGAATGAGTCAAAACCTTCATAGTAATTCAGCATATCCAAGAGTTGGATTAAAACTATGCAAACCCCTACCAATAAGCAAAAAAATAATCAAACAAATAAATGGTTAAAAATGGCAAAAAGATTGTAAATTACACTTCCTGACTTTTCTCCTGTCAGCCTCTTACTAGCAACATACTTAAAATATTAAGGCCCTGTCACACTGCCCAACGGATGCAAAACGTTTGTAAAAAGGACACAGCGGATGAGAAAAATGTTCCATCCGTTGTTATCCGCTCTCAAAAGGGGCAAAAATGTGCATAACCAGAGTGGATAACACGGAAAGGAACGGACGGGGGGAGGACACAGAGCGGATGGAAAGCGGATGAGAGCGGATGGCACATCTGCAGGGCTTCCGGGGGGGCTCAGAAAAGCGGACCTGGAACGGATACAGCGGATGCAGAGCGGATGAAGAGCGGATGAAGCGGATGCAGAGCGGAAGCCTAGCAGATGCACAGCGGAAGCCTAACAGATGCCTCGCATTAATTACGTATGCGGGGAGGATGCATTGCGAAAGCTCCGCGGATATAAAGGGAAGCAGCTCGGAAGCAGGTCACCATTCAGAGGAAAGAATGCCTGCCCTGCCTGCATGCCTGCCAGCAAGCCTTGCTGCCAGCCTTGCTACCAGCCTTCCTGCCAGCCTCCCTGCCAGCCTCGCTATTTGCCTGCCTGCCAGCCTTGCTGCCAGCCAGTCTACCTGCAAGCCTTGGTGCCTGCTTGCCTGCCAGCCTTGGTGCCTGCCTTCCTGCAAGCCTTGGTTCCTGCCTGCCTGCCAGCCTTGGTTCCTGCCTGCCTGCCAGCCTTGGTGCCTGCCTTCCTGCCAGCCTTGGTTCCTGCCTGCCTGCCAGCCTTCCTGACAGCCTTGGTGCCAGCCTTCCTTCCAGCCTTCCTTCCAGCCTTGGTGCCAGCCTTCCTTCCAGCCTTGGTTCATGCCTACAGGCCAGCCTTGATGCCTACCTGCCAACCTTCCTGCCAGCCTTGGTTCCTGCCAGCCTCCTTGCCAGCCAGCAACCCCACAACCATGGGGAAGAACAGAAAGCCTCAGCCATCTGCTGCCAGCCCTGGCAAGAGGGACAGGGCCACCATCCCACCCCCTGGCCCTCACTCTGGTTCTGCTGGGGCTTCTGTAGCACGGGCTTGCTCTTCTGGGGCTGGAGCTTCTGCTGCTTCTGCTTCTGGAGGAGCTGATGATGATGCTTATGGTGGTGGTGCTTCTGCTGGTGACTATGCTGATGCTGCACCCCAATGGCGCTTCAGACAAGCACTCCAGCACCAGCCACCTCCACAGTACCTGGAGCCTTCACCCCTGAGACTGAGCGACCAAGAGGAGTGCCAGAGACTCATTTTTGTTTTATAGCTTGTTGTTAATAAAGTCTATCTTTGATTCACACACTTCATTTCTTTTTTTTAATGAAGTCTTGGTGGAAACTTTTAGAAATGGTTTAAGCCTTTGCATGCTTAAGGGATGGGTTAAGATAGCAGTGGAATGGGCAGGGATAACTGTGGGATGGGTAATAGCTGTGGGATGGGTAAGGATAGCAGTGGGATGGGCAGGGATACCTTTGGGATGGGTAATAGCTTTGGGATAGATAAACCTCCAGTGCAAGCATAGTGGGACTGGATGGTCCACCCTCCCAGGTGCCACACCTATGGCCCTTTATTATCAATAACAATGTAATCATTGATCCACACATGTCAACATAAACACAACTCTTTATTAAATGCCCTGTTCATTGTAGGCCTACCCAACATACATGGCCCAATTTCATCAGTGTGATGAGACAGGCTGAAGGAAGCATCCATTAAGCATCTATCATCCTGTCTTGCCACTCTACTGCTCCAGCTGGGGAGTTGCACCAGTGTCTCAGGAGGTTGCGCTGCTTCTCCCCTTCACATGAGGCTCTGTTGGGGCCTTGCACATCCTCAGTGTCTATCAGGTTTCACCCTTGCCTCCATTCCCCAGTCTCCATGTCCCCATTGCCTTGTTGGAGGTCCACGAGCCTGTTCTGCAATACTGGGTAGCGGGTGCGCATGAGATTGTGCAGGATGCAGCAAGCTTCCATGATGTTCCTCACGGTCTCTGGGCGATGCTGCATGGTGTTGAAAAGTACCTGGATCCTGTTGGCCAGGATGCCAAAGGCGTTCTCCACCACCCGCCTTGCCCTGGACAGCCTGTAGTTGAAGATCCCCTCTTCACGGGTGAGGCATTTGGAGGTGTAGGGCTTCATGAGGTAGGTTCTGAGGGAGAAGGCGTCATCCCCCATGATGACGTAGGGCACATCTTGCGTGTCATTGGGCAGGGGGTCTGGATCTGGGAAGCCCACGATGAGGTTGCATTCCAGCCCCTCCTTGAGATGACTGGCGTTGTATTCCTGGGCATCTGAAGATGACCCGTTGCCTGAAGCATCGATGTACATGAACTTGTAGTCAGCATTGACCATGGCGAAGAGGATGATGCTGAAGAAGCCCTTGTAGTTGAAATAAGTGGACCCCAACTTGGCTGGTGCTTTGCATGCCACGTGCTTGTCATAGATGGCTCCAACGGTGTGTGGGAAGTTCCACCTCTGATACCACTGCTCTGCAACTTTCTTCCATCCTTCTTCAGTGGAGGGGCACTGGAGGAGCTCCTCCTTGTATTCTTCGATGATGGCCTGCACCACTTCTCTGACCACAATGCTGATGGTGTTGGGTGGCACCCTCCAGCCATACTACATGCTACTGTAGGTGGTCCCTGAGGCCAGGTGGCGCAGAGTGAGTGCCACCTTGAGCCCAGGTTCCAGGCTGGGCTGGAAGTTGGTGTTTGTCTTGGTCAACCTTGGTGTCAGCCACTGCACAACTTCGTCAAACATGGCTGGAGGCATCCTCATGAAGTTTTGGAATGCACGAGGGTCTTCGTTCCTGAGCTCCACCATCAGCTTGTTGTACAGTCCATACTCTGCTCTTCTAGTGATCCATCTTCATACCCAGACGCTTCTTGGCTACCTCTTTTTCTTCCCATAGTATAGTTCACAGAGCCTGTAGATGGTTTCTCACTGTTGCAGAAGGATGGTGGCTCCCAAAAGGACTGTGTTACGATCCACGGTGGACATGACTGGATGCTGTGGAAGAGCAAGAGTCAGATCAAGGCTGCAGAGGTCTGCACCGCAGGGCTGCTGGTCTGAAAGTGAGATCCAGGTGAGTTGCTCCCCCTTTTTATAGGCAGTATAGGTTTTCCACTATGTGTCCCTTTGCATCCTCTAGGCATCCTCTGGACATCCTTAATATCCAAGATAGGTCCCCTCTGCAAACGTTTTTTCCATTTTAAATGCTTTGTTTCCATTGTGCATCCACTAGGCATCTGTTCTGCATCCATTCTGCGTCCGTTCCGCTTCCTCCCTGCGTCCGTTTACTGCTGGAGCGGATGGAGTTGCACGGATGCACAGCGGATGCCTAGCGGATATCGCGGATGCCTAGCGGAAGCAGAATGGACGCATTGGATACATTTTCTGCTCAAAAGTTTTGAGCAGTTCAAAACTTTCTGAGCAGATGAAACGTCCATAGACGGATGCTGGATGGATAGAGAGGATGAAAAACGGAGGCAGTGAGTACAGAACGGATACATCGCATTAATCAACGGATGACAAGTGTTTTTCTCTGTTTTCCATCCTCTTTCCATCCGTTGGTGCAGTGTGACAGGGGCTTTAGAGGCTTTAACATTCAGGTTATCTGTGAGGTCAGGCAGAAACCGCTCTCTTAATCAATCATCTGCATTGGTTGATTACAGAATTTACATCCTAACTAAGTGATTGTTTTCAAAACTGATTAAAAATCCATCTAGAGAAGAAAAATTAGGTTATATACTTGTACACATTTCACTATGAACTGATATGAATGAGATCAATCAAAATCCTTTTATACATAACTGTGTATAATTGTATATATTCACATGCAGCAAATGTAACATCCAAGAAATGTGTTCATGGCCTAATATCACAGTGCATAAAACATTAAAGGTTGATGCATGTCAAAAACTGATCAAGATTAATACACCAAAATAATTCCTATATGAAAGGCAATGAAGCCCATTTTAGCCATTTCCCTAAAGATCATTCTTTTGTTTAAATCACAACTATCCCTGCCTTTCAGGGATAGGGTGGCTCAGTGGCTTAGACACTGAGCTTGTCAATCAGAAAGGTTGAAAGTTCAGCAGTTTGAATCCCTAGTGCCGCATAACGGAGTGAGCTCCCGTTACTTGTTCCAGCTTCTGCCAAACTGGCAGTTTGAAAGCATTGTAAAAATGCAAGTAGATAAATAGGGACCACTTTGGTCGGAAGATAACAGCGTTCCATGTGCCTTTGGCATTTAGTCATGTCGGTCACATGACCATGGAGACATCTTTGGACAGTGCTGGCTCTTCAGCTTTGTTATGGAGATGAGCACTACCCGCTATAGCCAGAAACAACTCGCACATATGCACAAGGGGAACTTTTACCTTTACCTTTATCCCTGCCTTTATCTGATTACATTAATAACAACTATATATTTTCTTCAATTTTCTCATTAGAAGTGCCTTTCTTTCATCCTCATTTTTGATAGCATTCTCTTACATGCACTTTTTTTAAAATTGTCTTGCTTCATTTTATCAGGCATCTTTTTCCTACTTCTCATTAGAATAACACCACATACTGTTGTGATACTTGGTGTGAAGTCCCAGCCTAGAGAAGCTCACTATTTTAAACAAACCTCAACTGCCCAAGGCCAATACTTAGTTAATTTGGAAAACTGAGAGGAAGAAGCTTAGAGCTTACAAAACCTGGAGATCTTTGTAATTTCTTTGCTTTACAGTTGGCAGTCAATTGTTGTTTAAGGCTTCATTCTTGTCACCAATACAGTTTGTAATCTAGGCAAAATTATATCTGGGAGTCTTCCATCTAATCCAGTCAAGAGGTGAATTAATGATCAAGTGTCTGGAGATCTTATTTGCAAGCAGTGTTGGTATCACCTTTCCTTTCATTCTCTTTCCATTCATTATGTTTATATTAGAAGACAGGTTAATATTTTTCATAAAGGGTTTGTACCATTTCTTTCTGTAATTGTTCTACATTCACTTCAGTTTTTTTCCATGTTTCTCTTTCTTCCATGATCATTTTTTTTCAGGATTAGTTTTTATACTGTCAAGTAATAATCTGTTTCACAATCAGATCTTCTCATCCCTTTAGTACCCTCACCGATTCTGTTTTTTATCACAAACAACCAAATTAATCATGCTTTTACAGTATAAGTATGCATAAAAAGCATGTATTTAAAATTGATATTAGAAACACATTCTTTTTGTTCACCAAATGCAGGAGTCTTCGACTTACAACAGTTCATTTAGTGACTGTTTGAAGTGATAACAGCTCTGAAAAAAATGACTTATGACTGTTTTTTACACTTACAACTGTTGCAGCAGCTCCATGGTCACATGATCACAATGCAGATGCTTGGTAACTGTTACATAGTTATGATTGTTAGTGTCCCAGGATCATGTGATCACCTTTTGTGACCTTCTGATACACCGAGTCAATGAAGAAACCAGATTCACTTAATAACCATGTTACTAATTTAACAACTTCACTGATTCACTGAACAACTGTGGTAAGATAGGTCATAAAATGGGACAAATTCACTTAAGAAATGTTTCATACAGCAACAGAAATTTGGGGCTCAATTGTGGCATAGGTTGAGGACTTCCTGTGCTAGAGAGTGTTTTACAGCCCTCTCTAAGCGGTTTACAGAATCAGCATATAGTCCCCAACAATCTGGGTCCTCATTTTACTTACCTCGGAAGGATGGAAGGCTGAGTCTGGTGAGATTCGAACTGCCAAATTGCAGGCATCTGGCACTTAGAAGTCACCTGTAGTACTGCACTCTAATCACTGCACCACCATGGCTCTGTAATCAACATTCTTGTTCGTTCCTGGGCATCTAAATGGCTCTTTAATTTCATTCTTCTTGTTTCTAGCCCATTGCTTCATATCATATTATTCATATTCATATTATTGCATTCATTCAGAATTTTTCAACATATCACTGCAAGTTCTTTCGTCCTTCATTGAATCATAACATGCAACATGCATGCATCATTACAACTTGCATAATCATCAATGTAGGACTTCTGAATATTTTACTCCATTGATCACTGATTATGGCTTTGATCAACCAAAAAATGTCACATTTTACTGAATAAAATAAAGACAATGTAACAAAGTTGGCAGGTTTGTTGTCCTCATGCTATATGCAACAATCCCTATGAAGAATTTCATTGCACACAGTAAGAAGTATTCATATGTTAATGTTTCATACATACTTAGCTGTTTTATTTTAGATCACTACACTTTAAAACAAAAAAAATAGTTAAATAATGCACATTTTAAAAAAAATCACTTTAATATTATTATGGCCATAAACCAATGTGCAAGTTTATGCAGTTAATAGATAACATAGGCAATATAAAATTCAGAAACAAGAAACTTATATTCTTAAAAACCATATGAATTGTTATGTATCTAGTGGAGTAAGAGTAATATTGTCAGAGTAAAATGTGAGAATAAATTCTGTTATTCAAAATTCCATTTATGACAGGAAACCTAGTATATTTATTCATTTATTATTTATTTATTTTGTATAACCACCCATCTCAATTGAGTAATTCTGGGTGGTGAATAATCATAAAACCAATTAAATAATCCATCGAGTCCTTCACATATTTGAAGGACACCACCAGATCTTCAGGGTCTTTCAAAAGACACCAGGGCTGGGGCCATCCTAATCTCAGGAGGCAGCATGTTTAAGAGGGCAGGCACTATGTAGAAAAACACAACTCCTGGTTCCTGTCAGCTGACATTCCTTAGTCCTGCTGGACTGGATTCATGAAAAAAAAAACTTGAAAAAATGGTCCTTCAGGTAACTCCGTCCTAAGTCATAAAGGACTTGGGTACCAACATCTAGAATTCCATCTGAAAGCCAATGTAGCCCCTGAAGAAAAGATGATACATGTGCTGAATAGCTGACACCATTTGTAACCGATGCAACCTCCTTCTGTACTGGCTAAAACTTTCAAATGCTCAAATGCTCATCAAGAGCAGGACCATATAGAGCACATTGCAGTAATCCAAATTGGAGGACATGAGCCCTCTGATCCAGGAATCAAAGCAACAGGTACCCAGCCCAAAGACCCTCTTAGCCACAGCAACCATCTGCTGTTCCAGCAGGAATCATGAGCCCAAGAAGATGCCCAGATTGTGCATCATACCCATTTGAGACAGTGCCACCAGTGATGGAAAGCCCAAGAACCTACGGCCACTCCATCTTGCTTGGTTTGAGCCAAAGCCCTTTGTGCCCATCCAGTCTCCTAGAGCCTCTAGACCCTGGGACAGACAGCCCAGGAGGGAGATATGTTGGGTATTATCAGCATATTGATGATACCTTCCCCAAACATCAGATCACCTAACCCAATGGCCACATGTGGATGTGAGATAAAAGGGAAGATACAATCAAACTCTGTGGCACTCCAGAACGCAGAAGGCATATGCTGTACCTCTTCATTCTTATTATCATCAAATGAAACAAACCTCAGAGGGAGGAGAATCAGCACAACACTGTGCCATCCATTCCCAATTCCTGAAGCCAGTCCAGAAGGATACTATGATTGAAGGCTGCTCAGAGGTGAGGAAGAGGAAAGATGGATGCACTGTCTCTATCAAGCTCCTGCCAGAAATCATTTAGGAGCACATCAACACTGTCTCAGTCCTCATTCCCAGCCTGAAAGTGATCCAGATAATCCATGTCATCCAAGCTCTTTGAATTTGCCATGAGATTACTTTCTCTACAACATTCCTTAAAAAGGAATAGTTGTATATTTCTTATATTATAGGATTTTGATAATTGTATATATTACAATTTCTACTGCTAGAAAAAAATATATGAATCTGCATAGGAAAGAAAATGGAGAAGGGGTGCATTTATGCAATAAATCCCATTGAGTTCTGTGGAAGATAATCCATGGAAGATTCTGTAGATACATTTTGGATTTAACTTTTTTATTTATTTGACTGCTTTTAGAACTCATTTGAGAATAACTTCTGCTGCTTATAGTAGGATTTACTTGGAATAGATTCCTTTACAACCAAAACAGTTACTGTAATTATTGAGGTGATTATGGAGGTGCAAGACTGATATTTGTAACAGAACCCAGTTTGTGATGCAAATTTGCGATATTGTTTAAAATTTTATTTCTTTCATTGACTGATAATACAAAATTTACAATATGAACTTTGCTTCTTAAAGCATTCTTAATTTAGGAGATCATATTACCTTTTTACTGTATATCTGATCAATTTTCTATGTGAAGTAGAAGCCTTAATAAAGTTTTGGAATCTTACCTTCCAGTGAACACCAGCATATTCTTTTTCAAACCTTATTTGTGTGAAGAAATGTGTAAGAATAAACTGCATGAGATTATATTTCATGATCTTCCCAAAGGAATAGAATATTATTTTATGGCTTTTATTTTTATTTTTAAATGACTTATATTGAGGTATTTATTTGTTTAAAGTTAATTTCTATTAATGTTTGTAAAATTGAATATGGTGTATATTTCTTTTAAGAGGATGGAAAATACAGTCCCCATTCCCCCATTTGTTTCTTTAGGAAAATATAGCTTTAAAATGTTTTAGATAATTTGGATGGTAAGGAATTGTATAACCTACAGTTCTTTATAATTTTGAAAAACAACAGACCTTAATTTTGGTAAACCAAAAGTGTAATTCATTTTCAGCTGATCAAAGCAATGGATAGTAAGGACTTCCCCTTCCACTTTATACTATGTTGTTTTTCCATTCACTGGATGATGATGTTGATGATGATGATATTCAGAAATGTATTTATTTTAGGTTGAATGTTGCACACAAACAAGGTGATGTCCCTTGCATTTTCATTTCAATGTGATAAAGTAATTATTTTATTTAATTATTTGAAACGCTCATTTTCAATGAGAGGAAAAAGATCAGACCCAGCCCATTCTTCAGGTTGACACTACTCCAGGTTTGGAAAAGAAAATAAATAAATAAAAAGATACTATTTTATAACTGCAGGATGAAGCATCCATCTAGCCAAAAAAATGTGATCCAAGTATTTATGAGATTTATGAACAAATATTCTAGGAATTGGTTGAAGTTGAAATCATTTTCTTACTATTTTTTGTCATTAAAACCCATTTTAATACTTAAAGAAGATAAAAGGTAATTCAGAATTATTGTGTTCAAATAGTAGTGCAATTGTCCAATTCCCACCTCCAAAAGAATTCCAACTGGTGGTTGAAACAAGCTACTTTAACTTTGCAGTATTATGCAAATACCTCACAAGAGACAGACACCTGTTATCAAAGAAATTTAAAAAGTCACTGTGACACTACCACCTTCCCTTGAACCCTTGTTCATTGCTGACTGTGCTCTTGTTTCCCTTTAAGGTCTGGCGCACTTGATGATGGGCGACCAAGGTATGGGTTCTGCTCCTTTTCCACTCTGCTTCAATCATTTTATTTTATTTTATAAAAAAATATTTGTTTCTTTTTTGTGCAGCTGCTTCAAAGTCCATCATAACAAATGATGGCCAAATGCTTGTGAGCTGTCTCAGGCTGTAAATAATCACACAGTCCTAATTACATCTTTTGGGTTTTTTTCCCTTTCTTTTGCATTGTGTGTCTATAAATATATCTAGCTTATGTTGCTGTTGTTTTTTTACTATTTCCTCCTGAACCCTTTTGTTCTATTTTTTTATTGTTTTCCTCATCCCACTAACAATAAAATAACTGTTAAAAAGGGTGCTATTTCTAAAAATCATATTGAGAAATTACTATGAGATTAAATATAATGATGATCATAAAACCTGAAATGCACTCTTTAGATAAATATGAAAGAAAACACTTGACTTATCCCCCCCCCCCAAAAAAAAAAAAGTAATCTGCTTTGCATTAATGCATGGTTGTTTGGAAAATGCAGAAACCATTTGTTTTTGGCTTCTGGAATGTTAAGAAGACATTTTTGTAGCATAATGGAATTCGTGATGTGTACTCATCACCTTGTACAAATTCTTGTCCACCCAATTCAGTGTTCATGTTACTTTTGTGTCATGCCTTTAAAAAATAAAGCATGGGTTACTTCTGTATTTTTGTGCATGTACATGAAAGTTGGAAAGCAATAATTCTTAAAATGTGACACCAACTGCATCTCCATTTATCTTCAATCATTTGCCTCAAGCTTTGTCTCTTTTCATGCTTTGGTCTGTGATGGCATTTACATACACAACTCTTACTGTTGTTTCTCTTTTGTTTTCTCTTCCGTCTGGCAATACTTTCTTCATGGAACCATTTCATCAAATCCATAGGTAAAAGTAAAGGTATTACATGTCTTTCTTCTTTCCTTCCTTCTATGTCCCTTCCCATTCTTTTAAAAACCATCTATATACTGCAAAGTATATCTGAGTGATGCAAGTACTGTTTATGTATTTAGTGTTGATACATTGTGCTGATGGGAGGTAGATATGCCTTTTTATTTTACAAGAAAAGCTTAGTTGGTAAGGATCAGGGGAAAAAAAACAGACTAATTTTTTTTAAGAATGTTTGTTGTGTCTTGAATAGAAATAACAGGGCTGTGACACTATGATCTAACATTATCTTGACAATGTAAAAGCGTATTGGTGACATAGTCTGTTAGCCAAGCTTACCAGAACAAAAATTATGAATGGATCAAAGATAGGACAGAGATTGGCAGAAATGTAAGTGAGAATTAATTGGTAATAGCTAAAACATTAATGAGTGTATGATATGTAGTATGAGAAAAGATGATGTCAAACACCAATATTTGTTTGGAGAAAATATAAGATGGAAAGGATGGGGATGGGTTGATAGAGACTTTTCCAGGATTAAGAGAACAGCTTGGAAGAACAATCGGAGGCAGGCCCTGGAGAAGTTTAATTCAACTAACCATCTGAGGTATGAATTCTGTTTTCATTGCCCTCCAAATGCAAAGCATATCTGTCAGAGGCAGTCTTTAAGCATGAAGCCATCAGATAGCTGAGTTGAAAAAGTTGGCTCAGGGTCCACTGCAGTGACATGTAAGTCTGAGTACCATATGAGCAGAGCTTTTGTCTGCTATAGAAACTTGGATATAGTTTTGTCTGTGAGAGTTTTGTGCATAGATTTGTAACTTTATGTGTATTGCTCAAAGCATGAATACAAGAGAGATAGGAGACCCAGAATATTAAATGAAAGGTTGTGTAAGATTTTGGAGGATTTTATTTATCCTCTTAAATTTGTTATTTAAATCTGTATGTGAAAATAAGTAAAAACAGGTCACTCTTGCCACATCCTTTGGTAAGTTTGAAACTTAATTAGTGTATCAGTATATAGTAATTAAAAATGAAGCACAAACCATCCAAATCATTTTACTGTCACTGACTCCAAGTGGAAAATGAAACACCCAATTTTCTTTTGTTGATATCAGTGGGACTCAAAAGGATTTCTATTTGAAAGAATGACAAAATATTTAAGTATATATTTACTGCTCAAAAAAATAAAGGGAACACTTAAACAACACAATATCAATCACAATTCTGTGAAATCAAACTGTCCGCTTAGGTAGCAACACTGATTGATAATCAATTTCACATGCTATTGTGCAAATGGAATAGACAACAGGTGGAAAGCATAGGCAGTTAGCAAGATATCCCAAATAAAGGAGTGGTACTGCGGGTGGTGACCACAGACCACTTCTCAGTTCCTATGCTTTCTGGCTGATGATTTGGTCACTTTTGAATGCTGGCAGTGCTTTTACTCTTGTGGTAGCATGAGACAGAGTCTACAACCCAAACAAGTGGCTCAGGTAGTGCAGCTCATGCAGGATGGCACATCAATGTGAGCTGTGGCAAGAAGATTTGCTGTGTCTGTCAGCGTGGTGTCCAGAGCATGGAGGTGCTACCAGGAGACAGGCCAGTACATCAGGAGACTTGGAGGAGGCCATAGGATGAGGCCGTAGGAAGGCAACAACCCAGCATCAGGACTGCTACCTCTGCCTTTGTGCAAGGAGACACAGGAGGAGCACTGCCAGAACCCTGAAAATGACCTCCAGCGGGCCACAAATGTGCATGTGGCTGCTCACACGGTCAGAAACAGACTCCATGAAGGTGGTATGAGGGCCCAACTTCCACAGATGGTGGTTGTGCTTACAGCCCAACACCATGCAGGACATTTGGCATTTTCCAGAGAACATCAAGATTAGCAAATTCGCCACTAGTGCCCTGTGTTCTTCACAGATGAAAGCAGGTTCACACTGAGCACATGTGACAGACATGACAGGGTCTGGAGATGCCATGGAGTACATTCTGCTGCCTGCAACATCCTCCAGCATGACCGGTAAGGCAGTGGTTCAGTAATGGTGTGGGGTGGCATTTCTTTAGGGGGGCGCATAACCCTCCATGTGATTGCCATGTGTTTGCCAGAGGTAGCCTGACTGCCATTAGGTACCGAGATGAGATCCTCAGACTCCTTGTGAGACCATATGCTGGTGCGGTTGGTCCTGGGTTCCTCCTAATGCAAGACAATGCTAGACCTGATGTGGCTGGAGTGTGTCAGCAGTTCCTGCAAGACGAAGGCATTGATGCTATGGACTGACCCGCCTGTTCCCTAAACCTGAATCCAATTGAGCACATCCAGGACATCATGTCTCGCTCCATCCACCAATGCCATGTTGCACCACAGACTGTCCAGGAGTTGCTTTAGTCCAGGTGCGGGAGGAGGAGACCAACCGCCACCTCAGCAGGAGACCATCTGCCACCTCATCAGGAGCATGCCCAAGCATTGTAGGGAGGTCATACAGGCACTTGGAGGCCACACACACGACTGAGCCTCATTTTGACTTGTTTTAAGGACATTTAATCAAAGTTGGATCAGCCTGTAGTGTTTTTTTCCTTTTTAAATTTGAGTGTAACTCCAAATCCAGATCTCCATGGGTTACTAAATTTGATTTCCATTGATAATTTTTGTGTGATTTTGTTGTCAGCACATTCAACTATGTGATGAACAAAGTATTTAATAAGAATATTTCATTCATTCAGATCTAGGATGTCTTATTTTTGTGTTCCCTTTATTTTTTTGAGCAGTGTAGTATGTGTGTATGCTTATGTGTTTCTGGAAATAAATTATTTTGGCAATGTAATTGTATTGCTTGGTTAACATATGAACCACAGAATTTTCAACCACTCTCCATTTCACATTCCATTTTACTTAATATGTTATAAACCACCCAAACTGCTACAATAAATGGTGCTGCTTGCCTACAATTTGCTCCTGAAGCCAGTTGTTTTAGTGTACCTAGCAGATAATATCAGGAATGACATAATAATATAATAATACAATAAAAATATAATAAAGAAAAATGAGATATTTTGTCCATTCTTAACATTTAAATCCTCCCTTTGCCTAATAATAGGCTCAGCTATACATGTACCAACAGAATTATCGAAAGTGTTATTTTCTGAGAGTAGGTTTGCTGATGTTGCTCCTTCACGTTTATCTATATTAAAGAACTTTACCTTCCTTCCATTTGAAAGTTAAAATGTTAAAATCTTGCAATTTAGTGTATGTGGTACTATGACTAAAAATGCCCTAAAAGTTACCATGCGATGAGTTGTTAAAATAAGAAGCAAGAGGAGGAAAACAATTACATCAATATTTTTTTATTGTGTTAGAAATAGCTTTCCTATCAGGATACATTGTTTCATTTTGAACGCCTACTGATTGTGGGCTTTGAAACAAACACAGAACGTGGCACCAGAATTAAACATTATTATTGATGTAACTGGGAAGGATTCAAAAATATTATTCTTTATGAGATATAAATATGAATAAAGGAGATCATACTTTTCTTCCTCCATCATACTGTACTGCATACCATCATACTATCACATGTAGGGCTGGCCTGGATTTATTCAGATTCAAACAGAAATGACCATTTAAAAGGGTAGATTGCAGGGAGGGTCAGTTAACGTGGATGGGGAAAAACACTGCGATCTTATTTTCACAATCCTTTAATTTAAATTTACCTTTTAATTCATTATTTTATGTAAATAACAATGTAATTTATGATGTCTAGCCCCAGAAATGTTTGTTAACTGCAGTAATTTTCATTATTATTATATTTAAAAAAGATTGTCTCGTCACTGATTTAATGGATTAATAAAGTTACATATTTGTTATTTTTCAATATTTTGATGTCTGTATTTAATCATAATTAGTTTCCTATGCAGTCTATATCTGTGCATTCTTATGCAAGGAATTCATTGCAAAGTTCACTGAAACAATAGACTCTCAAAGGGACCCATGGCAAAAAAGCCTTGACTCCAAGTGACCCCTGAACTTTTTTGTTTTATTTTTTGGGCCCTCAAATGCATTCTAAACCACAATTCTTGAAAACCTGAAGAATGATTTCTTGCCATTCAGAAGCACAAGCTCCCTCTAAATTAAAAAAATAATAATAATCAGTTTTGGGCCCACCATATCCATAAATTCATAGTTTCTTGCTTTTTTTTTCTCAAATTAAAAAAAATATATTTAAGATTCATACATTTAAAACATTAAAAAAACAAATGAGCATATAAACAGTTGTACAATGGTTACACTTTTTTAAACATTTTTTAACATTTTTTACCAATGATATGAGCTGCCTTGTTGCAATACCTTCTTTGTTCTTTCAATGTTTTAGTTTCATAAAAAGCTTCTTGCTTTTTTATGCAACTGAAATTTTATTCCAATACCATTGTTAAACATTGGTGTTTAGGTCTCTAGGATTTCTTCTAGTAAGCTTTTCTTCTTGTTTCATATTCTCCTCTTTCATCACCAACCTCCTTGCTTTTTCTGCTTCTTCCTCATTTCTATCTTCCATGGGTTTCTCTCTCTCTCTCATACACAGGTACACACTCCACATGCTCACCCATAAAAACATTCTGCCAAAGCATTGCACTGAAGGGTTCACAAGAAAATAATTTCATAATGAATGAGAAATTCCAGTGGAACATTTATATATTTTATTTATGTATTTATCCTACTTTTATTACTTTTATAAATAACTCGGGGCAGCCAACATACCTAATACTGCTTCTTTCTCCCATTTTTCTCACATCCAACACCCTGTGAGGTGAGCTAGGCTGATAAAGATTGACTGGCAGGAAGACGTGCAGCTGGCTATCATGGTTAAAGTGGGACTGAAATTCATGGCCTCCTAGTTTCTGTCCTGTTCTCTTAACCACTAGACAAAACTGACTTTTTTATTTTTGTTCCCTTCCCATATTTGACACTGTTTTTTTTAAGGAACAAACAACCAAAGCAATTAGTTTTATTTTCATGCCCCATAATTAAATCAAGGTATTAAGAAGGAAAGTTCAAAGTCTCTATTTCTGAGTTAGCTGTGTTTTTCCTTATTTACATGGTAATATAACTGATATCACCAGCTGTGGGAGATCTATCATTTTGGAATAAGTTTTGCTTGAAAAATCTAAATCTAAAAATCATAACAGCTGTTAAAGGAGCTCAGTATTGAATGCCAAGTAGTAAAAAGAAAATCTGTCTCAAATGTACATTGAGGAAGTTCTGATCTGAGTAAATGATCCATATGTATTGTTACATCTTCACATAGAGATCCAGCTGTAGAAAAGAAAATATCCAGAGATAGTAGTCTAGTATCTTTAAGCAACTTCTCTTAAAAGCTTCTTTCCAGCTTCCTCCTCTTTCCTTGATTGATTACTGTGAAATAGTAAGCCAACCTGGTCTTTTTTTTGTCCCAGATATTATAATATAAAAATTCTGGCACTTTGATGATCTGGGGGGTATCTGAAGTTCCATACCATTAATACCACTTGAACTGTTCAATGTCCAAAATTTCATATCTCTCAACCTAAGACATCAAAATCAAGAGCGTTCTGTTTTTACAGGTAGTCCTCAACTTACAACCACTATTAAGCTTAAAATTTCTGTTGTTCTGAGTTTTGCCCGGTGGTGGGATTCAAATAATTTAACAACCAGTTAGTTCACCCAAGGTGAAGTTGACTGTTGTGGGGGGCATGGCCCATCCTAATCCTCCAGCTCTGCCATACATGTGGGATGAGCCTCCTGTTATGGCCAACCTGACCCTGGGTGAACCGATTATTAAATTACCCTCTCCCCCAATATCAAAGTGGATCCTGGGCACTGGGCACAGAGTGGTCAGCATGAGGGAAAGAAGAGGAGCAGGGAAAAAAAAGAGGGAAAGTGGCCTTTTCTTTCTCTGGCCACTCCATTCCCCATTTCTCCATTGCAGCACAGTGCAGCACCCAGGATCTATTTTGATAGTGGGGATGGGTGGATAATTTAACAACCAGTTTGTCCAAAATGGCTGAATCCCACCACTGGTTTTTATGATCTTTCTTAT
This sequence comes from Laticauda colubrina, assembly GCA_015471245.1. Taxonomy (NCBI): domain Eukaryota; kingdom Metazoa; phylum Chordata; class Lepidosauria; order Squamata; family Elapidae; genus Laticauda; species Laticauda colubrina. The sequence goes on along the minus strand of BLBF01000018.1, from coordinate 57,252,763 downwards.
CACAGTTGCTAAGTGAATCACTACAGTTGTTAAGGTAGTTCAAAAGAATCACACATGGCATTTAATAATCCTATAAATTATGACTTGCTAATCTTCAAACTGTGATTATTATATATATTATCATATGATAATAGAATTGCTATCCTTACAAATGAGACATGTTTTTTAAAATTTGATGTAAAGTTTAAGGTAGTGGCAAATCTTGTTCCAGAGTGTTAATACTAGAAATGTAATTGTGAAATATAATTTGATGTCATCTGTGCTTTATTTGAAATATTTGTGTCAGACGCATGGGCTTAAACATTCTAGTCTACTCATGAAAGTAGACTAGTAATTTTGATCAAAATCCATGAATTAGGACTTCTCTATCTCTAGATATGTTGTAGGATAAATGAAAAATGAGAGAGAGGAAGAGAATGCACAATTGCAAAGTGGCAAATACTTATTGTTCATGAGATACATAGAGTTTATAATTTCATGGGGTGATTTGTGTAGTACCTATTTCTTTTCACATAAAATAATGAGAATTTCCTACTGTCAACAGTTGTTTTCCCACTGTGTTAGAAATCCCTTTAAAATAAATGAAGTGAAGTGTTCTCATAAATATCACAGTTTTGTAGAACAATGAAACGAGAAACTGTAGTTTTACATAAGAATAGGAAGATAATTCATATGTTATTGAAAAATTTCATTCTAGAAATGAAATCCCTGCTATTGCATTTCTACAATACATTCCAAAACTAATTCAGAATCACTGTTCAAGGTGTAATGGTTCAAAAAAGAATAACATGAATGAGACAGTTGAGTAAGGAGGAGCACTAAATCTAAAAAAAAATCTAAACTAATTTTCAAAGAGGGTATATAATCTGCTATGATGATTTCTCAGAAGTAAATGCAGTTGGTTTCAGAGGTAGGTTTGTTTCTACTGTGAACGTGAGGGACAATATATTGTGCCCCTTTTCAAAGCAACAGCAATAAAGCAGTAATTACCAATTTACTAAGTTTTTAATCTCAAAGTGTCAAATTTTTATTTGATTACAGGTGTGTTTTGTATTAGAATAATATGTTCTTTTTCCTGTTCCTTTTCTTAAACTAACCAACCAATCCCCCCAAACCTTTTGAAAGTCATTCAGTTAGACTAAGCTATGTGGCTTTGTTTATCAGAATTACCAAGATCAAGGCCACAAATCACTTTAGCCAGAAATTCTTTCAGGTGTTCTCTCAAAATAACACTTGTTACATTTATTTATTTTCCAAATATGAAAAATGAAGGTGATTGCACTTATTTTTGCTGATGAAAAATAGTTTGTAGACTTTCAAGTGCTCAGAATATGATCTGTTTTGATCCAAATAAATATTTCAGCTTTGCAGTTTTTGTGGTATTTCAGAATAAACAAAATTATTTATATTATTCTATTTGATTGCAACTTTTCTCCTTGAGATTTAGGAGAATGAGCAAGATTCCACCATCCCAACTACCATCCAAACATATTGTTCCCTCCACATATTCCTTATGGTTTTGCAAGTGAAGGGTTGTGCATCTGGAGGCATCCTAGTTGAAGGAAGTTGAATTAGAGAGCTACTGGTCTAGGTGCCATCTCACAGTCCTAATTCCTCTTTAATGATTAAATCACAGATTCTGTCTTTTTATTAGCATTATGTTTTGACTTTTTAAATTGCAAGATTGCATCAATTATATAAAGTCCTTTTCTTTGAAAATGATTTACAAGTTAGCTGCTTTATATTATATTAATTTTGAAAAGTACTCAAATTTTCTGTTTTAGCATCCTTTTTTTAGCTCCTTGTAAATCAGATTACCCTTTCCCCAAATCTCCTATATATAGTATATTTATCCATTTTATTATCCAAGTGTCAATCTTGTTAGGTCTAAGGAGTAAATTATATAACTTTTCCTGTTGAGTATGTGTTGTTCAGTAGGGGTGGGATACAACAGGGTTAACTACCAGTTTGGGATTTATTAGCTTCCCTGCAGGCTGTGAGCCACGCACCTGTAAATCGTCATCAGCAGCTGCCTGCAGAGAAGCAGCCTTTGAAACAGCCCTCTTTTCTTGCTTTTCTAACTGCAGCTGTGTCTTGTTTGGCAGCTGAAGTTGAAAAATCAGGAAATAAAGATAAGAGCCCAGGTGAGTGGGCCTGCAAAAACATCAGCAGACATAGATCCGGTTCTATGTCTGCTGCTCTTCAGAACTACCGGTTCTACAGAGGTGGACAGAACTGGTATACCCTATTGTTCAATTATTTTTATATAATGAACATGTCTAAATTCCCTGTACATATTTATATAAATTATATATAAAAAGTTATTTCCACAAATTTAAAGCATATTTAAACCATCATCATCACTTCAGTCTTTTTTACATAAAGGGAAAAGAAGAATATTGCTGATTCAGACTAATAGCTCATTCAGAATTTTCATCTATACAGTTGCTGACCAGATAAAACTCACAAACTTGGGCAGGAGAGTGATAATCCTCTTCTGTTGTTACTGAGCAGCTGGCATTTAAGATGAGCTACCTGGTTTATTTTTTTAATTGCATTTTTTCTTTGACCCATTTAAACTTCCTGCTTGCCTGGCCCTTTCTGCCTCCTTTTTTAGCTTCAGCTTTAACTCCATCTCCAGGTAGCTTTTGTTTCCTTCCTAGCCATCTGGAGTAGCTGTAGCCTTAACCCAATCACTGCCACTTTAAATGCAATAAAATAATTTTGGACAGCTTGACTATGGCAACTCACCAAAACTGTCTTTCTGGATTCAACACAGAAGTTGATATCAGAAAAAACTCTCTTCTCCTCTTTCCTCATCCCATATATCCATATTTATAAAGTCTGAACCAAATTTCATATAATGCACATCCCTCAGACACAATTAACTTGCCAACCCCAAGAAAGCATATAGACATTTCTTGTTTATAAACTGTATTCAGCAATAGTGTTATATTTTTTGGGCTTTTATATGGTGATAAAGACTCTGGAATTAGATCTAGGTAGTGGGTTAGTCCATTTTGATATGATAGCTATTTATTCTGTTCAAAATTTTGCACCATGCAAAATAAAAATGTTGCTTTTAATTACAATGTTTATTTTTTTGCTTGCTTGCCATATTGAGGCATGTGTCAATTAGGTACACATATATAACTATGTAATTAATAATTATACTGAAAATTAACAATATCCGTCTGGAGAATATATCTCGTTGAAGACTTTTTGAACTGGAAAAAAATGTACAGAAGAAAAGTATTGTCCAATTTACAATGTTTTATGAGTAAATTATATTTGGCACATAATGAAGTATTTTTCATTTTATGTTCCTTGAGATATATTTTTTTATAAATAAAACATATTTTATTTTAGGTAGCTGATGAAAATTAATGCAAGATTAGATTCAGTGCAAAATAAGCTTTATAGTAAGGAACTTATATACATTAAGTAATACTCATTTTTTGGGCAAATATTGGAATTAAACAAACATTGTATTGCAAGGAGATATAAGACACCATAAATTAAATGTAGTGTACATAATTCCACATTTTTCCAGCTTCTGGAACATAATCACATTGTAAGATTGAACATAAATTTGTAATAATAAGTTGGCTTGATGTCCCCAATGTCACTTTTTCTGCAAGAGCAAACTGACATTGTTATTAATGAGGCCATAGAAATGCCATATGTGATTAGGTTAAAGAAATTAAGAACATTTCAGTAATCTCCATCAAGGATTAATTCTATCTATCTATAGTTGTAATGAATACATTTGGTTGCATTTATTTAATTTCCCTCCTGCAGATAGAAATGACACAGAGCCATTTTTCTTCATTTGCAGGTCACTTTTCAAGTCTTCCAGTTTATTTATTGTATTAGTAGTTGATAACTTGTTACTTTTTCACCTTTTACTCCTTTCCATCCTGTGCCTAGTATCAGGAATTCAGGAGAACATTGCTGCATACTTTGCTTTGTCAATTTATACAATCTGAAACAGTTGAAAAGTTGAAATTGAATTAGTGTCTCCAGAAATCTACAGTAGTACTGATTTCTAAAGTTGCCCACCAAAAACAAAAAATACCTTTGGCCTTCAGTATTTTCCTCTTATATATTAATATGTAGAATTAATTAATACAATTTTTTGTACACCATGGAACTAAGCACACCAGATGATGTGTGTAAGAAGCCAACTAGCAATCCAAATCTTCTCAATTGTAATAGGATCACATGAAATTAACAGTAAAATTAATTTTTGTTGATATTTTCATTGGCCGCTTTAAAAATTCATATACTTTCCATATTTTTTTAAAAAAATATCTAGGCATTTTAGTCATATAATTTTCTAGCACAGATTGCATTGTTTCATGACTGAATACGTCATATCAAACCATATTTTAAAAATTGCTCAGGCTTTTACAAAGTTAGGTAAGATATTAGTTTCAGGTTGTCTAGTTTCTTGTAATACTATTACTTGAAGAAATATATATTTCATACAGAAAATTACCTAAATGTTTCCTTTCTCCTCAGCTTCTATTAGTTTAAAGCTATTCTAAAGCTGTCCATTTTATTTGATATGAATGTGTTTGAGAAAGTGTGAGAGAAAATGGGGAATAGTTTTAGAGTTTATCTGATTGTTGGTTTTGCTTTCAACTTTAAAGCATTTACATTTTAAATGGTTTTTTCTTCTTAAGCTAGACTCAATTTCTTATTTCTGAATTTGAAAATATATGGGTTAAAAGAAGTGTTTTCAAACTCTAACAATTCCAATCAAGTTAGCTCCCTATTATTCTTGGTTTCATCTAATTTCCCTACTTCCCATCCACAAGCCATAATGCATGCCAATTGTCACTGAAAAATGTCAGACTTCATATCTTGCATAAATTTTGATGATCTAGAAATTCATGCTCACATTCTATAATATCAGAAGTTCAACAGTCTCATCACAGCTGAGTAAACTGCTATGTAATAGGCAAGAAAGTAGTCTTATTACTCAGAAGATTCCAGGCTTTTAGGTAAGATTTTCTTAGCCTTGAGATACAAAAAACATTTTTTTCTTGCATCCTCTGACCTAAGAATTCCTGATTCCTACTTTGCCATGTTCAGTCTTTACAAAAAGAGACAATATAGAAACCATTTTAATGATTTCCTGAAGAAAAGATGTAAGTGGTGTCTCAATTCTACTTTCATCTTTCCCAAAGAACGATTAGCTATTTTAAAACCACAGTTGCTTTGCACAGTAAGAGTGACTGAATTTGACTATTATCCTGGAGCACCAGCTGTGCCTTCCAAGAGTGAAGAAAATAGGACAAATGTATTACAAGAATTGTTACATTTAGCATTTGCTTTTGTAAAAGAACTGATGCCCATGATAGCCATAATTGAAAATTCATGCAAAAATAGAAATAAAGAAAGAAAATAAATCTTTACAAACAAACATAGTGCTGGCTCTATTTCAAACATTTACATAGTTATTCAATAATAATTTAATGTCATATCTTTTAGCAGTGGTCATGTTTATCTTTATGAGAATTAGGATCAATACAACTGGACAGTTTCAGGTTAGGAAAGTTTGATATTTACAAGTAAATGTACATTTATTTATTCTTTTAAGACTATCTCTAAAAGTGATACATATAAACTGAGAAAATTATTTGTGTATAGATTTAATAGGCATAGTATTTTTACTTGCATGAATTTAATGGACTTCCCCAAGAATTTAATCCATAAATAAACTCATACTAATACAACACATGAAATATAAGTTTTAGGATGCAACTTGATTGATTGATTGATTGACTGATTATATGTCATGCTGCTTTATGTATGCTCCTAGCAATCACAAAGATAATATTTTCTACATGGTAATCAATCAGCTTTATTAGTGGCATATTATAAAGGAGAAGAAACTAAATCTGGTGTATATCATGTGTATATATAGATATAGATATTTATTTTCTTAAGTTTTCATGGGTACTTACATGTATGGTATTCAGCTTTGTTCAGGTATTTTCCCACGTCATTATAGTTGTGCTTTTAAAGTTGTAACAACGTTTCGGCAGAATCTTATCTGCCATCATCAGGCTTCTGTATTGTGCTCATCTGTGAGTCAGACTTTTACAGTTGCTTCAGTTTTAAATTTGGGGCTAGCCTATTGCTGTGCCAGAATGGTTTTTTCTTCATTCTGAACAAAAAAATATCCACACCACAAGCCAAGCAAACACCTGGGCACAAATAAATCCCCCCTGATACCTCCAGCTCAAACACACCCCAACCAGGCACCCAGATGAAACTTAGCTTCCTAACAAATGATAGCCGTCCATTTACTCGGAGCCAAGCTGCACTAAAAGCCTCCAATACAGGAACACAATGTTGCCAACTAATCAAGACAAAAAAAAAAAAAAAAAGACAGAAGATATTAGAAACACCAATCAAACAGAACACAGCAAACTCCAAGACCAATAAACACAGACTAAGACTCCCAACCAATCAGGATGAAGAAAAAACCATTCTGGCACAGCAGGAGGCTAGCTCCAAATTTAAAACTGAAACAACTGTAAAAGTCTGACTCACAGATGAACACAATACAGAAGCCTGATGACGGCAGATGAGATTCTGCCGAAACATTGCTACAACTTTAAAAGCACAACTATAATGATGTGGGAAAATAACCGAACAAAGCTGAATACCATACAGATATAGATATTTCCTGTACTTTCTTATTCCTTTCATCTATTTGTCCTGATAGCAAACAAATGCAAATCAAAATTGTTGAACAAATCTAATGATGCTAGGAGCCATTCCTATGAAAGTTCCATAATTTGAGCTTTCACATTATGTTCATCTTTAGTATAGTATTTCAACATAGACCCGCCATGTTCTTAATAAAACTCTTTTTAATGTATATAATGGAACTTTCTCTTTGTTTCTGTGTTAAAATGATCAGGAGATTCATATGCTTGTTTGAAAGTGATACTGCCAACATGGCACTATAAGATATCTGAAAGGTCTAGATTGGACAAGTTAAATCAAAGAGTGTTTATGCTCTGGCATATAAACAGCACATTTTAGAGTTTCCTAGACTGTATTTTTTCTCTCCCTCCCTCTCTCCCTCTCACACACACACACCTCTTCCAAAACTATATTATCCACTTTTTTCCAAGGAAGAATAATTTTCAGTAACATTTCAAATATTTCATAACGACTTGCAGTTCTGAGGAATATAGTTCGTCACTAATTTAGATTAAATCCATCTCTATCTCTATTTATATCTAAATCTTTAAACACTGAGAACACTTGCTTTTTTCATTAGTGTCCCATGTTTTTTTTATTCTGTCTAGTACAGTGAGCCTGTATATCATTTTTTTAATGTTTATGATTCCCAACTGTCAGATTTTAAGCAAGATATACTACAAATCTGTAGTGTCCAAAAACTCAATCCTGTATTTATGAATTAGATAACAGCAGAGATTTTATAGACATCATATTATTAGATAAGTTGTTTTATTGCAAAAAGGAAAGAAGTCATGTGTACAGAAAAGATCTGAGTACTGAAGAACTCAGAAATCAAGTTATATGTAAGTAAGTATGTCTCTCTGTCAACTGCATGGTTTAAATTTTAACCGTCTTCTTCCCATTCTTGAAAGTCAATGGGCTGTTCAATATCTTTTTCTCCAATGAGCTGCTCTGAGCATCCAGCAGTGGGAGGTGCTTAGACTTAGATTGGATAGGCTGGGCTTGACTGATAGGACACTCCTCCTCCTCCATGTACTCCTCCTTAGTGTCCCCAGTTTTAGCTCAGCCTTTGTGAGGTAGGCAGCTTGGTTGCTTCCTTGACTGGACTAGGACAAATTAAACAGGTTTGAATTACTCTAATTGACAATTCTAAATTATTAGTCTATTACAATTTGAAATTGTTTGGCATTTCTAAATCATAAGTCTAATAGAATTCGAAAGTGTCTTTCTAATAACATTATTCCGATGGCAAATTGGCAAGACTGCTGTCGAATAAGCATTGGCTCCCCAGGGACCCCTCAGCTGCTTCCGCAGCGATTAGAAACAGTATCATCTTGACATCGTCTGACAAAAACTAACTAAATGCTGGAATTCATTTTTATATTTTCATTGTTCCAACTTCCATGGAGGTTGAGAAAGGGCTCCTAAAGCTCTAAATATTCATAGCTGAGGGGTGAGATGCATGTATTTTCTACCTTGTAAGGTTGTTTTGTACCTTGTTTTGTTCTTTCTATTTTTTCATCCATCTATAGCTGATGGGCAAAAGATAGTAGACTCTGCAGTTAATATTTGAAATAGGACTTCTAAAAATATTCTGAATTTATTTTATTAGAAATAAAATAATTGATCAAATCCCTTCTGGAAAATATGTTGAATTAACGTTTTGGAATGAAATAAACCCTTAAGAAAAATAAAATTAGCTACAGTACAATAGTGTCTAATTCTTATGAGTGAGTTATAAAGTCCATAGAACCTTTTTCAGGATTCCTGTGCAAAAGGAAGAGGATACAAAAATATTTACCTGGTGGGAGAGATTTCTTGATCATAAGAGGATACAACAATTCAGGCAGTTTTTTCATTAAAGATCTTGAATTGCAAAAAGTAAAAAAAAGTGGAACCATATTTCTTGACAACTAGTTTAACATAAACCAGGGAGAAAGAGATGGATAACTTGGTCTAAGAAGCCTAATGGCCTGGCTTCATGGCATATCTGCAATATGGCTTCCCACAAAGAAGAAGAGAGAGATAACAGTTTATAGTTGTGCAGTTTTCCTATTTCTTCCCTCAAAAAAAGAAAAAGAAAAGAAAAAGAAAAAAAGGAAGAAAGGAGACAATGGATCGACTGAAGGTCATGTGTCCAATTTCACATTAGAGACTTAATTATGGATTTGATCAGTTTGTCTTTTTTCTTTTTTATAGTACACTCCAATGCTCACATGGTGAGAGGACCACACAGTAGAGATTGAAGGAAAATGTTTTTGTAAGAAATATTCTGGGTTAGTCTGCTTATTCTACAGGAAAATGAAATGTAAAAAAAAAAAAAAAAAAGAAAGAAAAATTCAAATGAGATAAAAGTGTGATTTGGTAAAGTTTATAGCTTTTCCAAATTCCTGTGATCCATTTTAACACACATAGAATATATACTGCCTTTTGTTTTGGAATCAGGGTTGATCAGTAAACATCTGACATGGCCTGCCAATGACACAAAACTGACATGGCCTGCCAATGACACAAAATATTATGCCCACATCTTCCCAGATGGCCAAGACTTAGTCTCAAGAATGTGAATTTTTCTTCAAAATAAGAATGTGAACATGATCTGTTTCCTTTAAAAAGAATTGTTGCTGTGATAAAATCCTTTTTTTAAGCAAGAAAGATCAGTTGTTTTCAGAAATAGGCATAAGACTGTTTAAATCTTGAGCTGGTTATAATAAAAGGACAATACTTGAGCGTTGCCAGGATGATCTACTGCAAATATAAATGGGGAAAGACTGAATCTACTTATTTTACTTCTTTGTTGTATTCTTCCCTTTTTTCCTAGTATTTAAATCTGATGCCTTTCTCTCCTAAAAGAGATTTATTCCCATTTACTGACCTGTGTTTTTTCTAAGTTGCGTTAATGAGCTTTATGATTGTCTAGTTTTGCATTCTTAAAATTCCTGTTTTGATTGTTTCCCTTCTATTGGCTGGACACATGGACAAATGCTTCATCATGTGGGGGATTTTTTTTTTACTAAATTTCAAAGTCATTATTTATATCAGTCTTATATTACTCATATTTCAGTACTTAAATATGTTCAGTCTATAGCTGATTCAACACAAATCAGCCTCCCAGTAAGAAAAATATGTAACAACCAAAGGGCCTGTCACATAGGCCGACGGATGCAAAAAGTATGTAAAAAGGACACAGCGGACGAGAAAATTTTCCATCCATTGTTATCCGCTCTCAAAAGTGCCCCAACGGAAAGAAATGGATGTGGGGAGGATGTAGCGGGGATGGAAAGCGGATGCTCCACGGAAGCCTAGCGGATGGAAGTGGATGGAAGCGGATGGCACATCTGCAGGGCTTCCGGGGGAGCACAGCAAAGCAGATGTGCAGTGGAAGGAGCGGATGCAGAGCGGATGCCTAGCGGATGACGCGGATGCATCACGGACGCCTAGCGGATGCCTAGCGGATGCCTAGAGGATGCCTAGAGGATGCAAAGTGGATGCAAAGTGGATGCAAAGCGTTCACTGTCCATGCGAGGAAGATGCATTGCATCAGCCCCGCGGATATAAAAGGATGCAGCTCGCAAGCAGGTCACCATTCAGAGGAAAGACCTGCTGCCAGACACAGCGCCAGCCAACAACCATGGGGAAGAAGAGGAAGCCTGTGCCATCTTCTGCCAGCCCTGGCAAGAAGAACAGGGCCACCATCCCACCCTCTGGCGCTCTGCTTCTGCTGGGGCTTCTGCAGCTCGGGCTGACTCTGCTGGTGCTGGTGCTTCTGCTGGTGCTTACTCTATTGGCGCTGCTCCTGGTGCTGGTGCTTCTGCTGGTGCTTACTCTGCTGGCGCTGCTTCTGGTGCTGGGGCTTCTGCTGGGGCTTACTCTGCTGGCTCTGCTCCTGGTGCTGGGGCTTCTGCTGGTGCTTACTCTGCTGGCGCTGCTCCTGGTGCTGGAGCTTCTGCTGCTTACTCTGCTGGCGCTGCTCCTGGTCCTGCTGGTCCTGCTGGTGCTGCTGGTGCTCCTGGTTCTGCTGGTGCTGCTGGTGCTTACTCTGCTGCTGCTGATCCTGGTGGTGCTGGTGGTGCTGGTGGTGCTGGTGCTGCTGGTGCTGCTTTTGCTGCTGCTGTTGTTGTTGCTGCTGGTGGTGGTGGTGGTGTGGTGGAGAAGGCCCTCGAACCACAAAGCCCCTCTGATGAGGCCCCAGAAGGCCCTGCCAGAGGGAGGAAGAGGCATACAAGACATAGGGAGAGGAGGCAATACACCATAGAAGAGGAACATGATGATGAGGTGCTCGAATGGCTGGGGGAGAACGAGTATCTATGGCGGAAGGGACACAGGCTCTATCGAGACACCAAGAGGAAGCAGGCGGCTTGGAGAGAGAAGGTGGAGAGCCTGGGCTACACTTCGGAGGTCCTCCTCAGGTGGTGGAAGCACATGCACACCTGATACGGGTAGCTGCACCTCAAGAAGTCTGGCCAGGCTGCGGTCAATCTCACCGATCGGGAGACCTACGTAATGGCCAAGTGCAGCTTCTTGGAGGGTGAGGTCCACCACCGAGGAGCAGCCCCTCTGTCTACCCTCTCTCTCAGGCAGCCCACAGAGAGCCAGTCCTCTTCTGGCCAAGAGTCAGCTCCTGTGTCCAGGCAGGTATCTGTGGAGCGCCCCACCAAAGAGACCCCCCGATAGCTACGCTCCCCATGGCGGAGCACATGGAGGACCCCCTGACGTAGTGGGAGCAAAGAGAGGGCACTGCCACCAGAGACAAACCCACCCCCACCCCCAGTTCCACCTCCACAGAAAGCAGGCATAGAGCCAGACCGGAGGGACAGAGCCACACTGTCCTGCTGGAGATCAGGGACACCATCAAAAGCAGCGTAGATCTCCTCTCTCAGCTGGTACACACCGACATACCATCCTCAAACCGCAAGCCCTTCCTCACCTACATCAACCTGACCCTCCTGGACATGTCCGAATCACAGTACCAGGTGATAAAGGAGAGGATCACAGGTCTTCTGCACAACCCTCCAGGCCCAGCTGAACCTGCTCCGACCCACACCAGGTCTGCTCCTCCACCCCAGGTGATGTCACAGCCCTTCCAAGGCTTTCCACAGGCCCTCACCTACCAAGGCTATGGCTACCAGGAGTTCCAGAAGCACAGGCAGCCCTTCCCAGTCCAGGCACAGGTACATCGAATGCCACCAATGCCACCCACACCACAGATGCCACCCACGCCTCACCTCACTCACCTGCAGACCAGACAGCCCCACTACACTCCTCCTTCCTCCACCCCACAGCCAAGCCCAGGCTCAGAACATCTGTCATCGGTCTTGGGACTGACACCCCATGTCATGGGGGAAGGGGCTCTCAACATCACGGGACTGAGCCAGCTCTCTGAGAGCTTCCTCCACACACCATCCCCGGTTGTCCTCTCGGGGCCAGGCACCCCAATGGTGCCTCAGACCAGCAATCCAGCAGCAGCCACCTCCACAGCACCTGGGCCCTTCACCCCTGAGACTATGGGCACACCTCAGAGTGACTGAGAAGAGTGCCAGAGACTGGGTGGCTACCTGTTGATTTTATCTTTGCTTGGGACACTTGGGTGATTTTTCTTTTACAGCTTGTTTTTAATAAAGATTATCTTTGCTTCATACACTTGCTTCATTTATTTTATAAAATAAAGTCTTGGTGGAAACTTTTAGAAATGGTTTAAGCCTTTGCATGCTTGTGGGATGGGTAAGGATAGCAGTGGGATGGGCAGGGATACCTGTGGTATGGGTAATAGCTGTGGGATGGGTTATGATAGCAGTGGGATGGGCAGGGATACCTGTGGCATGGGTAATAGCTGTGGGATAGATAAACCTCCAGTGCAAGCATAGTGGGACTGTATGGTCCACCCTCCCAGGTGCCACACCTATGGCCCTTTATTATCAAAAATAATTTAATCATTCATCCACACATTTCAACATAAACACTACTCTTTATTAAATGCCCTGTTCATTGTAGGGCCACTCAACAAACAAGGCACAATCTCATCAGTGTGATGAGACAGGCTGAAGGAAGCTTCCATTAAGCATCTACCATCCTGTCTTGCCACTCCACTGCTTCAGCTGGGGAGTTGCACCAGTGTTTCAGGAGGTTGCGCTGTTTCTCCCCTTCATGTGAAGCTCTGTTGGGGCCTTGCACATCCACAGTATCTATCAGGTTTCACCCTTGCCTCCATTCACCAGGCTCCATGTCCCCATTGCCTTGTTGGTGGTCCACAAGCCTATTCTGCAACACTGGGTAGCGGATGCGCATGAGATTGTGCAGGATGCAGCAAGCTTCCACGATGTTCCTCACGGTCTCTGGGCGATGCTGCATGGTGGTGAGAAGTACCTGGAACCTGTTGGCCAGGATGCCAAAGGCGTTCTCCACCACCCACCTTGCCCTGGACCGCCTGTAGTTGAAGATCCTCTCTTCATGGGTGAGGCATCTGGAAGTGTAGGGCTTCATGAGGTAGGTTGTGAGGGAGAAGGCGCCGTCTCCCACGATGAAGTAGGGCACATCTTGTGTGTTGTTGGGCAGAGGGTCTAGATCTGGGAAGCCCATGATGAGGTTGCATTCCAGCCCCTCCTTGAGGTGACTGGCATTGTATACCTGGGCATCTGAAGATGACCCGTTGCGTGAAGCATTGATGTACATGAACTTGTAGTCAGCATCGACCATGGCGAAGAGGATGATGCTGAAGAAGCCCTTGTAGCTGAAATAAGTGGACCCTGACTTGGCTGAAGCTTTGCAAGCCACGTGCTTCCCATCTATGGCTCCAACGGTGTGGGGGAAGTTCCACTTCTGATACCACTGCTCTGCAACTTTCTTCCATTCTTCTTCAGTGGAGGGGCACTGGAGGAGCTCCTCCAGGTATTCTTCAATGATGGCCTGCTCTACTTCTCTGACCACAATGCTGATGGTGTTGTGTGGCACCCTCCAGGCGTACTGCATGCTCCTGTATGTGGTCCCTGAGGCCAGGTGGCGCAGTCAGTGCCACCTTCAGCCCAGGGTCCAGGCTGGGCGAGAAGTTGGCGTTTGCCTTGGTCAACCTGGGTCTCAGCTGTTCCACAACTTCGTCAAACATGGCTGGCAGCATCCTCATGAAGTTCTGGAATGCACGAGGGTCTTCGTTCCTCAGCTCCACCATCAGCTTGTTATACAGTCCGTACTCGGCTCTTCTCGCGATCCATCTTTGGACCCAGACACTTCTTGGATGCCTCCTTTCCTTTGTGTAGAACAGGTGAAAGAGCCTATACAGGGCTTCGCACTGTTGTAGAATGATTGCGGCTACCAAAAGGAGTGTGTGATGATCCATGGTGGAGATGACTGGATGCTGTGGAAGAGCAAGAGCAAGAGCAAGATGAAGGCTGAAGAGGTCTGCACCGCAGGGCTGCTGGACTGAAAGTGAGATCCAGGTGATTTCTCCCCCTTTTTATAGGAAATATAGGTTTTCCGCTAGGTGTCCTTTTGCATCCTCTAGACATCCTGCAGACATCCCAAATATCCAAGATACATCCCCTATACGAAGCTTTTTTCCGTTTTAATGCTTTGTATGTGAGCTGCATCTGCTTTCATCCTTTCTACGTCCGTGCTACTAACGCTGCGTGTCCTTTCTGCGTCTGTTTCGCTTCCTCCCTGTGTCCGTTTCCTGCTGGAGCGGATGCATATTGCGCGGATGTGCAGTGGATGCCTAGCGGATCTAGCGGACGTGTAACGGATGACGACGGACGTAGAACATTTGTTCCCCGTATGTGTAGAAGATGTAGAACGGACGCGTGGAAAGTTCATCCACTCAAAAAGTTTTGTGCAGCTCAAAACTTTTTGAGCAGATGAAATCTCAGTAGACGGATGCTGGACGGATAGAGAGGATGAAAAACGGACGCAGTGAGTACAGAAAGGATGCATCGCGTTAACCAATGGATGGCAAGTGTTTTTCTCCATTTTACATCCTCTTTCCATCCATTGGTGCTGTGTGACATGGGCTTTACATGCCTTAACTAACCTCAGAAGGGCTTTTTTTAGCTCAATTCAAACAATTGAACTTCATGATAAGATATGGGACTATATTTGTAGAGCAAGTGCTATTGAAGACATTGAACACATTTTTGTTGACTACAAAGTTGACTATACAGAAAGTGCTGCTTAGTTAGACTTTTACTGAAAAACCAAAAATATTCACCTCAGAGAAATGTTTGCATTAACAAAACTGTTAACTGTAAGATTGCACTTTTTATGACAAAGGCCATTTTGAAGAGAACAGAATATCTTGATCAGATTGAAGTTAACTGTAGGTATGATGATTTATTATGAACATGTCACATTGTTTTCTTTGTGTTTATTTGCAATTTTATCAATTTTATATATTTGATATGATTAATTGAAAATAAAAAATGTTATCTATCTATCTATCTGTCTGTCTGTCTGTCTGTCTGTCTGTCTGTCTGTCTGTCTGTCTGTCTGTCT
>BLBF01000018.1:57208426-57232542 GCA_015471245.1 Laticauda colubrina | reverse complement strand
TGCACTGGAGTATAAAGAGATATGGATATATGTGAAGATGGATGATAATTTCAGTATTTTGAATACCGGTAGTTTTTGACTTACAACCAAATGCTTAGCAACCTGTCAAAATTATGATAGTTCTACTTGTGGGATACTTATGATCCAGAATCAATAATCTAATGATTGCCCCATGTGGTTATATGACCACAGTTCAATTACTTGGAAACTGAGCATTTGCAGCATCCCTTAGATATCGCATTTTATGCTGGTTTTGCCAAAAACTGGTATTTATTTTAGATTTTTGATAACTGGCCCATAGCAGGCCATAGCTTAGCTTAACAACTGCAACCTTCACTTAATGACCATGTCAAAGAAGGTCATAAAGTCAAGTTGTCCACATGGATGGCCTGATTTATGATCTTCATGAGTTTTGACTGAAATGGGTAGTCTCTATTAGGATCATGTCAAAGATTGTCTTTAGACAAATTTGGAAAAACATTTTAGTTTTTCAATTTATAAGAGATGCCATGTCTCCAATATTTTAGTTGATTGTAGATCTGTGGACAAGGGACTATGGTTAGATTCTATTAACAGACTTTAAACCATTGTCACTTTATAATTCATTTTCTATAATCAGTTTCAAGCACCAGGAACTGTTAATTGTCATGTCTTTATTGTGTCCTTTTACCTGAATTTGATTCAACTTTGTCTGTTTCTATTAAGTAATCAAAACCAATAACAAATTGGTTTTGGCGGCACTCCTAGAATTTTAGTATCTATCTCACATGAGCTTCTGTCAGCATTATATTTAGGTACATAAATAACCAGTTGAAATTAAAAGGAAGAGCAAAAGTTGGAAGGCAAATTAAAAAAAAAACTTTCAGTATCTCAACAAACAAAGAAATACAGCTTCTGGCAAATGAACCAGCAAATAGAATATTTATATATTTTCTTTTTTTAGAGGTGAATCATCTGCATGTAACATAATGGCCATTAATTATTTACCTATAGAATGTTTGAGCCTTTTTTTTGTCTTTCCATCAGACTAGCCATTATAATCATAGAATGTGTAAATCAGATCTTCTCTTGCCTCAAGGAAAGGAGGCTACAGTGTGTAGGGAGCATACCGAAAAAGTGGATAGAGCACATGGACAGAGCTGGTAGTAGTATTATCTATTTGTTTCCTAGGTCTTCAGTAATAGAAACTATGTTTTATTTAATTTTTACGGGGGCTGGTTGGCATCCTGAGAACCCTCCTTTACTTTTTTAATGAATTTCTAACAAATTTTAATCAATCTTCCATCCTTTTAAATTTTCTAAATTTTTATATGTTGTTTGTATATTTTAACATTTTATTGTATTCCACAGAGTCCCTCCCTGAGAGAGATGGGCAATTCAAAAATGTAATAAGTGAATAAATAAATAAAAATAATTCATAGAGACTATTAAAAAGAGTACAGTTGTTAAATATCAAAGGACTATTGAGAGATTGAGCAGAATCAACACTTCTTCATCAAAAAGGAAAAAAGAGTGTGATGGTTCATGCGGTTATGACAAGAAGTTAGAGGTTAGCAAAGCCCATGTTTGAGATCCAAGTGTTGCTGCATGTGGGCAGGGTGAGCTCCTTTCATTTGCTCTAGCTCCTTAATACATGAAATGGTGATGTCACTGGCTAATCTTCGCAACCTAGAAAGGTCTTAAATGGTGTCTCCAACATGAAAAGGATAGGAGAATGAAAAAGGAAAACAAAGGAAGTAGCTATTAATTAATAAAATATTCTGAGGGAGAATTCTCCCCCCCCCCATAAATCTAATAACCTTAACCGATTCAAGACAAATTGATTGGTAACAGTATCGTACAACTTAGTTCCAGTATAATAACTTCAGTTTAATTAAAGGACAGCCTGGAGAATTGTTAATAAGATGCTCTCTTGATTATACACCTTTCTTATTGCATCCCCTTGAGATAATTGTGAATTCAAGATAATAATTTATTAGCGCGCTTTTGGTACTTTATTAGGCCAGTGGGATTTGTTACCAAGGGGTTGCTGTGACTACATTCATGTTACCTTGATTATGCCTCTTTAAAAAAAAAAAATATAGGATGAATATAAAGATTGACCATATCTTGTCCGGCTTTTATTTCTCCTTCTAAATTTATAATTGACAGCTATTGTTGATTATATGCCCATTTTGGGAGGAACTGTTTGCATGAAATACTTTGAATTATTTGACTCATAACAAAAATATTAATTATATTTTACATTTTTTGGCATTTGGCATCTCTTTAGGTCACAGGAGATTGAAATGATTCTGTCACATCTTGAAAGACAGATTTCAAGAATAATGACATTGCATAGAAAAGAAGGTTCTGTGCTACTTGCCAAGTTGCCATGGTTACTGAGCACTACTTCATGGGAATTTCCTGGCTTTACTTTAAGATTATTTTTAAACTGAATTTTGCTGCATTTCTCCTCACCTCTCCCTGTGTCCACCATAAGATTGTTTTCTATTTTTATATTAACACCAAATCAGGTATTATATAGATCATTACAATGCAGTGATAAAAGTAGTACAATGTGTGTCTGGGAAGATCATAGAGCTTCCAGCCAGAATTTCTATAAATAGATATTCTCATAGATATCTCTGGTGCACATTTACTAGTTTGCAAGCAAGAATGCAAAGTAGAATCATCTCAGTTCCACAGAAATAGTAAGGTTGGCTTTTTGTGTTATATATCAAGTCAAAAGATCACAATATAGTCACAAAAAGAAATTACTGTATCTGATTCTACATTAATAATGAATCTGGTCTTCTTGCTTATGGAGGAATAAGTAAGAGAAATATGAGCAAGGCTTGGAGGCTCTTTTCAATCTGCCTTGAGATTTTTTCTAATGATCTATAGTAGAAGGCAGCATATTCTTCTCTACCTAGAATACAACATTCATTCTTGGTAGTATTCTTCCATTTTTCCAAATTTATTGATTGTCTTTAAGATATTTCAATATCTTAAATTGCATTTTTTACTTTGCATCTTTTACATGAAAAGAAACTGAATTCATTTGTAACTTATTTTAAGCTTGTTTACATTTTAATTTCAAATAACAGTGTATTATTTACAAAAAGTGTAGATATTAAATCAATATTATACTGAGCCAATATGCTGTGCTCAGATTATTCTTGACTATTGGCTATATTCCTTAGCCTGCACCTGCACTCAAGTACAAAGAAGGACACAATTGAGGAATAGGTGCATTTTAATTTTGAATCTTCCTGTCACAGGATATTATTTGTAAGGCAGACTTTTCCCCATCACCTCATGCCCCAAGAACCAATAATTGTAAAATAAAGCTTCTCATAATGACAGGACCTGAAGGATTATTCTGAAGGCTGCAGAAAGCTTCTGTATTGTGCTGAAGCATCATCTCCTCTTCTTTCATACTGAAAAATCCAGCTGGATTTCAGATTTGTTCAAGATCTGATTCTTTCTACTTTGTTATGCTATTGTATCTAGCTTGTTTTGACCTTGTTGCATGTGACTTTTTTCACCTGCAGTTATGCTGCCCTGTTTCACAAAATTCATTATTTTTAATTCAGCAGAGGACAAAGTATTTTAAAGTAAATGAACAAACCTTCCAGCAGTGTGCCATGGATAGGTGTTCAAGTACAGTGATCTCTGATCTGAGAACAGAACAATTTAAAATATGACTTTTTAAATATTGGAAATATTGAAGAATATGATAGAAAGAGCAAATAAAATAGAATGAGGAAAGTATGTGTTCTAATGACATATGGCAAAACTTGAAAAAAAGGCATATGGAAGATAACATATATTTTTTGTTTGTAAGGGGAAGTGTTTTATGAGGTAAACTTTGATTATGACCAAATACTTAAACCTCCTAATGCATTTTGCTGCTATTATCGTAGGCATGTTATCTTACTTAACAAGTGACGAATTACAACCAACAGTAATTAGAACATCATCCTAAAATTTTAAAAGTGATAAAATTATCTAAATAAATCAAACAATTTAGCAAAAGATATCTGGTTGATGATATCATTAATTTTATTACTCTATTAATGAAGAGTTGGATGTATTTGGTAATTAAAAACAAAATGTTTTCAATACTTCCATTAATAGAGCACACAGTGATAATAGCAAGAAGTTAAAAATGATCCAATTGTAAATACATCTGGATAATGGAATTTCTGTTTGTTCTGTCCGGAAAGAAGCGTGTGAGACCGGGTTCCAAACAACAACTATTTTATTTAAACTCGCAAGGCAAAAGATACAGAACATAGCCCAAGCCACGGCAGCCCTTTATATAGCGGCTTGCCTGCCGGCTTGTGGCCAATGATACTTGTTTAACTCTTCCCGCCATTTGGCAGTTTCCTGGATTGGTTCTTAGTGAACCAATCTGTAAGTGGCCTTTTCGGCCAATCAGAATGAGGGACTTGGAACCTACCAAGTTCCATACAGAACACCCCTCCCCCTTTAGTTCAGTCCAATGTGGGTGATGTAGTCGTGCAGGTAGGTGGGGCTTTTTCTAGTCCTGTTTGACCTGAGCGGCTCAGTCTTGTTTTGGTTTTCTAGCAGTTCGGATGGGATTGCTGCTTCTCTCGGCCTTCTTCATGGAACCTCCTGGAAGGGTGAGTCAGCCATGCCACTCCCGCCTGAGTCTCTCGGGCTGGTTGAGATGGCTCCACTGCTCCCTCCTGGTTTGACCGGGTTGGATGAGCTGGCCTGGCTGCCACCTTCCAGGAAGGCCTTACTTCGCTATCCTGCTCGCAAACTTCTTTCTTGGGGTTCATCTAACCGTGAGTGCTCTTTTTGTTTGGTTAGATTGTCATTTTGCAGAGTTTGTTGTCTTGTTATGGGAGGTTCGTCTCTCCCTTTTTTATTTATTTGTACTTTCCCCCCCCTTGATTGTTTTATAGTCAGAATTTATTGTTTTTGGCTCTGAGGCGGGTTTTCATTTGAGGTTGCGGGAACGAAACTGGTCCATTCCCTTCCATTGTCTAAAATTAGTCGGTAGGACCTGGGGCCTGTGATTTGTGTGATGGTGGCTGGAAGCCATAGAGGGTCCCCGGTAAGGCTCTTGTCATTGACTAGGTCGCCGATTTCAAAGGTACGATATTTGCTGGAGGAGTCGGGGGGGTTGTCCCAGGTGTAAGTGGGGTGTAACCTGTTTAGGTAGGACCGTAGTTTCCTACCCATTAAAAGTTCAGCTGGGCTTTTATTTGTTGTGCTACTAGGGGTAATATGTTGCAAGGTTAGTAGTCGGTTTAGTTTGTCCTGCACGTCCCCCTTGTCCATTCTCTCTAGGCCCTCTTTAGTATACCGAACCATGCGTTCGGCCCTGCCATTCGCAGCCAGATGGGCCGGTGCAGTTAAGGCATGACTGATACCCTGGGCAGCCAGATATTGTTCAAATTACAAGGCTGTAAATTGAGGTCCATAGTCCAAAACCAGTAAATCAGGTAGTCCATGCGTTGCAAACAGTTTGTCGAGCTGTTTCATAACAGCCTCGGTGGTTGTGGAAGCCATGCAGATGACTTCCAACCAGTTCGAATATGCATCAACCACAAACAAAAAAGTGTTCCCCTTCATTGGCCCAGCGAAGTCAATATGTACTCTAGACCATGGACCCCAGGGAGTTTCCCAGTCTCTTATTGGTGCCAGTGTGGGGGTAGGCCTCAGTTTTTGACAGTCATGGCATGTTCCAACCCAGCGTTCAATGTCTTTGTCCAGCCCTGCCCACCAGACATAACTCCTGGCCAGGGCTTTCATTTTGACTATGCCCGGGTGACCCTCATGCAACATGCCCAGAACGTCTTCTTGGAGGCTGCTCGGAATTATCACCCTGTCACCTCATAACATGCACCCCTTTTCGATAGAAAGTTTGGTCTGCCTGGCACGGAATGGTTTAAAAGTCTCAGTTTTGTTTTCCTCCGGCAGCCTTTACCTACCGAGTTCAATATGCACGCCGTCAAAGGGTCTTTGGCTGTGGCTCTCGCGACATCGGCTGCAGTCAGCGGTAGCTCTGGGCAGGTCTCAAGCTGAAATGTGGAGGTAGTTGGAGCAGGGTCATCCTCTGTGACGGGCAATGGGGAACGGCTCAGGGCGTCGGCGTGTTGAATGGCTTTGCCGGGTCGGTAGAGCGGCGTGTAGGAGTAGGCAGCAAGGAATTCAGACCATCTCGTCATTCTAGGTGACAGAATGTTCAGGGTTGGCTTGTTGCCTGCTAGGATTCCAAGAAGAGGCTTGTGATCAGTTATTATAGAAAAAGGTCTACCGTAAAGGTACTCATGGGATCATTTGACTCCAGCGATGATTGCGAGGGCTTCCCGATCAAGTTGGCTATAATTGCATTCCAACTTGGAGAGCGTCTTGGAGTAAAAGGTGACCAGTGCCTCTCTGCCATCTGGGAGTTGGTGACTCAGGATGGCGCCGACCCCAAAAGGCGAGGCATCACAGGTGACCATCAGAGGCAGGGTATTGCTAAACTGGATGAGAATGGGGTCTGATGTTAATAGGTCCTTGATACCTTGGAAGGCCTTCTGTTCCCGGTGGCCCCATGTCCAAGCGGTTTTTTTATCTAGCAGTCGATGTAGGGGTTCTGCTATTGTTGCCTTTTGGGGCAGGATCACTTTGTAAAAATTTATGAGGCCTAGGAGTGCCTGGAGATCGGTTTTGTTTTTGGGTCTGGGAGCGTCTTTGATAGCCTTCACTTTTTTTTCAATGGGGTGAATGCCTTGTTCATCGATTAAATAGCCCCAAAATTCAACCCGGTTAGTGGCCAGTTAACATTTTTCCCTCTTTACTTTGAGGCCTGACTTCCTAAATCTTGTTAAGACTTCTCTTAACCTGGTCTCTAGCTGGTTGGCATTTTTTGCTGAGACCAGTATATCGTCCAAGTATGGGACGACACCTTTGATTCCATTTAGCAGGCATTCCATAAAGCTTTGGAACACACCTGGGGCAACGCTAACACCAAATTGGGGGCAGTTACATTTGAATGCCCCTCTATGTGTTACAATAGTCTGTGCCTCTGCTGTAATGGGATTAACGGGTAGTTGTTGATAGGCCTGTGCTAGGTCGAGCTTTGCGAATATTTTTCCTCCCCCTAGCGAGTGCAGTAAATGTTGCACTACTGGCACTGGGTATGTGCTTTGTTAGAATGCATGGTTCAGGGTTGCTTTATGACCCATCTGGCTTCACCGGTGTGATGATAGGGGTTTCCTACCTGGCATGGTCGATTGGTTCTAAAACCCCTTGAGCTATTAACTTATTTAGCTGCTCATCAATTTTTGGTTTTAGCGTGAATGGGATGTGTCTGGCCTTTAAACGGATGGGTGCTATTTTTGGGTCTAGGCTAAATGAAATTGGGGTCCCCTTGTACTTGCCTAGAGTCCCGTCGAAAACATTTTGGAATTCTTGGAGCAGGCTCTCCTCGCAGTTGGTTGTAGCGATGCGGTTGATCCTGGTCATCCCAATTCCCAGGGGCGTGAACCATTTGATCCCTAATAGGCTAGGGTGGTCGCAATCGACGATGGTCAGAGGCAAGATTTCGATGTGGTGTTTAAATTCAACTAGAAAATGTCCAAGGCCTACTATTGGGATTTCATTTTCCTGATAGTCTTTTAACACTAGTTTTTGTTTCTGTAGTTCTCTCTGTTTAATTTTCGGTATTAGGCACTGGATGGTATTCCAGGATACCATTGATAGGAATGACCCTGAGTCGACTTCCATCTCGCAGGGTCTCCCCTCAATGCTCCCCTCTATCCGAACCTTCTTTCCACTTTCCGTCCTGGCATTGCCAATGGTGGATGTCTGATGCGTTTCTTCCCTGTCACTCATTCTCTTATTGTGGTTCCATCTGCTGCCGGCTTGTCTGTCATCATGTCGTGGGGGGGGGGGATGCTGCTGCCACGTCTTTTTGGACTGTAGCTCTTTTTGTTGCGGCAGACCCTTTCGATGTGCCCCCTTTTATTACAAGCCCGGCATATTGCATCGAGGAACCTGCATTCAGTCCGCGGGTGATTGCCTCCGCAGCCCTCACATTGAAATTCCCACCAATTCCTCCTCTTTTTGTGCCATTTTCTATCTGAATAGAGTCTATGGACATCTTTGTCATCATCTTCGGTGTTACTCTGGGTTTCAATGTCCTCGTGGTGGGTTGTCGCTGTGGGCTGTTTTGGCAGGTCTGGAACTGTGTTCATTTTCTGCATGGTGGCTGCTGACTTCTTTGCGGCTTCGGCGGCGGTTTCCTCTGCAATGGCTTCGGCCATGGTTATGTTCAGCCTATTCAGTAGTTTGCTCTGAAGGGTAGAGTCCTTATGGCTGAGGACTATGCAGTCTCTCATTGCCTCGTCCATGTTCTGGAACTCACAGGCTCCTCCGATATGTCTCAAGGCTGCTACAAATCTGCTATGGTTTCCTCCTCCTTCTGGTCCCTCTTGTAAAATTCGTGCCTTTTGATTAAATTTGAGACCACCAGTGCGTAGTGTTCGGTTCAGGTTGGACCAGGTCATCTGTTTGACATCTCTGGGTTTCACCAGCACCTTCGCCATTTTGAATACGGCCAGTATTTGATTCCCAGTCCTCCTCATCAGGATTGAAGGGTGCAGGCGGTGCGTTGTTGCCGGCCATCTCTCTCGCTCGGTTCAGATCACCGCGTGCTTCAGTCTTACCTTCTACGACTATCCCACCTTCATCGCCAGTGTTCGTCCGGAAAGAAGCACGTGAGACCGGGTTCCAAACAACAACTATTTTATTTAAACTCGCAAGGCAAAAGATATGGAACATAGCCCAAGCCACGGCAGCCCTTTATATAGCGGCTTGCCTGCCGGCTTGTGGCCAATGACACTTGTTTAACTCTTCCTGCCATTTGGCGGCTTCCCAGATTGGTTCTTAGTGAACCAATCCATAAGTGGCCTTTTTGGCCAATCAGAATGAGGGATTTGGAACCTACCAAGTTCCATACAGAACACTGTTCATGGAAGAAAATAAACATTTTTAAGTCATCCTTGTTACTAATCTGTAGAACAATAAATGTTTTGAACTAGACACCAGGTTATCTGAGAGATTGCTTCTTCCAGATTACATTTACTGGCCATCAAATTTGGCAGGAAGGGCAAGATGTATGTCTTATTTAAAAGGGTGTCCCATTTGTCAGGATCTAGGACAAGGGTGTCAAACTCACAACCCATGGGCCAGATGCATCATTCACTAGCCACCCCATCCCCCCAATCTAGCGAAGGAGAAAAAGTTGCAATATATCAGGTGATGACAATGTGATGCCAAAAGTTTGACACTCCTGATCTAGGACATGAATACTTGCCCTTTGAGAACATCATGAGCCTCTGTGGCACACTGATTAGAGTGCAGTACTACAAGCTACTTCTGCAGCCAGCTACCTACAATTTGGCAGTTCAAATCCCACCAGGCTCAAGGTTTGACTCAGCCTTCCATCCTTCTGAGGATGGGTAAAATGAGGACCCAAATTGTTGGGGGCAATATGCTGACTCTGTAAACCACTTAGAGAGCTTATAGTGCTTAAAGCACTATAAAGTGGTGTATAAACCTAAGCACTATTGCTATCATCCCTCACTAGATAGCCGGACCCTTTTGATCATCTGAAAATCCCTCAAAATTTGTTCTTTTTCTGTAAGCTTAGGATCTCTGGTAAGGGAAGGCCTGCATATTGGCTATATTATATGTAACATTGGCCCTCATGATCTTGTTTTATTTATGTTTATTGTTTTTATAGAATGATTTCATTGATAGTTTTATTGTATGCCACCCAGAGTCACTTTATTGGTGGCCATATAAATTTGAGAAATAAATAAACAAATGTGATTTCATGTAAATATAAACAAGTATTATACAAACATACTTTCTGATACAATACATTACTATTTTTATGAAATAAATAAATATGTGAAATCTTTTCAGTTTCCTTTAGAACAACATCTGGCCTTTAAATTGTTTGTCCCTCTAAGCCACTTCCTTCCATGTTACCTCTTGAAGTGTAATAGACATGGAACTTTTGTTTTGGAGATACAAAAATTGAACTCTAGAAGAAACATAACTAGAAAAAATAATTCCCTTTCATTGATCCTTTGTTACCAAAAATAGAACTCAGTGGGCTGCTGTGTGAAAAAGTGATTGCTCCAAATTAGGCAGAATTTAGTTGTTAAAAAAAATCACATCCTATACTGTTAAGAGGCTGCTCTGCATTTTTCATAATCCATAAGCAATAAATATATCGACAGAATCAACATATCACAGTAGGTCACATTGAGAACTAGTTTTAGCTTAGGGCAATGCAGAGGTGGACTACACTTACGTTAACAACTGGTTCTCTGATTGTGAGCTTGTGTGTGCTCACTTTGCTCGCAGCTGCATTTGGAGATGAAATGCAGCTTCAAACATGGAGATAATCTACTCCGACAGCTCTGGTGGGCAGCATGGGGGGGAATAAGGCAGAAAGTTAGTTATATATGGAAAGGATAGCACAGGGGTGGGTAGGCAGGCCCAACCAGTGATCACAACTACCAGTTTGCCTGAACTGGTTCGACCAGGCAGCAGCCCATCACTGAGGCAATGTCTGAACTCTGTCATTGTGGCTTATAAATTATTAACTATAACTCTACAGTTAAATGGTGGCTTATCCAATAAACAAAGCTTTAAAAATTGTGAGTGTCTAGATATTTTTTTCCTTAACTTTTACAGCTAATAAGATGGGCATGTTATTAATGCCAAATGATCCATGCTAGTTATCACTGACAATACATTTATTATATTAATAATACATTGTGCAAAACAAAACAAAATACTTCTAAAAGAACTTTTAATCAATTTGATTTGACAACCAAAGGTTGTAGTGTTTTGAAACAGAAGATATAACTAGTAATAGACACAATTATTTCTAACACATACGAGCTTGCAAAAGGTTTAGTATTTAAGGTATACGGTAGCAAATGTTTTGTTAGCCAGAATTTCAATTTTTTCTCATACTTCTACAAGTATAATTTAGAACACAAGCAATGCATGAAAGCTTAAGGCTGTCTAATTATAGTGAATTTACCAGAGCAATAAACAAACCTAATTTCCAACCCTATAATGCTTTTTTTAAGGTAGGTTTAACAAAAAAAACAAAAACCTGCCATTTCAATCAACCCAATCTTTCCAATGTCACAAAGAAAAACAGCTGGTATCTCTCATTTTTTGGGAAGCAGGGGAACAGAACCTGATGGAAGGCATTATTTTGCTTAGTGGAGCTGACCCTTTGAATGCCTTTCCTTTTTCCCCATAGAAGGCTTGTTTTGATGCAATGTTATCTGCCTTCCAGAAACAAATGAAAACAGAGCTTTTCTGGAGGGCACTTAGGGTTGATACCACATACTGTTTTTCAATGTGTATGTAGTGTTTATGTTATTATGATGATCATGGTTCTGCATTGTCTTCTTTTGTGAGCTACCAAGAATTACTTGTAATTGCAGCAACACATATCATTAACATTTAATGAAATAAATAATTAAATACATTTTTTTTGATATTAAGATGATTCAAAATAACCCAGTGTTAAATGCTGATGAGAATCTCATGGAGTTTTGCTCTGTACATCAAAATATATATCACTGCTAGAGTGAATATCATAGAAGTTTAATGCTAATTATATACGTTGTAATTCTAGATTTTAAACCCTCTTTTTAAGTTCTAAGGAAGATATTTCCTATTCAATCTTTTTTTTTAAAAAAAGATAGAACAATCAGGAGTTATATTCCCTATTCTAAATATAGATTCATCATACACTGGTAGAGTATTGTATGATTTTCACAAAACTGGACAAACTGGATTTGAAATTATTCCAAAGTAGTTACAAAATTGTAATATAATTCCATCTTCACAGTTTTTAATGGGAATTTTTATGCAGGAAGAATAAATGACCCTATCACAGCCAAGCAGTATTTTCCTCTAACAACAAATTTAGGTTTGGCCAAATGCTAAAGAAATTCTCATAGCATGAATTGAAATCAAGCTAAAGCCCATGTCACACTGAACCAACAGATGCAAAGAGGATGTAAAACGGACAAAAAACCTTGCTATCCGTTTGAAAACGCAATGTACTCACTGCCTCCGTTTGGCTTCCTCTCTATCCGTCCAGCATCTGTTTATTGACGTTTCATCCTCTCCGAAAGTTTTGGGCTGCCCAAAACTTTTGCGCAGAAAATGTATCCAGTTCGTCCGTTCTGCATCCGCTACACATCCACTACGCATCCATTATGCATCTGCTATATCCGCTAGGCATCCGTTCCACATCCGTGCAACTTGCATCCGCTCGGATGCAGGGAGGACGCGGAACGGACGCAGAAAGGATGCAGAATGGATGCAGAATGGATGCCTAGCGGAAACAAAGTGTTTAAAGCGGAAAAAACGTTCACAGAGGGGACCTATCTCGGATATTAAGGATGTCTAGAGGATGCCTAGAGGATGCCTAGAGGATGCAAAGGGACACCTATACTGCCCATAAAAAGGGGAAGCAACTCGTCTGCATCTCACTTTCAGACCAGCAGCCTAGCTGTGCAGACCTCTGCAGCCTTCATCTGACTCTTCCTCTTCCACAGCATCCAGTCATGTCCATCGTGGATTGTGACAAAGTCCTTTCGGCAGCCACCATCCTTCTGCAACAGTGCGAAACTATCTACAGGCTCTGTGAACTCTACTACGGGAAGAAAAGGAGGCACCCAAAAAAAATCTGGGTCCAAAGATGGTTCGCCAGAAGAGCAGAGGACGGACTGTACAACAAGCTGATGGTGGAGCTCAGGAGTGAAGACACTCGGGTGTTCCAGAACTTTATGAGGATGCCTCCAGCCATGTTTGACGAAGTTGTGCAGCGGCTGACACTCAGGTTGACCAAGACAAACACCAACTTCCCACCCAGCCTGGGACCTGGGCTCAAGGTGGCACTCACTCTGCGCCACCTGGCCTCAGGGACCACCTACAGGAGCATGCAGTACGGCTGGAGGGTGCCACCCAGCACCATCAACTTTGTTGTCAGAGAAGTGGTGCAGGCCATCATCAAAGAATACAAGAAGGAGCTCCTCCAGTGCCCCTCCACTAAAGAAGGATGGAAGAAAGTTGCAGAGCAGTGGTATCAGAAGTGGAAATTCCCACACACCGTTGGAGCCATCGATGGCAAGCATGTGGCCTGCAAAGCGCCAGCCAAGTCAGGGTCCACTTATTTCAGCTACAAGGGCTTCTTCAGCATCATCCTCTTCGCCATGGTCGATGCTGACTACAAGTTCATGTACATCGATGCTTCAGGCAACAGCTCATCTTCAGATGCCCAGGTATTCAACGCCAGTCACCTCAAGGAGGGGCTGGAAGGCAACATCATGGTGGGCTTCCCAGATCCAGACCCGCTGCCCAACGACAAGCAAGATGTGCCCTACTTCATCGTGGGGGATGACGCCTTCTCCCTCACAACCTACCTCATGAAGCCCTACACCTCCAAATACCTCACCCGTGAAGAAAGGATCTTCAACTACAGGCTGTCCAGGGCAAGGTGGGTGGTGGAGAACGCCTTTGGCATCCTGGCCAACAGGTTCCAGGTACTTCTCACCAACATGCAGCATAGCCCAGAGACCATGAAGAGGATTGTGGAAGCTTGCTGCATCCTGCACAATCTCATGCGCACCCGCTACCCAGTCTTGCAGAACAGGCTTGTGGACCGTCAACAAGGCAATGGGGACATGGAGCCTGGGGAATGGAGGCAAGGGCAAAACCTGATCGACATTGAGGATGTGCAAGGCCCCAACAGAGCCTCACGTGAGGCGAAGAAGCAGCGTAACCTCCTGAAACACTGGTGCAACTCCCCAGCTGGAGCAGTGGAGTGGCAAGACAGGATGGTAAATGCTTAATGGATGCTTCCTTCAGCCTGTCTCATCACACGGATGAGATTGGGCCATGTATGTTTGGTTGGCCTACAATGAACAGAGCATTTAATAAAGAGTTGTGTTTATGTTGACATGTGTGGATGATTGATTATATCGTTATTGATAATAAAGGGCCATAGGTGTGGCACCTGGGAGGGTGGACCATACAGTCCCACTATGCTTGCACTGGAGGTTTATCTATCCCACAGCTATTACCCATCCCAAAGGTATCCCTGCCCATTGCACAGGTATCCCTGCCCATTGCACAGGTATCCCTGCCCATCCCACAGCTATCTTAACCCATCCCACAAGCATGCAAAGGCTTAAACCATTTCTGAAAGTTTCCAGCAAGACTTTATTAAAAAAAAAAGAAATGAAGCAAGTGTGTGAATCAAAAATAGACTTTATTAACAACAAGCTATGAGACAAAAATGAGTCTCTGGCACTCCTCTTGGTCGCTCAGTCTCAGGGGTGAAGGGTGCAGGTGCTGTGGAGGTGGCTGGTGCTGGAGTGCTTGTCATCAGCTCGTCCAGAAGCAGAAGCAGCAGAAGCCCCAGCCCCAGAAGAGCCAGCCCATGCTGCAGAAGCCCCAGTAGAACCAGAGTGAGGGCCAGGGGGCGGGATGGTAGCCCTGTCCCTCTTGCAAGGGCTGGCAGCAGATGGCTGAGGCTTGCTGTGCTTCCGCATGGTTGTGGGGTTGCTGGCTGGCAGGGAGGCTGGCAGGGAGGCTGGCAGGGAGGGTGGCAGCAAGGCTGGCAGCAAGGCTTGCAGACAGACATGCAGGCAGGGCAGGCAAGGCAGCCAATCCTTCCGGCAGCAGGTCTTTCCTCTGAATGGCGACCTGCTTCCGAGCTGCTTCCATTATATCCGCGGGGCTGACGCAATGCATCCTCCCTGCATGCGCAATTAACACCAGGCATCCGCTAGGCTTCCGCTGTGCATCCACTGTGCATCCGCTTCATCCGTTCGGCATCCGCTGTATCCATTCCGCATCCGCTTCGCTGAGGCCCCCCAGAAGCCCTGCAGTTGCGCCATCCACTCCCATCCGCTTCCATCCTCTGGGCTTCCGTTCCACATCTGCTTTCCATCCACCCTGCATCCTCCCTGTGTCCATGTTATCCACTCCGGTTATGCAAATTTTTGCCCCTTTTGAGGGCGGATAACAACGGATGGAGCATTTTGCTCGTCCGCTGTGTCCTTTTTGTATCCGTTGGCCAGTGTGGCATGGGCTTAAAGAAGAGTTACCACATCATTTTTCATTTCCGTGTAGAATGATAGCAAGACCTCTCGTTACTCCAGGACCTGCAATTTAAAGAGTTCGGTACAGAATAAAGGGCAAGTCCTGCAGTCTCCAAATAGTCATTTTGATGACCCCTAACTATGTTCCCTGCCTATTCTCAGAATTCTGAGGTTAGCAAGAGTGGAGCTGATTGCTCAGCCAATTTCAAAACACTTTGAAGAAATGGGAAGTGCAAACAACACCGTATAGAAATGCCCAACGAGCCATCCTTTAACTGATAGCTAATGTACTCTGACTCCATTGTATATTGGGAAGATTTTTGTAAGCTATAAGCAAAATAATAAGGTTTTTTTTGTTTGTTTGCTCTGATAATAGCTCAGTCACTCCTTTAATCTTTACATTTTACAGACTCTTGTTCATAAACTTTTTTCTTCTACAATTCTGCAACAGAATTAAAACACTGTTCAAATTACTGTGTTTCTCACAAAATAAGACTGGGCCTTATCTTTTTTGAACTCCGAAAAAATCGCTAGGCTGTCTTTTCAGGGGTGACTTAATTCCCACCGTTGCATCCTCAGGTGGGCGGGCAGCGAGAGCTTGGATGTTGACCTCAGCGTTGGTGGGGCACTTCGTATTAGGAGACCGTCCGCCACCATAGCTTTCCTTTCTCCCTTGCTGCTGCGGCGTTTAGAGCCATGCCGTGGCATTTGGCACAACCACGTGCAGCCAGCCAGGGCTCCTCCTTCAACTGGAGCCCAGTGGAAACACTTGGCTTCAGGCGCTTCTGTCACCTCCTTCCCTTTGCCTTCAAAGGTAAAGCCAATTCTTTTAAAAACGATGCCCTACTACAACAAAGATTCCCCTGACTGAGAGGTCAGCCCAACCCCATGTGAGGAGGCGAATCTCCCAGGGCTGCAGCACAGGATTGGCACACCTCAGGAGAAGCGCCCAGCTGCCATCCCTGCCTGGCTCCAGGCAGAGCACAAAGAGCTTCACTTGGGGCACCCAGCACAGCTGACAGGTGGGCCCTCCTTCCTGGCAGCACAGCTGTCACCAAGGCAGTGAGCGCCTCCCTGCTGGACCTTCCACTCATCCTGCCAGGGCCATGCCAGAGCCGTGAGGGCTGGGCAGAGCCAGGAAAGCAAGCTGCGGGTACACACCCATCTGCCAAGCAAAAGAGCCGGGCTGACCTGAGCTTGGCTTCCTTCCCAAGTCCCTCCAGTGCAAACCTGAAGAGGCCAGTGGGAGAGGCCGCCCGAGGCAGTGATAGCGCCCACCCATCCATGGACAGGGAGGAGAGGTGATGGCAGCGCTGCTTCCCTGGCCGGCAGAGAGAGCCTGAAGCCGCCCATCCTTTCTACCCCTCGCCCAGCTTCTCCCTGTCCCCATGCATCTCCAAATGCACCAGCAGCTCCAAATGCTGCAGCGGAACAGGCATCAGGCAGAGGCGCTGACTCAGTGGGGCTCAGCTCGGAGGAGGACCTGGTGCAGGCTATCACCTTGCCTCCCTGTCCATTGATGCGTGGTTGCTATCACTGTCTCGGGTGGCCTCTCCCAGTGGCCCCTTTGGGTTCAGGCTGGAGGGACTTGGAAAGGAAGCCAAGCTTGGGTTGGCCTGGCTCTTTCACTTGGCAGGCAGACGTGCATCTGTGGCTTGCTTTCCTGGCTCTGCCCAGCTCTGGCGCGCCCCTAATGGGTTGAGCAATGGGTCCAGTGGGGAGGCACTTGCTGCCTTGGAGAGAGCTCCATCGCCAGGCAGGAGGGGCCACCTGTCAGTTGCGCTAATCGCCCCAGGCGAAGCTCTTTGTACTTTGCCTGGCACCAGGCAGGGATGGCTTCTGGGTGCTCCTCCCAGGGTGGGCTGATCCTGCATTGCAGCCTCAGGAGATTTACCTCCCCACGTGGGGTTGGGCTGCCCTCTCGGGCAGGGTAGGCTTTGTCGTACCAGTAGTAGGGTGTTGTTTTTAAAAGAATTGGCTTTGCAAAGGGAAGGCGGTGACAGGAGCGCCTGAAGCCAAGTATCTTCCCTGGGCTCCAGTTGCAGGGAGGAGCCCTGGCTGGCTGCGTGTGGCTGTGCCAAACGCCATGGTGTTGCTCTAAATGCCGCAGCAAGGGAGAAGGGAAAGCAACTGTGGAGGAAGGTCTCCCAATACGAAGTGCCCCGCGAACACCAAAGTCAACGCAAACAGCACCATGTCTGAGTATGCAACAAAAGTACTTCCTAACGTCAAGCCCCCCCCGCCATTCCCCCCCATTTCGCATGTTTAATATAGGCTTTAATTTGTGGGGAGGGGCTTAATTTGATTTTATGCTGATAAAACATGCTGGGCCTTCCTATTGGTGGAGGCCATATTGTTGGAGAAACACGGTATATGCTCAGAATGAATATATTCTTGTTTTTTGGGGGAATCTTTGAGCTTGGTTATTTCCTGACAGACACTGCTTTACCCAATTAGATTACATCTTCAATGCTACAAGGGTGTGAGGTTTGCTGTCTCTTTATA
Organism: Laticauda colubrina; assembly: GCA_015471245.1. Taxonomy (NCBI): domain Eukaryota; kingdom Metazoa; phylum Chordata; class Lepidosauria; order Squamata; family Elapidae; genus Laticauda; species Laticauda colubrina. The sequence continues at coordinate 57,214,873 of BLBF01000018.1, read as the reverse complement.
CACAATAGCTTACCTTATCAGGGTTGGTGGAAATGTTATTTTCTCTTTGGTAATTCCTTGATTAGTCTGATTCTTACTGAAGAGATAATAGTAAAGGCTTCCCCTGCCCAGTCATGCTTATCTCCATTTCTTAGCCGATGGAGCCAGCATTGTTCAAAAACATTTCCATGGTCATATGGCCAGCATGTCTGTATGCTGAGGCTCATGGAACACTGTTCCCTTCCCATCAAAGAGATTCCTATTTATCAACTTGCATTTGCATACTTTCAAACTACAGGTAGTCCTCGACTTACAACAGTTTGTATAATGACCATTCAAAGTTACAGTGACACTGAAAAATGTGATTTATGACCCTTTTTCATAGTTATAATCATTAAACATCCCCAGGAGTATAAGATCAAAATTCGGATGCTTGGCAACTGGTTCATATTTATGACCTTTGCTATATCCCAGAGTCATGTGATCCCCTTTTGTGAACTTCTGACAAGCAAAGTTAATGGGGAAGCCAGATTCATTAATAATTAGGTTACAAACTTATCAATTGCAGTGATTCACTTTACAATTGTGGCAGGAATAGTTGTAAACTGAGGCAAAACTCACTTTACAAATGTCTCACTTAACAACATAAATGTTGGGCTCAATTGTGGTCATAAGTCAAGGACTACCTGTATTGGATGGGTAGGAGCTGGGGCACGTAACAGAACACCCCATTATGTAGTGCTTGGGTCTCAATACCATGCTGTCAGCTTTCCAGCTAAGCATATTTGACCATTGCTAACAAGCTAAGCATCTTTGACCATTAAGCCACCGTGCCCCTGGCTCCTTATTGAAGATGTTACCTAATCTGGTAATGAAATGCCTGCAAGCAAGCAACCAAGCTCAGACAGTACGAAGGATCTAACCCAGAGCTACAGATTCTTCTATTGATACTTTTGCTTTTCTTCTAATATTGATCAAATATATGTTAGAATAGGGAGACAGTTTCTTGCATGACATGAACTGTCAATTTAGCATTATTTTTCATAATCCACTGTAGATCTTTGATGTGAAGTTCTCTAAGAAAGAGATAATGCAAGCACCTTGAGCTGATTCATTGTGCTATATTTTTCAGGTAAATTGACTTTTGCAAAGGAAAACATTTACAAAAATGGAACTTGTGAACCATAGAAAACAGTTGTTTACCAAACACTAGGCTAGATGAAAAATGTTCTTTCTTTGATCCTTGTGCTGCTCAAAGTATTACTAACTGATTTTCCTGTGGTGTAAAACCTCTGAATGTCATTTTTTTTTTTTTTGCAGAATATCATTCCATCTGTTTTATCACATTCCAGAAGCATAGCATTATTAATCTTTGTGAAATACTCTTGCTGGTTTCAGGCTTCCTGCTGTTGATTAAGACCAAGTTTTGCAACTTGCAACTTGTTTTTAATAAACTTTTTTGCTGAAATGAAGTTTTTTTTTTTTTTTTGTGGAAAATATTCCTAATCACAATCTTTTAAAATGACATTTTAGGTTTCTAGCAAAAACAAAAAGAACAAACAAAAGTTAAAATATCAGCTGCATAATAGAACAATTATTTTTTAAATGAGATAGCATACATATTTTTTCAGTTATATAATGTCACTTTCAAAGTTTGTCTTTTCGTACAGTATGTCAAAGCTTCTGCATTTTAAATCATCTTGCTCAATTTTTAAATACTGCACTATTCTAGGTATTTTTGTAAAAAAAAAAATATCACATCATAGAATCCACACATTAAATAGAACCATAAAAGAGATCAGATGTCATATAATTTTGATAGATGTATATATCAATCTCACTAGGTGTACCATATCATATTATATATTCTCCTCCTCCTCCTCCTCCATATTCATGCAAGCACAGAGCTGAAGAAACAAGCCTGAAGATGATGAATGAGACTTCATCGAAACGTTGCCTAGATACTTCCAATTCTACGCGGGAGAAAACCCGAATAACCAAAGATCCACATACAAATACCCGCGAAAACCTCAGAAAACATATATATATATATATACACCTATGCACACACACACACACACACACACACATATGCTTATAAATTATAAATTATTGTAACAAAATTGTAAATGCTTAATTTGCGGGGCAGAGGGAAGGGAAAGGAGGGGCTTCTCTCATCCTTTGGGAAGAAAAAGGGCCCTGGAGTCTGGGAAGATCTGGATGGGGAGGAATTGGCTCCCCCTCAAATGAAAGAAAAGCAGAGACCCCCTCCCCTCTATCTGGTCTCCTGTCATTTCATATCTCAAATCAGAGGAAACCTCTGTCTCCTTTGCCAGGTGTGGCTGCCTGTAGGTGGGGGAAGGGAGGAAGGCCAGGCTGGAAGCACTAAGGAAGATGGGCTCCTAATAACCAGGCAACACCCCCCCCTTCGGCCCCTACACAAGAAGATTCCCCCCACTGAGGCTAGGCTCCAGGTTTCTCTCACCGCTTCCAAGCAGAGAATGGTCCCTCCCTATGTGGAGGCCGAAGGTGGGGGGTGGAGCCCAGAAAAGCTTGAGCTCTCTCCTGCATAAACAGGCTGGTTATTAGGAGCCCATCTTCCTCAATGCTTTTTTGGTCTGGGCATTTAGTCCTCCCCCGCCCCATATCAAAGGAAAGCCAGCCGGGCTTCTCCTTCCCTCCTACTCTTCCCCATGCTCCCTTTCCCCCACTCAATCCTACTTCAGGACAGAAGAGAGAGCACTGGAAATATGTGTTGGCATTTCCAACATGCATTTTTCCTGTGCCGGCCCACAATTCTTCATGTTCCTCAAGGCCTGGCTTGCTGAGGGGGGAGAGTAGCCCTAACGCCTCTACTGCCCCCCCCTTGGCCCCATCCATCACTGCCCAAGGAAGGCACAGGAAAAGCAAGTGAGCAGAAACACAGCTCTTGCTGGGGCAAAAGAGTAGAGATTAAAAAAAAACAAACCACAGGCAACAGAACACAGTGCTTTTCAAAGGTGGCAGCTTCCATCTTCTCTTGCCTGTATCTTCTTCAATCTCTTCTCTTTCGCCCCAGTGAGTGCTATGTTTCTACTTGCTTTTCCTGTGCTTTCCCTGGGCAGCGATGGCTGGGGCCATGAGGGGGGAGCAGGGCAGAGCACCAAGAAGGATGAGAAAACTGATGCCACTGATGCTGCCCCATTCTGGATCTCTGAACTGGATGGTGAGCACATACTTGTCCACTCTGCCCAATTCCACCACCGCCAGCAGGTACTTTTCCTGCCCTGGGCCATCCCTATAGCCCACAGCCATTGAGGAAGAGCCCAGGCCAGGAGAGGTGAGCTGGAAGGTGCTAAAGTGATGTACAAATGCAAGTAGTGTGGCACTCCTGCACCTTCCGACCATCTCCATTGCCGCTTCAGCCAACCTGTGCTGCCAGCCCCCTCTTGCTGCAACAGCACCAATACCTCGTCCTGGCTGGTGAGGGCTGCGCTGCTTTTTGCAGGTTTGTGCTCGGCTGAAGGGTGGGAGCCAACGGGTGGGCAGGCCATGTGGGCGGCACAGCCTTGTTTTCCCACATAGCCTGGATTAATTGCTTTGGGGTGGACATTTCTCTGCTGCCCACCAAATTTTCTAATGGACCACCATTGGGCCATGTCCCACCGGTTGTTGATCACTGTTCTAGATATCTCTTCTCTTTTTTCATCTTCCTAGTGCTTCTCAATAAGTTAAATTCAAGGATGGCATACTGAGAAGTTGCTCAGTTGTAAAATGAGGTGCTATTCCAGGAGGTGATTAAGACCTTTGTTGAACTACTTGCCACAGTCTAGGAAAGCACCTAAGGATGCTCTCCAAAAACTTTATTCAAACCAAGCAAATCCATCAGGTGGCTACAGCATGCCAATCCTGAAGGATAGCAGCCCTAACAAGCGATTAAGCAAACAGAAAATGATATGATCATGATCATGGATTGTTTTTAATGTCCCACATTTATATCATTAAGCCAAGACAAAAAACTAGATCCAATATTCATATGCTTTCAGAGTATATTCATGAACTGGAATAGAGCTTAGTAACAAAGTCAGCCAATGAATAGGCATAGCAACAAAGTCAGCCAATGAGGACTGTTTGGAAAGTGAAACTAGAAGTAGTCTGAGTGTAGCTCTAGTCTCTGCAACTGCTGAATTGAAACTGGAACTGTTCTCTACTGTTCTGTCATCTCCTTGTTTTTGCCTGTAACTGTCTATGTTAAGCCTGGGTTCCCCAACCAGGGTTAGGTAGACAAGCTAAACAGAATGTGCAGCGTTAGTCAGATAGGCACACAGATAAATGAGTGAGCTAAGCTTGTATGTTTATTAACATACAGTAAAAATAACAGATACGCTTGTGCTATCAAGAATATGTTTTATTCCAGTATAAGTTTATAGCATAGTCAAAAACAGTCCTATATTCATTTACCATGTAGTCAGTCCATTCAGGGATATTCAGTTAGCAAAGTCCATGTAGAATATCCTATTGTCAGTTCTCATAAATCAGTCCGTTGTCTCTCCCGTTCGAGCAATGCAGTCTTGCTTCCAAGCAGTAATCATGGATCATCAAAGCCAGAGAGAGAGCGAGCAAGCTGTAGCCTTGCTACTTTTATATGGTTTTCATAACCACACCCACAATTGCTATTTTACATTTAAAGCTGCATACATTAACTATGATTTATAGTTAGTATTTCACCTAAAACAGTTAGGGTGAACAATGTTATCCCTAACAGTCTACAACACTGGAAGAACCTACATTGGTATTGTACGTTGACTTTTGTATTATATGTATATAAAGAAGTTAATGAATCCTGCTGAATCAGTCATCTGTGTGTGCTTCTGTGGATTTGAATTGCTGGTGCAAAACTAACATATGTATTAGACTCTTAACCTGGATGATGAACTCCAAATCTGCTTAAACTTTCAACAAATAAATGCAACTCCTGAACCATAGGAATAAGAAACTTCACCAACAATCTGCATCAAGCAGCTCAGGCAGAGGAGATGCTGTGAAGATCAGTACAAAAGGAAAAGTGCTTTTTCTTAAAACCCAAACAAGAGTCTGAAATCTGATTATCTGATATGTAAGGCCTTTAAAACCATATCCTGAATAATAACAGGCACTCTACTAACAGCCTTGAACTTCAAGGTGATGCCACACCTAAAATCCAAATGGGCATAATTTATATCCATCCTAGTATCAATGAAATAAATCAGGTTGGCCCCCTCACCCAAGATAAATTTGTCACACAAGGTAAGTTTGTGCTGAAATGGGAACTGTTATAAGATTCCAAATCTCCTTTCCTGGAGAATAGTTCATTCCTATCTTCAATCATCAATGGTTCATTCTCTCTCTGCCAATCTCTACCAGATGTTCCAGTTTACCTTCAAGTCACCTATTTCTCTCCCACAATTGCGAAAGATCCATCATCAGTTCTTGGAGTCCAATCAGCCAACCTCTTGCTTGTTGACTCCAGCCACTCAGCTAACCAACCCACCTTTTTGTCAGAGATCTGAAAGTGTTCATTTACATTCAGCCAACTGTCAAACCTTGCCTTTTCCACAGTAAAGTAGGGTGAATCTCTAAATTATATAGTGAGTAGAGAGATTACAAGAAAAGTAAGGGCAAGTTAATTGAATGTTTATCTCAGATAAAGCAACTTATTCCTTGTGGTGAGAGATATGGGAAAAAGCACTTCAAAGAGACCCCACTTTAATTAATTAACAGTAATTGAAGAACTTCTAGTTTTCAAGTTTCTGTATTTATTCCAAACTATCATTACAGATTCAATATAGATACTGAAATCCCAAAAAGTCCACATTGCCTTTCAAAATCACAACAGCATCTATCTATCTATCTATCTATCTATCTATCTATCTATCTATCTATCATCTATCTCAGTCATATTTTTCTTTCTTTAAACTTTAATAGGCAAATTTGTTATTAATTGCTTTTCCCTGCTTGGTAATGAGTAAAGTTATTAATTTCAATAAAATATCACCAAACTGATACTTAACTCTAACAATGTTCAGTATGTATAGTATGCAGCTCTAAAAAGGTAAAAAAGGTAATTGATAATTTCTACCTAAAAAGGTAGAAAAGGTAATTGATATCCAGTGCGGACAACCTAAGAGTTGAGAAATTTCTTAAAGAATTTTTTTTTTTCCTAACTGTCAGACAGTAACGAGAAAATTTGTGTTTGAGTTAGTGAATGACAGCCTAACTCCTTAGTTCAAATGTTTCATGTGACTGCAAAAGAAGTGGCTTCTTTAGGGAGCCAGTGAGAGCAATGCTTATTTTAAGTCATCTTACAAGCTATGGCTGGAGAGTTAGCAAATTGACATCTATAGATATTGTTTCAATACCTACACCTTCCAGGCCTGCCTGCCTGCCTGCCTGCCTTCTTCCTTTCCTTCCTTCCTTCCTTCCTTCCTTCCTTCCTTCCTTCCTTCCTTC
>BLBF01000018.1:57177589-57208416 GCA_015471245.1 Laticauda colubrina | reverse complement strand
TTCCTTCCTTCCTTCCTTCCTTCCTTCCTTCCTTCCTTCCTTCCTTCCTTCCTTCTTCTCTCCCTCCCTCCTTCTGTTCCTTCCTCCCTCCTTCCCTTCCTTCTTCCCTTCCTTCTCCTTTCCTTCCTTCCTTCCTCCCTCCCTCCCTCCTATTTAAAAATGAATTTAAACACTGCTATAAAGTAGTATTCAATTTACTAAGAAATAAAAGAGAAACTTGATTTTTCCCCCTGGGGTATATACAGTATTACTCTTGGAGACCAAATGTAAATTATTCTTGGCATATGGATATTGTGGGATATTATTAATCTCTTTAGCTCTTTTCTAAATGATTCCTAATTAATGTATGACAGAAGAAAGGATTCTATACAGGTGAAACTCAAAAAATTAGAATATCATGCAAAAGTTCATTTATTTCAGTAATGCAACTTAAAAGGTGAAACTAATCTATCAGATAGAATCATCACATACAAAGCAAGATAATTCAAGCCATGATTTGTCATAATTGTGATGATTATGGCTGATAGCTCATGAAAACCCCAAATCCACAATCTCAGAAAATTAGAATATTACATGCAATCAATAAAAAAGGATTGTACATAGAACAATTTCGGACCTCTGGAAAGTATAAGCATGCATGTGTACTCAGTACTTGGTTTGGGCCCCTTTTGCAGCAGTTACTGCCTCAATGCGGTGTGGCATGGAAGCTATCAGCCTGTGGCACTGCTGAGGTGTTATGGAAGACTAGGATGCTTCAATAGCGGCCTTCAGCTCTTCTGCATTGTTCGGTCTCATGTCTCTTCTCTTTCTCTTGGCAATGCCCCAAAGATTCTTTTTGGGGTTCAAGTCAGGTGAGTTTGCTGGCCAATCAAGCACAGTAATCCCACAATCATTGAACCAGGTTTTGGTGCTTTTGGCAGTGTGGGCAGGTGCCAGGTCCTGCTGGCAAATGAAGTCAGCATCCCCATAAAGCTCATCTGCAGAAGGAAGCATGAAGTGATCCAAAATCTCCTGTAAAACAGCTGCATTGACCCTGGACTTAATGAAGCACAGTGGACCAACATCAGCAAATGACATGGCTCCCCAAATCAACACAGACTGTGGAAACACTGGACTTCAAGCATCTTGCAGTGTGTGCCTCTCCATTCTTCCGCTAGACTCTGGGTCCTTGGTTTCCAAATGAGATGCAAAAGTTGCTCTCATCAGAAAAGAGAACTTTGGACCACTGAGCAACATACCAGTTCTGTTTTTCTTTAGCCCAGGTAAGCTGCTTCTGAGGTTGTTTGTTGTTCAGAAGTGATTTGACAAGAGGAATGTGACATTTGAAGCCCATGTCCAGGATCCGTCTGCGTGTGGTGGCTCTTGATGCACTGACTCCAGCCTCAGTCCACTCCTTGTGAAAGTCCCCAACACTTTTGAATGGCCTTTTCCTGACAATCTTCTCTAGGCTGCAGTCATCCCTGATGCTTGTGTACCTTTTTCTTCCACACTTTTCCCTTCCACATAACTTTCTATTAATGTGCTTTGATACAGCAGTTTGGGAACATCCAACTTCTTTTGCAATGACCTTTTGAGGCTTTCCCTCCTTCTGGAGGGTGTCAATGATGGTTTTCTGCACAACTGTAAGATCAGCAGTCTTTCCCATGATTGTGGTTCCTGTTGAACCAGACTGAGAGACCATTTAAAGGCTCAGGAACCCTTTGCAGGTTTTATGGCTTAATTAGCTGATTAGAGTGGGACACTTTAAGCCTAGAATATTGAACCTTTTCACAATATTCTAATTTTCTGAGATTGTGGATTTGAGGTTTTCATGAACTGCAAGCCATAATCACCTCAATTATGACATATCACAGCTTGAACTATCTTGCTTTGCATATAATTAAGTCTATCTCATATATTACCTTTTAAGTTGCAATACTGAAATAAATGAACTTTTGCATGATATTCTATTTTTTTTGAGTTTCAAAAAAAAGGTGGCAAAGTTAAAATAATGTCATTGGCTACAAGCCAGCAGGCAAGCCTCCATATAAAGGGCTGCCGTGGCCTGAGCCAATGTTCCGTTATTGTTTGCTGTTAACTAATAAAGAGTTATTTGTTGGAACCCGGTCTACCGTGCGTCTTTTCCGGATGGAACACTCTCAACGAAGGTGGGATCGTCCTAAAGCGGAGACCGGGCACGCGGTGAGAAAACAACCATATGATGAAATGGCTGGTAGCAACGCACCGCTCGCACCTTTTAACCCCAATGAAGAAGATTGGGAGTCTTATATCGATAGCTTCCTGATGTTTCTGGAGAGCAACGAAATGGAGGAAATTTCAGATCAGTGAAAGAGGGCTGTCTTCCTAACACATTGTGGGCCAGCCGTGTTCAAAATGGCAAAGGCATTGGCAAAGCCCAGAGACGTGAAACAGATGACCTGGTCTGAACTTAACCGAATGCTAAAGGCTCACTATGCGACAGTTGTCTCAAATCTTATGAAGAGACACGAGTTTTATAAAAGAGACCAGAGGGAAGACGAGACCATTGCAGATTTTGTGGCAGCTCTCTGCCATCTGGGAGGAGCCTGCGAGTTTCAGAGAATGGATGAGGCCATGCAAGATCGTGTCGTGTTAGGTCTTAAGGACTCTACTTTATAAAGCAAACTATTAAACAGACCTAACATAACTGTGGCAGAAGCAATTGCGGAAGCCACCACCGCAGAAGCCATGAAGAAATCAGCGGCCACAATAAAACTGATGAATGCCAATACTGACACGATGACCCTACCCAGAGGGAAGAAGCAAGCTGCCACAACCACACGCCACGAAGACCTAGACGAGTCATCAGAAACAGAAGATGACGACGATGAGGTCCATCACCTGTACACAAACCAAAAAAGATGCAAAATAAGAAGAAATTGGTGGGAATGCGCTGACTGCAGAGGAAACCACCCCCCAGCCGAGTGTAGGTTCCTTGATGCCATCTATCGGGCTTGCAAGAAGAGGGGACACATCGAAAGAGTCTGCTGCAATTGTAAGAACAGCAGTCCTAGCAGACACGGTAATTCCCCACAAAGAAATGACCGATAGAAAATGGGAGTGCAGCAAGGGAACCAGCAACCAAGAAAAAACTCACCAGACTGTCACTATCGGAAGCGCACAGACGGAAAGCAGGAGAAAAGTCAAAATTGTAGTGACCATTGAAGGAAGCCCTTGTGAAATGGAGGTTGATTCAGGATCTTTCCTATCAATGGTGTCTTGGAACATAATCAGGTGGTTGGTTCCAAACATAAAACAAAAAGAACTCAAGAAACAAAAATTAATTCTCAAAGACTACCAGGGAAATAGAATTCCTGTGGTAGGTCTAAGATACTTCAAAGCCCCTGACAAACAACACACCGATGTCCTGCCGCTGACTAAAGTTGACTAAAGTCCTGGGCATCGAATGGTTCGCACCATTGGGCATCGGGATGACCGGAGTAAGCCGAATAGCTGCAAGCGATTGGGAAGAGAACCTGCTGCACGAATTCCAGGACGTCTTCGACGGCACTCTAGGCAGGTACCAGGGCCCCCCAATTTCCTTTAGCTTAGATTCCCAGATAGCACCAAGAAGGTTAAAAGCCAGATGAGTCCCCTTTGCATTAAAGCCCAAAATAGATGAACAATTAAACAAATTGATTGCACAAGGGATCATAAAACCAATTGACCATGCTAGGTGGGAGACTCCAATAGTAACACCTGTAAAACCTGACCGGTCTGTGCGCATCTGCGGAGACTACAAGGCTACTCTGAACCATGCGCTGCAGCAAAGTGCATACCCGGTACCAGTCGTACAGCACTTATTGCACTCACTTGGGGGAGGAAAATTTTTTGCGAAACTTGATTTGGCTCAGGCATATCAGCAGCTTCCAGTAGACCCAATAACGGCCGAAGCACAAACAATAGTAACGCATAGAGGGGCATTCAAATGTAACAGGCTTCAATTTGGAGTAAGCGTTGCCCCAGGCATTTTCCAAAGCCTCATGGAACTCCTATTAAACAGGATAAAAGGGGTCGTTCCATACTTTGATGACGTCCTAATTTCAGCAAAAAACACGACCCAATTGGAAGCAAGACTAAGAGAAGTGCTAACCAAATTTAGAGAATCTGGCCTAAAAGTAAAAAAGGAAAAATGCTTCCTGGCTACGACTGCGTCAAATTTTTAGGGTATTTAATTGACGAACAGGGTATTCACCCAACAGACAAAAAAGTCAAAGCAATTAAAGAAGCACCCAGGCCAAAAAATAAAACGGACTTACAGGCATTTTTGGGTCTGATCAACTTTTATAACGTATTCCTCCCCCACAAAGCAACAATAGCAGAATCATTGCACCATTTGCCGGATAAAAAAACTGTCTGGACTTGGGGTCATAAAGAACAAAAAGCATTCCAAAGCATAAAATACTTATTAACCTCAGACACCGTTCTTATTCAGTTTAGTAATACACTTCCATTGAGGGTCACCTGTGACGTCTCACCTTTTGGATTTGGTGCCATCCTGAGCCACCAATTACCTGGTGGGAGAGAGGCACCCGTCGCCTTTTATTCAAAAACGCTCTCCAAAGCGGAATGCAACTATAGCCAGCTAGACAGGCCCTGGCAATCGTCACCGGAGTTAAACGTTTTCACAAATAGCCCTATGGGAGGACATTTTCCATTGTGACTGACCATAAACCGTTACTGGGGATTTTGGCGAGGAACAAACCCACTCTGAACATTCTATCCCCACAGATGACTAGGTGGTCAGAATTCCTGGCTGCCTATTCATATACATTGCTGCATCGACCCGCCAAACAAATCACCCATGCAGACGCTTTAAGCCAAGCACCATTACCAACCAAAGATGATGACCCGGATCCAACCACTGCCGCCCTACAAGTAGAGACCTGCCCTGAACTTCCATTTTCTGCAAATGATGTCACCAGAGCCACAGCAAAAGACCCAGTGACAGCCTGCATTTTGACTTGGGTAGGTAAAGGCTGGCCAGAAAGCCAAAAAACTGAAGGTTTTCAACCCTTTCGGACTAGACAAACTGAACTGTCAATACAAAAGGGGTATTTATTGTGGGGAGATCGGGTGGTAATTCCATCCAGACTGCAGGAAGAGGTGTTGGGTATGCTACATGAGGGCCACCCAGTCATAGTAAAAATGAAAAGCCTGGCCAGGAGCTATGTCTGGTGGCCTGGTATACACAAGGATATTGAACACTGGGTTGCAAAATGCCATAAGTGTCAGAGAGCTAGACCCACACCACCGCAAGCGCCCATATGGGACTGGGAGACCCCACAAGGCTCTTAGTCTCGAATCCATATTGATTTTGCAGGACCAACCAGGGGCAAAATGTTCTTAATAGTCGTTGATGCATATTCAAACTGGTTGGAGGTTATAGTTATGTCATCCACAACAACCGAGGCTGTTATAAAACAGCTAAACAAATTGTTTGCAACTCATGGTTTACCTAATGTATTGGTATCCGACAATGGGCCACAGCTAATGGCTATACAATTCGAACAGTACTTAGCATCCCTGGGTATACGCCATGCAATAACTGCACCGGCTCATTCGGCAGCAAATGGTAGAGCCGAACGAATGGTCAGATTTACTAAAGAAGGCCTAGAAAAAATGGACCGTGGGGATGTCCAAGACAAGCTGAACCGCTTACTTACACTACAACACATCCCTCCCAGTTGTACAACAAAAAAGAGCCCAGCAGAATTGTTGATAGGGAGGAAACTCAGATCCCATTTAGATAGACTGCACTGAAATTATACTTGTGAGAAACCCCCCGACTTGTCCAGCCGATACCGCACTTTTGAAATCGGCGACCTAATCTATGCAAAGAATTTTACCGGGGACCCTCTTTGGCTTCCAGCCACTATCACACAAATAACAGGCCCCCGATCCTAACCAACTAACTGTGGACAATGGAAGAGAATGGAAGCGGCACATAGACCAGCTTCATTCCCAAAACATCGAGCGTAAAACGACCGTGCAACCTCAAATAATAAAAATCGATGAAAACAAAACCAAGGAGGGGGGGGAAACACAAACAAATAAAAAAGGGTATGAAAATGAACCTTTAAAAGTAAATCCAGAACATCTAACCAACCAAAAAGAGCACTTATGGTTAGATGAAACCATCGGAGGTAGTCCAAGCGAAAGGGAAGCCATCCTGGAATGGGCCAGCCAGGCCAGCTCAACCAGCCTGATTGAACCAGGAGGGAGCGGCAAAACCACTGGCCTGAGCAACTCAAGCGGCAATGATGACTCACCCTTCCAGGCGGTTCCATGGAGATGAGCTGGAGAGACAGCGATCCCAACCGAACCGTTTGAAGTCCTAGGCAAGAATGAGTCACGCAGGTCAACTAGGACCAGAAGAAGCCCCACCTACCTGCATGACTACATCACTCACGTAGGACTGAACTAAAGGGGTAGGGGTGTTCAGTATAACTTGGAAGGTTCCAAGTAGTCTTTTCTGATTGGCCAGAAAGGTCAGTAAAGGATTGGTTCATCAGGAACCAATCCAAGGAGCCGCTGAAAGGCGACAAAGTTAAAATAATGTCATTGGCTACAAGCCGGCAGGCAAGCCTCTATATGGAGGGCTGCCGCGGCTTGAGCCAATGTTCCGTTACTGTTTGCTGTTAATTAATAAAGAGTTATTTGTTGGAACACGCTCTACTGTGCGTCTTTTCCGGACGGAACACACTGTTTGTCCAAAGAGCTGATTAGTTTTATACTAGCCCCTGCCTTTGTACATAGTTACAGTATGATTTTGAAATGCCTTTTTTTTATTGTAAATATCAATTCTTAGAAGCTAGCTGATGAAAGTTTAAATCAATAGAAAGTTTCAGGGTAGTTTAAATCCCTAATTTTCTAATATATTAAGGAAATAATTCCCAGGGGTTCATTACCAGTATAGTGGTTAATTAACTAATTAGTCTGCCATCTTAATCATTTGAATAATAAAGTTAAATTTTCGTATTTCTTGTAGTGTCTTTTTGTGGCCTTGCTCTGACAAGGGAAAAGATCTTGCTATTATTTTCTAATGTTGAGAAAAATTCTTAGAAACACAAATCATAGTTTCTCTGTAAAGTTTAATTCCTAAAATAAAATAAGAGATTTTATAAAAAATGTATCATTCAGAATCCTGCATAAAATTCAGGAATACTCAGAGTGGTCATTTCAGACACCACCTAATTGAATTTTCTAGCAGTAATTATTCAGTTCCAATATATTACCAAATTATGAGGATCTAGAAAATTGTTTCTCTTCCAATTTCTGCAGGGTTGATTTGCTATCATCCAACACTTGTACAAATTATGCTTGACTTCTTTTCCTGTCCTCGGAAGCCATCACAGTAAGACTTTGAATCCCAATTGAAAAGCAAGAGCCAAAATTTGGCTAATTGGAACATAAAAATAAACTGTCACTGTGAAATCAAGGAAGAGAAGAGAAGTCTGAATTGAATTGAATTACTGGTTTTTGAAAACCTGTCAGGTCTTTGAAAAGCAGTTTTGCTTTTCAAAAGGGAAGTGTCTGAGGTGACTCTTCTGTGTGCCTTTATTGTCCAGGCATAACTTTGAAAGGTACTATTAAGCAAGTCTCTTTTTTAATTTTAGAAGGTGAGGAAATTGCTACCTTCTTCCTCAGAAGGATTAACATAACCCTTAAACAGAACTTAACATCAGCATTATAAATAAAATCAGTCAATGCTTAATGCAACCGGTGAGAAAATTTATTCCAGGACTCATGAATGGTTGATTTTTTCAATGAAACTAGTATGACCAAGTCACTGAATATTCTTTAAATTAGTTCATTTTTTCCCCATCATAATATATAAAGCAAACATAACATTGTAGAAACAGTGTGATGTGATACTAAGGAATAATGTTACATCAAAGTAAGATATTACAGTAATAACAGGGCAGATATAATAATGCTTATAAGATGTGAACAAAGCAGAGGGAGAATTTTCATTGTACAATAAAACCTCAATAACTTAGTAATATATAACTATGTATTTCTGATAAATCCTTTGGGTTTCTCATACATTAAAACCAAAATGTCCGGCTGAGCATAATTTATGCTTTTTTATTCAAAAGCTACAGGCACCAATACTAACCAAAGAGTGCTAGTGGTATTTGAAAGCTGGGTCTGCTATTTAATTCTAGTCATACCAATGATGGAGAAAAACAATTTAGTTTTGGAAGCTGGAACTGCTTCAACACTTTACATGCTATTGTTTTAAATGGTGTTAAAGCTCTTAATGGCACTAGGCTCAAATATCTGAAAGTCTGCTTATTTTCCATAATAAATTGTCCAAGCATTCATACTTGGACATACTTGAATGCCTAACCTGTAGAGTTAGATTGGCATTCAATAGGAATTTTTAAAAGTGATGTGCATTTGTGGCTTCTCTGCAGAGGTACCAGGATTATCATAATGAATAGTAACATGAATCTCCTTTCTGAAAAATTGTTTATTTTTCTAGTCACTATTTTAAAATTATTTTAACAATCTGCTTTTCAGGTATTACTATTTATTTTACTACATAAACAATAAAAAAAGCACATACATTGAGCTGATTGACAATTTATTCTAAACCAAATGAAGGAATACAGAGGGGGGAGCGAGACTCATTCTTGTAATAATATAAATAAGTCTGAATAATGGATAACCCACTGAGCCAAATGCAGATGATTATTAGATCATTGTGTTATTATTCCAAATGCTTGATAACCTTCATTTTTACAATGGAGGTGAAATACATAAAAAAGGTTGTATTGAAGTACTTGAGGAGAACCATAATCCATGATCAGAAACCAGTATTTAATATGAGATGGTGAGGAGGTCTTAAGATATGCAAGCTTATACGTTAAGTTAAACTAGCATTAAGATACATTTCTACAAATAGATCTTATTGGACTTCCCAGGATCATTGCTGTGGTTTCTTGGAATTACATCAGCGTGGGATACTACAGTTCTCACCTATTTGCTAGAACTGGTTGTTAACTTTCTAAGCAGTTCAAAGAACCAGTTGTTAAAAAAAATTACTGGCCTAACCCTGTAAAGCCCATGTCACACTGCACCAACGGATGCAAAGAGGATGTAAAACGGAGAGAAACGTTTGCCATCCATTGGAAATCATGATGCATCCGTTGTGTACTCACTGCGTCCGTGATTGATACTCTCTATCCATCCAGCATCCGTCTACTGTGATTTCATCCGCTCAAAAAGTTTTGAGCTACACAAAACTTTTTGAGCGAATGAAGTATCCAACGCATCCATTATACATCCGCTACGCATATGGGGAACATCCGTTATATGTCCGTTGTCATCTGTTACATGTCCGCTATATCTGCTAGGCATCCGCTGCGCATCCGCACAACTCAAATCTGCTCCAGCGGAAAACAGACACAGGGAGGAAGCGAAACGGACGCGGAACAGACACACAGCGTTAGTAGCATGGACATAGAAAGGATGAAAGCGGATGCAGCTCGGATATCTGCTACGCATCCGCTACGCATCCATTTCATCCACTATGCATCCGCTCTTTCTGCTACGTGTCTACTTTGCTATGCTCCCCCGGAAGCCCTGCGGACGTGCCATCCGCTTCCATCCGCTTTCATCTGCTAGGCTTCCGTTGAGCATCCATTTTACATCCGTGCTACTTCCTCCCACCTTCCGTTCTTTTCCGTCCTCCTTATGCAATTTTTTGTCCCTTTTGAGAGCGGATAAGAACGGATGGAGCCACCCCTGGATTTTTGGCCGTCCGCTGTGTCCTTTTTACATATGTTTTGCATCCGTCGGGCAATGTGAGCTAGCCTTAAGGAAGGCAGAAAGGAAACATTCTTGTGTGGCTTGTAGAAATTGCCTCTCTGTTAACCCTTATTACATTCTTGGCAGGACTAGACTTCCTGTCTCAGGAACTTCTGTGGAGTTTTTTTTCTCTCCTTTGCTGATACTTTGCTTGTGTGGAGTAACCATTCAAAGTTACAATGGCACTGAAAAAAGTGACTTTTGACCATTTTTCACACTTATGACTGTTGCAGCATCCCCACAGTCATGAGAGGCCAGGCAAGGAGATGCATGCTTTGATGTGTGTGATATTGAGTTGGCCACACCCAGCGAATAACATGACCACCAAGCCTCGCCCACCATCTAAGCCATGCCCACAGAAACAGTTGTTAAAAAAATTGAATCCCACCCCTGAATTACTTGTAGAGCATCAGGACAACAAAGTTGAAGAGATAATGCAAGAATTGTTAAGTAAATGTCACCTTAATTCTGGAAGAGAAAAAGGGAGTTTAAAAGAAACATAACTTTTGTTTTTATTTTATTTTGTATAAAAGATGGCAGTGGGAAACATTTATCCAAGCAGATGCCAGAGGTCAAGATTTTTTTGAAAACACTTAAATAAAATAAAATAATGAAAAACTGTTTTTAGTCTAAGCTTTATTTGAATCAATTAAACATAATAAATATGCATACATTTTTAAATACCTTGTAAAGAGCTAAAATTTAACTATTCATTGAAGCCAACCAAATTTTGCTTCCTCACAATTCCCTGTAATTCAGGGTTTCAGTTTTGGTCCTTTTCTCTTTGTATAGAAGAATGTTAAAGAAGTTCTTCCAGGCATACAGAAAGGGAGAGAGTGACTGATAATAATACTGATACATTCTGGATTCTGAAAGACAGATTCAACTCTTTTGAAACAAATTTAGATACAACCTGTAATGGGGAGCAGTTGAGTTTTTAAATTATAAGCCAGCCTTACTTGTGTTCTTCTTCTTTTTCTTCTCCTCGTCTTCCTCCTATGATATCTGAAATTGTTTCAGCAGTTTTTATAACTTCCATTACTATTGGATTATTACAACATACTTTTTACTGATGCTTACTATTTTATGCCATATAAAATAGTCAGTTCTGATTTTTTTTCTCCTGTATTCTTTATCCTGTATCCTGTATTTGCAATTGCAACCAGCCTCCTTCCATTCTGGACCTGTATACTGCACGAGTCAAAAAGAGGACTGTGACAATATCTACAGATCTCTCACATCCTGGACATAAACTGTTTGAACATCTTCCCTCAATACAATACTGTAGAGCACACCAAAACAACTAGACAAACTGACAATTTTCCCTATGCCACCACTCTGCTAAACTACTAATTCCCACATTGTCAAACCTGTTCTGTTCTGTTCTTTTCTGTTCTGTTCTGTTCTGTTCTGTTCTGTTCTGTTCTGTTCTATTCTATTCTATTCTATTCTATTCTATTCTATTCTATTCTACTCTACTGATTTCTTGAAGATAAATAGCCTTTGGTCAGACCATTAAGTAATTTCTTTGATACCCCAGAATACAATTTATCTATTCCTGGAGATTTAAACTCTTCATTTAAAGAAGTATTCTCTGGCTCTACTACTGTAATCTCAATCTTATCTTTTCATTCTAGTTCATAATTTTTTATTGGAATGTATGCTGTTTGTTTTGTCAGAGAAAATGAATTAGAAAGTTATGAGAGAGCAGAAGTAGTTTTTACTTCTTATTAAATTAAAACTTGACAAAAAAATCATGAGCATTCTAAGAAATAAAAATAATGGAATAAAGGATAATATGGCTAGCAAGCACTCATACCACACACCATAGTTAATCAATGGCAAGCTTTAAATTCAAAGTTAATTTTATGTCAATAAAAGAATAATGATCATGCTCACATTAGAGCACATCATCAATCTTAGCATCATCAATCTTTTTTTTTCTTTCTGCAAGATTATAAAGAGATATAACTAGTGGAGGCAACTTCAAAGTGTTTTCCTGATAAAGCCTCTCAGGCTCCTGATTACACTTTCCAAATGAATCTATACACCCTAGTGACTTCTACTTGAGTTGTTATCTAAGCATGGTTGCTGCAAAATTCCATGACCAAGTCAGTGTACATACAGTGTGCTATGTTTTCATGCCTTTCTTTCCATAGAAACTACTTTCTATGAAAACTAGTCATTCAGTTTAGTTGGTGCTACATTAATCTATCTTTGGTTTAAAATAGTTGTAAACATACACTCTATATTTTGTGCAGGACATGAAATTCTTCTACATAAAGAATGCAACCCTCTAAGAAATAAGAACTATGCTGGATTAGATTAAAGGCCAAATTGAATTTTCTGGCTATCATCTAGCCATCATTCATCGTTATATTGATTTGACATACTTGTCCAATGCCTTTTTAGAGATGTCAAAATTGGTAGCCACCACTGTACTACATAGTAGCAACTTCTATGCTATGTTATTTCCCGTGCTAAGATTTTCTTTTATCAGTTTAACCACTGTTCAATTTCATTAACTAGTTCTGACAAGACTTCTTTATTCATCCTTGTTCATGATATTTGGTTAAAAAAACTTTTTTCAAGAATCATTAGAAATTTCAAGTTCTTGTAGATTTATGAACGGCCTGGTGTTATCTACTAGATCATAATATTCTCTCCAAGAACTTTAAATAACTGAAACAATATTTCCTCTGCTTAAGCAATATTGATTCTTTTGCAGGAAAATCTGATTCTTTAATGTGATCAATATTTTTATTATGTTAATACATTCCTTTGTGCCTATGGCAGGATCGAACTCACCATTTCATGATTTCTAGGCTGGTACCTTTTACCATCATACTAAACTCACTTTCATATTTTCATATTAGTCTGAGTTTACACTATAATAAAAATGAGGATCTGTACAAAGTTAATTATACTAAGAATACAATGGGAGCAAATAATAAAATTACTCCTGATTTCTAAGATTATCAATAAATAAAGACATAAATATACACTTAAAGTCTGATGTGTTTCCATTCTTGTAAAAAATAAAACTCTCATCTTCATGACACACATTGATATAGAGTGATAAATTGCCTGTCATTTATATTGTTTCATTTCTGCACTGTGTGCATAAAACTAAATTGCATAGAAACCTGCATTTGATTTCTTTCTTCTTTTAAGTGATGCCAGTTATTTATAGTGCAGTTGTTTTAAGATTACTAATATTACTCAGTCATTCAGATCTCTTTGAGTGAAGACATAAAGAGAAATGAGGCAGACTGGAACACATATATTTTTGTATGGTTTTTAACAAAACAAAACTTGAGATATATGCTACAAGTTTATCAGAGAATATAGAGAGTAGGGGTGAGGACCTTTGAATTTAGATGTTCCAAAGTTCCTTTTGCTCTCTTACAGAAAAATATATTAGACCTGGAATTTGGATACTTATTTTGCCTTCTATTAAATTAATAAGAGACAGTTATTTTAACAAGAACAATTTATATATATTAGGCAGGGAGAAAAAAAGAAGAAACAAATAAGCTTCTTGTTCTGCTTATAAGGATCATTAGGATTGCTTTACTCAAATAAGTCATGATGTAGCTGTTTATTTTAATCTAGTTAAAAATATTCTATTCCCAATGTGACCAAATTGGTACTGATTCTTTTTTTTTTTTTGGGGGGGGGGGATGGTGTTGTAATTTGACTCACAATAATTTAATAAGCAAGAAATAAATGGCTCACAAATGCTTATGCTTCCTTTTTATTTTTTTACTGTGTGAATAAAAACTACATGCAGCTTTCCCTCTTGAAGGGAAAAAATAAAGTAACTTCTATCCCCTTATGCACTGTGATGGATATATTTGATTAAGTACCATGCATTTTCATGAAAATAGTCCTCAGTACTATTTTAAGAATAATATTAATTTTAAATTATTTTCTACATGAATTTGTGATGCTGTGGACATTTGGAATGTTGGAAACATAAGCTTGCAGTGCACACACACTCCTAAGTCATTTGTAAAATAGGAAGGGCAAAATCTTCCTTGAGCAAATTTGACTCTTTATAACGGCATAGGCATATCTTTGCCTTGTTCTTGACAAGCTGGAAGTTGTTTGCAATTGCCTTCAAGAGTATTTGTCAGCTTTGTAGTCGAGTCTCTCACCTTGATAATTATAAATAACACCCCAAAATATTTCTGAAGTGAATGAATGCAATAAATAAAATAGCTGTTACCTCCTGTTGCAAGCAAGAATTGGGATAATTTTAAACTCATTGACAAGAAAAATCAATTATAATAAGCTGACACCAATCTGGCTGTATTTTCTGGCACCCCTGTTAAGGTAAGTCATTCTTAGCTGCCCTACCAGGACATGTTTTTTAGTCCAGCTTTACGACAAGGAAAATTAAAATGCGCTTGTGCTTCCTGCCAGCCTTCAGATATATAGACTCAACAAATCTCATTCAGACAGAAAAGATAGCTATGCAATCACACAGTCTTGCCTGTGGGAAAGATTTTAATGAGAAAGTTTCTTATAAAACCAGTGATGACAGATATCCTCCTATAAAAAGTTTATTGGGAGAGAGGATCTATAGAGAAAACAAGGGAAAACAGTAATCATAAGTAGAGAATTCCAAATAGGAATTCCAAATTATGTAGGCTTACTGTGCTGAATAAGCCTACCTAATCAAATTATAATTTTGTTGTATGAAGTGTTGGATTTTATCACATGTTCTTTGTAGAGGAGATGGATAGAAAGATATCTTTGTGCATTGTGCATATTTATTGAAGTAATTCCCCGTTAGGAGAATAAGCGCATACAGGGAGATCTATTTGAGAGTACTGTTTGAATAATAACACACAGCACACAGATGCACTGTACAGTAAATGTAGGTTTTTACTTCCAGAAAGTTTTAAACAGTTCAAAACAAGCAGTCCAAAGTCATTCACAGGTTAAATCAGTCAATTTTCAGTCCAGGAATAATCCAGTAACAAAGTCCAGTGTCAAAAAACAGTTCAGTATCATACTTACATCAAATCCAGGAATATCAGTCAGTTAGAAGGAAAAATGGAGGAATGGCAATAATCTCCAACAGAAGGAAAGAGATTCAATATTCTGAACCCATTTTTTTTTTTAGCAAAGATGCTCAATATTATGAGGAATACATGAAAGTGGACCCTTTTGGGGAGTGGAGACTGATAGTTATATTCAGTAAAGGATAGAGTTCCATCTCTGAAGTCCTGAGTCTAGTCAGCAAATCACAAATTTTCTAGGAGCCAAAACCACTAACAATCTTCATCAGAGTTATAAAAGTACAGTAAATTTGGAAAATTACCCCTTTGTATCACACTGGAGAAGTTCTTTGGGGAAATTCCGCCTCTTCAGGATCAATTTATCAGATGCTTTAGAGGGTACACTTGTGCCATCCCTTAGGAGGCCTTTACAAGTCCCTGATGATACAATTCTCAGTGCTGAACATGCCTCTCATAATAAATCAGACTGTAAGTGCAAATGTTCTTGCTTACATATCCCTGCAGGTTCTGTAATAATAATGTTCCATGTAGTGAACATTTCAGAAGCTTCACATAAAGCCCAAATCTTCTCTTTTCTCCCACTTTTGTTGAGAGTAATTCCTACCCAGCCAGCATAAAGTTACAAATATATTGTCAGTATGAATTTCTGATTATGTTCATATTTCCAATTTTGATTGCATAATTATACACAAAATGAGAGTAGGATTGGCTCTAAAAGATGTTAATTCAATTGGTCCCTTTTATCCAATTCTCTTCTTAGCTTTCCTGTCTGAACTAATGGAAAGTAAGGAATGGTAAAATAATGTAATGAGAAGTAATGGACCTTATGTTGATTGACTGTTGATTGGGTACCACTAATTTACAGAGCTTGTCTTTCCTTCAGGGCCCTTTGTACTGTAACCTAGCAACCATCAAGTCAGCACTCTAATATTGCTGTGTAAAATATGAATAACTTGCTAGCACAATCATAGGAAAACTGGACTACTAAGATTACACAAATTGATATGTTGCTAATATTTTACATATTTTGATATTTTTGACAAATGATTTAGGATTAAAGAAATAATTATATTGCTTATACTAAAGAAAATCACAGTTTGGAAGTTTTTTTTTACGAGGTAAAACTCACAAACTAGAATGAATGGAAGATTATTCTTATGTTACTTTTATTTTTTTAAAAAATATATTATAAAATTTATAATAGATTTTTTTAAACTTAATAGTAGATCACTTACTGAGTTTGCAGGTTCTAGATTTATTCCTCGGAAATGGAAGGAAACTATTCAAAGTTCTGAACAAAAGACTCAGAATGTATGGTGTTCAGCCAAGTGGAATAAACATTTGATTTAATAAAAGGGAAATTGGCATTCAACATATAATGGATCTATTCCCAATAAATGACTAAACATTAATTGTGAAGTTTAAAGATTTTTAAAAATCACTACGGTATGCAATCTGCTGAATTCAATGAAATAAAGTATACAGATAGTCTTCAGGTTATGATCACTTGTTCAGTAACCATTCAAAATTATGATGGCGCTGAACAAGGAATATTTAGAGCTGATTCTTGGAGTTTTGGCCATTGTAATGTTCCTACAGTCACATGATTGTGATCTGGATGGTTGAGCGCCCTGCTTGTGGTTATGTTGTCATGAAGAGCTATTGTCATGTATTGGTATTTTCAGTTTTTCTGCCAGCTTCCCAGAAAAAAAAGCAATGGGCATGCCAGCAGGAAATCAGAAGTCGTTTCTGCTCCTACTACATTTTTGTCTGCTTGCATTCTATAGTTCCTTCCCACAACATCCTCTGCCCCCTGTGGCACCCACACACCCACTGACCTGCTTGCCTGGAAATCTGACCTCTTCCTATTTAATAGCATGTACAGTCCTGGGGTTATGATGGTGAATGGGACTAACGGGATTGCTGTAACAAAGCAATGTGATCATGTGACATTGTATTTTACAACTGCATCACCTAGCAATGGAAATTGCCATTGTAACTTGAGGGCTAGTTCTATAACAATACACTTGGCACCCAGCAAAGTTCCTGTTCCACCAGTCTTTATTCCATTCCATTCTTTTGATTTTTTAAATAATAATAAGGCAAGGCAAAGATCCAGAAATTCTGGAAAGTGAAAATGCTGAAAGTCTGTGGCCTAGTGCTTTATTTTGGCATGATTATATTATTTAACTTATGATGATCCTAAAATATTCAGGTGATGTGATGTCCTTACTCATCAGAGACATAATGGAACGTGATCATAAACATCCAAGTGCCATCACATTTGGTCTTGAAGACACCAACGAATCAGACGACATCACCAAAGTTTGCAATATCATAAGCAACTCAAATACAACAAACATCTCTCCTGAAGATATAATTGAAATAATCAGAGATGGCCCTGAATTTAAATACAATGATGGCTCAGTGGCCCCAAAATTTTGTAGTTATATGCAAAAATGAGTCCAGCAAATGCATATTCATTCATACAATAAACGCCATTGCAAAAACCAATCCCAACCACAAAAAACTTTGCTCAAGACTAGACTTATCGATACTGCAAAGAATCCACTCACGTGAACTCCGCAATGAACTCAAAAGATGTCTAGACAATGGAGAGAAGGATCTGTACATTAATTACTGTGCTGATTGTATCAAAAGTAAGTCAAACAACCCACAACTCCACATCCAACCCTACGTCATCCAACTCACCATCACTCAAATGATGGCACACATGCCCCAAACTACCTCAATTCCAACTACAGCTGGCCTTAAATGCAAGCTACTCAATGCAAAAAGCCTTGTGAATAAAATACCTGAAATTCTCCTCTTACTAAATATGGCTAAATTCGACATCATATTTGTCTGTGAAACCATCACTCCCTGACTCCATTACCACAGTAAGAGACTATTAAGTTTACCGATCAGATCATGAAATCCATAGAGGGGGTGGTGTTGCTATCTTCTATAAAAAATCCTTACATTTAAAAAACATCCAAGTTACCCAGGAGCTTGCTCTTCCTGAGACCATCATCCGTGAACTGTCCTTAAATATCACATTTTGATTCTTACCATGTGACATCGAACATGTAAACAAGCTAAATTCACTACTAACATGGGCAACATCCTGCCCACACACTTTTATCTTTCTTGGTGATTTCAATCTACCTCACATTAACTGGACCCTAACGAATTGAAAACTGAACCCACATATGCAACCTTTTGTAATGCTGTAACAAACCTGGGACTGGAACAACCGGTAACCAATAATACTAGACTTAACAACTGCCTCAATCTCATCTTCTGCAATAGTTTGAATTCAATTTACAGAATACAAATTAAATAACCCTTTTCCAACAGTGACCACAGCATGATTGACTTTTGTTTTAACATACGTCCACACAAAAATCAACACAACAATGTGATCCCCAATTATAAATTCAAAAAAGGCTACTACGTTCTTATCGATAACAATCTCGCATCCCTTGATTGGCAATTTCTATTCACTGGATGCAATACTATTGAAGACAATTACACCATATTTTTATTTGAAGTCAAAAGAGTCATCAAACTATATGTCCCAATAATAACTCCAAAAACCAGAAAAAACAGATTACCCATAACAATAAGGAAGCTTCAATCCAAAAAGAAATCACTTTGATGGAAAAACAAATCTGCTCACGTTGCCAACTTCAAAAGTCAATTCAAAAATTTATGCCACCAGATAAAGACAGAAGGCATCAATTATCACATTAAACAAGAGGATTGTTTAATCCTCTTCTACACACCAATACCACCCACATTTTCCACATTTTTTTAAACAACAAACTAAAAGACTCAAGGTCCATCCCACCCCTGAAAGGTCCTAATGGTAAAGACTGCAGTGATGACACCATTAAAGCCAACCTCTTTAACACATTCTTTGGCTCAGTATTTGTAAACAGCAATGGATTATGCCCAGTATTTCCTAGATGAACCACAGACAACTACAATGATCTAATACATATTGATTTTACAGAAGACAATGTTGAAAAAGCACTACACAATCTAAAACCATCTCTATCTATTGGACCGGACGGAATATGTGCCTACTTCTTAAAAAAAGCTATCCACTGCCAATAGCAGAACCTCTAAGCATAATCTTTGAAAAATCTTTCAGGACCAGCTTGTTGCCTAACCTATGGTAACAAGCCATGGTCATGCTCATCTTCAAAAAGCCTAGTTGAAAATTGCAGACCAATCTCCTTTTGCTGCGTCACCTGTAAAGTCATGGAATCAATTATTAACCAAATCCATTTTCCTCCACTTAGAGACAAACAACCTACTCTCTAATAAACAATTTGATTTCAGAAAAATTTTTTCCTGTAATCTGCAACTTTTACACTGCAAAAACATATGGACTACACAACTCGATAAGGGCAAAGCAATAGACGCAATCTACATAGACTTCTGTAAAACCTTTGATTCAGTGGTACATGACAAACTACTACTAAAACTAAAATCTTATGGTATCTCTGGACACCTGCATAACTGGATAGAAGCATTCATGTCAAACAGACAACAAATGGTAAAAATTGGGAGCATCCTACCAAATTCTGTACCTGTCAACAGTGGTGTCTCCCAAGGCAGTGTTCTAGGACCAACTCTCTTCATACTCTACATAAATAATCTCTGTGATCATATTAAGAGCAACTGCATTCTCTTTGCTGATGATGTAAAACTATTCAACACCACAGACAATCCTGCTATCCTTCAAAAAGACCTTGACTATGTATCAGAATGGTAAAACAAATGCCAGCTTCAAATCTCAACAAATAAATGCTCTGTCCTACATATTGGAAAAAAAATAATAATCAGAAAATAAAATACAGGATGAATAGTCAAGACCTTGTTGATGATCCAAGCTCTGTAAAGGATCTTGGAATACTAATCTCTAATGATCTAAGTCAGTGGTCCCCAGTGTCAGTGGGACCGGTTTCATGATTTTTTATTCTTCCACAGACCGGTACCTGAGTAACGTGAGACTCCACTGCCATCAGGACAGCTCTTCGTTCGAACCCGCCCCCCCCTTCGATGAAACTAAGGTGTGAGGATTCCTTCAGCACCCAAACACCGCTTTCCAACTGAAAACCCAGAAGCACTTTCCAACCGAAAACCCAGAAGCAACCGAAAAACCGGAAGCGCCATCGAAACAAGATGGCGGCGGCCAAGCTTTGTGGCTCGGTACAAAATGATCCACGGACCGGTACCAGTCCGGGGACTGGTGGTTGGGGACCCCTGATCTAAGTGCTAGAGGCCATTGTAACTACATAGCCAAAAAGGTTTTAAGAGTTGTTAAACTAATCTTACGTAGCTTTTTCTCTGGTAATATTACACTAATAACTAGAGCATACAAAACATTTGCTAGAACAATACTCGAATACAGCTCATCAGTCTGGAACCTACAAGTAACACAGTTGAGAACATCCAGAAATATTTCACAAGAAAAGTTCTCCACTCCTCTATGCATTGCAGAATACCTGATTCCACCAAAGTTGAAATTCTAGACCTAGAAAATCTAGAACTACGCCGCCTTCGGTCCGATCTAAGTATAGTATATAAAATCATAAATTGCAATGTCTTACCTGTCAATGAATACCTCAGCTTCAACCATAACAATACAAGAGCAAACAGTAGACACAAACTCAAAGTTAATCGCACCAAACTTGATTGCAGGAAATATGACTTCAGCAACAGAGTGGTCAATGTCTGGAATACTCTACCTGACTCTGCGGTTTCTTCCCCAAACCCCAAAAACTTTAACCTTAGACTGTCTACTATTGACCTCACCTTTTTCCAAAGAGGTCTGTTGGGGGTGTGCATAAAAACACCAACATGCCTACCATCCCTGTCCTATTGTTTCTTCTATGTTCCTTATATGTATCCATGTATTCATAACTATGTTTTTACTTATACCTATTATGTTGTAAGCAATTAGCAAACCAAATAAAACAAAAAATAAATAAATGAATGAATAGATCTCTCAGTAGCAGTTGTTTATTGAGGTGACTGATCAGAATTCTGCCAGTTTACAAAATAATTAAACAGTTTCTGTTCAGGGTAAAATAAGCTTAAGAAGGTTCTCTTTAAATTAGCTGAATGGTCAATCACATGAAAATGCAACTCAATTTAATAAAGCCCATGTCACACTGCCCAACGGATGCAAAAAGGACACAGAGGACGAGCAAAATGTTCCATCCATTGTTATCCGCTCTCAAAAGGGGCAAAAATTTGCATAACCGGAGCGGATAACACGGATGCGGGGAGGACGCAGGGCGGATGCAAAGCGGATGCGGAACGGAAGCCCAGCGGATGGAAGTGGATGGGAGCGGATGGCATGTCTGCTAGGCTTCCGGGGGATCTCAGCAAAGAGGATGCAGAATGGATACAGCGGATGCACAGTGGACGCTGAACGGATGAAGCATGCACAGTGGATGAACAGCGGAAGCCTAATGGATGCCTGACGTTAATTGCGCATGCAGGGAGGATGCATTGCATCAGCCCCGCAGTTATAAAGGAAGCAGCTTGGAAGCAGGTCACCATTCAAAGGAAAGACCTGCTAATGGATGGATTGGCTGCCTTGCCTGCCCTGCCTGCATGTCTGCCTGCAAGCCTTGCTGCCAGCCTCGCTGCCAGCCTCGCTGCCAGCCTCGCTGCCAGCCTCGCTGCCAGCCTTGCTGCAAGCCTTGGTGCCTGCCTTCCTGCCAGCCTTGGTTCATGTCTGCCTGCCAGCCTTGGTGCCTGCCTGCCTGCCAGCCTTCCTGCCAGCCTTGGTGCCTGTCTCCCTGCCAGCCTTGGTGTCTGCCTTGGTGCCAGCCTTCCTGCCAGGCTTGGTGCCTGCCTGCCAGCCTTCCTGCCAGCAGGCAACCCCACAACCATGGGGAAGCACAGCAAGCCTCAGCCATCTGCTGCCAGCCCTGGCAAGAGGGACAGGGCTACCATCCCGCCCCCTGGCCCTCACTCTCGTTCTGCTGGGGCTTCTGCAGCACGGGCTCGCTCTTCTGGGGCTGGCGCTTCTGCTGCTTCTGCTTCTGGAGGAGCTGATGACAAGCACTCCAGCACCAACCACCTCCACAGCACCTGCACCCTTCACCCCTGAGACTGAGCGACCAAGAGGAGTGCCAGAGACTCATTTTTGTCTTATAGCTTGTTGTTAATAAAGTCTATTTTTGATTCACACACTTGCTTCATTTCTTTTTTTTAATAAAGTCTTGCTGGAAACTTTCAGAAATGGTTTAAGCCTTTGCATGCTTGTGGGATGGGTTAAGATAGCTGTGGGATGGGCAGGGATACCTGTGGAATGGGCAGGGATACCTTTGGGATGGGTAATAGCTGTGGGATAGATAAACCTCCAGTGCAAGCATAGTGGGACTGTATGGTCCACCCTCCCAGGTGCCACACCTACGGCCCTTTATTATCAATAATAATGTAATAATTATCCACACATATCAACACAAACACAACTCTTTATTAAACGCCCTGTTCATTGTAGGAAAAACAAACATATATGGCCCAATCTCATCCGTGTGATGAGACAGGCTGAAGGAAGCATCCATTAAGCATCTACCATCCTGTCTTGCCACTCCACTGCTCCAGCTGGGGAGTTCCACCATTGTCTCAGGAGGTTGTGCTGCTTCTTCGCTTCATTTGAGGCTCTGTTGAGGCCTTGCACATCCTCAGTGTCGATCAGGTTTCGCCCTTGCCTCCATTCCCCAGGCTCCATGTCCCCATTGCCTTGCTGGAGGTCCACGAGCCTGTTCTGCAAGACTGGGTAGCGGGTGCGCATGAGATTGTTCAGGATGCAGCAAGCTTCCATGATCCTCCTCACAGTCTCTGGGCAATGCTGCATGGTGATGAGAAGTACCTGGAACCTGTTGGCCAGGATGCCAAAGGTGTTCTCCACCACCCGCCTTGCCCTGGACAGCCTGTAGTTGAAGATTCTCTCTTCACGGGTGAGGAGTCTGGAAGTGTAGGGCTTCATGAGGTAGGTTGTGAGGGAGAAGGCGTCATCCCCCACAATGAAGTAGGGCACATCTTGTGTGTCATTGGGCAGGGGTTCTGGATCTGGGAAGCCCACCATGAGGTTGCGTTCCAGCTCCTCCTTGAGGTGACTGGCGTTGTATACCTGGGCATCTGAAGATGAGCCGTTGCCTGAAGCATCGATGTACATGAACTTGTAGTCAGCATCGACCATGGCGAAGAGGATGATGCTGAAGAAGCCCTTGGAGTTGAAATAAGTGGACCCCGATTTGGCTGGAGATTTGCAGGCCACGTGCTTGCCATCTATGGCTCCAACGGTGTGTGGTAAGTTCCACTTCTGATAGTACTGCTCTGCAACTTTCTTCCATCCTTCTTCAGTGGAGGGGTACTGGAGGAGCTCCTCCTTGTATTCTTCGATGATGACCTGCACCACTTCTCTGACCACAATGCTGATGGTGTTGGGTGGCACCCTCCAGCCGTACTGCATGCTCCTGTAGGAGGTCCCTAAGGCCAGGTGGCGCAGAGTGAGTGTCACCTTGGGCCTAGGTTCCAGGCTGAGCCGGAAGCTGGTGTTTGCCTTGGTCAACCTGGGTGTCAGCCGCTGCACAACTTCGTCAAACATGGCTGGAGGCATCCTCATGAAGTTTTGGAACGC
This sequence comes from Laticauda colubrina, assembly GCA_015471245.1. Lineage (NCBI taxonomy): Eukaryota > Metazoa > Chordata > Lepidosauria > Squamata > Elapidae > Laticauda > Laticauda colubrina. Next base: position 57,184,875 of record BLBF01000018.1, on the reverse strand, counting down.
CCGAGTGTCTTCCTTCCTGAGCTCCACCATCAGCTTGTTGTACAGTCCGTCCTCTGCTCTTCTGGCAAACCATCTTCGGATCCAGACTCTTTTTGGGTGGCTCCTTTTCTTCTCGCAGTAGAGTTCACAGAGCCTGCAATTGGCTTCGCACTGTTGCAGAATGATGGTGGCTGCCGAAAGGACTTTGTCACAATCCACGGTGGACATGACTGGATGCTGTGGAAGAGGAAGAGTCAGATGAAGGCTGCAGAGGTCTGCACCGCTGGGCTGCTGGGCTGAAAGTGCGAAGCAGGCGAGTTGCTTCCCCTTTTTATAGGCAGTGTAGGTTTTCCACTAGGCATCCTCTAGGCATCCTCTAGGCATCCTCTACATCCTCTAGGCATCCTTAATATCCGAGATAAATCCCCTCTGCGAACGTTTTTTCTGCTTTAAATGCTTTGTTTCTGTTCTGCATCCATTCTGCATCCATTCTGCATCCGTTCCACATCCGTTCCACTTCCTCCCTTCGTCCGGACGGATGCGAGTTGCGCGGATGCATAGCAGATGCCTAGCAGATATAGCGGATGCGTAACGGATGCGTAGCAGATGCATAGCAGATGCATAGCGGATGCAGAATGGACAAACTGGATACATTTTCCGCGCAAAAGTTTTGGGCAGCCCAAAATTTTTGGAGCGGATGAAACGTCCATAAACGGATGCTGGACAGATAGAGAGGAAGCCAAACGGAGGCAGTGAGTACATCGCGTTTTCGAATGGATGGCAAGGTTTTTTGTCCGTTTTACATCCTCTTTGCATCCATTGGTTCAGTGTGACATGGGCTTAAGCTTGAAGTAATACACACTGGAGCAAAAAGCCATTACTTAATGGGTATATTAATAGGATCTCAGCTGTCTGCAATAAACCAGGAAGAAATAATTTGGGGGTCCTAATGGTTAGCTGGGTGAAAATGCCGTAAGTGTGCATCAGCTATGAACAAAGTAAATTATATGCTACAAACCATTAGAATAAGAATCAAAAATAAAAGTGATGACACTATAATGTGTTTATACCAATCTATACTATGTTAATAGCTGACATACTGGATATACTTCTAGTTATAATATTTGAAAAAAAAATCACAATAGAGATAGAAAGGGGGCAGAAGAAGACAACCAAAATGATCAAATGGCTGAAATTCTTCCCTTTGAATAAAGGCTATAACATTTGGGACTGTTTACCTTGGAAGAAAGCGATGGAGGAGTGACTTGATCATGGTGTATAAACCTATGCATGGTATTGAGAAAGTACACAGGAAACAGATTTTCTTCTTCTGTTTGAACAGTAAGATCCTGGATCATTTAGTGAAGCTGACTGGAAGGAAATGTACAACATATTAAAAAGTACTTCTTTACACAGCATTTAATCTTTTTTTTTTTGGAAGCCATTACTACAAGACAGGGTACAAAACTTTGTTAGCTCTAAAATGAGTTTGGGTGAATTCATGGAAGATAGGTCCATCAGTGCTATTGGTTTTGAAATGACCTCTGGTAGCATGCCTCCAAATACAGTTGGTAGAACTGGACAGGATAAGTTTCATGGTTGTAAGCATTGCGAGGCATCTGCTTGCTCATTATGTGAAATAAAATGCTAAAATGAGACCTAACACAATCGGATTGTTTTGTGTCCTTATTCCTACCTGCCCAAGTGATGGGGTGATGATAAAGGATAAACTGGGGTAAGGAAGAATGTGCTAACTGTCACTCATGCCTTGGGCATCCTCATTTCTACTGCTGCTCTATACCACAAAATGCTGTCCTGGAACATCACTTGAAAGCTTCAGACAGTCCAAAATACAGTGGCTTGGGCAGTTATTTGTTCAAGAGCTGTGCTGGTTACTAGCCTGCTTCTGCATGCAGTTAAAGGCACTGATTTTCATTTTAAAAGAACTTTGAAACTCAGAGCCTGGGTGGTTTCTGCCCATCCCTTAAGACAAGGAAGAATGATTTTGCTGCATGTTCTGCCATTAATAAAGTATTATCTTCAGAAATCATTGAGCAGGCTTCATTTTTGCTACTTCTTCCCTGAAACAGCATTTGCCAGAGAAATTACATCCATGCTGTTGAGTTTTCAGATATCTGAAATATTCAGAAATCCACTTTCAAGACTTCATGTACTGTTGATCCTTTCTGCAGGTGAAAGTCTGTGTGTGATTTGTTATCAGTCATGACTGGACATTTGAGATTTATATTTTTATGTATCTGTTTTAGACCAATCACAGTATTATGTAAAAGTCTCTTTGTAGATCAGGATTGAAATGCAAATTTCTTTGCATAGTCTACAGATATTTATGTTTCTATTGATGGCTGATTTGTTGGAGTGTCAGACTTTGAGAAATTCCAGGGATTTTTGGACTTAGCCTGGTCTAGGATTGTCACATTTTCCCAGTTGAAACTGTGGTTAAATCTGGTTATATGTTGTGAAATTAAAGAATTTTTGTCATGTCCTCTGACTGCCAGTTTATGTTCATGGATGCCAGTCTTCTGCCTTTTGTCCTACATATGTGACAATCCTGCAAAAGAGTAATCAACCAACTCAAAAGAAAAAAGGACTCAAGTACCTCTCCACTACTAATCAGCACCCAGATCAGCATAGATTAACTCCAAGGTTAACTTCAGACCAACAGTCAAGTAAACAATACCCCAATCAAGCAACTGCCAAAGAGCCATCAGTAAACAGCCCAACCAAAGAATCTCCCACCCACACAGACAGGCAAGACACCAGAATATTAACTGGCAGCAAACAGAACTTATAAGTAGTACTGATGATGTTACCTAATTAGGATAATGAAACATCTGCAAAAAAACAAGCAAGCTGAGAGAACACAAGGACAGGATAAGAGTCTTTTATGATTTGAATGATATATAAGTCCAGTTAATTAAAATAAATAGGGATAAAATGATGATTTGATACTGTATAATAACGACAAAACATTGAGGTCAAGATCATCACAACTGGTTTATCAATGTTGAGCTGTATTTAGGGTTTCTTTTGATAACTGTATTAAAAGTTATAATTAAAAGAGATGAAACACTAATACAAACTAAAAAATAAAGAAAAATAGAAAGTACAGAAAAGATAAAGAGAAAAGAAAAAATATAAGAATACATTAAAGAAAAAGAAAAGATATATAAAAGAAATATAAAAAAAACTCAACAAGTTTTAACAATTTTAGTAACATCACCTTCTCTTAAATACAGTACATCTTTTCTTCCCAAAATCCCTGCCTTATCAATAAATAAATCGTTTACAGTTTGTTATTTGGTCCTGATCAGCAAGAGTCTATTTATGGTTATCAGAGGTAACAATGTATCTATTTTAACCTTGATCAAATAAAGCAGCTTTAAATTCCTCCTTTTTAATTATTTTGATTTTTAATCTCTTGAAATAATGTTTTAGAACTTGATTTCTTACAATTTTTTCTTTGTGCTTCCTCAAAAATTATTCAAAGCTTTAACAAGAGTTTTTTGTAAATCCAAAAAGGAAAATTATCCAAGTCATTCTCTTGGTTTATTTTAATGATTTTTTCATTGTGAAGGCATCAGGCAGTATCCAGCATATCATCTTTTTCCATATTATCCCATATCATTCTAGTAGCCTCTCATTTTTAAATCACCTTCCAAATAAGTCTCAGTCTTGTCAGGTAAAACTTTTTCCTCTTTTTATAATATCCTTCAGTGTGTCTGATATTAAAATATTTTGCTTCATTCTGTATTATTTAATTTAAGGTTCTTCTTCTTTTGGTACAGTCTTTGCTTTCTTCTGGTTCCCTCTAGTGTCCAACCTTCAAAGTCTCATCCTATCATATTATTTTAGAGAATTCACAGGAAGTTTATAATCAATTTCAAAATCTTATTTCAAATTCATCTGGGCCCTTAGTCCATTTGTATAATCAAAGTACTAATCATCCCTTTTCTCTTTGTCCTTAAACTTGTATTTAAAATTTATTTTACCAAGGACTGAAAGGAAACCATCTGTGCTGTAAAGCAGCAGTCGCCAACCAGTGGGCCATGGCAAAATTTGGGTGGTCCACTGAGAAATGTCACCCCCAGAGAACCCACCAAAGCAATTAATCCAGGCTGTGCAGGAACCCAAGGCTGCGTTGCTGACATGGCCTGCGGAAACCCTCCCCACCCATTCACTCCTTACCTGGCAAACTTGTCTGCTAAGTTGCTATTTTTCCTTTTTTTCCTGACCATCATCTGTTCTGCTGTGCCAGAAGATTTGGATTCACTAGAAAGCAGGAAATTGTTGGATTTCTTGCTTTCTAGCTAATCTTTAGATCTTCGGCTCTGCTTTTAAGAGCCCTGCTTTGCAGGGCAGTTAAAAGCTGTTTTCCACTCCTCTCCTTCTTTGATGTGGACCCGGTAGTAAGCTTCTCTGAGATCTAGCTTGGTAAATATCTTGCCCTTCGATAGGTGGTTCAATAAGTCCTTCATAAGGGGGAAAGGGTGCATGTTTCTGACACATACGGAGTTCATGCCTCTAAAGTCAACACACAATCTCGATCTGCAATCTTTCTTCTCCTTGAACAACACAGGGGCAGCTCGTCTTGATTTGGCAGGTTCAATAAAACATCACTCCAAATTGCTTTCAATGTATTTCCTTAATTCAGTCATTTCAACAGGCATCATGGAATACATCTTCGGTTTTGGTAATTTTGCCCTGGGGTCTAATTCTATGGTGCAATCAGTGGCTCGATGGGGAGGTAAGACATTACACTCTTCTTCACTGAATGCTTCAGCCAAGTCTTTGTATTGGTCCGGTACCTGGGGGTTATCTCGGAGAAGGTGGGATGCCATGTAAGCTGGCTCAGGCTCTGGGTTCAAGCTGACTGGTGGCTTTGTAGTGGGTGGAAAAGGGGGCAATGGGCCTGGTCCAATGAGGATTTTTCTGAATCTATCCTCCCATTTGATCGTCAGGGCCCATTTGTCTAGCCAAGCAAGTCCCAGTATGATTGATTCTGACATCTTGGGGGCCACTGTGAAGTGTATGAGTTCGTGATGGGCCCCTAACTCCATCTTGATCAATTCAGTCATCTGAGTGGCCGCCCCCCCCCAATTAAGATTACATCCACTTGCTCAAATCTGATTGGGCGTTCTAGAGGGTTAGTCTTTATGCCCAATTGTTCATTGATGGGGAGTCCAATAAGACATTTAGAACACCCAGTATCAATGACAGCTTCTAACTCCCCAGCCTCCTCCGTGTTTGGTACCACAAACTTGACCTTGACTATAAAAGGTATGATGGGGTCACTCACTGTTGGGTCATCTTCACAGGTTGGGTTCACGGGGACATGGTGGTAGTCTGTTGGTCCATTGCTCCCATCTGCACAGAGGGGGCTTTCCCAGCTGTGTTTGGTGAACCCATCCCTGCCCGGAGGTCTTCCTTGATTCTTCTGACCTCTAACAGCTGGATTAGACTTCAACTAAGGAGCTTGTGGTACAGGAGCAGGGACCAGACAGTCTGCTGCTCTATGGCTGGCTTGGCCACATTGGTAGCATTTCAGCACCCTGGTAGGTTGGGTACAAGCAGGTTCAGCTGATCTGGTCGGCAGTCTCCTAGCCATAATTCTTTTAGACAGGGTTACTGGAAGGGGTTTCCTGTGTGAGTTGATGCTTCAATCTAAGCTGTGGGATGTGACATACCATGATTGTAAGGTCTCTGGGATTCCCCTAATTTTACAGGCCTTCTTTACTTCTGAATCAATGGAGGTTTTAAAATAGTGTAAAGTCATTCTTTTAGGTCAGTCCATGAGGTGGCTTGTGACCCTTTTAAAGTCCCAAATAAATTCTGACAAGGGTTGCTTGCCTTGCCTCATTTTCATTAACTTCTCTTCATTCGCTGCTACCCTGTCTGTATTTTCAAATCTGAGTCTTAATAATTGAATAAATCCGTTTACATTTTATAATTTGGGTGCTTGTTAATTGTGTAGTTAGGTAACCCAATTTGAAGCATCCCCTTCATTCATCCCATTTGTTCTGGCCCTAGCCAAATCGCGCTCTGTGGCATATTGATCTCCAAATTGTTCTATATGGGATCGGATTCGAGTGAGGAAGTAATTGAAATGTTCATGGCGGCCATCGAATATGGCCTTAAAGGGTATTTGGTCCAGCCTGGGTCATATTTGCTAAAGTGGCAAAAGCCAGGCCAATGCAGGTTGTCCTGAAATGAAAGGAACCGGCCTGCTAGTGTATGTAGGCCCCCTCTATCCTGGGGCTGCATTTGTGGTTGCCAGGAGGAAGATGGATGTGGCCTGGTTCCCTGGTCGGGTGGAGGAGAAGTGGCTGCTATCTGTTGTCTGGGCAACTCCCCTCCAGACCGGGCTGGGTTAGTGCTGGCTGCCATTGGCATTGAATCCACCCCTGGCTTGGATAAAATCCCCACCCTGGAGGAATACTTTCTGCAGGGGGCAAAATTCCCTCTGGAAAATAAGGAGATTGTCTCAGAAGCTGCAACATACCTCTGTCAGTTGATGCGTCTTCCTGGCTTCCTCCAACTGGCATCTGTATCATCTCCTCCCTCCAATCAGACAGAATAGTTGAAGAATTCTCTTCAACCAGCTGGGTTACCTCTGGGTTATAACAACTTCTTGAGTTGAAACGCTTCGGTATAGCTCCCAAACCTCTTTCCTCTACTGTCATTGTAAAAGCATCCATCATCTCCTCCAAACAAAGGCTTGCAGATTCAATTACTGTTCCAGAGGGAGGGCTCCCATACTCTCCCCCCTGCATATCTACTACTTTGGCTGATTGTTGATAATTCTCCATTTCAGGAAAAAGAACTCCAGGGTATCAGCCAAGCCTCTTCATGAAATAAAAGTTTGACTTGGGAAATAAATGTAAGTCATCCAAAAAGTATCCATGATATCAATCACTCTGAAACATTTATCTCCAGTTGATTTATTTAGGAAGAGATCTGGCATGTCAAAGGCAATTTACCAAGTGAAATTATTTTTGTGCGTTACACAGAATCCGCCTTCTCTCCTCCCTTCTCTCTTCCCACTTCTACACTTCATAAATTACGAGGACCAATTAACTGCCACTGGAATTTCTTAATACAATAGGCAGCATAACCTTGAACTTTCAACTCTTCCAACTGTCTTTAAAAAAATGTGGAAGCTGAATTTAAAGCTGACAACCAGTTGTTAAGAAATTTGAATCCCACTCTTGTCACTATGTGTTTGTGTGTGTGTGTGTGCATGAGAGAGAGAGAGAGAGAGAGAGAGAGAGAGAGAGAGAGAGAGAGAG
>BLBF01000018.1:57164145-57177579 GCA_015471245.1 Laticauda colubrina | reverse complement strand
AGAGAGAGAGAGAGAGAGAGAGAGAGAGAGAGAGAGAGAGAGAGAGAAAAGAAAGAGAAAGAGAAAGAGAAAGAGAAAGAGAAAGAGAAAGAGAAAGAGAGAGGCGAGATCAGATCTCTCTCTCTCTCTCTCTCCCACCAATGCCAGAAAGCTACCGTCAGTCAAAATTTATATTAGTGATCCCTGGTATTTAAAATTATGAGTTTGGTGGTCCCTGAGGTCCAAAAAGTTGGCAACCCCTGCTATAAAGGAAGTAGTCTTTAAAGGAAGTGAGCCCTTAAAGATGCCAACCATGGGTTCAACAAGGTAGTTGTTCTCTCATCTCTCAGATTTCTAAACCTGCCAGAGATTGCTGTCACTTCACAAACAGTGATTCATATCCTCTTCTTGTCTGAAGAGGAATTACAAAGAGCTGCAATTGTTGGCTCTTCTTCTTGTGAATGTCTTCAGTTCATCGTTTGCTTCCCAGAAGTTTCAATGGTGACCTGTATTTAGGAATAAGGGTCCATTGTTTACGTAGCCCTTTCTTACAAAGCTCCTGGAATAAAACAGAACAGAAATAAAATCAGGTGATTTTCTTCTGTCCGAGACTTTATGCAACATGCTAGCACATTATTTTACTTTGCCTCCAGGCATCAGTTCTGATTTACAAACCTTATAATAATATATAATGTTTCAGTCACTTTGGAAAAAATGGCTACTAATCACCTGGAGCTACAGGAAAGTAGGAACTTCTTTCTTAAAATTCAGATGTCAAAACAATTCTAATATGAACTTTTAATATGTCTCACACTGAACAGAAACAAAACTTTGTTATTAATTTAAACATAATTTACATCAGTTATGCATTGCTTCTGTGTGAATATTCTGTTTGTATTTTAAAAAATAAAAACATAATGTAAATATGGCATGATAAAAACCCATCTGCAATCATCTTTCTTTTTATTACATGAAATTACATGGAACTTTAAGAGTACTTTTCTCCATAAAATGCAAAATATAGCAGATGTCAATGTCAAAGCAAATGTACTGAATATTTCTTTTATAAAATACTGCTGTACATTGAACTGACTTTACTCCTGGGCATGAAACAATGAGAAAAACCGTTGCTATATTATCTGTCAGGATTTTGTAAAGATTTTCCAAACACTGTTTATGTCTTTCTCATTGTATTATTAAACTAGTGGCCTGAATTCTCAACTATCTTGAATAGAGAAATATTTTCAGGCAGTTTTATATCATCAGCTTTTTTTTTTTGGGGGGGGGGAGAAAATGTTAACAGCTTTTCTACTGACAAACACAGAAGATAAATAGGAATAATTTTGTGAAAGAATGATCATACAGAATCCCATTGCATTATTTATTTACTAAATGCATATGCTGCCCATCTGACTGATAAGGCAACCTTGGACAGCTTACAACTGATAAAAAGATAAATATAAAATCAATTCAAAATAATTATATCTTGAAGATATCTAGTAGCAATTGCCTTTTTCTTAGTTGAGCACCAGGGGGAAGTATGATAAATTACTTATTTCTTTGTTTTAATCATATATTGCTTAAACCAAGACAGTATTACAGTGGTTAATAGTAACAAGTTGATACCATGATTGCTAAGAAGCTTTGCTAAATTGGGCTGTCAAATTAAAAATGATACCATTTTAGACTTTTAGACTAAATGGTTATTAGTAGCTCTTAAAACGAGGACTCAGACTGTTGGGGAAATCTGCTGACTGAAACTGCTTAGATAGGGCTGTAAAGCACTGTAAAGTGGTATATAAGTTTTAAGTACTATTGCTATGTACAATAGTTTGAAATAGCATTATAGAAAATAGTTAACTCCTTGAAAGCATTTGATACTCTAGAATCAAAGTGCTGAAAAATTGAAGGTGTTTTTTTTTGGGGGGGAATGAATGTGGATTCCTTTCATATTCTTTGATAATAATCCTTTGAACCAACATTTATAAATCTCCTAACAGAATGAGAGGAAAACTGAGACTGGGCTGAGAAAAGTAAAATCTTTCTAGGTGAAAGGGTCTTTTTTCTGAAATATATATATACATACATACATACATACATACATACATACATACATACATACATTTCTGCTACCTCTCTTTACTTCTGGTTTCTTTTAGCCACTTGAAGCTAGTGAGTAGATATGAAGAGTTCTGATGAAAGAAGCAGTACATGATACATACCTGAAACTTGTCTGCATTTTTACTACAGCAGTAGTGCCCAACCTTTGTGGCTTGGTGGCCTAGCGGGGGTGGGGGGGACTGGGCCGCATGAATGACAAGCTGGCATGCATGTGAATATGAACAGTTCAACTTTTATAACTAGCGGGCTGGCATGCATGCACATGTGCACCTACCTTGACTTGTACCAGTTGAGCTGCACAATTGTGTGCATGTGCATTGGCCCACCGTTTATGCAGGTCAAGCTGCACCATGCGTGTGTGCCAGGCCACCACTTGTGCAGCCTAGTTGCGAATAGGCCACAGCCTGGCAATGGGCTATAGCCTGGTAGTTGGGGACTCTGTATTACAGCATGAAAAGAAACAGAAGAAACTATAGTATAGAAAAACCCTAGAAAAATAAACTTGTTAGATATGCCCAGACAACAAATCTAATTAAATTCCCAAGAAGTATTCAAAAATATTGTTGTGGTAAAAATAAAACCAGTGCTTAAAAAATTAAATTAAACTTTAATTTCCATATGATCTCTTTCTTTGCAGGGTTGAGGGCCAACACCACACAATAGTTCTGCATTTGCATTTTAATGTACAATTTATTTAATTTTGAGTTTGTAGTTATTTTTTTGTCCTGTTTGGTGTTTATGTAGACAAGTAATAATGAATGAAGAAATATACATTTCTTTTAATAGCAAAATGTAATGTTTATATCGAGAAACTGGTAGATAATCAGACAAATTATGCAGCAAAATAAAGTTTCCAAACTTATTCAACTCGAAATATTTTTTTGTTATTTTTATCAACATTCCCATAGCTTCTTGGAAATTCCTGTGACATTCCATACAAAGTAGATCTCCTTCTCATTCATTTCCATTTTGCATTTTCCATATTTTCAATGAAAAATAAAGCTGGTAATTTAATGAAAAAATATAAGCATACTGACTTGCTGCCTTAGCTAATGCTAATACTGCATTTCTGTTTATATTAAAAGAAAACTTTGTTTGTTAAAGGTCTTTGGATAATTTCTGCAATGACACTGCAAACCTATAAGATACTTCTTGTACGTATTATGTGAATATGATTTGACTTCCTTCAAGGAGAAAAGCTTAGGTGCCTTTTCAGGGGATATATACACAATAAAAAGTGAAGTTATAGCAGGCTCTATCTGAAACTAGTTGTGGATTGCTGTATAATTTCTAAAATGTAAATTTTAGTTTTACTTTGGTTCAGTCCCTTGTGGGTTTATTAATTGGTTTCTCAGGAACAGAAAGCAATTAAGGTTTTTGCAGCTGAGATATTTTTTATGTTTATTTCAATAGTGCTGCAGGCACTATTTTACCTTTTTTATTTTTAGGTAATCTTTCAGCACCTTCATTATAACAAAGAATTAACTTTGATCTTTATCTTTGGGCATGCTCTCTGTGTATGTGTTTATGTATGTGTGTGCATGTATATCAGTTAATTTGACTGTAACATTGGATTATAACCAGAGAGAAGGACTAGGGGTGACATGATAGCAGTTTTCCAATATTTGAGAGGCTGTCACAGAGAGAATCAATCTGAAGGCAGGACAAGAAGTAACAAATAGAAGCTTATCAATGAGAAATTCAACCTAGAATTTAGGAGAAATTTCCTGACAGTGATACAAATTAACTAGTGGAATGATTTGCCTCCAGTAGTTGTGGATGCTCCATCACTGGAGGTTTTTAAGAAGAGATTGGATAATCATTTGTCCAGAATAATTCCCACAACTTTAGCTATGCTGTTGAAATTGAAGACTGGACTATTAGGATTGTTAAGAGATAAGGTATGCTCATTTGCTGGTGAGCACATTTAGAATTATGTTACTTGCTAAATTAATGTGTTGTGTGGGTTTTTCAAATGAACTGGCAATTTAGGCTACAATTTAAATCTACAAAAGGAATAATAGCAATAGCAATAGCACTTAGACTTATGTACCAATTCTAGTGCTTTACAATCCTCCCTGAGTAGTTTACAAAGTCGGCATATTGCCTCCAATAATCTGGTTCTCATTTTATTGATCACAGAAGGATGGAAGGCTGAGTCAACTTTGAGCTGGTGCGAATCAAACTGTTGGTAGTCAGCAAAGTTAGCTTCCAATACTGCATTCCTACCACTGAGCTACCACGGTATTAATCAAACTCTTTCCTATGGACTTGCCCCCAGAAGTTGTGAGTGCTCTAATACTGGATGTTTTTGAGAAAAGGTTGGACAACCACTGTCTGAAAATGGTATAAGGTCTCCTGCTTGAGCATATGGTTGGACTAGAAGACCCCCAAAGTCCCTTCCAACTCTGTTTTCTGTGTTCCGTATCCTTCTGCCAGCAGCTTGAAGAATACTGTTGAAATAGAAGTGCATTCAAATCTAAAAGATTATGAAAATATAATCCATCTTGTTAATCATTGTATAAGTCTTCCTGTCCCCCTTCATTCCTTCGCATGGAAAAATCCAAAGCAAAGATTCTATATAAAAGACATGAAAAGCCTAATTTGGCAGGGGTTACATGAAAACTGACTCTTCTGTCTGAAAAATGGAGGAGGTTTAATCATAATTTTGTTTGTGAATTTTGGGACTTCATCTAATTGAAAGTTATGGTTACATGTTATATAAATATATGTTTGTTCCTTGTTCTGAAGACATATTTGTCCTTCTTATGTAAGCACAGCAAATGAATTTGTATAATTTCTAAAATACTAATTGATGTGATTATTTACTGTGGAATATTGAGTGAGTTTTGAAATATACAGAGATAATGAGAGACTTTGAATAAGTGTTGGCCTATTTTTTGGTAGCATCAAAAGTGTTTGTGAAGGATACAAATGGAGGAAAAGATAAAAAGTAAAAAAAAAACTAAAGTAAAAGTAAAATGATACAATAAAAATTAAAATTAAGATTAAAATTAAGTTTAAAAAACAAAACAACCCTCTTATATTGTAGAAAGGCTGAAAGTACCTTTCTCTGAGGGTTCAAATTTTCCCGCTGGGAGAGCTCTGGTGCAAGGATACAGACAACTGCTTGAAAGCTGGATCTTTTATTCTCAGGAAGGCTAGAAACAGCATGCCTGCATTCCTGGAGCTAGCTAGCTTTTGAATGATAAGTTCCCAATTCTTATACCTCTTTTTCTTCCCTTTGTGTATAAGGTTTAGACATTCAAATCCTGTCAGAGTTTGTTTTTTTCTTTCCGCCAGAAGGCAACTTCAACGAGGTGCGAAAACAGACTCTGCGGGGCAGCTTCCTGTATTACCGTTTTTTTTCCTCTGATCTCTTTTAGTTTTGATGGCTCTTCTATTTGTAATTCCTGTCTTTTGGCTGGTTTGGTATGTTCTTAATTGTTTGGCATTTGTCTAGGGGCGCCTCTCAATTTCTTTTATTAGATTTCTTTTCCTATGCAAGCCTGTTCCATGGCTGGCCTGATGTTCCCTTTGGGCATTTTCCTTTCTGGGTGACACCACTTGTCCTCATGAAGTTCCCTTTCTACAATCCTTTCTCATTTTTTTTTTTCTTTCTCTAAGGTGTGATTTCTGATTGAATGTCTTGGTATACTTGTATTCTTGATCAATCTGGATCATCATCATAGCTGCCTGTCCCCTTTTTAATTTTCTCTTTTTAGAGGGAATACAGGCCTTCAAGCAGCTGAGGCAGGGTGGTATGCACCTACAGAGGCAACACATGAGGGCCCCAAAGACACAAATGTTGACTATGGTTGTTATGAGGATTTTTAGCCAATGGAAATCTGGCATCCATGAGAAGAGCCATAAAAAGTCCAGGAATGATTGCTCCTGACCAATATTTTGAGCTAGCTCTTTCAGGTGGTGGATGTCCCTCCCTACAAGTTCTGAGGTTTCATTCAGATTGAAGCAACACATCCCTTTGAATGTTTCACAGCCATAGTTATGCTTCAAGAGAAGGAAGTCTATTGCTGCCCTATTCTCCAGAGTGGCTTCTCTGACCTCCCTCAGTTCTCTGTTAAGGGCATCCAGGGTATGGGAGATCGAATTCAAACTTTTTGCCAGAGTACATGCTAGTTCATTCAATTTTTTAGAATTTCGCACTGCTAATCCAGGTACCCCTACCAAAGATATTGCCAATGAGATGTATTCTGTTTTGGTGGGAAGGGAGACTTTGGAGTCACAGTCTGAGTCTAGGGTTTGGAAGGCTCTCCTGTGTCATCTCTGTAAGGATGGCATAAGCATGGTTAATCTTCCTAAGGTGCAGGGGCCATTTGTGGCATTTGCAGGAAGGTATGAGTAGGCTTTTAAGCCACACAGGAAAAACCATCCGGGTGGGAGCTTCAGATAACTATGTGAAAATGATATGGTCTCTGTGTAGTTACATTTTAGGTCTGTGTTGCTAAGACTGGTGCATTTTGTGACCCTAGGTGAGCTGCACCCAGTGACATCAAAGCATTTCTCAGAGGTGGTTACTGCAGCAATGTGTAGGACATACATGGTGTTGTCCTTGGTTTTTGTAGAGTGGCCCCAGCTAAAAATGCTTTCGTAGGAGTCAGGAAGGTTTCTAAATGTGGTGTAGTTAATGATGTTATGTGGCCTAGTTGCTACTCCCATTAGGCATGTAGTTAGGATATCCTTGACTGATTTCCCTCCTGCTAGGCAAAAGTTAGTAGTGTTGAGTATTTCTTTTGCTAAATATTCCCATATGTTTCCTTTCTCTGGGATAAGCTTTGGTTCCAGGAACGCAGTTGCTTGTGTTCCGAGTATTACAATTGTTACAGAAAATAATAAAACACAGTGTATATTACATTTCATGTTTCCCATTGCTAGATTCTTTTCTTCCCTCCCCCGTCTTTTTTTTTTTATTTGTACAATGTGAAAAAATGTAAAAGTATCAAAAATTATAAAAGTCTCTTCTTTAAAAAAAAAACATACAAAAAGGAAGAAAAAATGTAGAAGAAAAATAAAAAAAATATACACAAAAAAAATAATAGAGTGTTATAACTTAGCACCTGGGAGTCCAGTTTTGTGTAATACAGTGATTGCCCTTGGTTCCTCAGAGTTGTTTGGTTCAGTGGTGTTGAAGAATGCTGCAAGCATCCATTGATGGACTTTTCTTGAGTTTGATGGGTGGAATTGATTGTGATGGAGTTTGGCTGTGGTCTATGACTGCTGGCTTTGCATGTGTCCAATGTATCCAAGAGTCTCGTTCTGCGATCTTATGGCAGTGTGAGTAGTCAGTAAAACTTGATAGGGTCCTTTCCACCTGGGTTGTAGAGGTGAGGTTCTGGTGAAGGACTTGATCCACACCCAATCTCCCGGTTCATATAGATGCAGGGCTTCTTCTGAGGGTGAGGTCTGCGTCAGTGCACTCTGAGTCCAGAGGGTCTGTAGTCACTTTTGCAGGGCTGCAAGATAAGAAGAGAGAACCATATCCCCCCTATGTAGGCAGAGGGAATGAGGGTCGAGACCTTGTAAGGTATCAGGAGGCTGACCAAAAAGGGTTGTTGTCAAGGCTGGTGTGATGATGGTATGAGGTAGAGGTTTGGTGGCCACCCATTTGGCTGTTGCATCTGCATATTGATTTCCTTTCGTTATTGTAGAGTCATCTGTTTGATGGGCTTTACAATGGATGACTGCTAGCGCTTGTGGTAATTGGATGGCCTCTAAAAGTTTGGCTACTAATGATGCATGTACTATTTGTTGTCCTGCTGAAGTTTTTTTAAAAAACCTGTTGTTTCCATAGGGCTCCTGTTGCACGGCAGACTCCAAAAGTATATTGGAGTCTGTATAGATGTTGGTAGATCGGTTCCTAGCAGTTTTGCAGGCTTTCGTTAAGGCTATAAGCTCAGCTGCTTGGGCACTATGGGAGGGAGAAAGGGGGGAAGCCCAAATAATTTCTTGTAGAGAGACTACAGCTTCTCCTGTTACTCTTTTGTTCTGGTGCATGTAGGAGGAACCGTCTGTAAAAAGTTCCAAGTCGGAGTTTTGTAGCGGGGTATCTGTGAGATCAGAGCGGAGTTGTTCAGCATCATGCACTAAATGGAGGCAATCATGGAGATTGCCTTCTTCCTGTTCTGTGGGGAGCAGGGTAGCTGGGTTTAGAGTCAAATGTAATGTGATCAGAGGTAAAAGTTCAGCTTCATATTGAGCCAAATGCTGCTGAGTAAAGGCTTGTGTCTGGCTCTTTAAGAGAATTGCAAAAACTTCATGGGGAACTTTTAGCAGTAGAGGATGCCCTAGTACCAAATCTTTAGATCGTTTCACCAGTTCAACTGTAGCTGCCACAGCTCGTAAGCAGGGGACAGTGCCCTGAGCTACTGGATCTAGGATTACAGAATAATAAGCAACTGGCTGGTGTGTGCGTCCCAAAAGGCTGTGTTAGAACGCCAGAGGCAACACCTAATTTCTCATGGATGAATAAAGTAAAAGGTTTCCTATTGTCAGGTAGCCCGAGTGCTGGGGCTGATGCAAGGGTTTGTTTGATGGTCTGAAGTGTTTTGTCCAGAGATTTGGACCATTCAATAGGGTCAGGCATGTTTTTGCCTGTTAATTGAATGAGTGGTCGGGCTAATTCACCAAATGAGGGGATCCATGGGCGGCAGAAGCCCAGTACTCCCAGTAAAGCTCTTACTTGATGTTTTGTTTGGGGTGGTGGTTTTATGGCTAAAATAGTTTCTACTCGATTAGGGGCCAATTTTCTAATCCCTGGTGCAATAAAATAATATAACCCAGATATGTTATTTCTTGTTTTAAATATTGCAATTTGGAGGGAGAGGCTTCGTGACCTCTTTCTGCCAGGGCTTTGAGTAAATACAGGGTATCTGTTTTACATGCTAGCTCAGTTTGAGATACTAACAATAAATCATCAACATACTGGATTAAGGAAGACTGATATGGTAGGGAGATGGAGGAGAGGTTTGCCTTTCATATTTATGAAAATAGGGTGGGGGACTCAGTATAACCTTGTGGCAATTGAGTCCAAGTATATCATTGATCTTGCCAGGTAAAGGCAAATAGATATTGGGATGCTGGATCCACAGGAATGCTAAAAAAGGCAGAGCACAAATCAATGACAGAAAAGTAAGTGGCTGAGGCTGGGACTTCAGTGATTATAGTTGATGGATTAGGCACTATGGGAGCTCTAGATATCACGTGATCATTTATGATTACAGGAAAAATGGGGGTGTTGCAGGGAGAGGTACATTTAATGAGAACTCCCTGTTGTAGGTATGCTTGGATTAATTTCTGTATAGGGAGAATTGCTTCTGCAGGGATTTCGTATTGGGGCACACATGGAGGTGGCCCCTGTTTTACTTGGATAGTAACTGGTGTTGCTCCTTTAAGTAATCCCACCTCTGATGCATCCCTCCCATAAGGAGGGTGGTAGGCAGTTTAAATCCTTATGAAGCCCCGTGTTGCTGGTTATCAGCATGATTGTTTTGTGCTTTCCTTTTCCTGAGATTTCTAATTGCAGCCCCTGTTTTCCACATGTTATGGTAGCTCCCATTTTACAAAGGAGATCCCTCCCTAATAGGGATAGTGGTGACTGGGGGCAAATAGTGAATGCATGGTCTATTGTGAAAGGTCCTAGTTCTACTGGTATGTTGTGGGTAAATTCTACAGGGATTATTTTCCCTCCCACTCCCATTATGTTATCTTGAGCCCCTTCAGCCACTGCAGCTTTATATGGTGCTTCAATAATTAATGAGGAGGTGGCTCCAGTATCAACTAAGCAATTGTATTTCTTTCCTCCTATAAAAACAGTAACTTCTGGGCCATTTCTTAAGGGGATAGCTAGTCCGTTAAAGGTAGCCAGGAATTCAGTACTTTCATTGTCATTTTCTAGTCAAGAAGGGGGTAACTCATGGTCTCTCCTTTGCTCCCATTGATGTGTATTGTTTGTGTTTATTGGAGGAAAGGGAGCGCTGGGTGGTGTCTGGTGACTGAAACTTTGTTGCTCAGTGTAATGGATTGGATTATTTTCTGGCTTCATTTCTAGGTGGTGGGTGATACCGGTTGTGGGAGGGGTGTTGCCTACATTGGCTGCTAAAATGCCCTTCCTGTCCACATCTATAGCAATGCTGGCATCTGCCTTGCGACCACCCTGCTTTATCGCAATGCCAGCATTTCTTTGAATTGTAAGAAGTTCTACCAGGCGTTTGTCTGGCATTATGTTGCACTACAGCAAACATTTTCAGGTCTTCCTGTCTTTCTATTCGTCTTTTTCTCTCTTTCTCTTCCTCTTTCAACTTGTCTCTTTGGTCATAGACAAAGTTAGCGATCCTGCGCAACTCTGCTATGTCTAAAGTTGCCCAATTAGAAATGAAGTGATGGAAATGTTGTTTTATATCTAAGGTGGATTGATCCACGAAGACTGAGGCTAAAATCCTCTGGTCCTTGAGGCAGCTAAGGTCTAGATGGGCATATGCAACATATGTTAGGCGGACCCAAAAAGCATCAGGGTTTTCTTTTTCCCTTTGCGTGGTTCTTTGGAATTCAGACCAATTTAGAGGCTTTTTTCCAATTTCCTCTAAAGCTTCTAATAAGTTAGTTTTTTGCTCTTGTGTATTCATCCCAATGATTGGTATCATTGTAGTCCCAGTTAGGGCGATGTACTGGCCATGCAATGCGGGGTGGGGCTGCCTGTCCAGGGATGGTAGGTAGTTTAGCTATTTGGTCTGTTTTTTCAAAGAGTTTTAATAGCTCATCTTTTGTTAGAAAGATTTGTAGCAGCTGGGTTATGTAATCCCAAGATGGATTGTGGCTTTCTATGATTGACTTCAGGGTTTGAATTACTATTTGGGGATCAGCTCTGAAGGCTGGGGTATCTTTTTCCAGATGACTAGGTCAGAGGCAGAGAAGGGAGTGTGGGTATAAACGTATTTTAATTGTCCCCTATTTTGCACAGGTCTGTTTAAAAGGGGAGCCATGAACCGTGCCTCAGTTTGTCCATCCAGGGAATGGGTTTCAGGTTTTTCCTGATTTTTTTTTCTCAATCAAGTTTTTTTTTTTTTGTCCTAGCCATTTCAGCCCAGCAGTACCAATAGGGTATTTGGCTGGGGTTAATGCATGTTCTAAGTGCTTTTAGGGTTTTATGATCTAAAGTACCGCTATCAGGCCAAATTTGTCTTCCTGTGTCATCTCCCAATAAAGCCCACTTTTTGCAAATTCTTTTTTGCATCTCTTTTATTCATTCCAGGCAGGACAGGCACTTGCCTTTCGTCCCAAGCCTCAAGTCCAAGGGGGTCTCTTCCATTGCCCTCGAGCTACAACTTCCCATATTCCCCACCTGATGTGGGGATTATTTTGGTTTAGCCGGGCTACCGCCTGTCAGTTTTCAGACAAAAAAGGTCTGGAAAGGACTCCGGTTTCCCTACACATGGAGTACGGGCCCCTTTCTCTTAGGGAAACTCCACCATCAGTTTGAAGACCCTCCTAAAAAATGGGATCTTGGAGGACCGTCTGCCCCCTAGCAGCACTGGTATGGGCCCCTCCTCACACACTGCCATCAGTTTTCAGATCTCCCTTAAAGGTAGGGATCTGGAAGGACCTGCTCTGCTTTTGAAGGCAAACTATTTCCAATTTTGTTTGCCAGCAGCCGGTACGGGCCCCTTCTAACTGCATAGGACTTTGCTTGTGGGATGCCCCAGGACTATTTTCCTGCTTTCTATTTATTTCCCAACACCAGTTCCTTTCTCAGCCCACTCAGTTTTTCATGCGTCCTTCAGAAGGACTCGCACTCCATGATCACCCCTTGCGTTCCCAAATCCAGCCAGTCACGTCTTGTGGAGCTAGCAGCTGGTTGGGGTGCAGCTGGCAATTACAGAGGAGGTGAGGTTCTTCTGTTTCCGCAGAGAAAACCCACAGTCACACACCTGAACCACTCACGCTTCCACTCTCTTACCTAGTAAGGTTAGAAATTTAAAGCGGTACTCACTTGCTTTCAAGCAGCTCACAAACTCCCTTTACTACCCTTATGCCTGCCGGGCTGGGTCCGTGGATGTTGTCCCTGGACAAAGAAGGTCCATGCCGGCTGGGAATTGATCTGCGGTCCTGGTCCGGTGGCAGGGTTGGCTGGAAAATCTTCGTGGGTCGCCAATTGTAGAAAGGCTGAAAGTACCTTTCTCTGAGGGTTCAAATTTTCCCGCTGGGAGAGCTCTGGTGCAAGGATACAGACAACTGCTTGAAAGCTGGATCTTTTATTCTCAGGAAGGCTAGAAACAGCATGCCTGCATTCCTGGAGCTAGCTAGCTTTTGAATAAGTTCCCAATTCTTATACCTTTTTTTCCTCCCTTTGTGTATAAGGTTTAGACATTCAAATCCTGTCAGAGTTTGTTTTTTTCTTTCCGCCAGAAGGCAACCTCAATGAGGTGCGAAAACAGACTCTGCAGGGCAGCTTCCTGTATTACCATTTTTTTTCCTCTGATCTCTTTTAGTTTTGATGGCTCTTCTATTTGTAATTCCTGTCTTTTGGGTGGTTTGGTATGTTCTTAATTGTTTGGCATTTGTCTAGGGGCCCCTCTCAATTTCTTTTATTAGATTTCTTTTCCTATGCATGGCTGGCCTGATGTTCCCTTTGGGCATTTTCCTTTCTGGGTGACACCACTGTCCTCATGAAGTTCCCTTTCTACAATATAACAGATTAACCTCTCAATAAAATGAATTCAAATTGGACATAAAGAAAAATGGAAGAATGTGAAAGCTATTTGGAAGAGAGTGAAAAGGATATTAGTGAGAAGTTAATTAATGAGAAGTTTTAAAAAGATCACTTATAGGATGTATGCTGTTCCTCAAGTCTTCAGATGGAATATGATTTGGCAACATAAACTTTGAAGCAGAGGATAAATGACAGAGGATCAAGCAGATCTAAGGAAAAATGCCATCCTTTTTGTTATCAACAAATACAAATAGGCCATCAACAGGCACATGAACAATATCTACATACCATCAAAAGGGACAATAAGAAGGCCAAAACACTTCCTCATCTTAATGATCATCTGTATGAGTAGAGTTTAACACCAAGATTAACATTAGATTAACAATCAAAAAGCAAACAGCTCAATCAAGGAACCACCAAGACCAATCCCATCACAAGTAAAAAAATAAGAGCAACCCCCATCCTAGTTACCTAGTTTGGTAATGAAATGTCTGCAATAAAACAATAAAGCTCAGAGACCACCAAGGACCTTGTACTAATACTTAGAGACATCATTACTCTTGTTAAGCCTGGGTTCCCCAACCAGGGTTAGGTAGACAAGCTAAACA
>BLBF01000018.1:57131844-57160763 GCA_015471245.1 Laticauda colubrina | reverse complement strand
GAATAGAATAGAATAGAATAGAATAGAATAGAATAGAATAGAATAGAATAGAATTCTTTATTGGCCAAGTGTGATTGGACACACAAGGAATTTGTCTTGGTGCAAATGCTTTCAGTGTACATAAAAAAGATGCATTTGTCAAGAAACATCAGATACAAGACTTAATAATAGTCATAGGGTACAATAAGCAATCAAATCATAGGAAACATTCAATATAAATAATAAGGATACAAGCGACAAAGTTACCATCATAGAGTCACAAGTAGGAGGGGATGGGCAATAAGGAGTGATCAGAAGATTAATAGTAATCTTCTGTAGTAATGCAGACTTTGTAAATAGTTGGACAGTGTTGAGGGAATTATTTGTTTAGCAGAATGATGGCATTAGGGAAAAACACTGTCCTTGTGTCTAGTTGTTCTGGGGTGCAGTGCAGTTGTGCAGTGCAGTGCAGTCCTTGGGCAGTTTGAGCTTTCTGAGTTGGTGCAGAAAGAACATTCTTTGTTGTGCTTTTTTAATGATGTTTTTTATGTTAGGTGTACATTTTAGGTCATGTGATATAGTAGAACCTAGAAATTTGAAGGTCTCTACTGTTGATACTGTGTTGTCTAGTATTGTAAGAGATGGCAGTATGGGAGGGTTTCTCCTAAAGTCTACCAACATATCTACGGTTTTGGGTATGTTCAGTTCCAGATTGTTCTGGTCACACCATGAAGCAAATTGTACAACCTCCTGTCTGTATGTGGATTCGTTATTGTCTCAAATGAGACCAATCACTGTTGTATCATCTGCAAACTTCAGTATTTTAACAGATGGATCATTTGAGATGCACTCATTGGTACCTAGGGAGAAGAGAAGTGGAGAAAGCACACAGCCTTGAGGGGGCCCTGTGCTGATTGTACAGGTATTGGATGTGATTCTGCCTAGGTTCACCTGCTGGTTCCTGTCTTTTGGGAAATATAACATAAGAAATATAAGTGCTGTTGGAACAATATAAAAACAGAACTGGTAGAACATAACTACCAGTAGGAGTCCATCCCAGTAATAAGAGTTGTGAAACAATGTTACTTTTCTTTCTTTATTGAATCTACTAACAGCTGTCTGGCAGCCCTGTTAAGGGTAATGTATTCCTGTCTGGGGAGGAATAAGACAGGAATATCTATAGGGCTGTCTACGGTAAAGAATATTCAAGCTATTTGGTAGGTAAAGTCATTCAGAACCTTTCAGAGCTGAACTCCAACTGGAAAAAATCCAGTTAAGGGGCTTGAGACAGGAAGTGGGTCCATGAAATAATATCAGCTTCCTTGGCTTTGAAGGAGGTAATGATATGTCTCCTTCTCAGCTCACCACTACACTTAATGATTCTGTCAACTTTTTAGGGAAGGTTATGGAGAAGATGGTTGGACTAGTTTCAAGGTGCCCTGAAAAAAGCAACTTCCTGAGATCTGTTTCAGTCAAGTTTCAGGATACCTCAGGCCAGGTTATAGGACAGACACAGCTTCAGTCATTCTTATCAAATATATTTATTTGAAATAAATAAATATTTATTTGAAACTGAAATAAAGGTGGTATGTTCATCTTTGTACTCCTTCATTTCCTCAGTGGTTTTTCATTTCTTCAGTATTCAGTCACCCTTCTGGACTAGCTGCAGAGGTTTGAAGATGTGAGTTCCATATTGCAATGATTTTCAATTTAATATTAATGGGGAGAAATTCAGCAAAATTGACAGTGAATATATTTGTCTGTCTATCTGTCCATCCATCCATCTCTGAAAATAAGAAGCCAGCATTTGTAAGCTTCATATATTAGTTTTACTCAGTAGTGGGATTCAAATTTTTTTACTACTGATTCTGTGGGCGTGGCTTGGTGGGCGTGGCAGGGGAAGGATACTGTAAAATCTCCAGTCAGAGATTTTGGTATTTGCTGGTTCTCCAAAGTATTCAAAATTTCTACAACCGGTTCTCCAGAACTGGTCAGACTCTGCTGAATACCATCTCTGATGTCACTATATTTAGATTTTTTTTAAAAAAATCCACTTCACTTAAATTCACTTATGCACTGGAATCATGAAAAGGGAAACACAGGAGGCTTTTCTGCCAAAATCTTTTGAATATTAATCATTTAAATCATGTTTTATGAATACTGAGTATTAAAACCAATTCTTGTGCTCCTGCAAAGATTTATCCAAGAGAGAAAATGAATCACCAAAAAGACAATGTCTAAATTCTTCACACTATGAGTCTAGATAATAGTTCATTCTCAGTCCAAATAGCCAACTCTATCTAACCTTACAATCTGATAGTGAAATTGTAGATATATACCAAAACTGACTTACTGTTGTTTTTTTCCTTTCTCTTACACATACACATTGCAAGGCATCCAGAAAGTATCCATGATATAAATCACTCCGAGACATTTTATCTCCAATTGATTTATTTAGAAACAGATCTGGTATGTCAAAGGCAATTTCCCAAAGTGAATTTTTTTCACAGAATCCACCTTCTCTCCTCCCTTCTCCCCTCCCACTTCTACACTTCATAAATCATGAGAACCAATTAACTGCAACTAGAATTTCTTAATACGACATACAGAATAACTTTGAACTTTTAAAGTACTCCACCCCCCCTTCCATGAAATGTGACAGCTGAATTTTTAAAGCTGACACACATCTTCCAAAAGCAGCAGTTTTCCCAACAAAAAAGGAACAAACAACTTTCAAAAAAAAATTTCAATAAAAGAGCTGTACATGTTTCTTTAAATATATGTTAATATTGTTAAAATAGGATACAATATTTGTATACATGGATTTGCGATAGGCGAAGTATTTTTCAAAGCTGTGTTGTGTTATTTCTTCTATCTTTTCAATATTTCATTGTTATACAGGTGAAACTCAAAAAATTAGAATATCATGCAAAAGTTCATTTATTTCAGTAAAGCAACTTAAAAGGTGAACCTAATATATGAAATAGACTCATTACATGCAAAACAAGATAGTTCAAGCCGTGATGTGTCATAATTGAAATGATTATGGCTTACAGCTCATGAAAACCCCAAATCCACAATCTCAGAGAATTAGAATATTGTGAAAAGGTTCAATATTCTAGGCTCAAAGTGTCCCACTCTAATCAGCTAATTAAGCCATAACACCTACAAAGGGTTCCTGAGCCTTTAAATGGTCTCTCAGTCTGGTTCATTAGGAATCACAATCATGGGAAAGACTGCTGACCAGACAGTTGTGCAGAAAACCATCACTGACACCCTCCATAAGGAGGGAAAGCCTCAAAAGGTAATTGGAAAAGAAGCTGGATGTTCCCAAACTGCTGTATCAAAGCACATTAATAGAAAGTTACATATTATATCATATATTAGTTTCACCTTTTAAGTTGCATGACTGAAATAAATGAACTTTTGCATGATATTCTAATTTTTTGAGTTTTACCTGTATATTAGAGTCCTACCTACACCGATTTTGCACTTTAGAAAAGTTATGGAATCCATTACATCCTAAAATATATTTTGTATTAGGCATGCATTTTTCATATGGGACTCTCCAAATGACATTGCTAAATTAGACAATCAAATAAATCTAGAGTTCTGCTTTGTACTGACAAAGCAAGCAAATAGATCCTTATAATATTTGTGAAGCCAACTCAGTGAAAATTTTCTATTCTTTATGCTAGAATATAAAATCATGATAACCAAATGTTGAGGTTTTTCCATAGAATTTAGTATATAATAAAATTTCAAAATCAATATACTATAGTTATTCTTTATTTGACCAAATATCAATTATTAAGTTCCAAATTTCAGTAAACATGCAGAGATTTCTACTTTTATCTTTGCATGCAAAGACATTTCTAGGAGAAAGGGGGAAATTAATTACATCAGTTGTTGGCAAAAAGGCACATTTGAGCTGCAATAAATCTGTGATAATGCTAGATGCCATCATTCCATGAAACCACAAATTATGCTCCTCCTTTTCTTCCTCTCCTTCTTTATCTTCACCTTCCAAATATTATACCCACACGTTCAGGGACTGCTTTTTTATTATACCCCAAGATTATCCACATTATTTTTTTGAACAGACTAAACTCTAAAAAAGAACACTGAAATAGTGTGAGATTTGATGATCCAATGAAATTACAGATATTTATTGCCTAAAGCAATGGCACTTAGGGACTATCTTGTCACTATGTTAAATTATGCTTTGTATATGAACATGGATTCAATTCTTGTATTGAACTAATGAAACCCTTAAATCATCTCATTAGAGGCAAACATGTGATTGTATCTTTATTTTATTTTATCTCTAAAAATCTATGATTGACCATACACATATTAAGAGGATTTTTAGCTAAAAATGTATCCATTCTGTGCATATGATAATTTTTAATGAAATAAATAATAGTTTTAATATGACAAAATGAAAAAAAATGAAGCTTGGGGAACTGAGAAAGGTGAATCTAAGAGCTCCAGTCTTCAACTCAGTCACATTTGTAAAGGTTGTGTTATAGTTTATAATGATTAAAAATTTGTGGAGAATACTTGATGTTATATTAACATTGATGAAGCACTTGCTTGCTAGATTTTGCATGCCGTTGCCATAGTAACTGCACTATAGAGTGACCCAAATTAATTTTCCACCAGCCAAACTTCGCGCCTTGACAATTTCTCATCTTGTTTTTGGAGAAGGAAGCAAGAGTTTATAGATTTACAGAAATAAAGAAGAAATAATAAATATGCATACATTCATTTTGATTAAGATATTTTTTTCTTTAAATAAAAGATTCAGTGCCTCTTCTTTACCTTAACAAATGCTTATATTTCCCCCTTCTTGACTGCACACTATTACACCATTCTTTTCAAGTGTATCGAAGCACACAGTTGACACTACATGCATTAAATACAGTGCACTTTTTTCATGGAAGCAATTTAGTGAATAATTTTGGAAATAAAGAAATTGAATTTTCATATCTGCCCTAATACCTAGATAATTATAAGAGAGAACACAAAGTAATCATGTGAACACTGAGCTTTCATCAACTCTGTAATTTCTAGAGAATACTGACCTGTGGCTTTGTGAATGAACAACTCTTTATGATATTTAAAATATGTTTGAAGTTTTTATAGCAATCAGTTAAGCAATTACATTTAATCAAGAAAAGGTATTTTTGAAAGAATCTTTTTTCTATCAATGTATACTTGTTTTCAGTTTATTTTTATTTTATTTTTGATAACTAGAAGTTCTCAAGGCAATTTACTGCATAAAATAAAAACATGAAAAACATGATTGACAAAGTTTCTCCCAATTCAGACTGAAAGTTTATTTAGGAAGAATTGGGCATTTTTTCTTAAACTTAAGGCTGGGTCAGAAATTCTACAATATAATGATGCTATCCAAATTAAAAGAAATTCTAGTGAATTATTTTTTTCTGCACTGGAAAAACAAATATAATGTAAACATAAATACATGTCAACTGTAATACTTATGTGGACAGTAAAAAATGTTGCATTAAAGACAAGTGGAAAATTAGTTTATAAACTTCTAAAAGCATTAGTCTTTGTTTTACTCTGCAGAAAACATTCTATCGGAAAAAAAATGGCAAAGACCTTGTGGATATCAAAAAAAAAAAATGCAGACAGCACAATTGTGCAAAGGAAGTTCTCAGCTAGTGGTTTTAATTTGCAAGAAGGCATTGTGTTCCCTTGGAATAAGATATTATCTAATATGCTATGCATGTATGTATGTGTGTGCGTGTATATGTGCATGTGTGTATGTGTGTGTATACACACTCACAAATATATAGACACACACACACACACACACACACACACACATATATATATACATATATATATATATATTTGTTTTTTTAAGCTTTCGCGGGCACTTACATGTGTGCTGTTTAGCTTCCCTCGGGTATTATCCCACGTCATTGTAGCTGTGCTTTTAAAGTTGTAGCAACGTTTCAGCAGAATCTCATCTGCCATCATCAGGCTTCTGTATGGATGTGGGTCCGGGTCTCATAGCCATTGGTTTTTAATTTGAGGCTAGCCTATCCTGATTGGTTGGGGATCTTGGTCTGTGTTTATTGGACTTGGAGTTTGTTTGATTGGTGTTTCCGGTTTCTTCTGTCTGTTTTGTGGCTTTGATTGGCTGGCAACACTCTGTTCCTGTGTTGGAGGCTTTCAGTGCAGCTTGGCTTCATGTGAAAGGACGGCTGTTATCTTTTAGGAAGCTAGGTTTCACCTGGGTGCTTGGTGGGGGGGTGTTTGAGCTGGAGGCATCAGAGGGAGTCTGTTTGTGCTCAGGTGCTTGCCTGGCTTGTGGTGTGGAGATCTTTCTATTTGAGAGTGCAGGCTTCCAAATGATTGACAATCTGCTGGAATCATCTCTTCTATTCATGCTTTCAGGTCTTTTTTCAATCTCTATGGCTTCTCTGATGATTCTGTGGCTGGGGTTTTCTATAGTGGATAGGGTTTTAGTACCATTGAAGTTGATGTTGTGACCTGTGGTTTTCATGTGTTGGACTAGTGAGGAGGTGTGTTCCAGCTTTTTTACTGCATTTTTGTGTTCATCCAGGCGGGTACTTATTCTTCTATTGGTCTGTCCAATGTATGTGCCCGGGCATGATGCACAGGAAACTTCGTATATGCCTTGGTTTTCCAGGTCAATTTTGTCTTTGGGTTTCTAAGGATGGCTGCTATTTTTTTGTCTGTTTTGAAGGCAGTCTTGATGTGATGCCTGTGTTGTATCTTACTGATTTTACATCAAGACTGCATCACATCAAGACTGCCTTCAAAACAGACAAAAAAATAGCAGCCATCCTTAGAAACCTCAAAGACAAAATTGACCTGGAAAACCAAGGCATATATAAAGTTCCCTGTGCATGTAAGTACCCACGAAAGCTTAAACACACACACACACACACACACACACATATATATATAATACATACATATATTTTTATCTATAAAGGCTACTACTTCTATTAATTTTATTTGAGCTATGGTACCTGCCATTTCTGTGTCAATCAAGTATATTATACAATAAGATTCTAGAGCAAAGACCTGAAGTATACCATTCAATAGCATATACTAGTTTGACCTGGTGTCATTGACAAAACTTGCTCAAACACTTCTTCATCCTTCTAATGGTTGCAGAATCCAGTCCATATTGTGCCAACTCTTTTTAATTGAGAACATTTTTTACATAGAGGCTGTATTGAAAAAAAATATTTAGTCCCTGCTGGGGTTGTAGGTTGTTGTGGTTTATTATACACCAGGACCCAGATTGTTGAGGGCAATATGCTGACTCTGTAAACTGCTTAGAGTGGGCTATAAAGCACTGTGAAGCTGTATATAAGTCTAAGTGCTGATGCTGATACACTGGTTTTTAAAAAAATGGTTGGCATCATAGGATTTGTATAATAGGTTCATAATCCTTGAGATTTAAAAAAAAATGTTTTTCTGAGGCTTTATTGTGCTATGTCCTGTCAGAGGCTGAAAGAAAAGAATGAATTGCACTTGACAGGGTTATATGGAGTTATATCAAAAGCATGAATTGAACTTTTGCAAAAAGGTATAAAGCAATTAAAATTTTTAATGAATTGATTCCTTCTTTTTGGCATGAACATAGCAGTTAGTTCCAGAAAACCTCATAAACGTATTGTTGACATTGAAATGTTAATAATGTCAGAAGAAGACAGATAACTAAGTGAGAAGGAACTCTCAAGTATGACCTTTTCAGAAGCTTGTCATGAATGGAGTGTTGCATTACTCTTCATTATGTCCTTCACAGAAATTTATACAAAGACTTTCAAAGAGGTGCAATTGTGATTTAAATATATTTTAAAATGTGCAACAGTGTGAGCTATTTTCTATATAACATATTTTGAGGAGTAAGAATCATGCTTGTTATTTCCCACAATAAATATATTTGACTCAAAACTAGTTATCTGACAATTATGTGGATCCATTTCTGAAAACCTGTTGACCCAACCTTGCTAAGAATATATTATAGCATATTATCTCTTAAAGATGTTGAAAAAACCCACTGTAGCCTTGGATGTCAAGATTGTAACTTTTAGAAGACATCCTAAAGCACTGGAGTACAATAGAGTATAGGTCCATATTTCATATTATTTCATGTACATATAATTAAAATTAAACAATCATAACACAATAGAAAGTGTCCTTGAATCCTGATTCCCTCTGCTTTCCCATGAGCCGTATCTAATGGGGGGGGGGGGGATTCAGAAGCTTTCCGCTGTTTTGGGAAACTTTTGCTCTCCCAAAAACAGCAGCAAGAAAGAACACATGGAGAGGCTCATGTCAGCAAGGTGCCCCTTGATCGAGTTCAGGACAGCTGACAGTGGCTGGGTCCCAGGATGGGATACAAAACAAACACATTCACAGAAAACAGGTGACACCCCTTTTATTCCTTCAGTTTGCTTCCAAGCTCCAAATATCTTTGACGGAAGACAAAAACTTCCCACACAGTTACATGAAGAAGGAAAAAAGCAACACAAACCAGGAAAGATAAGGGCTGGAGGATGTCCACAGATAACACACACTGGGAAGGATGCCAAACTCAGAGAGGAACTATAAATTAGAGATATTTACATGATTTGTTTCCAACGTTTGCCAGTACACAGGTCCGTACTCTTATTCAGTTGTCACAGCTGCAGCCCATGAAGAGGATCAAGGCTCTCTCCTCCTGAGTAGACCACATCTCTCCCTTATCCTTTCCTCCCTGCATTCCCTAGGATGGATAGGGGATGGGCCTGAGTCCTCCTCTGACTGCTCAGCCAGCCTCTGTCCTTCCCCATCCTCATCCACAACCTCCGGAGCCACACTTCCACTCCCTGTCGGCTAATCTTCCTCTCCCTCAGAGTCAGTCTCCACCAGGGGCATGACAGGGACTGGAGGCTAAAACTTATAAAGAATGGTTGCTGGAACTGGGTATTTCTAGTCTGATGAAAAGAAGGACTAGGAGTGACATAATAGCAGTGTTCCAATATCTCATAGGCTGCCACAAAAAAGAGGGAGTCAAGCTATTCTCCAAAGCACCTAAAGGCAGGACAAGAAGCAATGGATGGAAACTAATCAAGGAGAGAAGCAACTTAGAACTAAGGAGAAATTTCCTGACAGTTAGAACAATTAATCAGTGGGACAACTTGCCTCCAGAAGTTGTGAATGCTCCAACACTGGAATTTTTCTTAAAAAGAGGTTGGACAACCATTTGTCTGAAATGGTGTACAGTTTTCTGCCTAAGTAGGGGGTTGGACTAGAAAACCTCCAAGGTCCATCCAACTCTGATATTCTAATTCTTTTTCTAATGTGTTAGTTTCTATCACAAAGATATCTGCCCTCTAGATATATTAGGCTTTTTACATGCTAGCTAAGAATGGTGGAATATAAAATTCAAAATATCTCAAAGAAACTGGATTGGAAAAGTCTCTGATACATTATTATAGTTGTCATACATTCTGGGATAACACAATCAGGCAGAACAGAGATTTTTTCTTTCTTTCTTTTTTTGTATTATTAGACAAGGCAAAGAAAGTTTTTCAATATATTTTTCAGTTGTCTTTTCTTCTTTAATTCCTGAAATAACTTCCCTTCTTATTTAACCAGTTACTTTTCACTTTCAACTTTTTCCCAAAGAATTGTTAAACAAATATCCATTAATTTAATTTACAAATAAATTAACAATGTCCTACCTGTCAATGAATACCTCAGCTTCAACCATAACAATACAAGCGCACACAACAGATACAAACTCAAGGTAAACCACACCAAACTAGATTGCAGGAAATATGATTTCAGCAACAGAGTGGTCAGTGTCTGGAATACTCTTCCTGATTCTGTGGTTTCTTCCCCAAACCCCAAAAACTTTAACCTTAGACTGTCTACTATTGACCTCACCCCTTTCCTAAGAGGTCTGTAAGTGTGTCAGTGTGCCTAAGAGGTATGCATAAGCATGCCAACATGCCTACCATCCCTGTCCTATTGTTTCTTTTTTTTCCTTATATGTATCCATTTCATTTATTCATAACTATGTTTATTCTTATACCTGTTATCTTATAATCGCTTGACAAAATAAAATAAATAAAAGATAAAATATCTGGTACTTTCTTTGTAGTTTAGTGTGGGATATTCCCTAGCAAAGTTTATTTTACCTACATTCACATTATTATCATCACTGTAAGTGGCTTCTACCACCACTAAACAATTGGTATTATAATTTGACATTTCCTCTCTATTGTCCTGTAAGACTTGTTCTTTTAAAACCCTCTTTAAAATCCCTTTCCCATCTCCCAGGTGCCTCCACATTCTACTTCTATTTGTAGGTTTTTGTATTTTGAGATTTTCTCCAATGTTTTCTCTTTCTCCAGGTACTGCAATATGCCATCCAACATTTACATTCTGTTACTATTTTCTCAATTCTGGCTTTGTGGACATTTGCCTTTAAGGCTTGATCCAGTATAGCTGTAATTAGCTCCTCTTCCTGTCTCTTTATTTTTCTTTCTCTTAGCTTTGCCAGGTCTTGTTATCGGCTTGTCCTGCTATTTTTATGTATTGACCATATAATTTTGCCTTGCCATATCCCTTTTGTATTCTTTGTTTGGTCTTGCTTGTATTCAGTAAATCTTAACAGTATATTCTTGCATGTTGTTCACTGTCCTTTGGGTATTCCTCCAATGCTCTTTTTTCTTCTTCACCTTTATGGTGTACTTGTAGCCTCCCATACCCATCTATTTTTCTTGTTAAATAAATATCAACATCACTACATATTATCATCATACTTTTTTTTCTTGGGCAATTCGAGACAGCAAATTTATCAAATACTTCCACCTCCTATTTTCCCTACAACAATAACCGGCTTGAGAGAAGGTGGGGAAGAAGGGAGGGAGGGATGGAGAGGGGGGAGAACCCAACCAGGTTTCACTTCTAAGGCAGACCTAAGTCTCACAATCTCCTACATTCAAAGACCTTAACCATTTCCAGGATATCTCCAAATTATTCATTTGTTTGAGAAACACTGCTCCAGAAGTACTTCTTCACAAACAAGTTCCTTCTTATGTATACAGAGAGCATTTGCATCAAGACACATTCCTTGTGTGTCCAATCACACTTGGCCAATAAAAAAATTCTATTCCATTCTATTCTATTCTATTCTATTCAGTTTGCTGTTGTTTGGATATGGTCAGCAGCATGTAGACCTAACACATAATTTTTACATTAGAGGAGCTAACGTGCAAAGAAAAGAATAAGGATGTGATATATGTAGTAATTTTGACATACAGGTCAAAATACATTTAAAAATGACTGGAAATATTCATGCCACTACCAGAATGACACAGTTAACTTTGCTTCCATGTTCACTATATTACTAAAATGTTTTATGTGAGAGATGGATTGCAGATGTGAATTTCTATTAATCACTTTTAATAACTTCTTTTTATTAACCACTATCAAAAACTTTCACACTGTTTCAATTCTGCAAAAGCAGTTTGAAAATAATTGTGATAATTCTGTTAACTTTATGAGCCCTAGAACAAAGAATCACTATGCCATTCTAAGGTAATGAAGGATCTGGAGTAAAAAAACATTTGCTTACACAAAATGAAGACAAAATAAATTGCTTCCAACCCTCCCATATCCATGTCCTTATTTCATATTGTGTTACATTTCTTTGATTGTTTCTTACACAGATGTACAAACACACACAAATAAAATGTCGCTTTCTTTCAAAGATTGCTGGAGAGAGGCATGTTGAAGCTCAAGGCCTGAGAGGAAGGATGAGACAAATACTCCATAATCTCAACAAAGCCACTGAATTCCAAATAGTTATCTTACA
This sequence comes from Laticauda colubrina, assembly GCA_015471245.1. Classification (NCBI taxonomy): domain Eukaryota; kingdom Metazoa; phylum Chordata; class Lepidosauria; order Squamata; family Elapidae; genus Laticauda; species Laticauda colubrina. The sequence continues at coordinate 57,148,900 of BLBF01000018.1, read as the reverse complement.
ATTTCAAGTACCCTGCAAGTGAGCTAGAAATAAATTGACTGAACTCTCAAGGGCAGGCAGAGTTGTAGGACCTAAGAGGTGTGGATATTTCAAGTTGGCATAGACTTCTTATGTGGAAGTGTCCATAAAGTGTTGTCCCCAGTGGTGAGATTCAAATATTTTTACTATTGGTTCTGTGGACATGGCTTGGTAGGCATGGCATGACTTGGTGGGCATGGCATGGCTTGGTGGGTGTGGCAGGGGAAGGATACTGTAAAATTCCCATTTCCTCCCCACCCTACTAACCTGCTTTCCAGCTCCGTTCTCCCATGCAGGGCAACCAAAGAAGACCCAGCCAATCAGCTGGGACTTGGAAGGCAGAGAATAGAGGGAGGCGGGGCCAGTCAGAGGTGGTATTTGCCAGTTCTCTGAACTACTCAAAACTTCTGCTACCGGTTCTCCAGAACTGGTCATAACCTGTTAAATACCACCTCTGTGTCAGCTTTGAAATTCAGCTGCAAAATTTTTTTAGAGTTAGAGGAGTTGAAAAATTCAAGATGATTCTGTGTGTAGTGTTAAGAATTTCTAGTTGCAGTTAATTGGTTCTCGTGATTTATGAAGTGTAGAAGTGGGAGGAGAGAAGATAGGAGAGAAGGTGGGTTCTGTGTAACACACGAAAAAACTTTCACTTGGGAAATGGCTTTTGACATGATAGATCTGTTCTTAATAAATCAATTGGAGAGATAACGTCTCGGAGTGATTGATATCATGGATACTTTCTGGATGCTTGACACTCTGATTGTTCCCCCTCCCACCTCCCAGCACACAGGTGAGAAAATATATATGAAAAGGATAATATTTTGCTATATTGTTTCAGAAAATTCAGCTACTAAATATCATTGCATCTAGTATTCAGTGAGAGCATGCTTTTGTTAACTTCAATTTAACACAACTTCCTTAAAACATATTTTTCTCTATTTTTGTTTCTATCCTTGCACTGTCACAACAAAATCCTCTATAGCTATTTTAAAATGTTAGGTTGCAATAATCCTTTAGAAACTGAAAACATAGTTTTGTATGAATATAAGGAGTTGGAAGTTTACTGGGAAAAGACATGAAGTACAATTAGTCTTGCAGATGAAAACCATTATTAATTGATGAAAAGCTCTATTTTTTGTAATCTTCAATACAGTCTTATTTGTATGGAATGAGAACGATGATAATAACAGAAAGTAAACTGGCCCATATTCCCAGTTTTAGTTTTGAAAAACTAGTGCACAATATGGAATAAAGCTCTCTGGCTACTAGAATCATAAGAGTTGGAAGAGGTCATTTAAATCTTGATCAGTGTTTATCTCTAGACAGGCAGTCTTCTAGTCACAAACTTATTTTTATTCCAGAATAAAAGAACAAATAATTCTGCAAGCCATTGGAGAGTTAACCTCTATCCAGTGATAATATTTATGCTCAATTTTGTTTTGTTATTTTATTTTAATGTCCAAAAGTTGCATTCCCTTAGTAGTATTTTTAGTAGTATTTTTAGTATCTTTTTAATATATATATTTTAATGTAAAGATCACACCCCCTTAGTAATTTATTAAAAAACATCATTCTGTGTGGATTGGAGCAAAATGTGATCGGGATGCAAAGACCAATGAAAATAGCAAGTAGATGCAGAATCTTTGTAACCCAGAATATTAAAAAAAAAATCATACATTCTAAATTCTGTTTTAGTGTTTTATTTCAAATTTAAAACAATAAGAATACTTTTCTATTGGAGAAATCCCAGTCTCTTGAAAAATAAATATAATTATATGTACAGTTCATGGGCATTACATTTTATCAGCATGAGATGTGAATCCTCAACATATTTGCAATATAGCCCAGAACACACTTAGTTATCTATATAGAAACCTAAAGTGGATTATTTTCAGCAGTGCTATATTGCTCCAAATATTTTCCATGTGTAAATATTTCTAAAGTAGCACTTTTTTATTACTGTGGAAGTAGGCCACAGATACGATCATTGCAATAAACTTGTGTTTATTGGTCATGAATTCATTTGTCCTGGCAACAAAAATCTAAATTCCAATTCTCTGTACATAAAACAATAGCGGAAAAATGACAAGAAGCAATGCTGGAATTATACGAAGTGACCAAGTTCTTGTTGTATTAAGTAAGACAGTGGAAGAAGATGCTATATAGGTATGACAAATCACTTAACATACACATTTGTTAAATAATTTGGTGGAAAGAGAAGGTTTCTTAGTTATGTTGTTTCATTTAGTGACTGTTGCAACATGCAACTGTAATGGTCAGGCTCCATTATGGACATATTTCAAGGACTATCTGTATGCTATTTACTGAACACTTGAATGAAATAATGACTTCAACTTTCATCTCTCAATTTCATTAAATATGGTGAAACATAAGGGTTTTTTTCATATAAACTATTTATTATAAAATGAAAAACACTCTGCAAAATTTATTTTAGAAATCAGCTTTTGCAACAGCAGTTCATGTGCTGTTTGGTTATATAGTATTATTGATTTCAATTAGATTTATAAAGCCATTTATCATCTCCCTCAGATACACTCACTTCTAAACATAGTTATATCTTCTAAAACTTTCTTTCCAAGACCTCAAAAGATTTGCAAATACTGAGGGCAACTTACTTCCACTGAACCTTTCTTGGTTTGTAAATCATATTAATGCCATTTTTTAAAAAAATTGTTTGCTTTCCAAAAATCTACTTTCATTGTGTGTATGCTAAGAAACAAAATACAGCGATTTTCAGTGGTTTTCAGAGTAGGGATGGAAAATTAGATGATACCACATTATATAGGGAGAATTAAATCAAATAAGCCTGGACTTTTACTTAATTATAGTTTATAATCAGGGATGGGATCCAACTGGTGTAACTGCATGCGTGTGTATATCATTGTCATCTAACTGCCTGGACAGCTAAGCAGCACTGCATGTGGGTGCACAGCAGTTGAAAAAGCACTTTTTTCCTGCTTTTTCAACTGCTGTGTCATGCAAAGCAGCTGCGGTTGAAAACACAGGAAATAAAGGTCAGATAAGAGCCTGGGCCAAAACAGCAGCAAACATAGAACTGGTTCTATGTATGCTCTCTGTTTGTTGCTTTTCAGAGCAACTGGTTCTACAGAAGTGGACACAACTGGTAGAATCCCACCCCGTTTAAATTTATGACAGGATAAGATTGTCTCACTTTGAGGACTTCCGATTTGAGCTTCTTCAGCGACAGACCGAAACCTATTCTCTGCGAGACTTCAATCTGTGCTTGCCGCTGGAACATCTGAACTGGCTGGCTTCGGGGCTAAGCCAACCTGTAGAGGTGGTGAAGAGGGGGGAGACTGCCTGCAGGGTTGAGGAGAGACTTCCAAAAGATGCATTCTAACTGAAATATCGCAACAAAAACCCCAGGAAGAGAAAGTCAAAAAAGAAATAAAAAGATATAACTCGGGACTATCTGGATAACTTGATGATTTCTAGATTCTTGGTTATTCTTGGTTATTGTTTTGAATGACTAAAATCAAATGGGTGGTTGTTTAAAACTGTTTAAAATGGCTCCACTTTTAGAAGAACTGAAAATGGAACTTAAAAAGTACAAAGAAGATGCACAAGAAGGGAAAGGTTCTTTTGGCTTCGTATTTCAATTTTTAGAAATGGAGATTTGGAATTATGAGAAACAACAAGAAACGCCTGCAGAACAAGAAGATTGCGACAAAGAAGAAGCCATCTTTAATGAACAAGTAATCTTAGATGGGGGAAAAAAAGGAAAGGGGGGAAGAGAATGGAAAGTTTAAAATTGGGAAAAACAACTCCAAAAGAAATAGAGTGAAAAATAAGTATAAAATCAGAAAGCAACAGAAGTGGGAAATGCAGAAGAGAGAATTAGAAGTAGAGAGACAAGGGGGTAAAAAGGGGAGGGAGAAGATGAGAGGGAAGAAAGAAAGAAAAAGAAGTCATAAAGGACAGAAACAAAATACAGAGAAACAGGGCCTATTTAGAGATAATGGGTGAAAATTTAATGGAAAAATCGACTCTGCAAAGGTACATAAGATAGTATGGTTATATTAGAAACAGAAATAATTTTAGAAAATATGAAACAATGTATGATTAAAATGTCTGATAAAATAGCTATCGTAATTCAGTGGAATGCTTATCAATAAATAAATGTAACAAAAGGTATATTTAATGATTTATAAAACATATGTGAAGAGAAATAAGGAAAAAAATTAAGTATGGAGGTTTATGTGTCTTTAATGAAGTATGATATTTAATTGAAAAGAAGTGTGAAAGATGTTAAGATTTTAATTATTATTAATGATAGAACTGGACTGGAACGGAATGAGGGTTTACAATTACATATATTTACAATCTTTATTTTTTTAAAAAAGAATATAGTGTGTATTGTAAGAATGTACCAAGCAGAATTCGATTGGAAGTTATGTATATTGAAGGTCATAACCTTAAGGTATATATTGAAGTTTAAATAAGAGTTGATGTAATTAAAAGATATAAAGGTGTCATACTACAATTAGTAACTACAGGAGAAAACTTGTTTAATGAGAAAAGATAATATGAAATTGAAACAAAATGACAAAAGTATAAATATAATGATTTGAATTGAGATGAGATAATCAAATTAAAATTGAGAAAATCAAAAGAGGGGAAAAACTACATAGAAAATGTAAAATAGTATATGATATGGAATAGAATACAAAAAGAAACATGAAATTGAGTTTTGTGTCTTTATAAAGAAGTTCAACCCAGGACCATGCTATTTTCAAAAAAGATGTTTTAGTTGTATATGTATGTATGTATGTATATATGTATGGAAACCATTCTTGCTTCAATTTGATTAAAATTTCTAGTGTGAGTGTGTGTGTGTCGATAGATAGATAGATAAATAGATAGCTAGATTAGATTGATTCTCATTGCTGTAAGCATTGATTGACCGATGATGTGCCAACAAGTTCCTTTTGTCTTTTAATGACTACATCGCTAGATTTTCTCTATGAACTGAAAGCATTTTAATTTTTTTGGTTAAGTTTTATTGATTTTTAAGGACAAACAAAAATAAACAAAACATAAAACATCCAACTTTCTTCCATAAGTGTACAAACAGTGTGTCAGTTGGTTTACAATTTTTTTGTGCATCGATTTTATAGTCTCAATTACAGTTACATTACATAATAACTCATATTATCAGAAATTGAATATCCTAGTATTATTATTAATCAATCATTTGACTATAATTTTGTTCATTCATACTTTGCGAGATAGCTATACTTTACTTAGTTTATTTTATAACAATTCATATAGTTCTTCCAAATCTATCCTAAAAACATTTTATACATGTAATAATAATAATAAAAAAAGAAATACATCTTTATATATTCATTATTTTCTATAATTCTACATATTCTATTACTATATTTTGTTATTTAGACATTGATAGAAAAGGTCCCAAATTTTGTAAAATTGTTTATCCTCTTGTTCTCGAATTTCAAATGTCAATCTACTCATTTCAGCACATTCCAGTATTTTCTGGATAATTTCCTCCTGCAATGGTATTTTCTCATTTTTCCAATTTTTAGCAAATACAATCCTATCTGCTATTAATACATTTACAATCAAATATTTTAAATCTTTGCTGTATGTATCAGGTAAAATTCCCAATAAAAATATCTCTGGTTTCAAATCTATATGCTTTTTAGTCATGTTTTCCAACCCCATGTGGATTTTAGTCCAATATTTTTTTGCATCCGCGCAAGTCCACCACATTTGGTAACATGAGCCAGGTATCTGATATCATTTCCAACATCTTTTGGATTTATTCTTGAACATTCTTCCTTTTCTTGTTCGGGGAAAATGCCACCTGTAAAACATCTTATACAAATTTTCTTTAAATGCTGTTGACATTGTCATTTTATAATTTTGAGACCACAATTTTTGCCATTTCTCTAGATCAATCCCATATCCAAAATTCTTCCCCCAAGCAATCATAGTTTCTTCAACTTGTTCTTCTTCTAGTTTAATTTCTAATAAATATCCATACAATTTTTTAATCACCTTTTCATCAGTACCTATCAAAATCTTATCTAAATCAGTCAATTTATTATAGAAACCATCTGTTTTAAAGTCTTTTTCATACCTTGAATGTATTTGCGCATAAGAAAACCAATTCATCTTTATACCTTGTTCCTCTAGTTTTTGCATCAAAAATTCAGTTTACCTTTTTCATTCAAAATTTCCCCATAACTGTTTGTTCCTTCTTATATGTTATAGGATAAGAAAATGCTTCAATAGTCGATAACCAGACTGGAATTTTTAAATAACATTGCCCTTTAATCTTCTCCCAATTTAACCACAGAGACTCCCATATATGATGTCTTCTAAAATAACCCTATGTTTTCGTTCCTTTATACCATAAAAAGGCATGCCACCCCAACAACAGATCATGTCCTTCTAATGTCAACAATCTAGTATTTCTTAATGTTATTCATTCCTTAACCCATGTCAAGTTTGTAGCTTGGTAGTACAACTCCCAATTAGGCAGACCAAATCCTCCTCTAATTCTAGCATCTTGTAAGAGTTTTAACTTTATTCTCTCTTTCTTACCTTGCCATGTATATTTCAACACAATTTTGTTGAAATCTTCAAAGTAGTCCTTTCCAAGCCTAATTGGTATTGTTTCAAACAAATATAGTGTCAGGCTGAGCTCCATTCAAAATCCAGGAAAGAAATACTTAGACTCTTTAGTTTAGAGAAAATATATCTTTTACTGAAAGTGAAGTGGTAGCAACCAAAGAATTCTGAATCTGAGAAATTAGGCGCGCAATTCACATATACAAAGTGATGGAAGTGTTCCCACCCCCAATAGTTCAGATGAAACTTCCAATTAGAAGTTGTGAATATGATCATGTGGGCATCTTCAGGTGATGATGAGGCCTCTGTCCGTTGACCTTGGAATATTTTGATAACGGGTTGCAGTTGCGCAGAGAAAAGAAAGCTAAGCGAGAAATAGAAACCTAACTCTATTGTATGCTTCCCCCCCCCATTTACACAACAGAAGAATGTAACACCTCCAGCTCACTTCCCAGACTTATCCCTACCTCCCCTTCCCCCCGTTACTTATGGCAGTCGAAAGATGCAAAGCGATAGTAGAAGATCTTGAAGGCTGACATATACAATTCTGGGTAAAATATTCATTTTGATTGTTGAAATTCTCCCTGTTAGTGACAATTGTAGGTTTTCCCATTTTGTCAAATCTAGTGCTATCTGTTGTTTAAGTTTAATGTAATTGTTCTCTTTTAATGTACTACATCTTGTTGTCAAATGTATCCCCAAGTACTTAACCTTATTCGTGACTTGAATTTTCAATACATCTGCCAATTCTTCTTTTTGTCTTAGTAACATATTTTTTGTCAAAATCTTTGTCTTATCTTTGTTTATTTTCAAGCCAGCCACCTTACCATATGCCTCTATCTTTTTCAATAGTTTTGGTGCTGTTTCTAGAGGGTCTTCGAAAATGAAGGCCAAGTCATCTGCAAAAGCTTGCAATTTAAATTCTTCCTTTTTAATTTTCATTCCTTTTATACTCTTTTCGTCTCTAATGTTTCTATTTAACACTTCCAGAGTTAATATGAATAGCAAAGGTGATAGTGGCCAACCTTGTCTTGTACCTTTCCTTATATTAATAGAGTCTGTTAATTCTCCCTCTATCATTACCTTTGCCATTTGCTTATAATATATGGATTGTATTGCTTGAATAAATTTTCTGGTAAAGCCCATCTGTTCCAATAATAATAATAACATGAATCTCCAGTTCACTTTATCAAAAGCCTTTTGTGCATCTAAAAATATCAAAGCCATTTTTTTTTCGGGGTGAGCCTCATAATATTCCAAAGTGTCCAGTATTACTCTCATATTATCTTTAATTTGTCTCTTTGGCAGAAATCCATTTTGGTCAGAATGAATACAATTATTTAAATATTTTTTGAGTCTCTCTGCCAATATTGAAGCGAAGATTTTATAATCTGCATTTAATAAAGAAATGGGTCTATAATTCTTAAGGATCAGTCTCTTCTTTTGTAATGGATCAGTCTCTTCTTTTGGAATAAGTGTAATGTAGGCTATCTTCTTCTTTAGCATAACTTCATTCATGACTTCTAGCAATGGAAGGTTCAGAGATTCTTGTCATGTTTTATAGAATTCTGCCGGAAGTCCATCTGGGCCTGGTGCCTTCCCATTATTTTGTTTCTTAAGTGCTTCAGTTAACTCCATCATGGTTATATTGCTTTCTAACATTTTTTCAGTCTCTTTAGGTATCTTAGGTAGATTAGCATTCTGTAAATACTGTTTAACTCTTTCCTCATCAATATTGTCTTGCTCCTATAATTTCCCATAAAAGTCTTGAATGATTTCCTTCTTCTCTTTATTGCCGTGGCAAACTTGACCTTGATCATCTATTAACTGTGGTATTTGCCTTGATTCTTTTTCCTTTCTCAATTTGCATGCTAACCATCTATCTGGCTTGTTTGCATCCTCAAAATAATTCTGTTTAGCACTTGTACTTTTCTGTGCTAATTCTTCTTTCTCTATTAAACTCATTTTATGTTTAATTGTATCCAGTTTTACCTTAATGTCTTTTTTTTCTGTGGCGTTTTCTGTAGCTCTTTTTCAAGTCTTTTATACGCATCTTCTAAAGCTTCTGTGGCTTGCCTTTTCTTAATGTTCCTTTTCCTTGTGTAGTCTATTATCAAGGCTCTAGCATATGCCTTCATTGTGTCCCATACGTTCTGGGTTGAAGTATCTTCTTTTTTATTTTCTCTAAAGAAAAATACCAATTCTTTCTCCTTCCGCTGTATAAAGCCCTTCTCCTTTAGAATGGTATTATTTAACGTCTATCTCCATCTTCTTTTTTGTCCTTTCCATTTAATTGTCATTGGATTGTGGTCTGCACAAGTACTTGTTTCGATATTTGTTTCTTAAATATTAGATATTAATTTTATTGAAGTCCAAATCATATCTTTTCTGGACCATGTTAAATGTCTATTTGGGTAAAAAGTGTATTGTTTGGTTTTAACATTTCTTTCTCTCCATATATCTTTTAAATTTATTTCATCTATCATTTTAAAAAAGGATTTGGGGAGAATCTTTCTATTTTGTTTGTTGTTGTTGTTGCTATATAGTCCAGTTTATTGTCTACAATTCCACTGAAATCTCCCATCATAACTATATTAACATAGTCCAGTTCAATTATTTTCATTTGTAATTTTTAAATAAAATTCTTCTTGTTTATCATTCGGAGCGTAAATTGCAATCAAAAGTGTTTTCGTATTATTGCCCATTACTTCCACCATTAATACTCTTCCCTCTGCATCAGGATAAATCAATTTTGCTGAAATGGTCTCTTTGATATATAAAACCCCTCGTCTTTTCTTACACTGAGTCAAAGAAGTAAATATTTTCCCTAATTTTGGCTATTTCAACAATTGTTCATATTGTTTTTTAATATGTACTTCTTCCAGACAAATTATATCAAATTTTAGTTTCTCTAATCTGTGAAAAAATTTTCTTCTTTTAACAGCTGAATTAAATCCATTTATATTCATTGTAATCAGTTTTTTCTCTTCCATAATTATGCTTTATAATTAGGTTTGGCAGCTCTCGTAGATCTTGGTTCACGCTGTTCTTTAGTCTCCACCGATCCACCTACTGAGCCTTCTTCTTTTTCAGTCTCCATTTGGTTGTCTTGAAATTCAGTTAGTGAAATCTTTTTTTCTGCCTTCTCCTCTCTCCTTCCAGAAAATTCTGCTTAAAATAATTCTGCTTTCTCGATTGAGTCAATTCTATATCTCTGTTCTTGCCATGTAAACATTAACCCTTCTGGGATTACCCATCTATAATTCACCTCTTTTTTCAATAGCATTTTAGTCAAAAATCAATATTGTCTTCTCATCTCTCTCACTCTTCTGGGTATTTGCTTTAAAACCAAAATCTCCTTGCCTTTGTATTTCAATGTTTTCTCTCTTACCACTTGTAATATTTGTGTTTTAATGGCTTGTTTTGTAAATCTGATATGAACTTCTCTTGGTAGGTTATTTCTCATTGCATATCTTGTAAAAACTCTGTATACCTCATCTACTCCATCCATCATCTTCTCTTCTGTTATTTCCAAAGCTTTAGCCAATATTTCTATCATTATCTTCGCTAGATTTTGTCCTTTTCTTCTTCCTTTGAAATCTGAGATAGAATTCTGATCTGTCCATCTCCCATTTCAGTATCCTACTTTTATCTTGTTCAACCACTGTTAATCTGATCTCAATATCTCCAATCTTCTTGTCTCTTTGTTTATCTTCTTCAATTTTTTGGAATCTCTCATCATACTTCACCATCATTTGTTGAATATTCTCCACCTTTTCATCAGTTTTCTCTGTTCTTTGCTCAATGTTTTCTATTCTCTTTTCAGTGGTATCTGATTTTATTTTAAGGTTTTGGATTCCTTGCATAATCATCTGTAGAGACACTCTTTCTTGATCTTTATCTTGCTTTAACATTTTCTGAATTGAACGTTGTCCTCCAGATGGTGGGGAGGCAGAAATAGAAATTGAGGAGCCAGAAGCTATAAACTTCCTTCTCATTTTAAACAATTTGGGATCTTCAGGTTCTTCGAAACCCTAACCGAATTATGAAATAGACAATTATAATCCAAAATGAAAAATAAGAATGGTAGAGAGAAAAACCCAATAATAATAAAAAGAAAATGAGAAAAAAAAATTTTCAGGTTCTTCTTAACCTTAATCCAGTCAGTAATTAGGTAGAAAGGAAGGAGAATAAAAAAAGTTTAGAAAGAGCAAAAAGTAAAAAAGATTTTTTTAAAAAAATAAAAGTAATTCTTCACGTTCTTCAACACCTTAATCCAGCTGAGAATTTTCAAATTAAAAAAAAGCATATCAAAAAACAAAAAATCCCAAAGAAGAAAGGAAAAGAAAAAAGAAAATTTTGAGGCTTTCCTTTTAAAATATTAAGCAAAGATGAAAATATTACAAAAATAAAGTTTTTTAAAAGAAAAAATGAACAGTACAGCCTGTAAGGGTGGTGGTGGTGACCCAACTTAAGAAAATTTTTCAAAAAGACACACTGCACTTTATTTAATTATCCAAGGCTCTTGTCATAGCTCTCTCCAAACTTCAAAGCCAAGTTTCAATTGATAGAAATCCAGAAGAACACCTGCTGTAACACTCTTCCGTGCTCTTCCCTCTATCTTATCACGTAGAAATGTCCTTGAAAAAAGAATTTCAGAGCTTTCTTTCTCAGCTTTCTCAGATTCGTCTAAGATATTTTCAAGCCTCTAGTTGGCAGTGTTACAAAGTTTCTTTACTCTCACTCTCCCCCTCCTTTCCCGGACAAAACGTAATAAAAGTTAAAAAAACAAACAAAACCAAATATAACTTAAGGGAGCCTCTAACCTAAAATATTACAAAGTCAAAAAAGAAGAGAAAAAATAGATATAAATAGAGAAAAAACCAATCCAGTTAACAAAGGCAAAATCACGATAGAAGTCCAGCCATGAGGAAACAAGAACATAAAAGCCTTACTTTGACACTTCTGTTTAAAAACCGCCGCTTATTCAGTTCTGTCAAAACTTTTACGGATTCTTTTTCCCCTTGGGGTGTCCTTTAAAGTCCTTTTAAGTCTTAGAATAATAAAAGAACAATTCTCACCAAACCGACACACTTTCTCTTTCAACCTCTTCCATTCGGAGCTGTCCCAAATTCAGTAGCTTTGGTAGCTGCCTTTCTGCCGCTGGCAAAAGGGCTTCTCCTGGATCAACCAGGGACTTTGGGATATCCCTGGGATCGACAGGATGCACCCTTCACTATCACCATCTCTTCGGGACGGTTTCAGTCCGTTTGGACCATCCAGGGGTAAAGATATCAGCTGCAATCTCAGACCTCTGAGATTGCATGCAGTATCATCGTGACGCCAGCTCCTCCCCTCTCCAAACTGTAAGCATATCTTTGATATTATTCATATTCATCTTAGATATTATTGATAGAGTTGTATAACACCTGTAAAACATTTTTAACCAAGCTTGCTTTATGTTACATCCTAGTTGCATAGATTTAGTTCACAATTATTCTCATTGTTTTCTTGTAACTGTTTCTTTAAAAAATTTTTATCCCTTTTGTCATATGGTTTTTGTTTGTTATGTCTCTATATCATACCTAAGTATACATTTATATGTGCCCAACAGGTGGCATTGATTTTGTTTGTATATTTCAAATTCTGCTTTTTCCAATCAAATTATTCCATGTGGTATTATTTCTAGATGCCACTCAGCTTGATTCATTTCTTTTTCTCACAGTCTTAGATTTATTGATTTTCTCTTAATGTAAATTGATGTCTGCCTTCCCAGGATCACAAATGAGTTTTTACCAATCTCAAAAGACTCAGAAATGGGGATTGTTAGAAATGAAGTGGGGTGTAGATATTTAGTACTAAGCATAAATGTAATATGATTGCAGATCTTAACAGATTCTGGTGCCATTGTTAACATCATAAACTCACTCATCACAAGCAAATAAGACTTGCCCACTCATCTTGTAGAAACCCATGTGAAGATAGAACAACGATGACAATGTGACTCAGTTTTCCCTTTCCATTTTCCTATTGCTCTATGAATAGATTGGCTTCAAATTAAAAAATTGAGATATCCATTAGTCCAAATGAAAGCATTATATTCAAATCCTAAGCCTGCAAAGCCATCTTCTCTATTTGCAACAACTCAGCAGATTATTCTTCTTGTTTTGCTTGTCATAAATGCTGAGTCCTTCCTCCTCTATACTTGACTATACTGTATTCCTGAGCCTCTGATTTCAGCTAAAATATTTATGTTCCATATCTGTGATTGAATTGGCCTGCCTAAAGAAGTTTATTCGTGATAATTTGCAAAAGGGTTTCATCTATTCATCATCATTAGGGTGTGCCTAATTCTTTAAAAAACAAAAAACCTGTTCTTTCAGAGTCAAAATAATAGACTTTCAAATTCTGTAACAACTAAGAGAGAAAGAGAAATATTTCATCTCAGAACTCAGAATAACTACAGAAGACACACATTTTCATCACCAAGTTGGATTTTAGAGAAATCCACAATCTGAATCTTGTGAAGGAGGGACATGGATACTTATAGTAACTGTCTGTTACAGATCATTGAAACATAGAGTGATAAGCTCTCAAGCTCTTGACAGCCAACTTAAACACAAAATAAGATTCTTCCAGGGTTACTTTTAATAAGATCTTAAAAGCAGAATGGACTAAAATTACAATAATTTTAGCAACTATATGACTCTTATTTTACAACCTGATTTATCTCTTACTAATTTCAGGCAGATTCCCCCCCCCCCCCCAATCTTACAAGGCGCCTCTATATGAAGTGGCAGGAGGATCTTCTCTTAAATAGCTTGAGAGGAATATCAGATGACTCAAATATGAATCTCAGATTTTAAATATGCCACTGCATGAAGTATGCATTAATTAGAAAATCTATATTCATGCAATTTATTCATAATATTTTCACAATCTGTTGAATGGGTTTTTAATAACTTACTTGAATACTTTTTTAATTTACTTCGAAGATCAGAAAGCCCACACTGAACAAACTTAAATGGTACTTGAATGACTGGCAACATAGATAATATGCAAAATGAGAAAAAATACACTTTTTTTTGTCTATACGGGCTACCATATTCCAGTAGAAGGACTCCAGGTGTACCTTCTAAAATGGAATCTATTCTGTCTTAAGACTCCCCGAACATATATACTTTGGTTCCTGATCTTTGCCAATTTCTATTATAATTTCTGTTATTTTCTCTGGATTTATCAAGATGCTGATATATTTTACTCTTTAACTGAGATTTCAAACTTTTATTTTACTCAAACAAATTTTCATTTCTTGGCTGTTCTCTATCACCTGATTCTTCCTTGTTATTCAAACTGGCATTTCTGATTTTACTCAGAAGAAGACCTTTTATAGTGCCTGTCAGAATTTGAAGGCAGACTGATCCCTTGTGCATTATTTTCCAGGCATCTTTTACTAAAACACTGGAAGTGTTTTACTTTTTTAAAAAAGTAAAGACCTGTTGGCTATAAATTAGGCCTTAAAACAATGGCTTTATTTCCTGGAACAACAACAACAACAAAATATTCATTATATATTCAATATTCATTATATATTCAATATATGCAGACTTCCCATAGGTTTATTTAATACCAGGTCAGATGGGCACAATTCTTTCCTAATTTAAACTTTAAGCATTCCATATTCCTAGCTTGCAGAATAAACAGTCTGATGCCTTATCTCACAAACACTGTATGCCCTACAGTACCCTTCACCCATTCCATCCTGTACTCTCCCCCATTTCTTTTACCTTTTGTGAGCTAAAACATGTGTTGGCTTTCCTGCATTTGTTTCACATGTTGTCAGAACACATTCCAAAGCAAATAGCTCATGAACTGGAATAATGTATATGACATTGTGTGTCTGAAGTGCTAAAAGCAGTCTTCTTTAATTGCTCACTCAGAGCACACTTTCTTGCTAAAGAAGTGCTAAAAGTGCTTGCAAGGCTTTCTCTTTCAGTGTCCATGTCACCAGTTTTGTTTTGCCAAAGAACTCAATGCTTACTTGCAAATTTAATGTTAAGGCCATGTCACACTGCCCAACGGATGCAAAAAGGACACAACGGACGAGCAAAATGTTCCATCCGTTGTTATCCACTCTCAAAAGGGGCAAAAATTTGCATAAGCAGAGCGGATAACACGGAAAGGAATGGACGTTGGGAGGACGCAGAGCGGATGTATAGAGGATGCGTAGAGGATGCGAAGAGGATGTGTAGAGGATGCAGAGCGGATGCGTAGAGGATGCAGAGCAGATGCAGAGCGGATGAGCTGCATCCGCTTTCATCCTTTCTCCATCCGTGCTACTAACGCTGCACGTCCGTTCTGCTTCCTCCCTGCATCCGTTTACCGCTGGAACGGATTTGAGTTGTGCGGATGCACAGCGGATGCCTAGCAGATATAGCAGGTGCATAATGGATGCAGAACGGATGTCCCCCGTATACCTAGAGGATGCAGAACAGATGCATTGGATACATTTTCCGCTCAAAAGTTTTGGGCAGCTCAAAACTTTCTGAGCGGATGAAATGTCAATAAATGGATGCTGGACGGATAGAGAGGAAGCAAAACGGAGGCAGTGAGTACATCGCGTTAACCAATGGATAGCAAGCTTTTTTGTCCATTTTACATCCTCTTTGCATCCGTTGGTGCAGTGTGACATGGGCTTTACCTCATGCCCCATGCACCCGTTGTCAGTTGTAAGTATATAGTACACATGTATAATGTACAATTAGTTAATTGTATAACTTCTTTTCCACAAGTGTCTGCAGTAATGTAAACAAACAGCTAGCCCTATTTACTTTAGCATAAGAATTTTCCTGCTATATTGTTATAATTAGACTATTTCTGCAAAATGTGTGAGAGGTCCATAAGGCAGCTAGTAAGCTGGATTGATTACAAGGTGGATGTTGGAACCTTACTGTAAGTTTTCACTTTATTTTTAAGGTAAGCATAGGTAGGGACTCACTAACTTCACATTAGACAATCAAAATCTACTGTCCTTACTGTCTGTTTCCCGGAAGGTACCAAAATCTTGGAGCCGAAGTTTTTGGATGAAAATATTGAAAATAATTCCACATAACCTAATGAGGGATAATTTTTTAATAAGTCATTTTCTGTCACAATTTAATGTTGCTTTTGTGCCCACCAATTTTCCTGGTGCTTCATGTACCA
The DNA here is from genome assembly GCA_015471245.1 of Laticauda colubrina. NCBI lineage: Eukaryota > Metazoa > Chordata > Lepidosauria > Squamata > Elapidae > Laticauda > Laticauda colubrina. Next base: position 57,133,039 of record BLBF01000018.1, on the reverse strand, counting down.
TTGATGGGCAGCAAATTGCAATGTTTTTTTAATGGCTATTATCTCTTTATGGTCAACCTTTGGGCATTCTGTCTAATAAGTAGAAATAAACTGGATATGTTTGGGTATTTTCAGTGAACTGAATTGACAGAGGGAAAACTTCTGTTTCAAAAATTCATAGATGAGCCTTTATATATCAGAACATTACACTAGAGAAATCCTTGCTGAAAATCAACATATTTCCTCATAATAATATAATAAAATTCTTTATTGTCCAAGTGTGATTGAACACATAAGGAATTTGTCTTGCTGCATATGCTCTCAGTGTACATAAAAGAAAAGATACATTCATCTAGAGTCAAGAATCATAAGGTACAACACTTAATAATAGTCACAGGGTACAATAAGCAATCAAATCATACCAGGAAATAAATAAAAATAGTTAAGATACAAACAACAAAGTTAGTCATATAGTCATAAGTAGGAGGAGATGGATGAAAGGAAGGATGGGAGGAGTAATAGAAATAGTAATAGCCTACACTGATACTTACAGGATAGGAATGCCATAGCAACTCTAGGCATACGTCAAACTGAAATTGTAGCCCTGAATAATAAGCATGAAGTCCAATTCTATGTCTTACACAATAATAAGCATGAAGTCCAATTCTATGTCTTATAGTTATTCTGTTCAATTGACAATTATTCCTATCACCCCAGTCAATTTAATCTATGTCTCGTCTTGGATGATGTAGGACTTTTTGACAAGATTTCAGAAGTGGTTTACCATTGCCTACTTCCTAAAGTTGAGAGAAAGTCACTTAGCTTTGTCACTAATTTAAGTCTACATTAACATCCAAGGTGTTACATTTTAGGGAGTTGGTTTGAAATTTATATAAAGCCCATGTCACACTGCACCAACGGATGGAAACTTTGTCACTAATTTACAAAGAACTAGACTAGAACTCATGTTTTACTGGTTTCTAGCCTGGTGCCTTAACTACTACACCAAACTGGCTCTCTGAATCTAGATTTAGTGTTGTTTTAATGTTAATAAATTTTATTACACTGATTTGTAATTATTGAACAGTTGATGCAGGAAAATATGTTTTATATTGTACCTTGGTAAAGGCATATTATTATTATTATTATTATTATTATTGTTGTTGTTGTTATTATTATTATTATTATTATTATTATTATTATTATTATTATTATT
>BLBF01000018.1:57081318-57131834 GCA_015471245.1 Laticauda colubrina | reverse complement strand
TTATTATTATTATTATTATTATTATTATTATTATTATTATTATTATTATTATTATCCAACCATGAAACAGATAATTGTGTGCAAATTATTTTTAAAAGATCAAATAAAATCTATAGTTATATTTTCTAAAATATGTTCTATTTTTCTCGACTATGAAATTAATGTAATTGGCCTTAATTTACCGTTATGATGCACTTGTTGAAAATATGCTTTTAAAAGGCACAAATAAATATATAATACTGTAGATTTCCCATATACGGAAATTTTGTTCTACATAACCTTTCTGGATATATTTAAAACTATTAAATCAAAAGCAATGGGGAGGGAGGGAGGGAGGGAGGGAGGGGGAGAGAGAGAGAGAGAGACAGAGAGAGAGAGATTATTTTATCTTACGGTGAAATCTATAATATAATTTAATATTCTGAACATTCTTAATTCTGGGCTACAGAAACACTTCTAAGAGAACCGAAATTCAATTTACAGTGCTTCTGATAATTCTGAGTTGGGAAAATTCATATTTTGAACATCATAGTTATTGTTTGCCAGTATAATTTACATAAAATATATTATGTGTTCCAAAAACTTAGAAGAAAGCATTGGAATATATGTAAAGGTTTTGTATATAAAGAGACCTAATGGTATGAAGACAGGATAAAAAAAGAGGAGTCATACATAGACATAATGATAAGTTTCTTAAGATTGGGTAAAATAGTTTGGTGTAAAAGGAGCAGATGGACCTTAGGTTTTTGTTTTCTTTATTTTATTTTGAATTTTGTTCAAACCACAAATTTTATTATTCAAATAAAAATACAAAATACTGGTACATCCCTTGGAGTATAACCAAGACTTTTTTTATAGAGTTTGCTTGGCACTCCAAAATGAAAGGGAAGGTTGACAAGACTTTATTGAAGGATTAGTGGGCTCTGTTCAATATGGTAAATCAGATGTCAATGAAATTACAGTCATATTGTATCTTATTAAAATTCATCTATTTTGCATTTTGGTATACGTCCTATAGAACCTCTAAGCAGAGAAGTATTTTTCACAGTAGTATTTAAAATTGAAGTAATTGTTACATGAGGTAATTTGCTCCTTATTACTGTATGAAGTTATCTTATTACTATTACTTATCTCACTACTATGCAATTGTTTGTAGTAGATTAATGTAGGTGTTAATACTGTTTTTATGTTGCATCAGTTTTTAATGCCTGATGATTGCCTGAACTTATCCTTGTAGTTTTGTTGGATAGATAGATAGATAGACAGACAGACAGATGAAGAAAAATTTAGTCTTAACTCTGCATATATTAATATTTTAAAATGAGTTAAAATACATAACTTCTTAATTCTTCTGCCTTCAAGCAGGACGAGAAGCATATAAATGTACATTCATGAATAGAAAATTTTAATAAACAGATTTCTTCAAAATGTCTAAAGCAGAGGTCCCCAACCCCTCAGCCACACCCTACTACTGGGCTGTGGCTTATTTGGAATTGGGCCATGAGAGTGGCTGGCATGTGGGTACACAGCTCAACTTGCACAAGCAGTGGGCTGGTAGGCAATCACATGCACGTACACCAGCTTGCCATTCGCACAAATCGAGCTGTATGAGTGTGCGCCAGTCTGCCACTCACACAAGGGCTGCATGCGCTTGCACACCAGCTTGCTGCTCACACGGCCCAGTTCCCTTCTCCTTTCCCCAGCCAGGCCACAGACCCACAACATTTGGGGTCTAAAGAGCATATTACACAAAAAAGTAGAATCATAGAATCACAAGAAGGGATGGGATGTCATCTGGTCCAGACAGGGTAAAGCATAAAAATGGCATGTTTGTTTTCACCTAGCATGACAGGCAAACCTACCCACTTTGATTAGTAATATTTTTTATGTTGGTGTGTGTTTGCCTACACATGCACACATGTGCACACACAAATTTACCCACACACATATCTTAGGCCTGAAAGCATCAAAAGGGCATTATCTGACAATGAAACTGAAACTAATAAATTGAAAATGTTTTTAATTTTTGAATGCATCTGTTGTTTCTCTCAGTTCTGCATGTTAAAATAAAAGTGACTTATCTAATTCATGAGAATGTTTGTTCAACATCTGCAGCTCCTGCAGAGACATTAGAGTATAATTAAAATGCAGTGACATCTGGATATAAAAAAAAACAGACGCGACACATTGCAGCATGCAGACTAAAAACATAAGCTTAAAGTGCTGATACATTTACTGTAAACATACATTAATTCAAATGTTATAACTTTTTCCTTCTCAAGAAATGTAATAGAAATGACAAATAAACTGAAGGAGGTCTTAGTTGGTTAAGTTCTACTGAGGAAGGGAAAGGCAAAGTTATATAAGCCTGTATAGCCTGTTCCTTGAGACATTCAGCATGATTCACTCTATTATTATTATTATCTGGAATATGGTCTCCATAAGGGTCCTCTGAATATTTCTCTTTCACTTACCTGCTAAAATCAATTTTCATAATATATGCTAAAAGATACCTCACAATATATCAGGTATAACATTAGTAGCAGCACACTAACTTAAATTTAATTCATTAGTTATCCATGCAAAAGAATTTGAACCAGACCATTTTTAAAATAATTCTAAGCATAGTATATGTCCACCAGTTTGCACATATGGCTGTCATGTAAATATGTTTCTTTAATTAATTTTTTAAAAAAAGAACAGGTTCATATAAAATAACTGCCTGGAAATTCCACTCTAATGTCTAATATGGCATGGGGAGAAGGAAAATTATCCCATCACAGATAGTCCTGGATTTACAATGATTCATTTAGTGACCCTTAACAAAATTAACAAAATTTTCTGTTTGGGCCCAGAAACCAAGTGCCATGGCATTTCCTCTGCCTGATTTTCCTTGCATGTCTACTGCTGTCTCAAGCATTCTCTCAGCAGCTTTTTTTTTTTTTTTTTTTTTTGGGGGGGGGGTCATCTTGCTGAAATACTCCTGGATGCTCTGGGTTTCATCCAGAACAGTGGCTTTGATATTCACCAGACACCCCCACACATTCTCTTTGGCTATTGTTCAGCTTCTGGGTATTGATTGCACCTGTTGTAGAAACCTCATACATTGTGATAAGCTCCCAGGTCTTCTCATAAACAACTTCCATGTTATCCTTTGACCAGCTCATTATACCAGCTGGCTATCTGAGAATTGACAGGACACACATATTGATGCTGTCTCCCTTGCCTCTTTCTCATGGTTCCTATGTGACTGTGGGATACCAAGGTTCCTATAATTTGCCTATATGTCTCCTATGTGGCCCACTGGTAATTTCATCATATCTGTCTTAAATGTTTTCCCTCTCCTTTCTACCATCTGACCACTCTTCTTTGGTCTTTATGACATTCCAGGGTCCTCAACGAGCATACAGCTTGATGTCATTCATGTAGAAGAGGTGACTGATGATAATCCCTCTTGAATTTGTATCCACATCCAGTATGTTTTTTTTTTAAATTAAACATCCTCTGAAATACTATCATTAACATTAGAAATATTTCTCCTGATGCATTCTTCCTCAATTTACAATGAGTACCAATAATCATAAAATATTATTTTAAAGCAATAGTATATTTCCAAATCTATTTGCAAATTGAACTATTGGAAACTTCCATTTTGATGATTTTTTTTCTTAATTTAATAATTTAGAAAACCTTAATTAATTGCCAAAAAGTACAAAAGGAAAATTAGATATTGTATATAAGAGAAATTTTTTCAATAATTTATTTCATAATTTCATTCTTATTTCATGTGACCATTCTGTGAGTATTTTACAATATTTTACAAAATGATGAGGAACGAGATGCAACATATGTATATTTAGCAGGAGAAAAACCTCAATCCAATGCCATTTTCACAGACAATGCTATTTTTCTTCAGTAAAAATACTGATCATAAAACTGTTATAAGGCTTTTCTGTCAATCAGCTTTCTATGTGATTGTAACACTTCTGAAATTAGTCATACTTTGGTCTATATTATACAGTAGTCTCCCTTGGAGATCAGAACTCTTTGAACTTTTTTAAAAAGATTCTGCATTAGCTTCTTTTTTTTGTCCTTTTTAGTTTCAATATTTTTTACACTGGCGTCATACTTTCTTAATCACTATAAAAATAGACTTTGCTCCATCTTCTAAAATAAAGTGATAAAGTGGTCTAGCGTACTTTTGAGCATACGTCTATCTTGATACAAGGTCTCCTTATCATTAAATGTACATACTCAACCATGAAAGTCTTTTCAGTGAAAGCAAGCAATAAGAGGGGGGAAAGCATTAGAAAGAAAACTCAATCTCTCAGCAAAAAGGCAATGCATAAGACTGTGCACTTAGCAAAATTGCTCGGAAATGTATGTATATATTATATGCTGAGCTTATTTATAACAGTGCTAAATATTTTATGCCCTGTATACTAAGATCATAATTGGGGAAAAAACTAAAAAATGAAAACATTGAATTATGTGGGCCAATTACACAGCTGAAAATACAGGGTAACAGAATGCTGTTGGTATCTATACCTTTGATTATGGTTAGAGGGCCAGAAGTTATATACTGTTGAAAAAAATCTACATTCTCCAATTAGTTTTTGAAATAGATATTTTGGTTCAACTATAATCAGTTTGATTCGAGTAGCTTACAGGAGAAACAAAGCTAGCAAATCCAATGTGTTGTTAGTATGAGAACTGAAGCAGGAACCATTAGTTCTTAGGTTATAGTTGCCAGCTACATAAACAGAAATCAACTGCTAAACTTCAAGGATACCCAACAACACTCCTATATTTTCTAATTTCTGGAGAAAGTGGGAGAAGAGAAACTGATTTCTTCATTAGCAGCTTTCATCGATACTGGAAATACACCAGGTTTTCTACTATGACATATCTATTACACACCTCTGTCCTATAGCCCTGTTCATATCTGACAGGAAAGATAGAGAAAGAATAAGCATTAGAGCATAATTTTGAACTGTCATCTCAGAATAGACAGGCTTGAATATTTTATTTATTGGAAGGTCTACCTGGATATAAAATATCCTTTGGGTGGCAGGTTGTATAAATGCCCTATTTTGAAATGTCAATTTGCAGTGTTACAAGACAGTTGTCTGACAGGCTGAGCAATAAAGTTTCTGCACTGCTAGCAGTTCTGAGATTGGAAGGAAGGAGTTGAGGGCTTTGAGGTTGGGAAGGGGAGACAGTTTCCTTATTGATGAGAGTAATACAAAGGTGGTAGCATCTGAAATGGGGAAACATAGTGCTGAACTAGTAGGGAATCCTGGGTGAAATAGAAAAAAGATGTTAGGGATAACATTGTTTACCCTAACTGGTTTAGGTGAAATAATAACTATGAATCATAGTTAGTGTATGTTAGAGTGTATACAGCTTTAACTGTGAAATAGCAATTAAAGGAGTGGTTAAGAAAACAATATAAAAGTAGCAAGACTACGGCTTGCTCTCTCTCTGGCTTTGATGATCCCTGATTACTGCTTGGAAGCAAGACTGCATTGCTCGAACGGGAGAGACAACAAAGGACTGATTTTGTAAGTGAACTGACATAGGATATTCTACATGGACTTTGCTAAATGAATACCCCTGAATGGACTGACTACATGGTAAATGAATATTTGGACTGTTATTTGACTATGCCATAAACTTATACTGGAATAAAATATATTCTTGATAGCACAAGCGTATCTGTTATTTTTACTGTATGTTAATAAACATACAAGCTTAGCTCACTCATTTATCTGTGTGCCTATCTGACTAACGCTGCACATTCTGTTTAGCTTGTCTACCTAACCCTGGTTGGGGAACCCAGGCTCCTTTCCATTGTTTTGAATCAGAAAAGAGGAGGAAAAGATTGAGCTGAGATGTGAATGGGATATGGTGATGGTGAATTATAGTAATGGCAGGTATGTTATCATATGACAACTGCTTGACTTCAAGGCCACTAAGTACTGTGTAAAGACTCACTTAATTAATGGAAATGGAGAAATAAAAAGAGACAAGTTAAAAACACTGCAGGAATAAGAATCATTTGCATTTGTTAGATTCTTTCTCATGTCTGGAGACGGTGAGGATCTGGATGGGGATGGACAATTTAATTCACTCCTAATAACTGTGTAGCTGTGGTTTTCATATCCCCCTGGTGCTGGTGACTTTTTGTCTTTAATTTTAGATGGGGAAGGCAGAACTTGTGCAATTTGGAAGTCCCCGTGAACTCTTTGTTCCTGCTTAGAATTGCCAGTGGCAGCCATGGCAGAGGTAGTATTCAGCAAGTTCTGACCAGTTCTGGAGAACCAGTAGTGAAAATTTTGAGTAGTTTGGAGAACCAGCAAATATCACCTCTGTCTGACTGGAGATTTTACGGTGTCCTCCCCCTGCCACGTCCACCAAGCCATGCCCACAGAACCAGTAGTAAATTTTTTTGAATCCCACCACTGAGCTATGGTCAGGAAATTTCATAGTATCAGTATTTGGATTGGGGGCTCTTCTCACAGTCACTCCTTCTCAGACAAGTTCAACTTGAACAGCTACAAATTGATCTGCATGCCCCCCCCCCCTTGAAGACCATTTGAAAGCAGCAAGATTCAAAATATGGTAGCATGAATAGTTATGGGCATACCTCAATATGTTACACTACTACTTCATAAACTCATTAGTTTTTGATAGACTTCTAAGTATAGCTTAAAAATTATTATCTAGAAAACTCTTCATGGCATAGGGCTAGATTAATTGTAGAATGACCAGTTCCCATTAGTTATTTCTTAACAATACCCACTCTTTCAGTCAACTGAAATAACAGACTACAAAATACAATTTCAAATCAGGTTGTCCCAAAGGGTTTTCCGTTTCTGTTTGTCACATGTGAACTTATGTATTTTCCCACACAGTCAATTTGAATAAGGGTTCCAGAAATATGTAGTACTTTTTCAGAGATAACCTTGAGTTAAATTGCTAAAGATTCTAAAATGTGAACAATGTCAGCATTTAATACTGCTTAGTAGTTAGAAAAGTGACTTCATAGCTAAGTTATTTAACAATCTGAGCAAAACTGAGAGTAAATCAAAGTGTATTTCTAGAGCATCTTTAATTATTACAGCTGCAGTGTGGTTACAGTAAATTGTAAGACTAAATATAATTTCAGCACTCAATATGTGCCCAATAAAAGAACACTCTAATAAAACAAATATCATAGGGATTCATCAAATGTTCTCTTTAACCTATTACCCCCTCTGCAGTTTACAAGCTTGTATTGTTTCCTGCAGATCTCAGAGTGGATTGGAGAAGAAAATTCAATTTTAGTTATATGAATTTATTGAAAAAAGCAAGCAAACCCTTTTATAAATGTTAATAAAGAAAAAGGATTGGGAATGGAGAATATATGGAGTAGAGAAGGAAAGTGGAGAAATGGACAAAGACAGAATTTAAAAAATTCTGAGGAAATTCTGAGGAAATTGAAAATGAATTCAAAGTTACTTAAGGCCTTGTCACACTGGCTGACAGATGCAAAACGTTTGTAAAAAGGATACAGCAGACGAGAAAAATGTTCCATCCATTGTTATCCGGTCTCAAAAGGGGCAAAAATTTGCAAAACCAGAGCGGACAACACGGAAAGAAACGGACGGGGGAGGACGTAGGGCGGATGGAAAGCGGATGCTCCACGGAAGCCTAGCGGATGGGAGTGGATGAGAGCGGAGGGCACATCCGCAAGGCTTCCGGGAGAGCACAGCAAAGTGGACACGGAACAGAAAGAGTAGATGCAGAGCGGACGCCGAGGAGATGAAGCGGATGCACAGCGGATGCAGAGCGGATGAAGCGGATGCAGAGCGGAAGCCTAGCGGATGCCTAGCGGAAGCCTAGCAGAGGCCTAGTGGATGCCTAGCGTTCACTGCGCATGCAGGGAGGATGCATTGCATCAGCCCCGCGGATATGAAGGGAAGCAGCTCGCAAGCAGGTCATCATTCAGAGGAAAGATCTGCTTCCACACAGCTTGCCAGCCAGCCAGCCAGCCAGCAACCCAACAACCTTGGGGAAGAAAAGGAAGCCTCTGCCATCTGCTGCCAGCCCTGACAAGAGGGACAGGGCCACCCTCCCATCCCCTGGTCCTGACTCTGCTTCTGCTGCGGCTTCTGCTGCCCAGGATCGATCTTCTGGTGCTGGGGCTTCTGCTGATGCTGCTTCTGGAGGTGGTGCTTCTGCTGATGCTGCTTCTGGTGGTGGTGTTTCTGCTGGTGCTTACTCTGCTGATGCTGCTTCTGGTGGTGGTGCTTCTGCTGATGCTTACTCTGCTGGCAATGCTCCTGGTGCTGGTGCTTCTGCTGGTGCTTACTTTTCTGGAGCTGCTCCTGGTGCTGGTGCTTCTGCTGGTGCTTACTCTGCTGCCACTGCTCCTGGTGCTGGTGCTTCTGCTGGGGCTTACTCTGCTGGCGCTGCACCTGGTGCTGGTACTTCTGCTGGTGCTTACTCTGCTGGCACTGCTCCTGGTCCTGCTGGTGCTCCTGGTCCTGCTCCTGGTCCTGCTGCTGCTGGTCCTGCTGGTCCTGCTTTTGCTGCTACTGTTCCTGCTGCTGCTCCTGGTGGTGGTGTGGAGGAGCAGCCCCGACAACCTCAAAGCCCCTCTAATGAGGGCCCATATGGCCCTGCCAAAGGGAGGAAGAGGCAGATGCGTGAATGGAAGAGGAGGCAAAACAACATAGAAGAGGAACATGAGGAGGAGTTGCTGGAGTGGCTGAGACAGAATGACTATCTATGGCGGAAGGGACACAGGCCCTATTGACACCAAAAGAAAGCAGACTTCTTGGAGAGAGAAGGCGGAGATCCTGGGCTACACTTTGGAGGTGCTCCCCGGCTGGTGGAAGCACATGCACACCTGGTACGGGAAGCTGCATCTCAAGAAATCTGGCCAGGCCGCGGTCAAGCGGACGGACGGAGAGACCTACGTGATGGCCAAGTGCAGCTTCTTGGAGGGTGAGATCTGCCACCGAGGAGCAACCCCTCTCACAACCCTCTCTCTCAGGCAGCCTGCTGAGAGCCAGTCTTCTTCTGGCAAAGAGTCAGCTCCTGTGTCCAGGCAGGTATCTCTGGAGCGTCCCACGACGGAGACCCCCCCCAACAGCTGCACTACCAGTGGCGGAGCATGTGGAGGACCCCCTGATGCAGTGGAAGAAAGGAGACGGCACTTGCACAACAGCCCAACCCACATCCACCCCCAGCTCCACCTCCACAGAAAGGCAGAGAGGCAAACCGGAGGGGCAGAGCCACACTGTCCTGCTGGAGATAAGAGACACCATCAGAAGCAGCGTAGATCTCCTCTCTCAGTTGGTACACACCGACACCCCATGTTCCAACCGCAAGCCCTTCCTCACCTATGTCAACCAGACCCTCATGAACATGGCAGAACCCCAGTACCAGGTGGTGAAGGACAGGATCACCAATCTTCTTCACAACCCTCCAGACCAAGATGAACCTTCTCCCACCCAGTCCAGGTCTGCTCCTCCACCCCAGGTGATGTCACTGCCCTTCCAAGGCTTTCCACAGGCCCTACCCTACCAAGGCTACGGCTACCAGGAGGTCCAGCAGCACAGGCAGCCCTTCCAAGTCCAGGCACAGGTACATCGGACACCACCGTTGCCACTGATGCCACCGATGCCACCCACACCACCGATGCCACCCATGCCATCGATGCCACCCATGCTAGTCCTCACCCAGCTGCAGACCAGACAGCCCCACTACACTGCTCCTTCCTCCACCCCACAGCCAAGCCCAGCCTCAGTACATCTGTCATCGGTATTGGGGCTGACACCCCATGTCATGGAGGAAGGGGTTCTCAACATCACGGGGCTGAGCCAGCTGTCTGAGAGCTTCCTCAACACACTGTCCCCTCTTGTCCACTCGGGGCCAGGCACCCCAGTGGTGTTCAGACCAGCACTCCAGCAGCAGCCACCTCCACAGCACCTGGACCCTTTACCCCTGAGACTGGGCACGCCTCCGAGTGACCAAGAAGAGTGCCAGAGACTGGGTGGCTACCTGTTGACTTTATTTTTGCTTTGGACACTTGACTTGGGTCATTTTTCTTTCACAGCTTGTTATTAATAAAGATTATCTTTGCTTCACACACTTGCTTCATTTATTTTATTAAATAAAGTCTTGGTGGAAACTTTTAGAAATGGTTTAAGCCTTTGCATGCTTGTGGGATGGGTAAGGATAGCTGTGGGATGGGCACGGATACCTTTGGAAAGGGTAATAGCTGTGGGATGGGCAGATATACCTTTGGGATGGGTAATAGCTGTGGGATGGGCAGGGATACCTTTGGGATGGGTAATAGCTGTGGGATAGATAAACCTCCAGTGCAAGCATAGTGGGACTGTATGGTCCACCCTCCCAGGTGCCTTCATTATCAATAATAATGTAATCATTCATCCACAAATGTTTACATAAACACAACTCTTTATTAAATGCCCTGTTCATTCTGGGCCCACTCAACATACATGGCCCAATCTCATCAGTGTGATGAGACAGGCTGAAGGAAGCATCAATTAATCATCTATCATCCTGACTTGCCACTCCACTGCTCCAGCTGGGGAGTTCCACCAGTGTCTCAGGAGGTTGCTCTGCTTCTTCCCTTCACGTGAAGCTCTGTTGGGGCCTTGCACATCCTCAGTGTCTATCAGGTTTTGTCCTTGCCTCCATTCCCCAAGCTCCATGTCCCCATTGCCTTGTTGGAGGTCCACAAGCCTGTTCTGCAACACTGGGTAGCGGGTGCATGAGAGATTGTGCAGGATGCAGCAAGCTTCCACGATCCTCCTCACGGTCTCTGGGCGATGCTGCATGGTGGTGAGAAGTACCTGGAACCTGTTGGCCAGGATGCCAAAGACGTTCTCCACCACCTGTCTTGCCCTGTACAGCCTGTAGTTTAAGATCCTCTCTTCACGGGTGAGGCATCTGGAAGTGTAGGGCTTCATGATGTAGGTTCTGAGGGAGAAGACATCATCCCCCATGATGAAGTAGGGCATATCTTGTGTGTCGTTGGGCAGGGGGTCTGGACCTGGGAAGCCCATGATGAGGTTGCGTTCCAGGCCCTCCTTGAGGTGACTGGCGTTGTATACCTGGGCATCTGAAGATCACCCGTTGCCTGAAGCATCGATGTACATGAACTTGTAGTCAGCATCGACCATGGCGATGAGGATGATGCTGAAGAAGCCCTTGTAGTTGAAATAAGTGGACCCCGACTTGGCTGCAGTTTTGCAGGCCATGTGCTTGCCATCTATGGCTCCAACGGTGTGGGAGAAGTTCACCTCTGATACCACTGCTCTGCAACTTTCTTCCAGCCTTCTTCAGTGGAGGGGCACTGGAGGAGCTCCTCCAGGTATTCTTCGATGATGGCCTGCACCACTTCTCTGACCACAATACTGATGGTGTTGTGTGGCACCCTCCAGCCGTACTGCATGCTCCTGTAAGTGGTCTCTGAGGCCAGGTGGCGCAGAGTCAGTGCCACTTTGAGCCCAGGGTCCAGGCTGGGCCAGAAGTTGGTGCTCTGCTTGGTCAACCTGGGTCTCAGCTACTCCACAACTTCATCAAACATGGCTGGAGGCATCCTCATGAAGTTCTGGAATGCACGAGGGTCTTCGTTCCTCAGCTCCACCATCAGCTTGTTGTTCAGTCCGTACTCTGCTCTTCTCCCAATCCATCTTCGGACCCAGACACTTCTTGACCGCCTCCTTTTCTTTCCGTAGAACAGTTGAAAGAGCCTGTAGATGGCTTCGCACTGTTGCAGAATGATGGTGGCTACCAAAAGGAGTGTGTTATGATCCATGGTGGACATGAATGGATGCTGTGGAAGAGCACGAGCCAGATGAAGGCTGCAGAGGTCTGCACAGCAGGGCTGCTGGACTGAAAGTGAGATCCAGGTGAGTTGCTCCCCCTTTTTATAGGCAATATAGGTTTTCCCTATGTGTCCTTTTGCATCCTCTAGGCATCCTCTCGACATCCTTAATATCAGAGATAGGTCCCCTCTGCAAACGTTTTTTCCATTTTAAATGCTTTCTTTGCGAGCTGCATCCACTTTGATCCTTTCTCCATCCATGCTAGTAACGCTGCGCGTCCATTCCCCATCCGTTTCTCCTCCTCCCTGTGTCCGTTTTCTGCTGGAGCAGATTTGAGTTGCGTGGATGCGCAGCGGATGCCTAGCGGATATAGTGGATGCGTAACGGATGACAACGGATGTAGAACGGATGTTCCCCGTATGCGTTGCGGATGCAGAATGGACGCGTTGGATACATTTTCCTCTCAAAAAGTTTTGAGCAGCTCAAAACTTTTTGAGCGGATAGAACCTCAGCCGATGGATGCTGGACGGATAGAGAAGATGAAAAACGTATGCAGTGAGTACAGAACGGATGAATCGCATTTCCAACGGATGGCAAGTGTTTCTCTCCCTTTTACATCCTCTTTCCATCCGTTGGTGCAGTGTGACATGGGCTTTAGAAATTAGGCAAGCGATTTCTCAATCTGCAATATTTATGAATCAATTTGACATCAGGATTTGTGTGAGATGCAAGTTTGCTTATTGCTAATGAGATGCAAGTTTGCTTATTGCTAATAAGAAACTAGGTAGCCAAAAACAAAGTCATTGAGAAACAAAGGTAAAATAACACAAGAAAATTTGAAGTCCTACATACATATGAAGGGATAAAACCCTTCTAAACTGAGAAATATAACCTAGTTCTAATGATGACGTATTATTCTTCATTGTTATAGAATAACAAAGTAACTTTGCATTTGAAACTACAGTGGTGCCTCAGTACTCATCGTTAATTGGTTCCAGGAGGCATGATGAGTATTATCAATGAATCAATCAATCAATCAGAATAGAGCTGAAAGGGACCTTGGAAATCTTCTACCCCCTGCTCAAGCACCCTGCTCAAGCAGGAGAAACTGTACAACTTCAGACAGATGGCTGTCTAGTCTTTTCTTAGAAACTGACCCTTTGTTTTGGCCAGGAAGGACTTTCTGTCTGTCCCTTTTTATGTGTCAGCAACTTTCCTAGCATGTCTATTCTCCACAGCTGTCCCCCTTTTCCTATTGTAGTGCATTGGGTTACAACAAATTATGAATACTGGGACATTTTTGTGTCAAAATGCATTCAAAAACAAATCTGACAAATTTTGAAGCAATTGAATACTGAGATACCACTGTATATCTATGTTAGAGTATCATTTTCTGTTTCTTCTTGTTCTCTTGCTCTTGTTCTCTTTCTGTTTTCCCTTATACTCCCACATCTCTCAACAAAGTCCTTGGATAGTTTTTTGCAGATGTGTAGATTTCTTCAGCTTATTGTTGCCATTATGGGAGATTGGGTAATTTAGAAGCCTGCATGTTGACTGCTACTACCTCTTTTTGATAACTGCAAGTAATATATTATTAGCGCACAAAAGGCATAAAATTAATATTGCTATATTAACTTTTTTTCTTTTTTGCTTCAATGGTTTTTAAACAATGTAGGGTATCAAGGAATTTCACTGGGTCTTAATAACTAACAGATGGAGGCAAAGTTTACATTAATAATTGGATGACTTTCCTGAGGAATTAACTGCTGACTGAAAAATAAATCTCTCACTACCATGAGACATGATTATTGACATTTTCCTGTTATTACTTCTGTGTAGCTTTGACAGCTGAATAAAAGATAAAATATCAAAATAAGATAAATTGTGCCATCTTGTAGAAGAAGAAAAACTTTCAAAGGGATTTATTTTAAAATGTTATTTAAAATATATGCCTAAAATATCAAAATATTTTTTTTAGTTTTTTTTAAAAGTTTTATTGTTTTTTTAAGACAAACATAAACAAACATAACATAAAAACATCAAACCATCTTCCATATCTATGCATACAGTGTGTTGGCTAGTTTACAAATTGTTTTGTGATTCCACTTCGTAGTCTTCAATAACAATTACATTGTATATGTTCTCATATTGTCAATTTAATATTCCTAGATATATTAATATCATTATTAATCAATCATTTGACTATACTATTATTCATTCATGTTTTACATGATAATCCATATTTTACTTAATTGTTTTATGACAGTTCATATTTCCATCTCAAATCTATCCTATAATCATTTTATAGATATAATTAAAAAAATACATCTTTACATATTCATTATGTTCTAAAAATCTACATATTTCATTTTTATTAATAATTAATTAATTTTTATTAATTAATTAATTAATTATTATTAATTTTTATTCATAAAACCATATTTTATTATCTAACCATTGATAGAATAGATCCCAAATTTTATAAAATTGTTTATTTTCTTGTTCTCTGATTTAAAATGTAAATCTACTAATTTCAGCACATTCCATTATTTTCTTAGTAACTTCCTCCTGTTTTGGTATTTTCTCATTTTTCCAGGTTTTAGCAAATATGATCCTAGCCGATTGCAAATATATTTACAATCAAATATTTCAATTTCTTACTGTATATTTCAGGTAAAATTCCCAATAAAAATATCTCTGGTTTCAAGTCTATATGCTTTTTTGTCATTTTTTCCAACCACGTGTGGATTTTAGTCCAATATTTTTTGGCATCCGCACAAGTCCACCACATATGGCTATATGAGCCAGGTACTTGATGACATTTCCAAAATTTTTCAGATTTGTTCTTGAATATTCTTGCTATTCTTGTTGGGGGGAAATGCCACCTGTAAAACATCTTATATGAATTTTCTTTATATGCCATATATGACATTGTCATTTTATAATTTTGGGACCACAATTTTTGCCATTTCTCTAGATCATTCCCATATCCAAAATTCTTCCCCCAAGCAATCATTATTTCTTTGACTTGTTCCTCTTCTAGTTTAATTTCTAATAAATATCCATATAAATTTTTAATCACCTTTTCATCAATACCTGTCAAAATCTTATCTAAATTAGTCAATTTATCATAGAAACCTTCTGTTTTAGAATCTTTATCATACCTTGAATGTATTTGTGCATATGAAAACCAAGTTATCTTTATATCTTGTTCCTCTAGTTTTTGCATAGATTTAAGTTCACCCTTTTCATTCAATATTTCACCATAATCTAACTGTTTGTTCCTTTTTGTATATAAAAGGATAAGAAAATGCTTCAATAGTCGATAGCCAGACTGGAATTTTTAAATAACATTGCCCTTTAATCTTCTCCCAATTTAACCACAGAGACTCCCATATATAATGTCTTCTAAAATACCCCTGTGTTTTAGTTCCTTTATACCATAAAAAAGCATGCCACCCCAACAGCAGATCATGTCCTTCTAATGCCAACAATCTAGCATTTCTTAATGTTATCCATTCCTTAACCCACATCAAAATTGTAGCTTGGTAGAACAACTCCCAATTAGGCAAACCAAATTCTCCTCTTATTCTAACATCTTGCAAAAGTTTTAATTTTATTTTCGCTTTCTTGCCTTGCCATATATATTTCAACACAATTTTATTTAAATCTTCAAAATAGTCTTTTCCAAGCCTAATTGGAATTGTTTGGAACAAATATAAAATTCTGGGTAATATATTTATCTTGATTGTTGATATTCTCCTTATTCATGACAGTTGTAAATTTTTCCATTTTGCCAAATTACAATTTTTGAATAGAAAAAATAAATTTAAAATATAAATTTCACAATAACATTATATTAATAATAAAATCATTTAGATTATGCCTAAGTCTGAAGAATTTGATATGTTCAGATAGTTCACAGGTTTTCAGGTGTCCATGGTGCTAAGTATTCTGGAGCTCCATGTTAGGGAGCTAATTTCAGTGTATACTACATCCTTCAGTTTTTGATATAGATCATTTTGGCTTCATAATAGCTTAATAGTTTAGCTATTCTTTAGATAGGCCAATAGTGGTTAATTTATTTTCTCCTGTCAAGGCTCATGAGAAGCATAGTCATCCATTAGAGTCAGTGTTGTTTAGCCTAATAGAAAAAAAAAGAAGCTTTTTTTGACTAATAAGTCAAAATTGCTCCCCAAGTCGGTTTGATTTTGGGCACCTCCACATCAAGTCTGAGGGTTTCATTAATACTGCTTTTTGGTGTAGCAAGTATTGATCAGAAATTTATATGACCTTGTGGGTTTGTTGTTAATGAAATGGCTAACCTGTGCTACATATATTGGAAGATCTTTGCATTCAAATGTTTAAGAGCTGCATGAACAAATCCTCCTCCTCCTATATCTCCAAATACCCATCAAGGATCGACCTGCTGTTTCATTTATATGTTCATGATGGGCTTTCCAAGCAGTATGGAATATTGTCATACCCCTACCAGAGTATGAATCCAAGGAGGAAGCCAAACAGCTGACAGGGAGTGGGAGTGGAACTCCATTGGTTGTGGAGGAAACTGGGGAAGGGCAAAGTCTTGTTGGGCAGAGCATAGAAGAGTAGAACAAGGGAGAGGAAATTCAGAGGAAGATCCAGGCCCACCCCCTTTTCATCCTAAGACATACAGGGAGGAACAGAGAAGAGAGCAACGTGGGTTGCATGACTTACAGGGGAAGAAAGGCCCTGATTCCCTTCATTAGCTGCACCTGGGAATACAGTGTATAAAAAAGGCAAGCTGTGTGCAGCTTTATTGAATTTAAGCCCATGTCACACTGCACCAATGGATGGAAAGAGGATGTAAAACAGAGAAAAACACTTGCCATCCGTTGGTTAACGCGATGCTTCCGTTTTGTACTCACTGCGTCCATTTTTCTTCCTCTCTATCCGTCCAGCATCCGTCTACTGACATTTCATCCGCTCAAAAAGTTTAGAGCTGCTCAAAACTTTTTGAGTGGAAAATGTATCCAACGCGTCCGTTCTGCATCTGCTAGGCATATGGGGAACATCCGTTCTGCATTCATCGGCATCCGTTACGCGTCCGCTACATCTGCTAGGCATCCACTGTGCATCCGCGCAACTCAAATCCGCTCCAGAGGAAAGTGGACACAGGGAGAAAGCGGAACGGACGCAGAATGGACGCGGAATGGACATGCAGCGTTAGTAGCACGACGGAGAAAGGATGAAAGCAGATGCACCTCGCAAAGAAAGCATTTAAAACAGAAAAAGCATCCGCAGAGGGGACCTATCTCAGATATTAAGGATGTCTAGAGGATGCCTGGAGGATGCCTGGAGGATGCAAAAGGACACATAGGGGAAAACCTATATTGCCTATAAAAAGGGGGAGCAACTCACCTAGATCTCACTTTCAGTCCAGCAGCCCAGCCGTGCAGACCTCTGCAGCCTTCATCTGGCTCGTGCTCTTCCACAGCATCCATTGATGTCCACCATGGATCGTAACACACTCCTTTTGGTAGCCACTATCGTTCTGCAACAGTGCGAAGCCATCTACAGGCTCTTTCAACTGTTCTACGGGAAGAAAAGGAGGCGTCCAAGAAGCGTCTGGGTCCGAAGATGGATCACGAGAAGAGCAGAGTATGGACTGTACAACAAGCTGATGGTGGAGCTGAGGAACGAAGACCCTCGTGCATTCCAGAACTTCATGAGGATGCCTCCAGCCATGTTTGATGAAGTTGTGGAGCGGCTGACACCCAGGTTGACCAAGCAGAGCACCAACTTCTGGCCTAGCCTGGACCCTGGGCTCAAGGTAGCACTGACTCTGTGCCACCTGGCCTCAGGGACCACGTACAGGAGCATGCAGTATGGCTGGAGGGTGCCACACAACACCATCAGCATTCTGGTCAGAGAAGTGGTACAGGCCATCATCGAAGAATACCTGGAGGAGCTCCTCCAGTGCCCCTCCACTGAAGAAGGCTGGAAGAAAGTTGCAGAGCAGTGGTATCAGAGGTGGAACTTCCCCCATGCTGTTGGAGCCATAGATGGCGAGCACGTGTCCTGCAAAGCATCAGCCAAGTCGGGGTCCACTTATTTCAACTACAAGGGCTTCTTCAGCATCATCCTCTTCGCCATGGTCGATGCTGACTACATGTTCATGTATATCGATGCTCCAGGCAACGGGTCAGCTTCAGATGCCCTGGTATACAACACCAGTCACCTCAAGGAGGGCCTTGAATGCAACCTCATCATGGGCTTCCCAGATCCAGACGCGATGCCCAACGACACGCAAGATGTGCCCTACTTCATCGTGGGGGATGATGCCTTCTCCCTCAGAACATACCTCACGAAGCCCTACACTTCCAGATGCCTCACCCGTGAAGAGAGGATCTTCAACAACAGGCTGTCCAGGGCAAGGCGGGTGGTGGAGAACTCCTTTGGCATCCTGGCCAACAGGTCCCAGGTACTTCTCACCACCATGCAGCATCGCCCTCAGACCGTGAGGAGGATCGTGCTGCATCCTGCACAATCTCATGCGCACCCGCTACCCAGTCTTGCAGAACAGGCTCATGGACCTCCAACAAGGCAATGGGGACATGGAGCCTGGGGAATGGAGGCAAGGGCAAAACCTGATAGACACTGAGGATGTGCAAGGCCCCAACAGAGCCTCACGTGAAGGGAAGAAGCAGTGCAACCTCCTGAAACACTGGTGCAACTCCCCAGCTGGAGCAGTGGAGTGGCAAGACAGGATGATAGATGCTAAATGGATGCTTCCTTCAGCCTGTCTCATCACACTGATGAAATTGGGCCATGTATGTTGGGTGGGCCTACAATGAATAGGGCATTTAATAAAGAGTTGTGTTTATGTTGACATGTGTGGATCAATGATTACATTAGTATTGATAATGAAGGGTCATTGGTGTGGCACCTGGGAGAGTGGACCATACAGTCCCACTATGCTTGCACTGGAGGTTTATCTATCCCCACAGCTATCTCAACCCATCCCACAGCTATCTTAACCCATCCCACAGATATCTCAACCCATCCCAAAGGTATCCCTGCCCACCCCACTGCTATCCTTACCCATCCCACAAGCATGCAAAGGCTTAAACCATTTCTAAAAGTTTCCACCAAGACTTTTTTTAATAAAATAAATGAAGCAAGTGTGTGAAGCAGAGATAATCTTTATTAATGACAAGCTGTAAAAGCAAAATGACCCAAGTCAAGTGTCCAAAGTAAAAATAAAGTCAACAGGTAGCCACTCAATATCTGGCACTCTTCTTGGCATGCCCAGTCACTCTGAGGCATGCCCAGTCTCAGGGGTGAAGGGTCCTGGTGCTGTGGAGGTGTGTGCTGCTGGAGTGCTGGTCTGAAGCGCCCCTGGGGTGCCTGGCCCTGAGACGACAACAGGGGACGGTGTGTTGAGGAAGCTCTCAGACAGCTGGCTCAGCCCTGTGATGTTGAGAACCCCTTCCTCCATGATATGGGGTGTTAGCCCCAATACCGATGACAGATGTACTGCGGCCAGGCTTGGCTGTGGGGTGGAGGAAGGAGCAGTGTAGTAGGGCTGTCTGGTCTGCAGCTGGGTGAGGACTGGCGTGGGTGGCATCGGTGGCGTGGGTGGCATCAGTGGCATGGGTGGCATCAGTGGCGTCGGTGGCCTCAGTGGCGTGGGTGGCGTCGGTGGCATTGGTGGTGTGGGTGGCATCGGTGGCATCAGTGAAACCGGTGGCAACGGTGGCGTCCGATGAGTCTGTGCCTGGACTGGGAAGGGCTGCTGCCAGTGCTGCTGGACCTCCTTGTAGCCGTAGCCCTGGTAGGTGAGGGCCTGTGAAAAGCCTTGGAATGGGAGGGACATCACCTGGGGTGGAGGAGCAGACCTGGACTGGGTGGGAGCAGGTTCATTTGGATCTGGAGGGTTGTGAAGCAGATCAGTGATCCTGTCCTTCACCACCTGGTACTGGGGTTCCACCATGTCCGTGAGGGTCTGGTAGATATAGGTGAGGAAGGGCTTGCGATTGGAGGATGAGGAGTCAGTGTGGACCAGCTGAGAGAGGATATCTATGCTGCTCCTGATGGTGTCTGTTATCTCCAGCAGAACACTATGGCTCTGCCCCTCCTTTCTGGCTCTCTGCCTTTCTGTGGAGGTGGAGCTGGGGGTGGATGCGGGTAGGACTGTGGTGGAAGTGCTGTCTCCTTTCTCCCACTGCGCCAGGGAGTCCTCCACGCGCTCCACCATGGTTAGAACAGCTGTCCGTGGGTTCTCCATTGTGGCATGCTCCACAGACACCTGCCTGGAGACAGGAGCTCACTCTCGGCCGGGAGAGGACTGGCTCTCAGCAGGCTGCCTGAGAGAGAGGGTTGTGAGAGGGGCTGCTCCTCGGTGGTGGACCTCACCCTCCAGGAAGCTGCATTTGGCCATCACGTAGGTCTCTCTGTCCGTCAGCTTGACCGCAGCCTGGCCAGATTTGTTGAGGTGCAGCTTCCCGTACCAGGTGTCCATATGCTTCCACCAGCCGAGGAGCACTTCCGAAGTGTAGTCCAGGCTCTCCGCCTTCTCTCTCCAAGCAGCCTGCTTCCTTTTGGAGTCCCTGGAGAGGCTGTGTCCCTTCCGCCATAGATAGTCATTCTGTCTCAGCCACTCCAGCACCTCATCCTCATGTTCCTCCTCGATGTTGGATTGCCTCCTCTCCCGTTCTCGCGTATGCTTCTTCCTCCCTTTGGCAGGACCATATGGACCCTCATCAGAGGGGCTTCCAGGTTTTAGGGGCTGCTCCTCCACACCACCAGCAGCAGCAGCAGGATCAGCAGCAGCAGCAGCAGGATCATCATCATCAGCAGCAGCAGCAGCAGCAGCAGGACCAGAATCAGCAGCAGCAGAGTAAGCACCAGCAGCGCCAGTAGCACCAGGAGCACGAGCAGGACCAGGAGCATGAGCAGGACCAGGAGCATGAGCAGGACCAGCAGGACCAGCAGGACCAGCAGGATGAGCAAGACCACGAGCACAAGCAGGACCAGCAGGATGAGCAAGACCAGGAGCACAAGCAGGATAAGCAGGACCAGCAGGACGAGGAGCAGCTTCAGCAGAGTAAACACCAGCAGAAGCACCACCACCATAAGCAGCATTAGCAGCTCCTCCAGAAGCAGCATCAGCAGAAGCACCACCGCCAGAAGCAGCATCCGCAGAGTAAGCACCAGCAGAAGCACAACTGCCATAAGTATCATCATCAGCTCCTCCAGAAGCAGAAGCCCCAGCCCCAGAAAAGTGAGCCCGTGCTACAGAACCCCCAGCAGAAGCAGAGTGAGGGCCAGGGGGTGGGAGGGTGGCCCTGTCCCTTTTGCCAGGGCTGGCAGCAGATGGCTGAGGCTTCCTCTTCTTCCCCATGGTTGTGGGGTTGATGGCTGGCAGCAAGGCTGGCAGGCAGGCAGGCTGGCAGGAAGGTTGGCAGGCAGGCAGGCACCAAGGCTGGCAGGCAGGCTGGTAGGCAGACTAGCAGGCAGGCAGGCAGGCAGCAAGGCTGAAAGGCTGGCTGGCAGGCAGGCTGGCAGCAAGGCTGGCAGGCAGGCAGACAGCAAGGCTGGCAGCAAGGCTGGAAGGCAGGCTGGCAGCAAGGCTGGCAGGCAGGCAGGCAGCAAGGCTGGCAGGGAGGCTGGAAGGCAGGCTGGCAGCAAGGCTGGCAGGCAGTCGATGTGTCTGGAAGTAGGTGTTTCCTCTGAATGGTGACCTGCTTGGGAGCTGCCTCCCTTTATATCCACGGGGCTGACACAATGCATCCTCCCCGCATGCGCAGTGAATGCTAGGCATCCGCTAGGTTTCCGCTAGGCATCCGCAAGGCTTCTGCTCTGCATCCACTTCATCTGCTAGGCTTCTGCTGTGCATCCGCTTCATCCACTCGGCGTCCGCTCTGCATCCGCTCTTTCCGTTCCGCGTCCGCTTTGCTGCGGCCCCCCGGAAGCCTTGCGGATGTGCCATGTGCTCCCATCCACTTCCATCCGCTAGGCTTCCATGGAGCATCCGCTTTCCATCCGCCCTGCGTCCTCCCCCCATCCATTCCTTTCCGTGTTATCCGCTCTGGTTATGCAAATTTTTACTCCTTTTGAGAGCATTTTTCTCTCTCTCCGATAACAATGGATGGAACATTTTTCTCGTCCTCTGTGTCCTTTTTACAAAGTTTTGCATCCGTCGGCCAGTGTGACAGGGCCTTTATCTTGTATTGTTGTGGCTTATCTGTGTTCCTGGTATCTTCCCAACTGTGTGAGTTTTGCCGTGCTTTCAAGTCTGAAATTCTTGCTCCTGCCCTGCCAAACTAATTACTTCATTTTGGCTTGTTTGGACTTTAAATTACAGTTTGTGTTTACCTTGTTTTGGACTGAATTTTCTGCAGTCAAAGGCTGTTCCTGGGACAGTTTTTCTCCAGCTAGGAGGTAACCTGGACATTGATCATAGCATATAGAAAGAGAGGGATCTAATATCCAAAAAATTAAGGAGTGTAAACAAAAAGGGGTATAAGATTTTTTGCCACATTATTGGTATAAAACTTAAGTAGTGTGGGTACTATGTACATTATATGTTCACAGTTCCAATGATACCTTTCTTGTGAGTGCTCAAGAGCTACATTTTATGCAAAACAAGATTTTAGAATGCAGTTTCTGGATTAGAAATCACAATTGTTTGTCAATGTTGGTATTTCACATATTTTTCCAAAATAGGAAAATTTGAGATGTTGAAATTCTGACTTAAACTCAAGAAAAGCTTTATATGAGGCTGATTTTCTGATATTAAACACGGTTTCTTTCCTATCCACCCCCCCCAACCAAGAACACAATTTGACATTTTTCACTAATGCTTTTTAATGAGCCAAAATGAAATGAAATTTGCATTGAAGTTACCGAGCTTGGTGTTGCCTGGCAGCAGAGCGGCATATGGTAAAACAGTTGTAATGTGTTGGCAAGTGCTTTGTAATTCCCCATCTTTCCTTATTTTGGAAAGGCATTGCATTCTGACAGAGTGGACTGTGTCTTGAAGTTCTCTGCTGAAAAAGAACTGATTGCCGCCAGCACTCCTATTTTCAACCAAAATACCTCCTGAATTTCTATGGAACCAAACTAAACAAAATAAGCATTTGCCTTGACTACAGAACTTGACAGGTTCTGTATATGTGACAATATAGAGAAGAAAAATACTGTTATATTTCTTTCCTGTGTGTACTCTAAAATTCCTAGATTTTAAGACATTGTTTTCACTGGATTGCTTTTAGTCCTTGGCTTATGGGCATAATTTTTTTTTTTTTACAAAATTTATTCAGTTTTTCACATTAAAAACAAAAATCTCTTTTTAGTGGACAACATATTTCCAGGTCATCACCTTTACATACAAATATGACAGCAATTATACATTCATATATGCATACTTAATTCTATTATTACCTTTTCCATTCCAAATTTTCAGTAAGGAGAGAAACAAACACATTAATTCTGGCCTCTTTCATTAATCTCAATCGAAACATCTTTTTGTTTCATTTCAATTATTTCAAATATAATCCTTTAATATTTATTTTAAAAATAAAGATAAACAATATGTGTTTGCCTAATAATAATAATAATAATAATAATAATAATAATAATAATAATAACAACAACAACAACAACAACAATAGGTTGCCAATGCCAAAACATCTTCTTGCTTTTAATAGTCTATATGACTTATTAATTTAGTTGGTTCTTTAATCTGTCATATTTCCTTTCCATTGCACATTCTTTCTATAAATTCTAAATTAATACAAGTTTAACAAGAAAGAAAGAAAAAAGTATAGGTTTCCCCCCTCTTACTGCTTTGAGTGTGACACTTCAATGGTTAAAATATACCTTTATTCCTTCATCTTGATTCCCAATAAACCATTATTTTTAAGAAATTACAATAAAAATCATTACATCTTTTCATTTGGATTCTGCAGCATATTTCCCCCCCTTAATTTTTAATAAAAGTTATCAATATCTATATTACCCTATTTTCTAAATATTTTTAATTGCATAAATACTCTTATTACCCCTTGTCACCCTGCAGAATCCCCTTTTTAATTCATCAACCATTATCTCTGAAAGAACAATTTCTTTTCAATATTTTACTATTTCTTTTTAATCATGCGCCTGTTTCTTACTGCTTCTCCTCCCCCTCTTTTCCCCATATCTTTTCTCATTCCAGTTTATATCCCTCTTTCTTAATATTTTCCTTTCCCTTTTTCTGCTGGGTCTTTCTGTCTTTCCCAACTTCACAGGTATTCCCCCTTTTGATTGCTTTCTTAAGTCTCAACTTTTTAACCTTCCTTCTTTGCCCACTTCTTTGTAGCGTTCTTTGCATTAATTGTCTGTTTAAGATGTCTTCTCTTTGAGTCGACTCCTCCTCTGAAGCTCTTTCTTCTTGTTCTTCAACCGCCATTTCCATTTTTTCTAACACAGAACAAAGTGATTCACCTCTTTCCTGTAGTAATTCTCTCATATTTTTAAGTTGCATTTTTAATTCCCGAAGAGATATCAACATTACACACCTTTGTATTTTATGATTGTTAAAGTCCACAAAAAAAACATTTTTACTTTCCTTCTTTCTTCTTTCAATTTTCTAAAGTTCTCAATTGTTCCAGCACAGGGTTCATACCAAAAACATCAATCAACCCCACAGTCAGTCTTTCCTTGCTTTTTTCTTTATTCTAGTTCTGCTTTCACTTTCTAAGATTCTTATTTTGTTTCAATATTTCTTTAATGTTATATCCACACAAGTTCATTCAGAAACAGGATGCTTTCCCTTGTTTGAGCTCAAGTTTTTGTCAAAAGGTGGCACTCTCCATTATACAAAGTCTTCACCTTTTTCCCTTATTTTTTATTTAGGGTTTTTCAAACCTCAATATTCTAACACAGTCCAGTCTCCAATTTGTAAACTTTATTATTATTATTATTTGACAATCTTAAGTCCAGCTTTATTTTATGCCTGTTTATTGCCAAAATATTTTAGTCCAGTTTAGTTAAATCTTTAGTTCCAGCTTCTTCCTTTCTCAGTTCGAAGCCCCGCTTAGCTGTCAAAAATATTTCTTTTTTTTTTTCCTGTCCCTTTGTAATTTCGCTGCTCACTTTTCTTTTCTTAAAAATTCCATGTTACCTTAATCCTAGGGTATTTTTATTTAGTTGCATCACCCAATTGTCCCGGTTCAGATGTTATCCACCTCTTTCTTCCCTCCTGCACAAATCTTAATCCAGCTGAGTCCTCCTCTTCAGGGTGGCCATTTTAAACCACCGCTGCAGTTTTCTTTGGGGGGGGGAAACCAAGTCCAGGAGTGGAGATGCGGCTCCCCTCACCCTGGCTTGTGGCTTCCCCTTACTCCGCCGCCCCTCCAAGGTAGCTTCAGCCCCTAATCATAATGATCGGGGCTCTCCAACGAAAGAACATGGACCATAGCTGAGAGAGATGTGATCTACGGTCTGTCAGCGAGGAAGCTCCACCTTCTTCCAATTTATGGGCATAATTGATACCAGAATTTTCAGTAATTGAGTTAAGTAGTCATTGAGTGAGATACCACATATTATACCATATACCATGCTTTGCTTAATCATCAGAAGTTTGTCACTCCCACTTGCAGTTATTAAGTAATGTCCCAGGTTATGAAGTGGGTAAAGCAAAACAGCTATCTTTTGGTTGAAAAAGTCTATTCTGAACTCCAAGCAGAATTTTGACACAGGGCAAATCAGGGCATTTGCATCCAGATCCCAGAGACAACTGAACTTCCTCTGGCTTCTGGACGGTGGCTGCAAATACGCCATACTGAAAACACTCCATGCCAAATCCTACTTAAGTTTCAGAATGGACCTTTTTCAACCAGCACCAAGAAACCAGAAGAAGTTCTCTCAGCAAGTGGCAGTGACTTGCAACCTTTCCTGCTAGCTTTTGAGTTTTTTTTCTGGGGAAGGCCATAAGGAAGATTGCAAATGGCAATCACAGGATCTCAGAGTGCTTGACAAACAGTGATAAATGCAAACCGTGATAAGTGCAAGCTCCCAGATTGTAATAATGAGACTATGGGGGCATTGCACTGGCCTTAAATTTAACCATATGTCCCAAGTTCCTTTGTTCAATGCCATCATAATTTCAAATGGTCACTGAACAAGTGGCCATTAACAAAGGACTTCATGAAGCTCTGTTTAGAGATGATGGAGGAGGGATTTTATACTATGTGAATATTTCTCATTAGGATTTTTTTGCATAATGTGTATAATGTACATAATGACATGGACTTGTTTATGCATCATAAAGACCCAAATTCTTGCACTTGTTTGTAACCCAATGATTTTTTGTTCATTATCAGTAACTTTATAAAAATATTGATAATGTAGGCTCTAATAAAATAACTGGTCCATTATAAAATTCAGTGTGGAACTTAGAATTTTCCATACTAACCGAATATGTAACATAAATTCTTGGAATAGGAGAAATCTATTTATTCCTGTTTATAATTACATCTTTCAAATTATAGGAAAAAGAACAGAAGTAATAATATTTATACAGGGCCCCTTTGAAATTAGAGGTGTTCTTTTAAAAAGAGTTTTGTGGTTTTTGTTCTTTAGTTTTTGGTAATCTAAAATATTGTTGTACTACAAACAGCTGTTTCTGTTTCTGATTATATTTTAAAAAGTGATAACTTGATCACTATCAGTAATATCAGAATCATCTGTCATTTATGATTTACAAAGAAACATTGTTAACAACTATCAATGCATATTAAGATTAAACACAGCAACTAAAATACAAAATAATAAAAATGGCATGAAAAGCATCAGAAATAATATTTGTGATGTTGTATGAGGTGGAGTAAAGCTCTTTCTACTTTAAATGATACTGACAAATATCATATGAAAATATCTGTTGAGTTTGCAGTTCACATTTTAAATTCAGGTTCTGTTGATAAATCTAATATGTTATAGGACATTAGAGTTAATGTGTTTATGGAAAAAAAAATTCCATTGTAGATTGTTTAATGCAATTCTATCTGCTTGAAAATTGTATGAAGTTAGTTCAGGTACAGTTTGAGGCCTGTACAAGGGCATATGGAAGTAAAGGCTACAACTGATGATCTTTCAACATAGGCAGGATTGAATGGAGTACTAGTTATATAAAATATAGCTTTCAAGGGAAATACAGATATGTAACCTCTAAGCATGCAAATCTAAACCAGTGGTGGGATTCAATTATTTTTTTTACTACCGTGGGCATGGCTTGGTGAGCATGGCAGGGGAAGGATACTGTAAAAATTCCAGTCAGAGGTGGCATTTGCTAGTTCTCCAAACTACTCAAAATTTCTGCTACCGGTTCTCCAGAACTGGTCAGAACCTGCTGAATACCACCTCTGATCTAAACCCAGTTTCGAATGAAGATTTGAGGAAAGACATTGGAATACATTATTTCTTTAATAAAAGCATCCCAGTTCATCAACTGATCAACTTTCAAGTTAGCTTTGTACTTGAATTTTTTAATTCTAAATTTATGAAGAAACTTGCAAATGGAGATATATCTTAATGTTTTAAAATAACACATTTAACTTCACTGAATCAACCAATAGATTCTGGGTGCTACAAAAGGGCAATATAATCTTCAATTTATTTTGTTGAATTTCTTGCCTCTTGTAGCCAACTGTGATTTGCCTTTGTTTTTTCAGATTTTTAATTCTCAGTCTGATTTAATAATTCAGCATAGTGATGTTTATTATCTGATAATCTGGAAGGTGACAATGTGTGAAGTTGAATGTCATAAAAAGGCAAAACTGAATAGATATTTTGGTACATTTGTACCCACACAGAGAAATTCTCCATACTGTTTGGAATAGACAGCCAAATATGAAGTTTTATATTCTTGTTAATTATTAGAATCTTTTGTGCCCCGAGTTGAATAATTCACACTTCTGTAGAAAATTTGATAGAAAGATTTAGCGCTCAAAATGGTTGGATTTAATTTGTAGTGGCATTACCACTTTGAAGATGGGACATTCACGTTTACTGTTTCCTATATGAGAATGTACAACTAGATCACTAATAGTAGTGATTTTTGCAAATTGGTATACAATTTGTATACAATTTGGTATATAATTTGTGCAGTTAAATCAGTGCAATTTATGTAATATTTATTATCTACCCCAGGGGTCCCCAATCCCTGGCCTCAGCCCACTACTGGGCCTTGAGTATTCAAAAACTTGGCCATGGAGGTGGCTGGTGAGCATGCCCACATACACATCCCCACCTGCACATATGCCCAGTATTCATGCAAATGGAGCTATTGGGTATGTGCACTAATCCACAACTTGTGTGGAACCATCCCTTCTCCCTCCCCTTGCTGGTCTGCAAAGATGGAAAGGTTGTAAAACTCTGGTCTACCCCTTTTGTGCCCTAGGCAAAATATAAAGTTACTAAGAAGACATTTTAAATAATAGATATTTAAACAACACTTGAAAAACAGTAAAATTATGAGAGCAAAATAACAATAAACAGTATGGGGAGAAAATTTCAGTAAAGAACAGGTATGTAACAAAAAAAAAATCCTTGGAGAAAAGGAGAGCTTGGCTTGGTATTAAAATATTAAAAACAATATTGAACCATTATTGGAAGAGTTTAAACTTGTGTTTTCTGCCATTGGCTACTGGGTTTTTGTCTGGTTATTATCCTACAGTAGTTATGCCCTTGGTTATATGCAGTATCTTTGAGATATAACACTCAACTTTAGAAGACATGTTGTACCTTTTTCAGCATTTCTTTTCTGCATTTGGCTGTTCTTGTTCAATGGAGATTAGTTAACCAGAGAAGACATGTCATGTGGGCTGTACTTCTATTTATCCAACTCAAAAAGCTATAATTGGGTTGCTAATACAAGATGTAATCTAAACAAAATGTCAGTTCTGCACCTGATGGCTGACAATTGCCACAATAGAATTTGTATACACTGTGTTTACTTGGAAGACAGAGAAATTGCAGGATTTTACAACTACTGGTTAGACATCTGTAGTTTCTAAGCTTCCATTATGATGAAAAATAGGCCTTTTATAAAAAAAAAATCTTTTCATTTCTGAATAAATTAAGCATTAAGCAACTCTCCATTGTTTAAAAGAAATGTGAAAGCTATGATTCAAAAATATCACCCAAAAAATATATGATTAAAAACCTACTATAATTATTCTTGGAAGAGTATATGCAGATTTGGCATTATATGGAGGGCATTAGAATACAATTAGGTTTAATGATATTCCAGTCATGAACAGTATTTTTCAAAATAATATTATTGAAAAATATAATTTTTGATTAATAAGAGCTGCTTTCCCTCAGCTGTAGGATTCTGTGGATTTAAGTTCTTATTATGATGCATAACTAGGCAGTTATAAGGCTATGGATGCATGTTGCAGAAATTTTTCCATAATCAAGTAAAATGAGGAAATACTGTACTGTACACATCAGTGAAGGGGGTGAAGCTATGTTATTCTAACCTACAAAAGGAGGATGTCACAAGTAAACACATCTTTATTGAAAAAAAAAAACACCTAAAAAAATAAGAGTCATGTTACTCACCGAGACTATTCAGACTCGAGTTGGTACTTATGTTTTTAAGGCAAGATCCCACTGGCCGACGGACGCAAAACGTATGCATAAAGGACACAGCGGACGAGCAAAATTTTGGGGGTGGCTCCATTCATTGTCATCCGCTCCAAAAAGTGGTGAAAATTTGCATAAACAGAACGGAAAAGAATGGAAAAGAACGGACGTGGGTAGTATGTAGTGGGGATGCTAAACGGATGTTCATAGGAAGCCAAGCGGATGACAGCAGATGGAAGCAGATGACACCTCTGAAGGAGTTCCGGGGGAGAATTGCGAAGCGGACGCATAGCGGAAGGGGCAGATGCATAGCGGATAATGTGTATGCATCACGGACGCCTATAGGAAGCAAAGCGGATGCCGTGTGGATGTATATCAGATGCAAACTGTTCACTGCGCATGCGGCAAGTATGAATTGCATCAGCTCCGTGGATATAAAAGGATGCAGCACGCATGCAGTCAGAAAGACGTGCTGCCACATACATCAAGGAGGAACACCATGGTTCGTCAATCAGGGAAAAAGAGGAAGCCTGTGCCTACTCGTTCCAGCCCTGGCAAGAAGGACAGAAACAGCATCCCACCCCCTGGCACTGACTCTGAACCTGCTGCTGCTGTGGTGGACCAGCCCCAAGGCCTCAAAGCCCTGCTGCTCAAGGCCCTGCTTCTCAAGCCCCTGAAGGCCCTGCTGCTCAAGCCCCTGAAGGTCCTGCTGAAGCCCCTGCCAGAGGGAGGAAGAGGCAAGGGAAGGAGAAGGGATAGAGGAAACAGTACACCCTTTCTGAGGAACATGAGGATGAGGTGCTGGAATGGCTGAGGGAGAACAAGTTCCACTGGAGAAAGGGCCACAGACTCTATTGTGACACCAAGAAGAAGCAGGCAGCCTGGGGTACACTGCAGAAGTACTCCTGGGATGGTGGAAGCACATGCACACCTGTGCATGGCAAGCTACACCTCAAAAAATACGGGCAGGCCGCTGTCAAGCTCACTGACCGCGAGATGTACATCATGGCCAAGTGCAGTTTCCTGGAGGGTGAGATCCACCACCGAGGAGCAGCCCCTCTGACACCCCTCTCCCTCAGACAGCCCACAGACAGCCAGTCCTCTTCCAGCCAGGAGCCAGCAAGCAGGCAGGTGTCTTCAGAGGGCTCCATGGCAGAGACCCCCCCAACAGCTGCACTTCCCATGCCGGCAGACGTGGAGGATCCCCTGTCACAAATGGAGGATGAAGCAGCAGCCACCAGAGGCCAACCCACCCCCACCCCCATCCCCAGCTCCACAGGATGCAGGCAGAGAGGCAGACTGGAGGGCCAGAACCACAGTGTCCTGTTGGAGATCAGGGACACAATGAAGACCAGCACAGAACTTCTCTTTCAGCTGGTCCACTTGGACAGAGGATCCTCAGGCTACCACACCTTCATCACCTATGTGAGCCAGACCCTGAGGGACCTGCCCGAGGCCCAGTACCAGGTAATGAAGCAGAAGATAACAGCATTTCTGCACAACCCTCAAGGCCCAGCTGAACCTGCTCTGACCCAGTCCAGGTCTGCTCCTCCACCCCAGGCAATGTCACAGCCCTTCCACGGCTTTCAACAGCCCCTCACTACCAAGGCTACCACTACCAGGACTTCCCACAGCAAAAACAGACCTTCCCAGTCCAGGCCCAGATTCATCGCATGCCACAGACTCCAGTCCTCACCCAGCTGCAGACCAGACAGCCCCACTACACTCCTCCTTCCTCCACCCCACAGCCAAGCCTGTCAACGGACAATCTGTCATCAGTCTTGGGCATCACATCTCAGGTCCTTGATGAGGGGCCTCTCAACCTCACAGGACTGAGTTAGCTCTCAGACAGCTTCCTGAACACACCATCCCAAGCACCCCAATGGAAGCACCCCAAGTACCCCAATTGGAAGCCAAGCACCCCAATGGCACCTCAGACCAGCACTCAAGCCACAGCCACCTTCACAGTCCCTGCCCGCTTAACAGCTGAGACCATGGACATGACTCAGAGTGACTGAGAATAATGTCAGAGACTGAGTTGTTTACTTGTACACTTTATCTTTACTGAAGACACTTTACTTGGTTCATTTTGTTTTTTTAATAAAGTCATAAAGTTTACCTAAGACAGTAAATAAAGGTTATATTTGCTTAACACACTTAATTCAGTTCAATTGGTTCATTTGGCTTATTTAATAGAGTGATAAAGGTTACCTAAGAAAGTTAATAAAGGTTATCTTTGCTTAAGGCACTTGGTTTATTTTTTTACCTTAGTAAAGTGTTGGTGAAAACTTTTAACAAATGGTTAAGCTTTGGATGCTTATGGGATAGGTAAGGATAGTTGTGGGATAGATAAACCTCAAGTGCAAGCATAGTGGGACTGTATGGTCCCCCATCCCAGCTGCCACACATATGGACCTTTATTATCAATAACAATTTATTCATTGATCAACACATTTTAAAATAAACAAAGCTCTTTATTAATGCCCTATTCATTGTTGGACCACTCAACATACATGGCACAATCTCATCAGTATTATGTGACAGGCTCAAGGAAGCATCCATTAATCATCTATCATCCTGTCTTGCCACTCCACTGCTCCAGCTGGGGAGTTGTACCAGTGTCTCAGGAGGTTGCGCTGCTTCTTCCCTTCATGTGAAGCTCTGTTGGGGCCTAGTACATCCACAGTGTCTATCAGGTTTAGTCCTTGCTTCCATTCACCAGGCTCCATGTACCCATTCCCTTGTTGACGGTCGACAAGTCTGTTCTGCAACTCTGGGTAGCGGGTGCGCATGAGATTGTGCAGGATGCAGTAAGCTTCCACGATGCTCCTCACAGTATGTGCCTCATGCTGCATGGTGGTGAGAAGTATCTGGAACCTGTTGGCCAGGATGCCAAAGGCATTCTCCACCACCCATCTTGCCCTGGACAGCCTGTAGTTGAAGATCCTCTCTTCACGGGTGAGGAATCTTGAACTGTACAGCTTCATGAGGTAGGTTCTGAGGGAGAAGGTGTCATCACCAATGATGAAGTAAGGCACATCTTGTGTGTCATTGGGTAAGGGGTCTGGATCTGGAAAACCCATGATAAGGTTGTGTTCCAGCCCATCCTTGAGGTCATTAGCATTGTATACCTGGCCATCTGAAGCTGACCCGTTGCCTGAAGCATCGATGTACATGAACTTGTAGTCAGCATCAACCATGGCAAAGAGAATGATACTGAAGAAGCCCTTATAGTTGAAATAAGTGGACCCTGAGTTGACTGGAGCTTTGCAGGCCACGTGCTTCCCATCTATGGCTCCAATGGTGTGGGGAAATTTCCACCTCTGATACCACTCTTCTGAAAGTTTCCTCCAGCCTTTTTCAATGGTGGGGCACTTGAGGAGCTCCTCCATGCATTCTTCGATTATGGCCTGCACCACTTCTCTGACCACAATGCTGATGCTGTTGTGTGGCATCCTCCAGGCATACTGCATGTTTCTGTATGTGGTTTCAGAGGCCAGGTGGCGCAGAGTCAGTGCCACCTTGCGTCCAGGGTCCAGGTTGGCAGGGAAGTTGGTGCTTGGCTTGGTCAACCTGGGTCTCAGACACTCTACAACTTCATTAAACATGGCTGGTGGCATCCTCATGAAGTGATGGAATGCACGAGGGTCTTCATTCCTCAGCTCCACCATCAACTGGTCATAGAGGCCAAACTCCATTCTTCTCACGATCCATCCTCGGACCCACACAGCTCTTGGACGTCTCCTTCTTCTCCTTCTTATAAAAAGTGAAACAGTCTGAACAGGTTTTGGTTCTGGTGATGAATGATCGCAGCTACCATACGGACTGTGTCATGATCCATGGTGGAGAGCAATTGATGATGTGGAAGACCAAGACCAAGGGTGAAGAGGTCTGTACACCACGGCTGCTGGACTCATACTGAGATCCAGATGATTTCCTCCCCCTTTTTATAGGAAATATCGGTTGTCCGCTAGGTGTCCTTCTACATACTCTAGACATATTGCAAATATCCTAAGTATCCGAGATACATCCCAGATACAAACATTTTGTCCATTTTAATCCTTTATATACGATATGCATATGCCTACATCCTTTCCATTTCCGTGCTACTAACAGTGTGTAGACGTTCCATGTACCTTTTGTTTCCTCCCTCTTTCCATTTTCAGCTGCAGAGGATGTGAGTTGAGGGGATGGCCAGAGGATGCAGAGAGGATACAGCAGATGTTTAATGGATGATAACGGACATAGAACATTTGTTGTCCATATATGTCATGGATGTACATTGTACGCCGCGGAAAGTTCATCTGCTCACAAAGTTTTGTGCAGCTCAAAACTTCTTGTGCAGATGAAATCTCAGTGGATGGATGCTCGAGGGATAGAGCGTATGAAATACTTATGCAGTGAGTACACAACAGATGCATAGCGTTTTCCAACGGATGGCAAGCTTTTTTTAATGTTTTACATCCTCTTTGCATCCGTAAGTGCAATGGGACAGGGGCTTTAGCACTGTCTTGCAGGTATCCATAGTTTAGCAACTTTAAAGTTTGTTCTTTCTTTCCTTTGCTATCTAAAGATAGAGTGTATAATGATTAACATTTTTGTTATAGAAATTGCTATATATAATAGTGTAATAGTTTATACTATTATAAAAGTAAAAGTAAAAAGTTGAGATTTGATGTTATTATCTTATTCTACTGCATCAAAAGTAGTTGAAAGTCAACACTTTTCCTTTCTTTTTCCCATACTTTTTCCTTACCTTTTCCTTCTATCTTTTCCACTATTTTGTTTTGTATTTTTGTATCTCATAGTATTAATACATAAACTAAATTTATCCCCCAAAAATGAAGTTGTCACCATGAAAGTGACACCCTTCAAGAGGGAGAAGGAGGGGCAAGATAAGTAGGTAGAATAAGTTAAGCAAGGACAAATGTTTCATGCCACATTTCCACTGTCATTTGAGAAACAATTTGGCTTAGGCATAGTAAATTATTATCAGACAATACATCTAAAGGCTGTAGTATGGGTGAGTATTTTATAATTACATTAATCTGGTTGGGTAAATTTATTATTGAGATTTTGGTACTATTATGTAATAACTTCTTAGGTTTTTGTGTCCTGAGATTTTATTAAATGAATGATAGGAGCTATTTTAATGGGAACATATTTAAAATGGTTGGATACTCATGGCAGAAAGAGCAATTCACCACAGCTCATTTGTTTTAGATAGACTGCCATTTAGTGAATTAAAGCCTCTCCATTATTAAGCAGCTAGTTGTATCTATGTTTATGTTTAAAAAATGCTTGATGCATCGTTGGAAGTCCCTCAAAGCATTTTAAAAGCAATTAAAGAAGTAGCATAGTGCTAATGTAGTGAAATTGGCTTATTTATTATTTTAATGAAGCATGAATACATACCTGTTTTTTCTTTTACGACTATAGAGATCATTATTAGAGCCATTGACCAACTACTGTACTGAATGTTAGCTGATAAGTTTGTAATTTTACTGAAAAATGAATCAATTAGTAGAAGGGGAAAGGAAAAAATAGAATCTCATTTTGTAAGGGTGGCAATAGTGTTAAAATAATATATTTTCATGTTCAAAAACATCAGCTAAACAAAGGTATCAGCCAAATGGTTGCTTTAAAACCATTGATGGGCCACATTTAAGAAACTTCAGTAGGCATTTGGTATATTAATCATATGTGGGATGCCTTCTAAGTTTCTTGGGGTCTTCAGGACCACTTATGTGAAACCTTATGCAATTAGTTTGAATAGCTTCACCTCTGGTAATTCCATCCCTTTCAATGCCCAATAGAAAGGGCGGTTTCTTATCATTGGCAATTGATACAGTATTTTCAGAACATTAACAGAAATAAAATATAGAAACACATCAAGGGCCCTAGCCCAGCATTGATCTAGTTATGAGAAATTCTGTTTTAAAATTGTGTAATGTGATTTGGCTGCATATTATTAAAGAGTACAACACAGAACAATTTCCCCAGAAGACTGCTGTAATTTTAATTTGAGTGGAAGTGCTGATTTTGCATGATTAAACTGAATATGCCTGAAGGTCTCGGCTCAAGTAAGCTAATAAATAACAGCACATTAAAAATCTCCCTATGTTGCAGTTCCAATATAAACCGATATCATACTGAGTTGAATAGCAACAATTTAAATAAGACAATTTTAAATCATGTTTGTGTCTTAATATTAGATTACTAAAGAGTATGGAAACAATCATGGATACATTGCAATGACTCCCAACTTTCCTTTTATGCTAAAAATATGTAAGTGATAACTTGGCTAGATAAATGCTTTACTATTCAGATTACACAATGTATGCTTCCTAGGCTTGTTCAGTTTATAAGAATTGATTGTAAGGAGATGTTTAGGAACACATGGGTAGATGAACATATTATATGTCTACAATTCATTAAAGAAATTGGATATTCTTAGAACTTTTTATTCATCTCCAACAAAAATATTTTTATAACAAGTTTTATTGTATGCATCTTTCTGGAAAGATTCACCCCAGACCTATAGTGAGGATTAAATCATTTTTCATTTTGTTTGGAAATAAATTGTCAGTACAATGTAGGAGAAACACTTTGAGTTCTTCCATGTTACTGAGTTTTGTACTAATTGAACTTTCTGGATGAGACACAAAGACAATCTCATCTCGAGCATATTATATTCATGACCTCTGGTAATTTCCAGTGCCTGGTCAATTGTTTGAAGGTCATTTTTCCCATAAAGAAAAGAAATAGGTATATCAAAGCAAACCTGATTAAACCTGTCACTTGCTGTTGGAACAATCTGATAATTGTGAGAGTGATACAGATACAGATCATCTTGAAAACTGAATACCTTTTTTTTTCTCCCCTTGGAAATTGTGATTACACTGAAAACTAAGTAAAACATCTCCATCTTGACTAAAATAACTTCATTTTATTATTACTCACCCTATCTAGAAAAACTAGGTGTCATGAATATCCTGATAGTTTCCAAATATCTTAATGATATCCTGCATTGATTTAATAGGGATTGAAAAGGATGCAAGTTAGCATGGAACCATATAATACAGTATCTTCCATTTCAAAGAGCAACATCTCTTCAAATAAAATGATCTGAAATCTTTTTCAGTGGAACCAATGCAAAGCAGTGCTTTCTATTTCCAAATTTCTTAAGTGATCTGGGAAGTGATTGAGGTATTGAATGCTTCTAAAAGAACCGGAAGAACCATTTTATGCCTTTGATTTGTCCAAGTACAAAATTAATCAAATAAAAAATCATGATTTCTGTGTATACAATTCATTATATAGCAAGGCAAATATAAACACTTGAAGTATGGTTTCTAAATGGGTGTAAAGATTTATAAAAATTGCAAAATGGTCAGAGTATATAGAAGGGGAAATTTAGAATTTAATCTACCATAATCTACCAAATACAAAATTAATTATATTTCAAATTTCTCAAGTAGTTTAGCCTGTGTAAATGCCAAATATCTCCAATACATTATTTCATATATCATGCATATTACAAATTTATAATTCCAAAATATATTTGATTATCTTATTCACAAACTTCATTACCCATTTCTGTTCTTTCCTTTTATAAACTATTCCTTATTTCTTAATAAATATCACTGTAGCTAATATTTATTGTAGGATAGGAAAACATTTTTCTTTTGTGTGTTGCGATATAAATTGGTACCAATTATAGTTGAGACTCCTAATGTGGATTTTTTGTGTGTGGCAGAAGATAGAGACAAAAACAGATATACAAACACATATATACATACTTGTGATTTATCCTTCTCCATTAACTGAATCGGACTGACATTCTGAATCATGCCTTTTCTATCCTTTGACATAGAGGGTGGCCACCTGCCCACATATTTCTGAATACTAAAAATGAAATTCATAAAATTTAAGTTAAAGCTAAAAACTATACTACAAGCATATAACTTGGAATCTTGATTGTAAGAGTCAAGTTGAAAAATATTTTCCTTGTTTGACTAAATAAAAGTATACACGTGTATAATAACTTAAGCAATGATATTTGCTTAATGCAGTTGAATCAGTGATTTTTTATAGAATATTTGAAACATGATCAGTGCTATTGATATTTTATCTTTATAGAAGATTATAAATTATGACTTATTTTTTTCTCTGATAGATGTTTAAATGGGAATAGAAAAGGGAATTGTTTTTCTCTTGTCATTTGTTTTAAATAACTCTGTATGTTGGTAAAAAAAAAGAAGATGGAAGATGGGGTATTCTCTTTCCATTATGTCCCAGTTCTGCAGAAGTATGATCTTTCAAGTGAAACAAGTGAATGGTAGTGTACTTTCATATTATAACTGATGTACCAAAAAACAGCTGTTGATCTCCCCATTCTCCCAAACTTTTCTTTTTAAATAGTCTATATCACTGCAATAGAGGATAAAATTATGAAAGCTGGATGTTTTTTATGCAATAGAGTCAGTGCATTTTAAATTATTGCTATTATTTTAAATATTACTTGATTTTATATATACTGAAATATTAACTCCATTTACTGAAACGTGAGCTTTCATTTCTTTGGAAACAATCTATATCTTTGATATAACAATGTCTATAACAATGACAATCAAGAAACTTGCAATAATCCAAGTATCTTTATATATTCATCTACCTTCTAGAATACTTGGCTAAAATTTGAAAATATATCTTGAAATTTAACTTTTTCTTTCACATCTAAGCAAGTCATATATTTCTCTCAAAGGTCATTCCTTTTAAAGGTCCAATGTAGTTCTGCTCTTAAATATTTTTTTTCAAAACCATACTTACATCCTCCAATATTTTGTGGTGAAAGGCAAATTTTGCATTTTAAAATATGTTGTGAATACCACCATCAAAAGTTCAAATAGTATCAAACACTAATTTCACAGGCAACTGTGAACTTTCCCAATACATTGCAGACATATAGAGAGAGCACCAGAATCAAAGTCATGATTCTGTCATTCTGGATATGCATGCACATGGATTTATACACCGAAAAGGAGAACTATTATCACACTCTATCAGTGCACAACATCCATTAATCATTGTCCATTATTCATTTTTATATTTTATTCAGGTTCATTATGAATATATAGAGCCCTACACATAGCAAAGAAATAAGCAAAGAAAAAAGACTTTTCCCTGCTTTTCTCTCTATCTACTTAATCATCTGGAGTGATATAGCTAGTACCTCTCATTGTAGTTTATGGGCATCTCCACTGGGATTATGCTTGTTTAGTTTCTATTCTTAACATGTCAGGCTTTGTCACTTATTCTTGCCACTTTAATTCACTCCCCACCTATGTACTTCACCTTCTTCCACCTCCATTCCCAATAGATAGTGGCCATGAAATCTGTCCCTCTTTAAAACTTTTTTCCCAATAAGGAGACAATGCTTCAGAACCAATCACTGGCTTTCAGGTATCTGCATTCTGTAATCACTCTGGAATTTTATTGGATCCCAAGAAGATAAGGATATTGTGGAAAACATAGTTAAATAATACAAGCTTCTAATACCAGGATTTGCCCTTTTATATGTTCCTGGGCACCATTTTTTTTTTAACTTAAGTAATTAATCAAGCACAAATATATAGTATATCTTGTAGGCACAAAATATCTGAATAAGATAATATTTGTTGACATTGTATCATTCTATTATTTGCATCATTATTATGATCATTATTACTCTGTTGTTTTGCATGTGCACTGAGTGCTTCTACACCAGTGGCAAATTCTTTGTGTGTGTTATCACACTTGGCCAAATAAAGCATTCTATGTGTCAAAGACTTGGGGGAAGAGAGATGCATTTAATGGCTTTTATTTTTATACACATGTATCTAAAAGTTTTAAAAACCTTTTAGATATATAACTTCCTTTATTTTTTTTTGAAATTACAAATTTTCTGTGAGGAACAGTGACTGTTCCCTAATAAGATTCATGAACTTTGAACAGATAATGGATAAGTGCCCAACATCTTCAATCAAAAAGTCTACAACCTTAGTTTTAAAGCCATGGAACCAGTTACTTTAAAAAGAAACTCTGAACTCCTGACCCAGACAAAAAGTAGTAAATTATTGTGAGCCTGGGAAGCTGGACTTCTAATTGGCAACTGACAACCCCTTTCTCATTTCTATTTCCAGTGAACTTTTAAAAAAATGCTGTGGAAGCTATATTCACTAGCTATTTTATTAGCTGCATCTGAAGGCCATGTCACACTGCCCAACGGATGCAAAAAGGACACAACGGACAAGCAAAATGTTCCATCCGTTGTTATCCGCTCTCAAAAGGGACAAAAATTTGCATAAGCAGAGCGGATAACACGGAAAGGAATGGACGTGGGGAGGACGCAGAGCGGATGTATAGAGGATGCAGAGCGGATGTATAGAGGATGCGTAGAGGATGCGTAGAGGATGCAGAGTGGATGCGTAGAGGATGCAGAGCGGATGCAGAGCGGATGCAGAGCGGATGCAGAGCGGATAAGCTGCATCTGCTTTCATCATTTCTCCATCCGTGCTACTAACGCTGCACGTCCATTCTGCTTCCTCCCTGCATCCGTTTACCGCTGGAACGGATTTGAGTTGTGCGGATGCACAGAGGATGCCTAGCGGATATAGCAGATGCGTAATGGATGCAGAACGGATGTCCCCCATATGCCTAGAGGATGCAGAACGGATGCATTGGATACATTTTCTGCTCAAAAGTTTTGGGCAGCTCAAAACTTTCTGAGCGGATGAAACGTCAATAGACGGATTCTGGATGAATAGAGAGGAAACAAAATGGAGGCAGTGAGTACAGAACAGAAGCATCGCGTTAACCAACGGATGGCAAGCTTTTTTGTCCATTTTACATCCTCTTTGCATCCATTGGTGCAGTGTGACACGGGCTTAATTGAAGGGTTTTTTTTTGTTGTTGTTAATTTTTATTCCCTTAGAGAACCCTATAGAAATTCTCATATTTGCAAACATTTTGGG
Organism: Laticauda colubrina; assembly: GCA_015471245.1. NCBI lineage: Eukaryota > Metazoa > Chordata > Lepidosauria > Squamata > Elapidae > Laticauda > Laticauda colubrina. The sequence continues at coordinate 57,091,354 of BLBF01000018.1, read as the reverse complement.
GTCTCACAAATGAAGGAACATTGGGGATAGTGCATGATCTTGAATCAGTTTTTTTTTTCCTACAACTGCTGCCAGAAAACAACCAAGAGCCCATGCCAGCCTTGGATGTGTCTTCTGGTAGTTAGTTACATGATCTACTCTACTCACATTTTTTTCCTGCCTGATCTGCCATTCAGAAGGAAGCCTGGAAATGTGTATATGAAGCAAGAATATTAAAAATATCTTAAATTATGAAGAAACAAAATAAAGAGGCTATTTTATAATTATTATTTAAATAACCTTTAATAAACTACTTTGAGCATATTGAAAATGTAGTTTAATGTATTAACTACATTAAATTTATGCAAAATTAAAATTGAAATAAATTCTATGAGCTGATAGAAATTAGGTAACTGAAGAGTAAAATATCTACATAGCATCAAAATTGTGGAAGAATGGAATAATGCAAGACTGGATAAATGATTCAGATGGCTCTTTATCCTATCAAATTTTGTGACCTTTGAGCATTTCTAAAACAAAAAATTTCCAAAGCCATCTTGACTTTAAAACATATAACAATATACTGCCTTGTGTATATTATAAACCACTAGTTCATTTAAATTGCATGAGTTCAGTGAATTATTTTCCTCAATTGCTGATCTCCAACTGAACCTTGCAAATTGAATTTGCTAGTGAAATTTAAATAATGAAAGAGTCTTAGATTTGTCTGTTTAAATGGGAGAAGGTGAAAAATGTCAGAATATTGTCTGTAAATAGAGAATTAATGCAGGTACCTAAAGTGATATAAATAAAATGTTGCTGTTGAAAATAATTTGGCAAATACCATTTGCAAATAATCTGGAGTGTAACTGTAAAAATCAATACCTTCTTTTTAAATAAGTAATAGTGCCTTGGTAAATTTAAAGTGCCATATATGAAGATTAAGCCTATGTTGTGAATGAAATTGAGCCCCCATAACAATAAAACAATCCACTATGAAGTTGATGCTTATGTAAATTGAAAGATATTGCTTAATGTGTTTTTGTTTGCAAATCTGGTCAGTGACTGTAATAAAAATATTCATTCATTCATGGCTGTGGAGCATCCCACTCATGAAAAAATGCTTGTAAATGAAAACAATAAAATGTTAAATGATTTCAGTATTTCACATATTAGTGAGAATTGGAGTAGATTCATAACTTTGTTTGAATTGTTTTGTGGATTGTTTTTGCTTCTTTTAAAACAAAATAAGTACATGTGCATTCCAGATTTGTCAGGAATAGAACTTTACCTTAGGAAAAGCAGTTAATTGCCTTATCACTCTCTTTTCCAAGGCAGCATTTATAATATCTTATATTCATTTCATGACAGCAAAGTCATGCAATTTTTTCAGTTCTTTCCAGATATGTCAACAAGGGCAGAGAATATTGCCCAAACACTGATTCAAAGAAATCAGTGTTCAGGCAATATTGTGTGATTGGTGAAGCAATCACTGGTGAAGCAGTATAGGCCTTTCAGTTGTTTTCATGAAAAAATAAAATCCTCAATTATAAAGACAAAAATGGATGAACTATTGGCAATCATTTATGATTTCAAAGTAAGTGTGTAGATGACAAAGTTGGAAATATATTCATATTTTTTCATCTCTGAATATTATATATAAATCCAATGATTGTAAAATTAATTAAATGCACTGAGTTCATAAATTAACAAGAACAAAGTAATGTTATATGGTTGGATTTATAAGGTGACCAAATACACTGCTTGGAATTGTTTGAGAATTAATAAACAACAGAGTTGCATTTAAAAGCAGTAAGGAAGGAAAATGCACTTCATAGATTTGTAAAGAGTAAGAAATATAAGGAAAAAATTAAAAATCTGAAATCTGAATCGGTACAGAATAAAAAAGGAAATAATTCTGTAATTTGCATAGAATATTGTAAAATTGTATATAGATCAAAAAAATTAAATAGCAATTGTGGAACAAAGCATGGAAAAAACCTGTCAAAATATTCTCCAATCAAAAAGTATGTTTATATTTTTATTCCATTTTTCCTCTATGGATTACCTTAGTCCAACATATATTGATTTTTTCCCCTCCCTTCTGTCACACCATTTCAACTTCAAAATAATCTGAGAAATAAGTTATTCTCAGACCTAGTATCATTGATGGGGAAAGATTAGAACCTGGAATCTCTCACTTCTAGGCAAAACTTTAATTTCTTTTCATGTTCTTCCAACATTGCATTTCATTGGTAATATAATTTGAGAACTCTCTGATAATACAAATTAAATCATATTTTAGGAATTACCAGCCTTTATCATCTTCACATTCTTCCATGTACTACAGAGTATTGTAGAACAAGTCTCAGGAGAGATCTCAGCACTCAGTAAAAGTAGGGATATTGGAGAGAAGTGTGTAACAAGACAAAAGGAAGAACTTTAAAAAGTACTGTCTCAAACTACTATAAAGAGCTATAAATTATCATTTATCCTGGAATCTGTAATAAGGACCCTCTGACAAAGAACACAATGTTCTCAACATATTAAATGTATGATTCAGTAATTGCTATCATATTTACAAGGTATTGCAATAACTACAAAAATATAAATGCCTGCTAAAATGAATTTTAGAATATAAAAAATATCTCTGGAAAATTGTATATACACACCATTAAAATACATAGATATAAACCTCAGTATAAGCATCTTTAAAACTAAGTATTTTATATTTTATACAAAAGAAATCAAACCAAAAAACAAGGAAATTGGAAAAAGTGAGACTGTATACTTCAAATTATTTTTAATGAAAAATTGGAATGAAAATGTTATATAATCTTGTAAAAATATAAATACATGGCAGGATAAAGATACCAACTAAGGGATATCCTTTAGTTATCTATTTAGTTCATTTTTACCAAATAGCATCCAGATATAGTATAAATTATTTGACATATACTCAGCTTAGGCATTTTTAAAAGCAAATTTCAAAACCCTGTAAAACCTAAGATGCAAGGCAAGATATTCAGGAACATTTATAATATATATGTACGTAGAATACATATACAAAGGTAATGGAGAAGGATCTTTGGGTTGCTTTTTTCCTTCCTAATTTTTCAGTTAAATTTTCAGGTTATGTATAGAATATGCCAAACTTAAGCCCATGTCACACTGCACCAATGGATGCAAAGAGGATGTAAAATGGACAAAAAAGCTTGCCATCCATTGGAAAACGTGATGCATCCGTTGTGTACTCACTGCATACATTTTTCATACTCTCTATGTGTCCAGCATCTGTCTACTGTGATTTCATCCGCTCAAAAAGCTTTGAGCTGCACAAAACTTTTTGAGCAGATGAAGCATCCAAAACATCCGTTCTACATCCGCCACGCATACGGGGAACACCCGTTATATGTCCGTTGTCGTCCGTTACGCATCCGCTATATCCGCTAGGCATCTGCTGCGCATCCGCGCAACTCAAATCCGCTCCAGCGGAAAACAGACACAGGGAGGAAGCGAAACGGACATGGAACGGACACACAGCGTTAGGAGCACAGATGCAGAAAGGATGAAAGCGGATGCAGCTCGGATATAAAGCATTAAAACGGAAAAAACGTTCGTATAGGGGACATATCTTGGATATTTAGGATGTCTGGAGGATGTCTGGAGGATGTGGAAGGACACTTAGCGGAAAACCGATATTTCCTATAAAAAGGGGGAGCAAATCACCTGGATCTCACTTTCAGTCCAGCAGCCGTGGGGTACAGACTTCTTCACCCTTGCTTTTGCTCTTCAACTTCATCCATTGATCTCCACCATGGATCATTGCACAGTCCTTTTGGTAGCCGCCATCATTCAACACCAGAACCAAGCCCTCTTCAAGCTCTTTCACCATTTCTACGGGAAGAAAAGAAGGCGGCAAAGAAGTGTCTGGGTCCGATGATGGATTGGGAGAAGAGCGGAGTTTGGACTGTATAACAAGCTGATGGCGGAGCTGAGGAACGAAGACACTCGTGCATTCCACAACTTCATGAAGATGCCACCAGCCATGTTTGACAAAGTTGTGGAGCGTCTGAGACCCAGGTTGACCAAGCAGAGCATCAATTTCTGTCCCAGCCTGGACCCTGGGCTGAAGGTGGCACTGACTCTGTGCCACCTGGCCTCTGGAACCACATACAAAAACATGCAGTACACCTGGAGGGTGCCACACAACACCATCAGCATTGTGGTCAGAGAAGTGGTGCAGGCCATCATCGAAGAATACGTGGAGGAGCTCCTCCAGTGTCCCACCACTGAAGAAGGCTGGAAGAAAGTTGCAGAACAATGGTATCAGAGGTGGAACTTCCCCCACACCATTGGAGCCATAGATGGGAAGCATGTGGCCTGCAAAGCTCCAGTCAAGTCAGGGTCCACTTATTTCAACTACAAGGGCTTCTTCAGTATCATCCTCTTCGCCATGGTTGATGCTGACTACAAGTTCATGTACATCGATGCTTCAGGCAACGGGTCAGCTTCAGATGCCCAGGTATACAATGCCAGTGACCTCAAGGAGGGGCTGGAATGCAACCTCATCATGGGCTTCCCAGATCCAGACCCCCTACCCAACGACACACAAGATGTGCCCTACTTCATCGTGAGTGATGACACCTTCTCCCTCAGAACCTACCTCATGAAGCCCTACAGTTCCAGATAACTCACCCGTGAAGAGAGGATCTTCAACTACAGGCTGTCCAGGGCAAGACGGGTGGTGGAGAATGCCTTTGGCATCCTGGCCAACAGGTTCCAGGTACTTTTCACAACCATGCAGCATCACCCAAAGACCGTGAGGAGTATCGTGGAAGCTTCCTGCACAATCTCATGCGCACCCACTACCCAGTGTTGCAGAACAGGCTTGTGGACTGTCTACAAGGCAATGGAGACATGGAGCCTGGTGAATGGAGGCAAGAGCAAAACCTGATCGACACTGTGGATGTACCAGGCCCCAACAGAGCTTCCGTGAAGGGAAGAAGCAGTGCAACCTCCTGAAACACTGGTGCAACTCCCCAGCTGGAGTAGTGGAGTGGCAAGACAGAATGATAGATGCTTAATGGATGCTTCCTTCAGCCTGTCTCATCACACTGATGAGATTGTGCCATGTATGTTGAGTGGCCCTACAATGAATAGGTCATTAATAAAGAGTTTTGTTTATTTTGAAATGTGTGGATCAATTATTAAATTGTTATTGATAATAAAGGGCCATAGGTGTGGCACCTGGGAGGGTGGACCATACAGTCCCACTATGCTTACACTGGAGGTTTATCTATCCCACAGCTATTACCCATCCCACAGGTATCCCTGCCCATCCCTCAGCTATTACCCATCCCATAGGTGTCCCTTCCCATCCCACAAGCATGCAAAGTCATAACCATTTTCTAAAAGTTTCCACCAACACTTTAGGAAGTAAAAGAAATGATCCAAGTGTGTGAAGCAAAGATCACCTTTATTAATAACAGTTAAGTAAAGTGTAGGACTTTATTTAAAAAGCAAAAGGAACCAAGAAAAGTTTCCCAAGCAAAGATAAAGTCAGCAGGTAACAACTCAGTCTCTTGCAATGTTCTCAATCACTCTGAGGCATGTGCATGGTCTCAGGTGTAAAGGGTCCAGGGACTGTGGAGGTGGCAGTAGCTGGAGTGCTGGTCTAAGGCGCCATTGGGGTGCCTGGCCCCGAGAGGACAACAGGAGATGGTGTGTTCAGGAAGCTCTTAAAAAGCTGGCTCAGCCCAATGAGGTTGAGAGGCCCTTCATCCAGGACCTGGGATGTCAGGCACAGGACCGATGAAAGATGTTCTGAGGCCGGGCTTGGCTGTGGGGTGGAGGAAGGAGTGTAGTGGGGATGTCTGGTGTGCAGCTGGGCGAGGTGAGGTGTCTGTGGCGTGCGAGAAAACATCTGTGGCGTCAGTGGCATCTGTGGCATCTGTGGCATTGGTGGCATCAGCGGCATCTGTGGTGTCGGTGGCATCTGTGTCGTCTGTGGCATCAGTGACATCGGTGGCACCAGTGGCATCTGTGGTGTCGGTGGCATCAGTGGTATCAGTGGCATTGGTGGCACCTGTGGCATGCGAGTAAGCTGTGCCTGGACTGGGAAGGGCTGCCTGTGCTGCTGGAACTCCTGGTAGCCGTAGCTTTGGTAGGAGAGGGGCTGTTGAAAGCCTTGGAAGGGCTGTGACATTGCCTGGGGTGGAGGAGCAGACCTGGAGTGTGTGGGAGCAAGTTCCGCTGGGCCTGGAGGGTGGTGCAGCAGCGCCGTGATCCTCTCCTTCATCACCTGGTACTGGGGCTCGGGTATGTCCATGAGGGTCTGGGTCACGTAGGTGAGGAAGGGCTTGCAATTTGAGGATGGAATCTCAAAGTGTACCAGCTGAGAGAGGAGATCTGCGCTGGTCTTGATCGTATTCCTGATCTCCAGCAGGACAGTGTGGCTCTGTCCCTCCGGTCTGCCTCCCTGCCTGCTTTCTGTGGAGGTGGAGCTGGGGGTGGATGTGGGTTGGTCCCTGGTGGTCGCTGCTTCTTCTTGCTCCATGTGTGTGAGAGAATCCTCCACGTCCTCCGGCATAGGGTGTGCAGCTGTGGGGGGGGTCTCTGTCACGGGGTGCTCTGTGGACATCTGCCCAGACACGGTCGCTGTCTCCTGGCCAGAAGAGGACTGGATGTCTGTGGGCTGCCTGAGAATGAGGGTAGACAGAGGGGCTGCTCTTCGGTGGTGGACCTCACCCTCCAGGAAGCTGCACTTTGCCATGACATAGCTCTCCTGGTCGGTGAACTTGACCGCGGCCTGGCCAGATTTCTTCAGGTGCAGCTTCCCATACCAGGTGTGCATATGCTTCCACCACCCGAGGAGGACACCAGTAGTGTAGCCCAGGCTCTGTGCCTTCTGTCTCCAAACCGCCTGCTTCCGCTTGGTGTCTCTATACAGCCTGTGGCCCTTCCTCCACATATACTCATTCTCCCTCAGCCACTCCAGCACCTCCTTCTCATGCTCCTCTGTGATGGAGTACTGCTTCCTCTCTCCATTCTCTTTGCCTTGCCTCTTCCTCCCTCTGGCAGGGCCTTCAGCAGCAGGGCCTTCATCATCAGGGCTTTCAGGGCTTTGGGGCTGGTCCACCATAGCAGCAGCAGAAGAAGCAGCAGGAGAAGCAGCAGGAGAAGCACCACCACCACCAGCAGCAGGAGAAGCACCACCACCACCAGCAGCAGCAGCAGAAGCAGCACCAGCAGCAGCAGCACCAGCAGCAGCGACGGCAGCAGTGTCAGCACCAGGGGGTGGGATGGTGGATCTATCCCTCTTGACAGGGCTGGCAGAAGATGGCACAGGCTTCCTCTTCTTCCCCATAGTCTCTGATGAAGATGTGTCTGGCAGCAGGTCTTTCCTCTGAATGCTGGCCTCGTGCGAGCTGCCTCCTTTTATATACGTGGGGCTGATGCAATGCATCCTCCCCTCATGCTCAGTTAACGCTACGCATCCGTTCTGCATCCGCTATGCATCCACTATGCATCCGCGTCATCCGCTACGCATCTGCTCTGCATCCACTACGCATCCGCTATGCATCCGCGTCATCCGCTACGCATCTGCTCTGCATCCACTACGCATCCGCTCTGCATCCGCTTCATCTGCTACGCATCCGCTCTTTCCACTACGCGTCCGCTTTGCTATGCTCCCCCGGAAGCCCTGCAGACGTGCCATCCGCTTCCATCCGCTTTCATCTGCTAGGCTTCCGTTGAGCATCCATTTTACATCCATGATACGTCCTCCCCCCATCCGTTCTTTTCCATTCTGTTTATGCAAATTTTTGCCCCTTTTGAGAGCAGATAAGAACGGATGGGGCCACCCTGGATTTTTGGCCATCCGCTGTGTCCCTTTACATACGTTTTGCATCCGTCGGGCTATGTGACCTAGCCTTTAAATGCATTTGTGATTGTGTAATAAACAATATATTAAAGCCATAATGTAATCTAGCAAAAATAGGATATGGTTTTTCTACTCAGTGGGAGGAACAAAAGGTCAGTGATAGATAGATGAATATTATTGATTTCAAATGGATTTACATTTCTTAAATAGGTAATTGTAATAAGCTCTTCTTCTCCAATACCTTTTCTGCAGTGCCTTGGAAATAAATAAATCCATCTTTCACTTTAAATTCAACAGCTATGTGATATTTTTTGTGCTCCAGCTCAGGATTGCTAGACAAAACTTTAAAATGTAATGTAAAATTTATATGGAATGAATGTTGGCTGACATAAATATGGGAATGTTGGTTGATATACAGAGGGGTGGACCCAGCCTCTGATCAACTATGAGTTTTCTTCAACTGTGTGGGAAATTGGGGCAGAACTCCCATCTTTCTAATATGGGATATGGGAACTGGTGAAAGAGTCTCTAGCTCTTAAGCTCTTAAATTGTACAAAGTTGTAACTGCTATACATACTGTGAATGAAACTTTAGAGAGTTTATATTGGATAATATTAAATATTTCAAGGGAATGAGTAATGTTTACTGTGTTTACTTCCTTTTGGATTGACTGAGTGACTGATGAAAATCAAGAACAGATTGATTACATCAGCAGTGAGCAAATATGCAATATTATTTTCTCTGCATTCTGTTGGATTTCCCAATCCTCATCAATATTATGTACTCTCCAAATAATATTAAATATAACTGTTAAGCCTGGGTTCCCCAACCAGGGTTAGGTAAACAAGCTAAACAGAATGTGCAGCGTTAGTCAGATAGGCACACAGATAAATGAGTGAGCTAAGCTTGTATGTTTATTAACATACAGTAAAAATAACAGATACACTTGTGCTATCAAGAATATATTTTATTCCAGTATAAGTTTATAGCATAGTCAAAAACAGTCCAATATTCATTTACCATGTAGTCAGTCCATTCAGGGATATTCAGTTAGCAAAGTCCATGTAGAATATCCTATTGTCAGTTCTCATAAATCAATCCGTTGTTGTCTCTCCCGTTCGAGCAATGCAGTCTTGCTTCCAAGCAGTAATCAGGGATCATCAAAGCCAGAGAGAGAGAGAGCAAGCTGTAGCCTTGCTACTTTTATGTGGTTTTCATAACCACACCCACAATTGCTATTTTACATTTAAAGCTGCATACACTAACTATGATTTATAGTTAGTATTTCACCTAAAACAGTTAGGGTGAACAATGTTATCCCTAACAATAACTCTGATCAATAAATAAGATCATTTCTCCTGCACAGTTTTAAATAGTTTCAGAAAACAAAATTGTTAGTTCATACTTAATTTTTACCAAATATTCTAAGCAAGGCCAGTGTAGCAGTTGGTTGGCTGATCTTTCTACCTCCACTCTTTGCTGTCTTGTTTGGGCCCAACCAAAATGACAGTTGTTTTAGCTTTCTCTCCTCAAATTTCTCTTTTGATGCAATGTCATGTTGCCAATCTAGACTTCTCAATTGAGGACACCAATGGAGCATACATTTTCCAAAAACATTCATAGAAGTCCCCAAAGTTATCATTTGTCATTTATATTTTAAATTTCACTTACTTTTATCAATAAGTTTATCCTTGGGCAAAGGGCCAGGGACATTCTTATCTAGATATTCCCAGGCCTTTGCAGGAATCCTGTTAGAAAGATACATTAGGTAGAAGATTCATTTACATAGGTTTGTGTCAGTTTTCTATATTAGGGACAAATTCAAGTACAAATAGATAAAGCAGGAAACACAGTAAATTGTTTTAACTTATTCATGTGAATTAAAAAAAACACAACAGCCTACTATTTGTTTCTTTTACACTACCAATATATGTACAGGTATGCAGCTGTTGAGAGAATATGTATTTTAGTATTGCCAGCTGTAGATAATTGAAGCTTGAGGGTTGAACTGTGGAATCCTTGGTGCTTTCTGAGCTTGTTTGCTTGCAGACATTTCATTACCCAATTAGGTAATATCATCAGCAGCACTGATGCTGTTACTTAGTCAGTTAATGAAATGTCTGGAAGCAAAGTAACCAAACTCAGAGAGCACTAAGTATTCTACATTTAAGT
>BLBF01000018.1:57062520-57081308 GCA_015471245.1 Laticauda colubrina | reverse complement strand
TTTTTTTTTCCTTTTCCCCCCTGCTGTGGCATGGAATTAGGCCCTTGCATGGACAGTTGCTGCTGTATATATATCTATATATAGTGCAAAGAGTGATTGTGCTGCTGGCAATATGGCTTGTGCCTTTTTTCTGTTATCAAAGTGCACGCTATTTTTATTAGTCAATGACAGACTTTAGTAAACTTACTAATATGTAACATCAGCTAAACTAACCTAGGAAGCATTCTACTAACACCATTTTTGTGTCTGCTAATCAACCTTTTGAGTTGCAAATAGGGATTGCTGACACTAGCTCAATAATAAGACAACTCTTTTAAATAGTTAGAGTTCCTAGGGATAGAATCCAAGTCTAAACCTCAAACAGACATGAAAATGGGCTCCGCCTTAGGTCTCAAAAATAAAAACAAAATAAAAATAAAAACCAGGCATATCCCAGGACATTAGTATGTAGGTCTGAGTATAGCGTGTCCTTTCCCTGTGCTTTGTTATCTAGGTGACTATATCAGTGGATGGAATTCTGACCACGACGGGCTACACACAAGAAGACTACACCATGTTGGGCTCCGATGATTTTTTCTATGTTGGAGGCAGTCCTAGCACAGCAGATTTGCCAGGATCACCAGTCAGTAACAACTTCATGGGCTGTCTCAAAGAGGTAAATAATGTCACCATCATAATTATCATTTCATCATGAATACCTAGAGATTGGTAAGGAGCAGGGCTTAAAATCTCAACTTGTTTTGAGATTTCATTAATTAGCTTGCTTCATCAATCTAAATCTAAAAAAATAATCTGAGATTTTGTAAATTCACAAAGTTGTAGGCTTAGATATTTAAGTCTGCCTCCTTTACTTATCTCTGATGTTGTGAGTAAATATGCTGTATGACTGTATGACTGTATGACTGAATATGCTATTTATTGAAAATGCTGAAAATGTTATTGAAGAATACATGCTGTAATAATACAATGCAAATATTACAATCACTTTCAATTTTATAGAGCATATCCAGTCTTTGGAAAGTTTAGGATTTCTATGAACTTTTGATAGTGCAAAAGCAAAAAAAATAAGAATGTTAAGTTCAGTCATGAGTAACACAGCATTGTCAGTGAGGAGATCTACTTGTATCTGAATCTAATCTGTCCAGATTGTTGGTGGAAGGCATCAAAATATTTAATCCAAAACAATGAGGTCCTTGCACATTAAATATTAATATCACAGAAAGATTTAGCCTTAGTATCTTCCTAAAGTGATAAATTTCAGTTACAATGGATTTTAATTGAAAACAAAATTGTACTATTTGTCAATAAAGGTAGCATACACAAGCTAAATAATTATGTTTGAATCAGGGGTGGGATTCTACCAGTTCACACCTATTCGCTAGAACCAGTTGTTAACGTTCTAAGCAGTTAGAAGAACCGGTTGTTAGAATAAATTACTGGCCTAATCCTGTAAGGAAGGCAGGAAGGAAACGTTCTGGTGTTGTTTACAGAAACTGCCTCTTCTTTAACCCTAGTCACATTCTTGCAGGACTAAACTTCCTGTCTCTGGAACTCTGGAGTTTTTTTCCCCCTCCTTTGCTGGTACTTTGCTTGTGTGAGTGACCATTTAAAATTACAATGGCACTGAAAAAGGGGACTTATGACCATTTTTCACACTTACAATTGTTGCAACATCCCCATAGTTATGAGAGGCCAGGTGAGGAGATGTGTATGTCGATGTGAGTGATATTGAGTTGGCCACACCCAGCCAATAACATGACCACCAAACCATGTCCATCCAGTCACATGACCACCAAGCCATGCCCACCACCTAAGCCATGCCCACAGAACCAGTTGTTAAAAATTTTGAATCCCACCCCTGGTATGAATGCTATGTTTCCAAAATGGTTTGTGTTATTTTTTTTCAACTAGGTGTTAGTCATGTTTTAATGGCTATATTCAACAACTTAAATGAATGTACACACACACATACATCATCATAATCTCTCCTCTACCCTGCAATCTTAGTGCATCTTTGAAATCTGTTCCAAAAGTTATCCAGATATTAAGGGCAGGGAGGGTAGCATCTTATTGTAGGAATAAAGTGATTGTATCCATCAGAGGATGCTATTTTCTCAGTGATATATGCAGTTGTAATTTAAATATGCAGCATTATTCGGAGTAACAATATGAGTGTTTTACCAAGAAAACATTCAAAGAGTGAAGGAAATGGCTGATATATGAAATCTCATGTCCTAGTCCAGTAAGTCTTTCCCAGCATGTTTTAGTGCAAACCTGAGCTTTCCCATTGCATATATTTTATAGTAGCACATAGTTATACATATTTTCATAGAGGAAACTTCTAATAAAATGAATAGGAAAGCTTTAATGTGTTATCAGATCAGTGGATCTGAGTGTGTTTTATATTAGTACTTGGAGATGAACTATAAATTACATACCAATATGGTAAGAATGCTCCTTTACATCATTTGCATGTACAGAAGTATTGATTAGAAATAATATTTAATTAATTCATGGAGATCAAAATGACCATAATTTTTAAAGAATAGATTAATTGAAACAAAATATATACTTCTAAATATTAGATGTATTCATAACCCTAAAATAACATGATGGGTAACTAAATATCGGAAGAGTAAAAGGCAAATGTACCTCTTTGGTGAATGCATTCCATAATCAAGAGGCCACGCAGAATAATGTCCTCCCTTGCAACTGTCAGTAATTGAGCTTCTAGTAATGGAGGCATCTTTAGGAAAGCTTTAAAGACCTGGCCTTGTGGTAGGATGCATGTGACACCTGTCTCCTTATTAGAGGTGATTGTTTTTTTTTTGTTTCTGTTGACATTGTTTGTATTGCCATTATATTATTTGTGTTTCTCTTTTTAAGTGTAATTTATATTATTATATTATATTCTTGAGGCACGTAGTACCAAAATCATATCAAATAAATAAACATTTTAAATCAAGCCTGGTGATAATTTGGTAATCAGTGCAGATCTTTTAGTAAAAGTTTTATATGATTCCTCTATTTTGCTCTGGCTGCCATATTTTCCTCAAACCTGACTACCTTTCATTAGTAGGCTAATGTGAGTGCATAGGAGTTGTCATATGGATTCTAAGAACAATATGGACAATTGCTGTCAATTCTGCACAGGAAGTATCACAGTTGAACAACTAACAATAATTTTGCAAATATGTTATTTGTAAATCCAGTGAGGTCAAAGTACAAAAAGAACACTGGCAAATATGCTCTTTCTGGGAAAGTATAATTCATTCAGAAAAAAACTTTTACCTTAATCTCAGAGTCCTGCTTACATTTATCCATAACACTTCCATCTTGTCTGGATTTAATTATACCTGTTATCCCTCATCCATCACTTTATTAAGACTAGGCAATATTCAAAGATACCATTTGTTTGAGCTGTGATGGCAGAGAGGTTAGAATGAAGTAATTCAGGCTTCTTCTACTGACTGCTGACTGCCTGCAATTTGGCAGTTTGAATCTCACCAGCCTTAAAATTGACTCAGCCTTCCGTCCTTTCAAGGTGGGTAAAATGAGGACCCAATTTGTTGGGGGAAATATGCTGACTTTGTAAACCACTAAGAGAGAGCTGTAAAGCAATGTGAAGTGTTATATAAATCTAAATGCTCATGCTATTGTGGGTTCAGAAGGCAGAGAACAGTATAACTGGATGTCACTAGCATGCTGCTGGTATCCTATAGAGCTCCAAATTAACTCCCATAATGGTTTTATGGAGATGTTAAACAATAAAGATAACAAAACACAGCACAGAGGTCATTGATGATCTGCTGCATTGGAGTGACACACAAGCCTAAGGAAGAAAGGAAGAAATACTGTATATAAATAAAGTAAATACATAGAGTGCTGAACAGTAGTTTACAAATCAAAAGGCCCACTAAAAATAATGTAAGGCAATGCTCCCAAGTGTTAAAATCACTGGATTGTGGAATATAATGCTTATATTATGCTATATTTAACAGTATTATAGTTTGAAAGCCACCAAGAGACCGAAGAGAATTAGCAGGTTCATTTATTTTTAGATAAAGTCATCCTTTCCTGAATTTATGGCATAGGACATCCCAGATGAAACCTCAGATTTATTTAGACCTGAGAGACTAACATTTTCTCTATTAATTTACCTGACAAATGAATATTTGATATTGTCCTAAATGAAGAAATGTTTAAGTCAAGGAAGGGCTTTCACATTTTCTAAAGGAGTCCTATAGGTAGGCAAGAATACATTTGCCGTTCAGGGTTTTCTTGACCATGGAAGCAGTCCCAATCTGGCTAATATAATCATCTACAAACAAGTATAATCAAGACAGTGGAACTTTCACTTTCCATACATCTTGTCCATATGATCCCCAAACTGGAAACCAAACTAGCCTGTATATTATAAAATAGTAGTAAATACAACTAACTTTTCCTGAAAAACATTATAAAATTTATCTTCTAGTCTCTAACTATTCTGACACCACCAGACTCTTCTCTATAAATGCAATGGAGCAGAGAACTAAGCCCTTTTCACTGAACACATTACTGCAGAGTAAAGTTTCAGATGGCCTCATCTTTCAGCTCAGTATAATTTATCATAATTTATCATAATTTTCTGGTCTAACCACATATGGTAGTTAGAATGTAGTACTGCAAGCTACTTCTACTGATTGCAGCAGTTCAGCAATTCAGTTCCCACTGGTTCAAGGTTGACTCAGCCTTCCATCCTTCCAAGGCCAGTAAAATGAGGACCCAGATTGTTGGTGACCATATTCTGACTCTGTAAACTACTTAGAGAGGGCTGTAAAGCACTGTGAAGCAGTATATAAATGCTATTGCTTCATTGCTGTCAGGTTTCAGGTAAAGGAAGATGATACTTAGGTACAATAAGATTAACTAAAGGTGCCATTTTGTATATTTTACAAATTGGACAGACTTTTACAGTATTGTCAGTAGACATTCCACAAGTACCTTCAGAAAAACATCTGAATTCATCAGACACCTGAGTAAAACAAAATTATACCCTGATGAATGGCAAATGAACTAAGGGTAAACAGTAAATAACCCAACCACAGAATCTCCAAGATCACTCCCCCCAACACTGACAGGCAAGCCTTTAAAACAGGGCTGTCAAACTCATGTCATCACAGTAACATCATGTGACATATGTGGACTTTTCCCCCCTTTGCTAAACTGGACAGGGGTGTGGCCATCACATAACGCATCCAGCCCATGAACCAGGATAATAGAATAGAACAGAATTATTTATTAGCCAAGTGTGGTTGGACACACAAGGAATTTGTCTTGATGCAAATACTCTCAGTATACATAAAAGAAAAGATACATTTGTCAAGTATCATAAGGTACAACACTTAATGATAGTCATAGTGTACAATAAGCAATGAAATCATACTAGGAAACAGTTAATATAAATTGTAAGGAAACAAGCAACAAAGTTACAATCATACAGTCAGAAGTGGGAAGGGCTGGGTGATAAGGAATAATGAGAAGATTAACAGTAATAGTAGTGGAGACTTTGTAATAGTTGAACAGTGTTGAGGGAATTATTTGTTTAGCAGAGTGATGACTTTAGGGGAAAAAAACTGTTCTTGTGTCTAATTGTTCTGGTGTGCAGTGCTCTATAGCGTCATTTTGAGGGAAGGAGTTGAAACAGTTTATGTCCAGGATGTGAGGGGTCTGTAAATATTTTCACAGTCCTCTTTTTGACTCGTGCAGTATACAGGTCCTCAATGGAAGGCAGGTTGGTAGTAATTGTTTTTTCTGAAGTCCTAATTATCGTCTGAAGTCTGTGTCTGCCCTATTGGGTTGCAGAACCAAACCAGACAGTTATTGAGGTGCAGGTGACAGATTCAGTAATTACTCTGTAGATCTGTGTCAGCAGCTTCTTGGGCAGTTAGAGCTTTCTGAGTTGGCGCAGAAAGAACATTGTTTGTTGTGCTTTTCTGATGATGTTTTTGATGTTAGGCGTACATTTTAGGTCATGTGATATAGTAGAACCTAGAAATTTGAAGGTCTCTACTGTTGATACTGTGTTGTCTAGTATTGTAAGAGATGGTAGTATGGGAGGGTTTCTTCCAAAGTCTAACACAATTTTTACAGTTTTGAGTGTGTTCAGTTCCAGATTGTTCCGGTCATACCACAAGGCAAGTGTAACCTCCTGTCTGTATGCGGATTCATCATTGTCTTGAATGAAACCAATCACTGTTGTGTCATCAGCAAACCTCAGTATCTTAACAGATGTATCATTTGAGATGCAATCATTGGTATATAAGGAGAAGAGAAGTGGAGAAAGCACACAGCCTTGGGTGGGCCCTGCACTAATTGTACAGGTATCAGGTATGATTCTGCCTAGCTTTACCTGCTGCTTCCTGTCTGTTAGGAAGTGTGTTCAGGTACTGCTAGTTGGTTTAATTTACTTAGAAGAATGTCTGGAATGATGGTATTGAATGCTGAACTGAAGTCTATAAAGAGGACCCTTGTGTAGGTATTTGGAGATTCAAGGTGTTGTAGGATGTAATGCAGAGCCATATTAACAGCATCACCTCTAAATCTATTTGCTCGGCATGCAAACTGCATGGAATCTAATAGTGGATCCTTTATGGTTTTCAGATGGGACAGCACAAGCCTTTCAAAGATTTTCATAACTACAGATGTTAGAGCACTTCGTCTATAGTCATTCAGTTTCCTGATGGAGGGCTTTTTTGGCACTGGGATGATAGTCGAGCATTTGAAGCAGGAAGGAACATAGCACATATCTAGTGATCTATTGAACATTCGGGTAAAGATGTGGGCCAATTGGTCAGCACAGACTTTTAAGCAAGGAGTTGTCTTGTCTGGCCCTGGTGCTTTTCCTGGCTTTTGTCTGTGAAATAGATCACCAGAGGTTGTAAACCCAATGGGTTGGGGTCAGTTGTAGGAGGCTTGACTGTTGTTGGTGTGCTTAGAAAGGGATTGTGGAGATAGGTGGATGTCATTTCCTTTCAAACCTGCAGTAAAACACATTCAGGTCATCTGCTAGTTGCTGATTTCCTTCTGCCTGGGAAGGAGGTTTGCTGAAGCCAGTGATGTTTTTAAGAGTTTTCTACATGTTTGCTGGTTCATTTGTTGAGACTGATTCCTTAACTTTTCAGAGTAGCTTCTTTTTGCTGCTCTGATCTCTCTTGTTAATATGTTTCTGGCCTAGTTGTATAGCATTCTGTCACCTTTTCTGTTGGCTTCCTCTTTGGAATAGCGTAGCTGCTTAAGTTCAGCTGTGAACCAA
The DNA here is from genome assembly GCA_015471245.1 of Laticauda colubrina. NCBI lineage: Eukaryota > Metazoa > Chordata > Lepidosauria > Squamata > Elapidae > Laticauda > Laticauda colubrina. Next base: position 57,074,011 of record BLBF01000018.1, on the reverse strand, counting down.
GGTTTATTGTTATTATATATTTTCAGGTTCCTTGTTGGTACGCATAAGTCTTTTCAGAAGCTGACATATGATGTTACAGTATCTGTGAGCTCATCTAGGTCTGCAGAGGTATCTTCAAAAACATTTTGATCAGTGCAATCAAGGGAAGCCTGGAACTTCAGCTTTGCCTCATCAGACCAAGTCTTCACTGATTTAATTATTGATTTCATGGTTTTAAATCTTTGTCTGTAGGCAGATACAAGGTGAATAATGCAGTGGTCAGAGTGTCTCACAGTTGCTCATGGAAAAGACCTATAAGCATCTTTTGCTGTTGTGTAACAGTGGTCTAAGTATTTTTGCCTCTGGTGGATAATTTACATGCTGGAAATATTTTGGGAGCTCTTTCCTTAAATTTGCTTGATTGAAATCTCATAAAATGATGGGAAGGGAATCTGGGTGTTTGGCTTCAGCCTCCATAATTTGATCAGCAAGAGTTCATAATGCCTTGTTTATACAAGCTTGTGGAGGAACATATACAGCTATTAGAAGAAAATGGCATGCAGTTGATATGTAAAGACTAAATTTTCATCACAGAGTTTGACAGCCCTGCTCTAGAATATAAACTGAAAGGTAATCCCACTCCTTACTAGCACTGATGATGTTGTCGAGTTTGTGACAAAATAATTAAACTTAGCACCAAAGACCCCTCATGTCAACCCTGAGCTACAAATATTGGAATCTTGTAATATTTCAAGAGCTAATAAAATGTATTTTATTTTCCTTTTTGCTATTATACCAGCAATGTTATGAGAGAAATATTTTGTTTCATAACTCCATATCTTCTGTTATTGTTAGACTTCTGAGATAGTCCAGGCAAAAAGCACACCCAGAAATATGACCTGTACTTCATTGTATAATTACATCAATCTCATTTTACAAATTTGAAAATACATCTTTTCCCTCTCACCTTTGCAGTCAGATAAACTTGGGAGCATCCCTCCTGAGATGTTTGCCATGCTCACATTTCTTCTGGGAACTCAGCATCCTCTTATCTGATCATTGTTTAGGCTGTGTCTCTTCCTCCTGTCTCAAGGGGAATCAAAAAGATTGTATTTTAGGTACCTAATATGATGCTATCTAAAATGTGTCAACAAACCTCCACAATTGATGTACATCATTCTTTTAAAGTATACAATACTTCTATACTTCTTAGTATTTTTATCAGATATTTTCCATTAATATGTAATTTTTTAGAAGAATCTAGTTTAAATCTTTCACCATACCTTAGCATATTTTGCTTCCATCATACCCATGTGCTTATTACATTTCCCATTGCTCTTTAAATTTTCCATATCTCACTTTAAAAAAAACCCATCAACTCCATTCAGCCACAGGTTTCTCAGCTTTCCTCTCAACCAGTTGGATATCTCCATCCTGAGCAAAATGTTCTAACCAGGATCCTGGAGATTGTCAGGGTTTGGATGAGGAGAATCAGGTGTAGACTCTACCCAAAGAAAAAGGCTCTTAATTCAAAAGTCTACTCTTTCCATGAGTAGACTGGAAATCTTTTGAAGAGGATCTAATCTGGAGAGAATAGATTTGTGGGTGGGAGACCCTTCTGATAAAGGAGCAGATAGAAGCCACAGTTAGACACAGCCTTTTCTTAGCTTTGACTGTTGTTCAGCTGCAGCCTTTTGTGAAACACATTAAACTGATAACAATTATTCATGTCCTTGTTATGTCTCATTTGGATTCTTATAATTCTACATGGGAATGTCCTTGTGGACTATCAAGAAAGTGTAGCTCTTCCAGATTGAATCGGTCCACATGTTTTCATGTTTAAATTTCATGTTGCCATATTAACCATTGGTGCAGAAGCTGCATTTGTTATCAGTCTGTTTCTGGGTTCAGTTCAAGGTGCTGATCATCACTGTTCCAACTCTAAATTACTTGGAACCTGAAGATCTAAAAGACCAGCTTTCCCTGATGAACTTTACCTATTCTGCCCAAACATGTATTAAAAGGTGCAGAGAGAGGCCTCCCAAATAGAAATACATATAATTGTGACTCATCATCAAAGCCTCTGGTAAAAACCTAGCTTTTCTATAAAATCTTTCACCATATTTCTCATGGCAATGCTCTAAGATTTACTGACATGTATCCAAATGGCAGATCTGCTTCTTTTGAAGGGTATGATGGATAATGATGTGGCAATAAATCAGATGATTTCCAGACAAAACGTACCTCTATCTTATTCAGTCTGCTCCAATCCTCTAGCCATTGTATAGAGCCATCTCCAAAATCTCCAACACAGTGCAAGATACAGACATAATTGGGTGTTAGCACATGTAGATTACACTTTAGCTCAAGGGTGCAATTCAACCGGTATAACAACTGGTTCAGAGAGTATGTGCTTCTCGTGCATACAGAGCATTTGCTCCTGACCTTCTCCAGCAATCTCTGTGCGCGACAATCCACTGTGCAGTGCAAATCATCTGAGTTTGAAAACCAGGATATAAAGCACAGACTAGAACCAGGGCAGGTCGGTGGGCCCAACAGCTGATCGTCAGAACGAACTGTTTTGCTCACAGCTGATCCTCGGAGCTACCAGTTCACCTAAACTGGGTTGAAATAGTGGAATCCCACCACTGCTTTAGCCTGAATCAATGTATTCTCTCTCTGGGATTTCATTAGAAGTATTGAATAATTTTTGGGAGATAACAAAGCTTCATGGCACCCAGAAAAGAGCTGCTACAAGCTCAGCTATTTTTCCCTAAAAACCTCCGAATAGAAATGTCCACTCAGGAAGGAGCTAAAACATCATAAAATAGTGCCTCCCATCTCAAAGCTTTGAAAGCATATTTCAATGGCCAAGCTTTCTAAGTGGACTAGAAGTATCCCATAGCTAAACAGTCCAATCCAGACCAGGAAAGAGAACTATAGCAACTGTGTTTCAGATCTTTTCATTTTAACCACCAAACATTTACACTTTAAAATAAATAATATCAAAAGTACTCTTGACTTTTGGCTAACAAAGTGGTTACTGTTTTGACCCCCAATTTTTATTTCACCTACCTTTCTTTCAATTCTGCAGTTTTTACAGAGATTTTCACTTTATTATAAAGATTCCTCAGAAAAGTTACCTTAATATATTCTGCTGTATGGAATAATCTACACAAAAGACTCCATAATCTTTTGGATATATTTTATTATTCACCTCCATAGCAATAGTATATATTTTACATACATAGTAACTTTCACTTGCATCCTCTTTCTTTGATATAAGCATATAACACCAGTCTTTTCCAAACTCTGTGTCACATGTTCTGGTTCCATATTTGTTAACCCACAGCTGTAAGCACTTTAATTGCCTCAGGTATAAAATATCAGTGGATATCACCTATCTTCTATCACCTATCTTCTATTATATATCATCTAACTTCTATTATATTACCTATCTTCTTGTGCATTTCTATTTTTATATTATAAAAATAGAAATGTTCTATATTAAATTAGAACATTTATACAGTGCTATGCAACATATAATATTCCTGTTTTCCCATAACAATCCTATGAGATGAATTTGGCTGAAAGAGAGTAACTGACCAAAATGTCATCTTGTGGCTTCCACGTCTCCTGGTTTCTGGTCATCAATCAATTATGCCTCATTTTCCATGACAGTTGGATAGTATCTATATAAAAATATTGTTCTTGTTTTATTATTCCATTTGTAAAGACTTATAATATAATATCCCCATTTCCCTTTAATTTCATTTGCCTGTATTACATCTTTCATAAACATGTATTTGTACCTTAATTGTACATTTTTCTATTATTTCTTCTGATCTTAAAAGTAGCTCTCAAATTCCTTTCTTTCTTCCTCTCTCTCTTTCTTATTACTTTCTTATTTGATTCTGGAACTCTACGTTCAGTCATTATAGGCCTTCTTTTTTAAAGTTTTCATCTCTCAACTTTCTTTGGCTATCATTGTAATTTGTTTTGAAATTGTGGGAATATCTCATTTCATATTGATTTTCACTATATCACTGATCTCTCCCTGTTGTTGCTCAAATTCTCTTTAGCATAAGATAAGAAGATTGAATCAGTGTATTCTTTACATTGTATTCCTTACATTGATTTTGTATTTATATTTTCCATGTAATTGTTGGACAAAACTTTCTAGCACACTCATTCTTCTACTTTTCTACTTTTCTAACCTTTATATTTGTAACCTTTATATTTGACACCAATAATTCATTATCTGATTAATAATCTGTCCCTGGAAGGTTCCTCACTGATTGGATTACACTTTCCCATTTTATGGAGTTGATTTAATTCCAGTGTTATCCGTCTGGTGATGTCCAGCTATGTAGTTTGTTTTTTAAGTTGTATGAAGCAAGTGTTGGCAATAAACAAAGTCTTTTCCCCCAAATCTATTCATTTATCTCTTCTATTGTTTACCAGATCCAAATCTTCATATTTTATCTTTTTCTTTAACATTCCATTCATTCATTGGTAATATGACATATTTTCTTGATATCACATTTAGCATCACTTCCAGTTTCTCTTAGAATTCCTCAACGTCTTCCAGATTGTATCTGTGGTGGGTATATATGTATTGAAGTTCACTGGTATTGATTAATTGCATGAGAAATGGTTCTGTCATTTACTAATTTATAACTGAGCACATACATTACTTTGCAATGCCCTTCATAAATATAAATAAAATTGCCTACATATGGCTTTTCACATTCCTAAAATATCAAATTCAGAATACTTCATTTATGCTTTAATAATTTTAATTTTTTATTGATATCTCATCTTCCAGTTCCAACCATGGTCTTGTACAATGAGGAGCTTTTTCTGTCATTCTGGCATGGACTGAATATACTGTATAATCTTATGCTTCTGTACACAAGATCACCCTGCACTTTGAATCAATTTCATTATTTTTTTTCTTCCCAATTCTGGCCTTGATTGCATTTCTTCAAACAGCTTGCTCTTAGGTGGCCAAAAGGAGGACTTTGTTTGATGTTACACCAAGCATCATTTTTTTAGTGTTGTGAGTAATTGGCAAATTTTATCTTTATCCTTTTTCCCCTAAATCTTTTATAGAAATTGACTGTTAGTGATTTTCCTTGCCAGTATTCTGTTCATTTATAATGCATTATTTTGATATTCATGTTTTGTTTTCTGTTCATTCAATAAGTTCTATTTTTTAGCTTGTGCCTGCTCTTGACTGTATTTTACATAAATAGCTAATGCAAGTCTTTCTTCTCTGACAGTTTGACTTGAAGTAAACTTTTGCCTGCATTTCTGTGCAGCAGATATAATCTATCAGTATCACTATGGGAATCAAAACCATACTGAATAGTCATCAGTTTTCTGTTTTTTTTTTGTCCAAACTGTTGAGTTCAGCTTGTGTTCAGTTAATAATTCAACAGTGTATGATATAGTAGGTATGGTCCAGGTATCATTGCCTTTGATTGTGTTTCCAGAGTCTAATTTTGTCTTTAACAATATTCTCATTCTTTGGATGTATTATTTACTAACCATATTTTATCTTGTTCATGCTTGATGTTACCCAACGATAAATTGCCAAGGTACTGACGGTTTTTGGTGTTTTCGTCATTTGGCATTTCAATTCCATTACCGTTTGTAAATTTACCCTGATTTATTGGGTAATCTCTATATGTGCTAAAAATTCTAATGACATATACCAAAGACTGGATTTTTGATTTCTGATTTCCATGAAGCTCCAGATCATCCATCTAAAGCAAATGTAAGATTTTACAGCATTTTTTGCTGTTTGATAGCCAAGATTTGTTTTCTTCAAAAACATTGAAAATAGTATGATTGCAATGAGAAAGATGCCTCAAAGATGCCTCTCCTAATTCTGGCAAACCTATATTTTTCATTTCCAATTACCAATTCTGACTTTCACCTTCATTATTTTTCTATAAATATTTAAATGTTTTTTTCTGACATCAATTGTTTCCAAATAGTTGATGAATCCAATGATGTGATAATAAATCAAATGTCTTTCTATAATCAATTAATTAGACCATTATAATGGTTTATAGTGTAATACTATATAACATATTATCTATATATTATGGTTTGTTGCACCATCTAAGATGTTTAGATTTGGTTTGGCATTTTTAACCACCTATCAAGTCCTCTTCCCAAGGACTTAGAAGAGGCAAATATTGTTTTTCACAGTGTGAAAAATATCATCACAGGATATAAACTGTTCCAAATAAAGCTCCCTTTTGCAATTGACTGGTGGTGATGCTGCTCAAAGGTTTGAGATTGAACTCAAGGCATCTATTGGCATTATATTTGCTTTTTGGGGTGGGGCACATACTTCTATATGTAGGACTTTGAATTTGTGATTTTCTCCAGTTCTTTCTCTTCTGTTCTGCCATCTCCAGATACTATCCACTATCTTGAAAGTCTGAATGCATCTCTCCCACTCCATCCTTTATTTTCATGGGAACTAGGGAGGGTCTTGTCTGCAATGCTTACTCAGGTTAAATGTCTGATCCAGTCACAGTTTTCTTTTATTTATTATCTTGATTGCAGCTTTTCCTCCTCTCTCTCTCAACATTATTCCTTCTCCCATTGCAGGACTTATTTTTTTTTTCATTTCTTTTCATTTCATAGACTAATTGGGCTTGAATTGTAGACTTTTGTACCTATCAGTAATATTTTAATTATTTTCTATATAATGCTTTTTACATTTTTCACAATGGATCATTATGGGTGGACGATACTGTATTTGGAATGAGAAATATTATAGTTAATATTTCAAGCAGAGGAATAAAATAAAGACCGGACAATGCACCTGGAACTATTACAATAAAATATTACATCAACAAATGCATGTAGTTTACTATATTAACAAGTGCATTAACTAGTTACGGTAATTAATCAGTCATAAATATAATAAAAATTATGGTGTAGCTGCCTTAGTAGAACAGTAATAACTTCTGTGATGACAATGGCACTTTATCTCATACTATGTCAGGCATACTCTATGTTATTCGATCTGATTATGGGGACTGTACCCAATTGTAATGAGATCCCCAGAAAGCAAAAGTGTGCAGGATATGGAATACAAATCCAAATACTGTAAATGGTGGGATAGAGACATAATTTAAGCATCTAATCAACATGACTCTAAATGAAAGTCATACTAGAAAACAGACAGCTGAATTATATGAAATAATGAGAGGGCTTGTGGGAAGACCAACTTATACAAGAACAATATTCTTTTTTGAATGTCTGATTGCTGGTAATATTCCTGGGGTAGAAGATAATCTTAGTTATCAATCATGGCTTATGGGTTAATTTAAAGGACTAGCCATTTTTTAGAGAAGAGTAATGTGGCTCAGGAGAAGATAAAATAATAATTTGATTTTCGAATGATTTAGAAACATTTTAAAGCATTGGTCTTAATCGAAGTTGTTTAGGTTGTGTTGTCTTTGTGGTAGTCAATGTATCTTAAATTTTGTTTAATTATATAACAACTTCTTCAGAACTGAGCAGAAATTCAGTTCCACTGAGAAAAACTAATTTTAGCTAGCCAGCTTTTTATAAACCATATTACAGTTGCAGTGAGTTTCCCAGAAAACAAAAAGAAACAATGGATTTTCTTGAGAAATCATTTCAGAAGAAAAAACTGTCTGTATTACCATCATACTTTGCTGTTGTGGAAGTGAAAATTGTGATATTGTCAGTATTTGGCTTTCTAGAGTATAATTAATTTAGATAGGGAAGGTACAGGGGTAAGGGCAGTAACAATCTTTTGTGTATGATTGTTGCACGGATAATTGAAATAGCCCAGTGTTCACAATCTTTTTGTCCCAAATTTGTAGGACAGATAATCAGTTGAAGTTTCTGCTTCTGTCAGCAGTTGGAGATGAAGCTAAATTTTATTTCTATGTATCTCTCTCTGTGAGTGCACGTGTATGTACACACACACAATCTACAATGTCTAACTTGATCTTCTGTTTACTGGAGGCTTGAGAAAATATAAAAGTCATATTGAAGTAACAAAGTTGGGGACAACTATATATCAGATCACTACAATAATACCATAGCTAGCTAAACTCTGACCTTAGCATTCTAACTCACACCTCCCCCTTGGTGGTCTTTGCCCATGATTTATTTTTGCATACATAATTAGATTAAAAAAATTAGTGAAGGAATAAATGATATGATCCAAAAGGACTATTCAAAAATAAAAATGAAGGGTAGCTGCAGTCTAATTCTTTTTTTTTTTTTTTTTGAAATATGTCTACTTTTTCAGGAGAGAAAAGAAGAAAAGAAACAGAAAGAATATAAAGAATTAATCTATTACTGGTAGTCCATGGTTAATGATGGCAGCTGGGATTGGAATTGCCATTACTAAGCAATATGATTATAAACAACAATGTCAGGTGACCATACTATTTAGTAATGATAATTCTGGCAGTCCCAGTTGCCATTATTAAGCCAGGACCTTATACGAACACAGCTTCCTACTTCCAGCCATCTTCCTCATTAACTTTGCTTGTGGGAAGCGGACAGGGGAACATTGGAAATCATGTTTACATGAATGCAGCAATGTTGCAACAGCTGGAATTCTGAGGCCTAGTTTTAACTATCTAATTGTTCGGGAATGTTGTAAGTTTGAAAAGTTGATGAACAACTGATCATTAAGGAAAGTCCTCTTTTAACTGTTTTTTGTTAAATAGACCACTGTTGAGTGGCATTGACTTTCATTGTAAGCATTTTGTGAACATTTCAAATAAGATCATAGGGCCCAAGATGTTTGGATCCTCTACCTCTAAAATATAACGCCACCCCCACCCAACTTACATACATATATACACACCTGTGATTTTCTTTCTATGGAGCAGAAATACAATACATTTACTTTCTATTTAAATGTAAACTTTCACAATTTACAATTCCTGAACAAATATATAAACAAAAAACAGCTGCTTGTCATTAACAGCTGTTTGTCACACTTGATAAGTGTGACTGCTTGTCAGACTTTTCCAAATTGTTTTGGTACAATGCTTCTATTCTCTTAAAATGTGATTAAAGTGCATATTTTAGGGAATGTCCTTGCAAAAATTAATACACACAAACATACACAGTATATACTGTGCATATGTACAGAGAGAGAAACAGAAAGGAAAAGAAAACACAAATATTAGAATTATGCACATTGAGGCAGATTTTTATAAGTACAAATTTAAGGTTAATAATTAAGAAATCCAGAAACTTCCATGGTGTAGAGCAAGCCTAATAGATCAGCAAATGGTTGATTCCTCAGAAAGTTATTGAATCAGCCCAAGATTCATCACTGAACCATTCTAGTGGTTAGAGTGCAGTATTGCAGCAGTTCAAGTCTCACTGGCTCAAGGTTGACTTAATCCCTCTGAAGTTGGTAAAATGGGGATCCAGATTGTTGGAGTCTATATGCTGACTCTGTAAACCACTTAAAGAGGGCTGTAAAGTCATATGAAGCAGAATATAAGTCTAAGTGCTAAGTGCTATTGCTATCAACAATAATCTCAGATTCATTATTAAGCATGCTGGCTAATTCTTCAGCCAGAGGCAAAGCAGTTCTCATTCTGTCAGTTTATTGTCCTCTAATTTTGAGCTCATAACTGGAGCAACTGTGGCCCTTATCTGTTTATTCTAAGATTGATTATATAAAAAAAAATGTGTAGGTTTAAATTCAAAATATTTAAATAGGAGATTAGTGATGAAATAAGGCAAATGATTCCAATCTGGGTATCTTCTTACTGTGTGGACTTTCACTCTCAGAATTTTTCAAAAAATCTATTATTGCTGAGAATTATTGGAGGGCACCAAAGCTAGCTATCTTTGAGGAAAGCTAAAGAGATTTCACTTGTTTGTGCAATACCACTTTTGTCAACGCTGATTTTGACACATCATGTAAGAATTTAGACCCATAAGTAATGTGTCCCTTTCAACTTCACTGCCCCTTCTGCAGAATGATAATTCTGCAGACATCATATCCATTTAAAAGAGGTACAAAATGGAATCTATTTTCATATTGCAACAGGTGTGTGTGTGTGTGTGTGTTTGTGTGTGCATGTTACATCATCTATCTAATTCATCAGAAAATTGTTCACAAGGCAAAGAGAGATAATTGATCAAGATAAATTAATAATTAAATATAAATTAAAATTCTTATACATTATGAGCTACCCACGGCTCAGTGGTTAGAGTGTAGTACTGCAGGCTATTTCTGCTGACTGCCAGCTGACTGCAATTTGGCAGTTCAAATCTCACTAGGCTCAAGGTTGACTCAACCTTCCAACCTTCCAAGGTGGATAAAATGAGGACCCAAATTGTTTGGGGCAATATGCTGATTCTGTAAACTGCTTAGACAGGGCTATAAAGCACTGTGAAGCAGTATATAAATATAAATTCTCTTGCAATTGTGGATTCAGAAGGTAGAAAGCAGTAGAACTGGATGTCACTAGCATGTTTCTGTAGAACACTGTGAAGCAGTATATAAGTCTAAGTGCTATTGCTATTATGAATCATATTTGAACAATGCTACTGAAATCAGCACATATTTTATGATTTAAATTTCTGAATTAAAATTAACTATAACTCAACTTTGATTGATAATACATTCTGCCCACTACATTTAGTTAAATGGTGACAACCATTTAAAATATGACAACCTTTAAAATATATCTAAGAATGTTCTTGGGTATGTTAATGAAGATGCAATTAATTTAGACTGGACCAATTTTCAGGGATCCTGAAAATTACATTGACCACATCTACACTTCACATAAGAAAATGATGCATGCATGTGTAAAATTCACTGTGAAAGGATATTTAGTAATATAAATGTACAGAGCAGATGTTTTCTAAATGTTTTCTTCTCAATTAGTCTTACATAAATAGCTTTGAAAAAGAGAAGCACAAAACATTCATTACCAACTTTAACAGTCCTCATTCTAAAATAAAGCCCCTTCCTTCCTTTATTAGAGCTCCAAATAACTAGTATAATTCCTTTCTTTTATTGCACTTTCCAGAGAATACTCAATGGAAAGAGCTTAAATTCATTGAAATAAACTGGACTAAACAATGCTGGCATTACAAGAGTTGCAATTTATTTTAATTCCAATTCCTCACCTTGGTCTTCACTGTCAGCAAGACAAAGAGGTTTGATGAAAAAAAAAACACATCCTTTCAGATAGTGATTATAGTGACATTGTATAGAACATTTTCTACATATACACTTACCTTAGTAGCATGTCTATCAAATATATAATAGCTTTATTAATAAACTGAAATTTTATAATCATTATTATTGAATTTTCTACTCTAGGCACAATAGTATTAAATATAATACAATCCTCATCATCTTTTCTTTAGAAAGGTGATACTGCACCCAGTACAAAGTATTATCTAGATTTATCATATTATATTATATTATATTATATTATATTATATTATATTATATTAT
>BLBF01000018.1:56991399-57062510 GCA_015471245.1 Laticauda colubrina | reverse complement strand
TATATTATATTATATTATATTATATTATATTATATTATATTATATTAGCTAAATTTAGACTACAGGTCATCTCCAGTTTAAGAATAAGTTCTGTTCCCAAGATCTTTAAGTTGAATTTCTATGTAAGCCAGAACAATATTAATGTATAATACTGTATAAGTAGTACTGTTTAATGAACTTGAACCATTGTGTATTTAACCTGAATCATTTTTTTTAATTTAACTCAAATTATAGTAGGCTCAGTTTTTAACTATGGGTCATCCTTAAACTGATGTAATCTTAATCCTGGGACTTGTGTATACTATTTCCTAAATGAAATATTTCCAGGTATCCTCAAGTATGGAGGTAGAACACATTTTTTTAATATGTTGACACCATAACATCTGAACAATTTCAAAACTATCACTTGATTTATGAGATTGTTTTCATGTTATTTGAAGCAAGAATTTCAATTTAAAATACTTTAATTCTTTCAGACATGTGAAAATATATTGTCTTATATTTCCATGAAATATTCTAGTCATCCATCTTATACCTTAAGCCCATGTCCCACTGCACCAACGGATGCAAAGAGGATGTAAAACGGACAAAAAAGCTTGCCATCCGTTGGAAAACGTGATGCATCCATTGTGTACTCACTGCATACGTCTCTCATACGCTCTATCCATCGAGCATCCATCTACTGCTATTTCATCTGCTCAAAAAGTTTTGAGCTGCACAAACTTTCCACCGTGTACGATCTACATCCGTGACAAATATGGACAACAAACGTTCCACATCTGTTGCCATCCATTACACGTCCGATGTATCCTCTCGGCATCATCTGGGCATCCGCGCAACTCACATCCGCTGCAGCTGAAAATGGAAAGAGGGAGGAAACAAAAGGTACGCAGAATGTCCACACAGTGTTAGTAGCATGGACATAGAAAGGATGAAAGCGTATGCATCTCGTAGAAAAGTATTCAAAATAGACAAAACGTTCATATATGGGACATATCTTGGATATTTAGGATGTCTGGAGGATGTCTAGAGTAAGTGGAAGGACACCTAGCGGAAAACCGACATTTCCTATAAAAAGGGGGAGGAAATCACCTGGATCTCACTATCAGTCCAGCAGCCCTGGTGTGCAGACCTCTTCAGCCTTGCTCTTGCTCTTCGACATCATCCATTGATTCTTCTTCTCGAGTCACTACACAAGTCCTGTCCAGTGCAGAGCGCAGGATCTGGCTTTGTTGTTGAAAGTCTCCAGGTCATTGACAGTGCATGGCTCTGGTAGGAGGGGGCAGACCAAAAGATGTTGCATTGTCTGATCCTACCCACAATCGCAAGCAGTTTCTCCATCCCTATTGTAGCCCCATTTCTGCATGAGGACTTTGCATCGTCCTGTTCCTGTCCGTAGGCGATTCAGGCATGACCAGATGGGCCATGCCTCACTTGAACCCAGAGGAAGTGATTCACTTGGTTCATAGGAGAGCTGATGGAGGTGGTTGGACCATAGGGTAATCCTTCGACCGTGGGCGGTGTCATCAAGGGATTCGGTTGAATGGAGAAAACTGCGTCTGGATTTGAGTCTCTTTTTAGCCGGTTCACGATTGTAGAGTGGGTGGCAAGGGTTAACTTCTTGCTTGGTTTTCTCCATCTGTGCTGAGACCTCTCGCCTGATGTGTGGTGGAGCAATACCACACAGTAAGTAAAGGTCATCTACTCTTGTTGGACGCAGACATCCAGAGATAACTCTGCAAGCTGCATTCAGGACTGGGTCGATCTTTGCAGCATGGGATGACCTACACCAGACAGGGGCTGCATATTCGGCAGTGGAGAAGCATAGAGCAAGAGCTGTGGTGCGGATAGTTTTGGCATCTGTTCCCCATCTTGTATTAGCAAGCTTCTTCAATATGCTGTTCCTTGCTCCAGCTTTCGCCTTTGTCTTGGCAATGTGCTCCTTGTAAGTAAGGGAACGATCCAGTGTGACACCTAGATAGATCGGCTTATTGGTGTGTTTAAGCCATTTTCCATACCATCTGACCCTCAGTTGTCGGTTAGCATCTCTGTTCTTAAGGTGGAAGACGCTAAGTTGAGTCTTCTCCGGGTTTGCACGTAGGTGATTTGCGGCATAGTAAGGAGTTAGACCTGCCAGAGCATCACTGAGTGCTTTTTCCACCTCTTCAAAGGATTGCTTCTGTGAGGCAATGCAGAGATCATCGGCATACAGGTAGCTCCTTGTACTTGGATGGATTGGTTGGTCATTCGTGTAGATGTTGAAAAGAAGCGGGGCAAGGACGCTTCCTTGCGGGAGACCATTTTTCTGTCTCCGCCATCTGCTGTGGGTACCATTCAGATTCACATAGAACCGCCGGTTTGAAAGCAGGTTCTGGATCAATTGTGTCAGCTTGACATCCTTGGTCATCTCAAAGACTTTCCTTGTAAGAATCCTATGGTTCACTGTATCGTAGGCCGCAGAGAGGTCAACAAAAGCTGCTCCAGTTATCAGCCCTTCCTCAAACCCATCTTCGATGTACTGTGTGAGATTCAACAGTTGGCCAGTACAGGACTTTCCTGGCCTGAAGCCTGCCTGCTCGGGAATGAGGAGCTCATCTACAAAGGGGGCGATACGGTTGAGTAGGAGCCTTTCAAAGAGTTTGTACGTGTGGCAGAGCAGGGAGATAGGTCTGTAACTCTTTGGGCTGGCTGGGTCTTTGCCTAGTTTGAGTAAGGCGACTACTCTGGACTTCCTCCATAGCTTTGGCAAGGTGTTGTCACTCAGACATTTGTTCAGCATGTCAAGCAGCCACTGGAGTGCAACAGGTCCAAGATGTTTGATCTGCTCACAGAGGATATCATCTAACCCAGCTGCCTTATTACTCTTCATTGCTTTGGTAGCACCACACAGATCATTCATGGTGAAAGGTCTTGTGAAGTCAGATGGCCCTTGGGAAGCTGTCTCAGCATTTTGGGGGAGCTTGGCTCTTCTTGGGTGGTGGTTAGGGTTACCCTGGCTGTTCACAAGGAGTTGGTGAGCGACTTGGTCAGCAGTGACTTGAGGCCTTGGTTGGGATTTCGTAGAGTCGTTCCCAAGGATGCGAATCGTTTTCCAAGCTTTCCTGCTGCTGTGGGTCATATCTGTTGATTCAATGAATTCCTGCCACTTCCTCCGTCTGCTATCCATAATGGCAGTGGTCAAGTTTTCCCCACATTCAAGTGTGTCAGTACTGAAGGGGTCATTCTCAAAGTGCCTGACGTATTCGTTGTACAGCACCTTGGAGCCATCTGTCAAGCCTGGTGTATAGCTTGTACGGCATCCTCGTGGGATATTTTTCCTTGATGATTTCTTGATCAACTCTACAAAGGTATCGTAGTGGGTAGGAAGGGCAGGCAGATCCTGAAGATATGAATCCAAGTCTACGGCAAACTGTTCCCAGTTTGCTTTCCTCAGGTTGAAACGTCTACGAAGGGGAACTGTGCGGGGAGTGATAGCTGCATTCACCTTCAGCCCGATTGGTCGATGTTGGGTGTGTGGGATAGGATCAAGCACAACCTTCTCACACTGTTGAGCGATATTGTTTGATACAAACACCAGATCAGGGTTGTAGCCACGTCTCCATCTACAGCTGTTGAAGGAGGAGGGAAGTTTTGCATCATGAATAAGTGACAACTGGTTTGCATCAGACCAGTTCTCCACAAGTTCGCCGTCTTCGTTGGTTTCTCCATATCCCCAGATGGTGTTGTGACTGTTGAAATCACCAATGGCCACATTAACAAGGTCATCGGTAACTCCTGGAGGTACGCAGAAAGTCTGAGTTGGAGGTTTATAGATGGAGCTTACAGAGATCCCCATAAGCCCAATGGTTAGGACTTCAATGTTGTCCGTGTCTGACATAGAGAACTTATCCACAATCAGGCCATTGCGTGTGAAAATTGCGCTGCCATACTGGTCATGTGGTATTTCCGCTATGAGGGTCATGCCATCGATGCGTGGACGAGTACGTGATGACCCACGATGTGTCTCCTGCAGACAAAGAATGTCACAATTGTTCTTTATACACAGGTTAGCCAGAAGATCCTGCTTGGTACCTGTGAGACCTTCAATGTTGGATGAGATGATGCTCAGGGCCGGTCCTGATAAGGACCCATGTTTATGATGCTGGCGCTCATCAACAGATCGATCGTTGGTAGCCATTGTAATGAACTAGTAGTTGTGTAGTGTGGTAGAAGGATTCGCAGGAGAAATTCCTGACAGGGACTGCGACGTGAACGCTCCTTCTTTGGCCATTGATGTCCACCATGGATCATCGCACACTCCTTTTGGTAGCCGCCATCATTCAACACCAGAACCAAGCCCTCTTCAGACTGTTTCACCATTTCTACGCAAGGAGAAGGAGACGTCCAACAGCTGTCTGGGTCTGAAGATGGATCGGGAGAAGAGTGGAGTTTGGACTCTATGACAAGCTGATGGTGGAGCTGAGGAATGAAGACCCTCGTGCATTCCAGCACTTCATGAGGATGCCACCAGCCATGTTTGATGAAGTTGTGGAGCGTCTGAGACCCAGGTTGACCAAGCCAAGCACCAACTTCCGTCCCAGCCTGGACCCTGGACTGAAGGTGGCACTGACTCTGCGCCACCTGGCCTCTGGGACCACATACAGAAACATGCAGTATGCCCGGAGGGTGCCACACAACACCATCAGCATTGTGGTCAGAGAAGTGGTGCAGGCCATCATCGAAGAATACGTGGAGGAGCTCCTCCAGTGCCCCACCACTGAAGAAGGCTGGAAGAAAGTTGCAGAAGAGTGTTATCAGAGGTGGAACTTTCCCCACACCGTTGGAGCCATAGATGGGAAGCACGTGGCCTGCAAAGCTCCACCCAACTCAGGATCCAATTATTTCAACTACAAGGGCTTCTTCAGTATCATCCTCTTCACCATGGTTGATGCTGACTACAAGTTCATGTACATCGATGCTTCAGGCAATGGGTCAGCTTCAGATGCCCAGGTATACAATGCCAGTGACCTCAAGGAGGGGCTGGAATGCAACCTCATCATGGGTTTCCCAGATCCAGACCCCCTACCCAATGACACACAAGATGTGCTCTACTTCATCATGAGTGATGACACCTTCTCCCTCAGAACCTACCTCATGAAGCCCTACAGTTCCAGATAACTCACTCGTGAAGAGAGGATCTTCTACTGCAGGCTGTCCAGGGCAAGACAGGTGGTGGAGAACGCCTTTGGCATCCTGGCCAACAGGTTCCAGGTACTTCTCACCACCATGCAGCATTGCCCAGAGACTGTGAGGAGCAGCGTGGAAGCTTGCTGCATCCTGCACAATCTCATGCGCACCCGCTACCCAATGTTGCAGAACAGGCTTGTGGACCGCCAACAAGGCAATGGGGACATGGAGCCTGGTGAATGGAGGCAAGGACAAAACCTGATAGACACTGTGGATGTGCCAGGCCCCAACAGTGCTTCACGTGAAGGGAAGAAGCAGTGCAACCTCCTGAAACACTGGTGCAACTCCCCAGCTGGAGCAGTGGAGTGGCAAGACAGGATGGTAGATGATTAATGGATGCTTCCTTCAGCCTGTCTCATCACACTGATGAGATTGTGCCATGTATGTTGAGTGGCCCTACAATGAACAGGGCATTAATAAAGAGTTTTGTTCATGTTGAAATGTGTTGATCAATGATTAAATTGTTATTGATAATAAAGGGCCATATGTGTGGCAGCTGGGAGGGTGGACCTTACAGTCCCACTATGCTTGCACTGGAGGTTTATCTATCCCACAACTATCCTTACCCATCCCACAACTATCCTTATCCCACAGCTATCCTTACCAATCCCACAGCTTTCATTACCCATCCCACAGCTATCCATCCCACAGCTATCCTTACCAATCCCACAAGCATGCAAAGGCTTAACCTTTTTTTCAAAGTTTTCACCAACACTTTATTAAGTAAAAAAAATGAAACAAGTGTGTGAAGCAAAGATAACCTTTATTAATAACAAACTGTATGACTTTATTAAAAAGCAAAATGACCCAAGTAAAGTGTCTTAAGCAAAGATAAAGTGAACAGGTAACAACTCAGTCTCTGGCACTCTTCTCAGTCACTCTGAGGCATGCCCATGGTCTCAGATGTAAAGGGGCCAGGGACTGTGGAGGTGGCTCTTGCTGGACTCCTGGTCTGAGGTGCCATTGGGGTGCCTGTCCCCCAGAGTACAATAGGAGATGGTATGTGCAGAAAGCTCTCAGAGAGTTGACTCAGTCCCGTGAGGTTCAGAGGCCCTTCCTCAAGGACCTGGGATGTGAGACCCAAGACTGATGACAGATGTTCTGAGGAAGGGCTTGGCTGTGTGGGGTGGAGGATGGAGGAGTGTAGTGGGGCTGTCTGGTCTGCAGCTGGGTCAGGTGAGGCATCTGTGGCATCTGTGGCATCCGAGGAACCTGGGTCTGGACTGGGAAGGGATGCATCTGCTGTGGGAAGTCCTGGTAGTGGTAGGCTTGGTAGGCGAGGGGCTGTTAAAATCCGTGGAAGGGCTGTGACATCACCTGGGGTGGAGGAGCAGACCTGGAGTGGGTAGGAGCAGGTTCAGCTGGGCCTGGAGGGTGGTGCAGAAGAGCTGTGATCCTCTCCTTCATCACCTGGTACTGGGCCTTGGGCATGTCCATGAGGGTCTGGCTCACGTATGTGATGAAGGGCTTGCGGTTAGAGGATGTATGTCGAAGTGGACCAGCTGGGAGAGGAGATCTGTGCTGGCTTTTATTGTGTCCCTGGTCTCCAAGAGGACAGTGTGGCTCTGTCCCTCCGGTCTGCCTCTCTGCCTGCTTTCTGTGGAGGTGGAGCTGGGGGTGGGGGTGGGTTGGTCTCTGGTGGCTGCTGCTTCTTGCTCCATCTGAGACAGGGGATCCTCCACATCCTCCGGCATGGGGAGTGCAGCTGTCAGGGGGTCTCTGTCGTGGGGCCCTCCAAAGACACCTGCCTGGACAAGGTAGCTGTCTCCTGGCTGGAAGAGGAGTGGCTCTCTGTGGGCTGTCTGAGGGAGAGGGTTGACAGAGGGGCTGCTCCTCGGTGGCGGATCTCACCCTCCAGGAAGCTGTACCTGGCCATGACATAGGTCTCCCGGTCAGTGAGCTTGACAGCGGTCTGCCCGGATTTCTTTAGGTGTAGCTTGCCATTCCAGGTGTGCATGTGCTTCCACCACCCAAGGAGTATATCTGAAGTGCAGCCCAGGCTCTCCGCCATCTCTCTCCACGCTGCCTTCTTCTTGGTGTCGCGATAGAGCCTGTGGCCCTTCCTCCACAGGTACTCGTTCTCCCTCAGCCATTCCAGCACCTCCTCCTCATGGTCTTCGGAAATGGAGTACTGTTTCCTCTCCCCCTTCTCCTTGCCTTGCTTCTTCCTCCCTCTGGCATTGGCTTCAGGGCCTTCAGCAGCAGGGCTTTGAGGGCCTTGGGGCTGATCCATCACAGCAGCAGTAGCAGGAGAAGCAGCAGCAGCAAGAGAAGCAGCAGCAGGAGAAGCACCAGCAGCAGCAGCAGCAGTAGGAAAAGCACCAGCAGCACCAGCAGGAGAAGCAATAGCAGCATCAGCAGCAGGATAAGCACCAGGAGCACCAGCAGCACCAGCAGCACCAGCAGGAGAAGTACCAGCAGCACCAGCAGGAGAAGCACTAGCAACACCAGGAGCACCAGCAGCAGCAGCAGCAGCACCAGCAGCTTCAGAGTCAGCGCCAGGGGGTGGGATGGTGGTTCTGTCCTTCTTGCCAGGGCTGGCAGGAGTAGGCACAGGCTTCCTCTTCTTCCTCATGGTGTTCTCTCAAGATGTCTCTGGCAGCAGGTCTTTCCTCTGAATGCTGACTGATTGCGAGCTGCATCTTTTTATATCCACGGAGCTTAAGCAATTCATCCTCCCCGCATGCGCAGTGAATGCTTTGCATGCACTACAGATCCGCTATGCATCCTATAGGCATCCGTGATGCATCTGCGTCATCCGCTACGCATCCGCTCCTTCCGCTACGCGTCCGCTTCACTGTTCTCTCCCAGAAGCCCTGCGGATGTGTCATCCGCTTCTATCCACTTCCATCCACTAGGCTTCCTATGAACATCCGCTTTACATCCCCGCTACATCCTCCCCACGTCCGTTCCTTTCCATTGTTGTCCGCTCTGTTTATGCAAATTTGGGGCACTTTTGAGAGTGGATAACAACGGATGGAAAATTTCCTCGGCCGCTGTGTCCTTTTTGCATACATTTTGCATCCGTCGGCCAGTGTGACCTAGCCTTTAGCAACATTTAGAAATGACAATGGCAGATTCATATAAACTTTGAGCATCGTTGGGCTTCACAGTTTATTGATTATAGTTTAGATAACAAAGTTCCTGATATTTTACTGGTACTATGCCTTCAGAGACAAGGTGGTTTGCTACAGAGTCCCCAAGCAGGGAATGATTGGTTTCCCATCTTTATAGTTAGCTATCCTGATTTCTTATTGGTCTTTGACTGAGCTGGTTTGCGATTAGTGCAGGTTGACTGATCTCTAATTGGTTCTTTGTGTCAGATCCCAATTGGTCATTTTAGTGGTGTTGATTCTCAATTAGTCTTCATTCATAATGGCTTCTGATTGGCCATTTTTGAAGTGCTAATTCCTGATTGGTATAATAATAATATAATAATAATATATAATAATAATTCAGTTTAATAATAACTGAATTAACTATTTATAACAGCATCTTTACAATACACATTATGTGTACTTTGGTCTGTCCAATTTTATATCAACGTCATTGAGGGAGGGAAGGGAATAGAACTGTCAGACTTGAAGGAGACAGTGTGATGCTCTCTCCTCAAGAAGCCATTGCTGGCCTGACTGCTCTTGACAATTTTTATCCAGTCTCCAAATTCCCCTTTCTGGTTGGCTGCAACTTCAGAAAGTCCTAAATAAAATATATGTACCTTTGTGTAACTGGCCATAATACAGAGATGATATTAGACATGTTTGCAAATCACATATCACAGAACTAGGATTTGGTGGTAGATTCATCCTGGCTTTCATTCATCTCTAATCTTCTAATTGCATGAGAAGTGGGGGTAGGTGGCACCAGTTTCATTGTTGGGGTAAAGAAAGGTCAAGTATATAGCTCCTGATTTGGAGGAACCAAAGGGCTAAACCAACTTTCATTCATCCATTTTATGTCAATGCTGAAGCTGGCCTGGCTAAAGTCATCTTGGAGTTTTGGTGCTGCCACACTAGAGCTGAGGGATCGGGAGGGGGATTAGAGATAGCTGGGGTTGTGTAGTCAAAATAAAATACTTTCTCTTGGGAACCAAGGATGTTCTCACACCTAACCGGAGCAATAAGGAGTGATGTTATCAGACCAGTGGATGCTGTTTTTATTGAGCTACATGACTGATTGTTTGGGATTGGGAGGAAAACTTTCTCTTTTAATTAGGTAAAAACTAAAGGACACTTCAGAGTCAGATTTCACCAGATATGTGCCAGTATGATATTTTCTTTTTCAATAGAGTTTTATTTGGGTTTTCACACACACAAGATACAAGTAAAACATCTTTTTTGAAAATAGCATGGTCCCGGGTTGCACTTCTTTATACAGACACAAACTCAATTTCATGCTCATTTTTGTGTTCTATTCCATATCTTATTACTATTCTGCATTTTCTATATAGTTTTTCCCCTCTTTTAATTTTCTCAATTTTATTTTGATTATCTCATCTCAATTCAAATCATTATATTTATACTTTTGTCTATTCTGTTTCAATTTTATATTATTTTTTCTCATTAAACAAATTTTCTCCTGCAGTTACTAATTGGAGTATGACATTTTTATATCTGTTAATTACATCAATTCAACTCTTATTTAAACTTCAATATGTACCTTAAGGTTATGACCTTCAATATAATACATAATACATAACTTCCAATCGAATTCTGCTTGGTACATTCTTATAATACACACTATATTCTTTAAAAAAAAAAGGATTGTAAATATATGTAATTAAAACCCTCATTCCATTCCAATTCAGTTCTATCATTAATATTCATTAAAGTCTTAACATTTGAAAACATTTTGAAAACAAGAAATGAAAACATTTCTTTTCAATTAAATGTCATACTTCCTTAAAGACATGTATAATCTCCATACTTAATTTTTCCCTTCACGTTTTTCTTCACATGTTTTATAAATCATTAAATATTCATTTTATTACATTTTTTTATTGACAAGATTCCACTAAGTTACAATAACTATTTTATCAAACATTTGAATCATACATTGTTTCATATTTTCTGAAATTATTTCTATTTCTAATATAACAATATTATGTTATGTCTTGTGTACCTTTGCAGAATCCCTTTTTCAATTAGATTTTTACCCATTATCTCTAAATAGGCCCTGTTTCTCTATATTTTGTTTCTGTCCTTTATAACTTCTTTTCCTTTCTTTCTTTCCTCTCTTCTCCCTCCCTTTTTTACCCCTTTATCTCTCTACTTCTAATTCTCCTTTGTTTCCCTCTTCTGTTGCTTTCTGATTTTATACTTATTTTTTCACTCTATTCTTTTTTTGGGTTGTTTTCCCCATCTTAAACTTTCCATTCTCTTTCCCCCCTTTCCTTTTTTTCCCCACCTGAGATTACTTGTTCATTAAAGATGGCTTCTTCTTTGTCCCAATCTTCTTGTTCTGCAGGCATTTCTTGTTGTTTCTCATAGTTCCAAATCTCCATTTCCAAGAACTGAAATACAAAGCCAAAAGAACCTCTCCCTTCTTGTGCATCTTCTTTGTACTTTTTAAGTTCCATTTTCAATTCTTCTAAAAGTAGAGCCATTTTAAACACTTTTAAACAACCACCCAATTGATTTTAATCATTCAAATGCAGTAACCAAGAATCCAGAGATCACCAAATAATCCAAATAGTCCTAAACTGTTTCTTCTTATTTCTTTTTTCACTTTCTCTTCCTGGGGTTTTATTATTCTGTTGCAATGTTTCAGTTAAGATGTATCTCTTGAAAGTCTTGTTGGGATTTTACTGTAAGTTCTTTTTAATTTCAGGCAGTCTCCTCCCTTCCAGATTCTTTTTCTCTCCTTTCCTGTTTTCAAAAGCTTTTAATTGTCCAGAAATGTTTATTATCACTTTGACTTTTTATTTTCAGCATTAAATGCCTATTAATGTCAAAGTGATTTTTTTTTCTTATTCCTTGCTTAAGTCTCTTAGTTGTCAGTATATGAAGAGGAGAAAAAAAAAACAAATCCTTTCCCTTTTCACTCTCCTTTGTTGCTTAGAAATCTTCTTTGGGAACAGTGTTATTATTATTTTTTAATAGTTTAAATTCCAGGGTACCTTATTTGTTGCTTTTGCTGTTTGACTCTGTGAACCAAAACTTTCTCTTCTTATCTTTCTCCTGCACATTCTTTTCCAGTTGAGTTCTTCTTTGTGATGGCCATTTCTGACCACTGCTGCAACCGCCTTCAGGAAAGGGAGTAATGGCCAGCTGAGGAGGAGAGATGCGGTTCTCAACCCTGCAGGCAGTCTCCCCCTTCTTCACCACCTCTATAGGGTGGCTTAGCCACAAAACCAGCCAGCTTGGGAGGCTCCAGCGGCAAGCACGGATCAAAATCGTGCAGAGTCATGGTTTTGGTTTGTCGCCGAAGAAGCTCAAACTGGAAGTCCGCCAATATGATATTTTCAATGAAACTATTCTTTGAGGAATCTGCCTACCTCAGAGTTTTTGCTTGCAATGGATCTATTATTTGGATCCTTGACATTTTAATGTCTAAAAGTGGCCAGTGGAGAGATAAACCATTGGGTCAGGATCAGCTCATTTATCATCAATATATTTTGATACTATGATATTAAATATCATCAATATGCAGGTATTTTATTTATTTGTTCAATTTACATGCCACTCAACTCCAGTCTAGCTATCGGTGCCTTACAGTATTCAGCAGAAGGATATTGGAATCTGAGAATGGAGGAACATCAAACTCAATCCTACCAAGATCAAGTTATGCTTTGACTTCACAATTTCAGGAACTTTCCACTGTTGGTAAGGAATAGATGCATTTGAATTGGTGCAGTAGCTGAAGGTCATCTTGGACTCACAGGCTCAAACTTAAGGAGCAAGTGACAACTATGAACATAAATACTTTTACTAGATTGTCCCAAAGGTGCATTTTCAAAAGACAACTGGGCTTTGTTTTTCTTTGAAGATATTTGCTTCTCACCCAAGAAGCTTCTTCAGTTCAATTTTAGATTCAATTTATTCATCAGTTGTACTCATTCCTTGGCTGAGCAACAGT
Organism: Laticauda colubrina; assembly: GCA_015471245.1. NCBI lineage: Eukaryota > Metazoa > Chordata > Lepidosauria > Squamata > Elapidae > Laticauda > Laticauda colubrina. The sequence continues at coordinate 57,050,207 of BLBF01000018.1, read as the reverse complement.
CACTCATGCCTTGGTGACTTGAAATGACTGAAACAACAAGCCTTAAGGCCCCTTTTACATTTTTTGAGATGCCAGTTACAATTCAAGATTTTGGTTACTACTCATAAAACTCTATATGGCAGAGGATCTAGCTAGCTAAGAAACCACCTGTATTATCTGTGTATTCACATAGAGTTACCTGTGTAATACACATTACCTGTGTATTCACATAGAGTTGGCTTATTTTGGATTCCATCAACTAAGAAATACTACATAGCGGGACAATTTTCTTTTGCTCCACCTGCCATCTTAAACATCATCCCATAAGAGATATCTTAGAGTTTTCACTGTATCTGTCTTCAAGCAAGTTCTAAACTTTTGGCTCTTTCCTAGTCTCTGTTACAGTGTCCCAAAGGTACTTTTTTTCAGGAGGCAAGTGGACTTTCTATTTTTTTTTTATTTTGAAGACTTCTCATCCAAGAAGCTTCTTCAGCTCTGACAGGATGGTGGGGAATGGAAGGATTTATATTCCTTGCAGACAGTGGTCATTTGCATCCTCTTAGAGGATTGTTGAAGCACTTGGAGGTTTATCTGGTTTATAATCTCCAAGTGTTTCAACAAATCTCTAAAGGGAAAGTCCAGTAGCCTCCTGAAAAAGCATCTTTGGCACAACAATGATCTGGATGACTGAGCATCTCTACAAACATTTATGTTACAGTGTTTGGTCAGTGCCTTTTGACTGAGAAAAGAATGTGTATGCAGGCAGGGAGGGGGGGTAAACTGTCCCTTTTACTCTTTTTTCTAGAATGTTCCTTTATTTATTATTTCCTTGTTTGCTTTCATTTTAATTTGTGCAGCTTTCCAGAGTAATTTCACCTGGCTAAAGTTTGATAGAAGTAAATAAATATTTTCATAGTAAATAAACTCATAGAAATTCTACATTTTAAATATTGCAATGATATTAAAATTGGAGGAAAAAAATCATGGATAATTTAATTATTTCCTTGTGTTATTTTTCAAAGGAAATTTTTCCTGGGATGCTTTAAAGATCCTAGAATTCCAAAAAAAAAATTACAATAATAATCACAATACTTAGAACTTAATATAGTATATGCCAGTCACAATAAAAAAGAAAAAAAAATCTTGCCATTGGTTTTCACAGGAGTCGTACACACTAGGTCTCCACACAGATGCATCAAGGAGTTTGGTCCACAGAAGAGCACATTAGTCACCTTTAAATCTAAAAGGAAAGTTTTCAATAGAGTGTGAGATCAAACACCTGAAGTGTGATTTCTGTTTAGATTGAATAAATAGCTTTGTGTAGAGCAGCTGAATAATCTTGCCTTTTATTGATTAGGGCTATGCAACAGGCAAACTCTTCTCTAAAGGAGCTGAGGGTTGCTCTACATTATTTTAGAAGACTGGGGTTATCTTTACACATATACAGGCATTCTCTCTCTTGTTTTGTTTTTTGTTTTGTTTTTCTGTATAACTAGAAGGGGAGCCAGCAGTTCCTTTCTTACATGATCAAAAGGTCTGCTAAGATACTCTTCATGTCTTCTATTTACCAAGTAGTCTTCTGAACCCTACTTCCCTTATGTTAACTTATGTTGTGTTATGTTAAATTATGTTAACAATTATGTTAACAATGTTGTGTTAACTTATGTTATGTTGTGTTATGTTAACAATGTTGTGTTCCTCGTTATGATTAACTGAAGCTTTAAGACTCATCATTTATTATTTGACCCTGTTACGAAGATGAAAATGATGCAGACCTGTTAACTTGTTCTTTTAAGAGATTTCCACTTGTGAACATATATTATTTGCAACACATAATCATCAATAACCTATGCACAAATATTTTGAGCCAACTATCTTTTTCTATTTGTTTCCTTTACTACCTTGTTTCATTATGCAAGAGATGCCAGATGCTTTTATTCCCTTCAACCATTATGAAATTGTACCATTTGTGGAAGCTATCTCCACAGCTAGTCCTGGCGATGGGAAAAAAAACACTTTTTCTTTACCACCAATTCCTTCAATCACTCTTAAATCAGAGATTTGCAAATAATTCTTCCAGAAACTACTGAAATATGGCTGTGGCTACCATTATGAATCCAAGATGTCAGGAGAAAACTGAAACATTATTTAAGGAAAGTGAGAGGCATATATTTTGTCAGAGCAAATGGAACATTTGTTTATTGAAGATTATTCTATATTGCCATTATTCCCTCTACCTCTGGATTATATACAATATAAATATGAAGATTAAAATGGAAATTCATAAAATGAGAAACATTGAAATATATTAAAATATATAAACTTATTAAAAAGGGCTATGAATTATGGAACATTACTAGCATCAGAAGTCAATCCCAAGACAACATAAGTGTTGCCAGGAAGCACTTAAATTAAAATAAGGTTAATCAGGACCATCAATATTTTTAATTGGGTATGTATAATGAGTTACTATTATTGATAATGGTGACCTGTAAGTTAGTACTATGTCAATGACATACTTTTTAAGATTTAAAACTAAAGGAGTGTTTGACTAGCTTGAATGTTCATAGCTATATTAAATATTATTAAATAAGAGTGAATATACTATATTGTTAAATAAGACTGAATATTAATCTCTTATTTTAATATTAATATCACATAATTTGCTCCTTCAACAGTTCTCCAAACTCACTTCACTAACTGAGAAAAATGGCCCCAAGACTTTTAGGGACACAAAATATGGTGTCTAAATATTAATTCAAGCTTTATTCAAGGGACAAAATCTTCCTCCATGCAAAGGAAGTCCTCAGATAACATTTATTTATTGGCTGCCTATCTTACCGTGGGGCGGCTTACAATAATAAAAAATATATACAAAAACATAACTAAGTTAACACAAGCAAACACTATGATGGGGGACAAGATGGGATGAGGTGGGATCAAGCAACTCAACTGTGATAGTCCCCTACTGGAGCCTCAAGTTGACTGGCAGAGCCAGGTCTTTAAACTCTTATGGAAGGTCAGGAGGGTTGGGGCCAACCTCACACCAGTGGGAGGAAAGATGTTCCATAGGGCAGGTGCAACATCAGAAAAGGCCCTTCTCCTGGACTCCACCAGCTAGAATAATCAAGTCGACAGGGCCTGCAGCATGTCTCCTCTGCTGGCATGGGTCAAGTGGACCAATTGCAGTATGATGAGATAATTCCTCAAGTAATCTGGACTCATGCTATAGAGGGCTTTAAAGGTAATTACCAACACCTTGAATTACACCTGGTAACAGATTGACAGTGAATGTAGCTCAGAGAAAAGTGGTGTTACATGGACCAATTTCAAGCCCAAGAATTTCCCAGACCTCCACACTCTGCACCAGCTGTAGCTTCTGAATATTCTTCAAGCAGATCAATGTAGAGTGTGTTTTGTTCGGAAAACACACGAGGTAGACCGGGTTCCAACAACAAATACTTTATTCTTTAACTAGTCAGTAAATAGGAACACTTGGCTGAAGCCGAGGCCAGCCTTTTATACAGGCTGGCTTGCCTGCTTGCAGCCAATGGCAGTTGTTTAAATTTGCCGCCTTTTAGCAGCTCCTTGAATTGGTTCCTAGTGAACCAATCCAATGCTTATTTTATTTGACCAATCAGGTTTGCAGATTTGGAGTCACCCACTTTACATATAGAACACCCCTCCCCTCTTAGTTCAGTCCTACGTGGTGACGTAGTCTCGCAGGTAGGCGGGGCTTTTCCGGACTCGACTTGACTTGCGCGGTTCATTCTTAGTGAAGTCTTCGACCGGTTCGGATAGGGCTGCTGTGTCGTCCGTTCTTTTCCCTGGAACCGTCTGGAAGGGTGAGTCAGCCATTTTACCGCTGCCTGAGTATCTTAGGCTGGCGGTTTTACCGCTCCCTCCCGTTTCCTCTGGGCAGGTCGAGCTGGCCTGGCTGGCCCCTTCCGATGGGCTCTTCACGCAAGTCTCTCCAAACAGTGAGTCTTTTATTTGCTCTTTTTGTTCATATGTTTCATTGGTTTTGGTTTTAAACAGTTCTTTATTTATTTCTCGCCTTTCCCCCCCCACCTTGGTTTGCAATTCACCGGTTTTGTCGGTGAATGGTTGTAAGTCTGTGGTTCTCTCTATAATTCGGGATCGAAGCTGGTCTATGTGCCGCTTCCATTCCCTGCCATCCTCTATTTTTAATCGGTAGGATTTGGGGCCTGTGATTTGGGTAATCTGTCCTGGTAGCCATACCGGGTCCCCGGTGAAGTTTTAGCGTATACCAAATAGCCTATTTCGAATTGTCTAAACCGTGTAGAGGAGTCAGGGGGGTTTTCTGGAGTAAAATTTGGGTGTAACCTATCAAAGTGTGATCTTAACTTCCGTCCCATAAGTAATTCTGCTGGGGACTTGTTGGTTATGGTACTGGGCATTATGTGCTGGAGTGTAAGCAAACGGTTTACTTTCTGTTGGACATCTCCAGCGTCCATTCTTTCTAACCCTTCTTTAGTAAACCGGACCATTCTCTCAGCCCTGCCGTTCGCAGCCGGGTGAGCCGGCGCGGTTAGGGCATGTCTTATACCGAGGGAGGCTAGGTATTGCTCAAATTGTATGCTGGTTAGCTGTGGCCCATTATCTGAGACAAGAACGTCCGGTATGCCATGGGTGGCAAAAAGGTTGTCCAGCTTTTTAATTACAGTTTCTGTTGTCGTTGATGGCATAACTTTTACTTCAAGCCAATTCGAATAGGCATCAACGACAATCAGAAAGGTATGCCCCTTGGTAGGACCCATGAAATCAATGTGTATTCTTGACCAAGGTCAAGGTCCCTTGACCAAGGTCCCTGAGGGGTTTCCCAGTCTTTAACGGGTGCTTTTGGTGGGGACGGTCTAATTGCCTGGCATTTGTTGCATGAGCTTACCCAATACTCTATGTCCTTATCAATACCCGGCCACCAAACATAACTTCTAGCAAGGCTTTTCATCTTAACCATTCCTGGGTGCCCTTCATGTAACAACCTAAATACCCTGGGTTGTAATTTGGCAGGGATTACCACCCGATCACCCCACAACAAACACCCCTTTTGGATTGAAAGTTCAGTCTGTCTGGACCGGAAAGGTTTAAAGTTTTCAGTTTTTTGATTCTCCGGCCAGCCTTTACCTACCCAGCTAGGAATGCGGGCAGTCAATGAGTCTTTCGCGGTGGCTCTGGCGACATCATAAACTGATATGGGTAGATCGGGGCAAGTCTCAATTTGTAGCGTTGTCATCGCTGGTGCCGGGTCTTCGTCGGTTGCTGGTAAGGGTGCTCTGCTCAAAGCGTCCGCATGGGAAATTTGTTTCCCTGGCCGATGTGTCAGAGTGTAGGAATAAGCTGCTAGGAACTCTGACCATCTAGTCATTCTTGGGGACAGTATATTAGGTGTTGGCTTGTTTCCCGCCAAAATCCCCATTAGCGGTTTGTGGTCTGTTATGATTTGAAAAGTCCACCCATATAAGTACTCGTGGAAGCGTTTTACTCCAGTGACAATTGCTAGAGCTTCCCTGTCCAATTGGCTGTAATTTCGCTCGGTTTTGGATAGAATCCTAGAGTAATATGCGATGGGTGCTTCTCTGCCATCAGGTAGTTGGTGGCTCAGGATGGCACCTACTTCGTATGGTGAGGCGTCGCAGGTCACTCTTAATGGCAGTGTGTTGCTAAATTGGATGAGAACGTTTGTTGATGTTAGCAAGCTTTTAATATTTTGGAAGGCTTTTTTTTCTTTGAAACCCCAAGTCTAAGTTGCCTTCTTGTCTAGCAGACAGTGTAATGGTTCTGCTATAGTGGCCTTGTTTGGCAGGAACACATTATAAAAATTAATTAGTCCTAAAAATGCTTGTAGTTCGGTTTTATTTCTTGGTTCAGGTGCGTCTTTGATTGCTTTAACTTTTTTGTCTGTAGGGTGGATACCCTCTCCGTCTATTGAGTAGCCCAGGAATTCGACGCTATTCTTAATTAAACAGCACTTTTCTCTTTTTACCTTGAGGCCAGATTCCCTAAACTTAGTTAATACTTCTTTGAGTCTTTTCCTTAATTGAGTTTCATCTCTGGCCGAGATTAGGACGTCGTCAAAATAGGGAATGACTCCTTGTATGCCATTTAGGAGGCGTTCCATCAGACTCTGGAAAACGCCAGGGGCCACGCTTACTCCAAATTGCAGCCGGTGACATTTGAATGCGCCCTTATGGTTGACTATAGTCTGTGCTTCTGCTGTTTCTGGGTCCACTGGGAGTTGTTGATCGGCTTGTGCCAAGTCGAGTTTAGCGAAAACTTTGCCTTTTCCTAGGGAATGAAGCAAATGCTGGACTACTGGCACCGGGTATGCGCTTGGTTGTAATGCGTGGTTCAGGGTAGCCTTATAGTCACCACAGATTCTAATGGACCCGTCAGGTTTTATGGGTGTGACAATAGGCGTTTCCCACTTGGCATGGTCCACAGGTTCTAACACCCCTTGGGCTATTAATTTGTCCAGCTGTTCCTCTATTTTTGCCTTTAGTGCAAAAGGAACTCGCCTGGCTTTTATTCTTCGTGGGGCTATTTGGGGGTTTAGATTGAAAGAAATGGGATTTCCCTGATACTTGCCAAGTGAGCTGTCAAAAACGTCCTGGAATTCTCGGATGAGGTCGTCTTCCCAGCCGGTTGTAGTCACTTGATCGACCCCGGTCATCCTGATGCCCAATGGCACGAACCATTCGATGCCCAGGAGGCTTGGTCTGTCTTGGTCGACTATGGTCAGCGGTAGCACCTTGACGTGACGTTTGTAGGCGACTCGGAATTGTCCCATGCTTACCACAGGGATTTGGTTTCCCTGATAGTCCTTGAGGGTTAGGTGCTTCTTCTTCAATTCTTTGGGTTTGATACCTGGGACTAGCTGTCTTATTGTGTCCCACGATACCATGGAGAGGAAGGACCCCGAGTCCACTTCCATCTTGCAGTGTTTTCCTTCGATTTTCATGATGACTTTAATTTTCTTCCCACTTTCCGTCTGAGCGCTCTGTATAATGACAGTTTGGTGTGTATTGGCTCGCTTCTCTTGTTGCCACTTTCTCTCAGCTCGTTTAGGCTCAGCTCGTGTTGGGGGAATTTCTGTGTCTCCTTGGGCTGTAGTATTTTTTGTTCCTGCAGACCTTCTCAATGTGCCCTCGTTTCTTGCAATGCCGGCAGATGGCATCGAGAAATCTGCATTCGGCTCGGGGATGGTTTCCTCCGCAGCCAGCGCATTCCCGCTAATTTCTTCTTTCGCGTTCTTTTCTGTTTGTGAGCAAACGGTGGACCTCGTCATCTTCTTCGCTCGATTCAATTGTTTCACCCAACTCTTCGTAGTGGGTTGTGGTGGCAGGCTGCTTTCTGTCTTTGGTTGGTGTTTCTTCTCTGTGTGTGTTCATCTTTTTCATGGCTACGGCAGATTTTTTCGTGGCTTCAGTGGCTGTGGCTTCCGCGATAGCTTCGGTAACGGTGATGTTGGGCTTGTTGAGTAATTTACTCTGTGTGGTCGAGTCTCTCAGGCCCAACACCACGCGATCCCTCATTGCTTCGTCAATGTTCAAAAATTCACACTCACCCCCTAATTGTCTAAGGGCAGCGATGAATTCGGCGACGGTCTCGCCCTCTCTCTGGTCTCTGCGGTAAAATTTGTGTCGCTTTATTAAGTTTGACACCATCGGAGCGTAGTGTGCTTTGAGGACTCTTTGCAATTCTGTCCACGTTAGTTGTTTAACATCCCGGGGCTTTGCAAGGGCCTTTACCATCTTGAAAACTGTTGGCCCGCAGTGCATCAGGAATACCGCTCTCTTACGTTGCTCTGAAATGTCTTCCATTTCAGTGCTCTCCAAATACATTTGGAAGCGATCAGCATAGGAATCCCAATCCTCTTCGTTGGGATTGAAGGGTGCGGGCGGTGCGTTGTTTCCAGACATCTTGGTTGTAATCTGGACTTCTTATCACCGCGTGCAGGTTTTTTCATTCAGGACGATCCCACCTTCGCAGCCAGTGTTTTGTTCGGAAAACACACGAGGTAGGCCGGGTTCCAACAACAAATACTTTATTCTTTAACTAGTCAGTAAATAGGAACACTTGGCTGAAGCCGAGGCCAGCCTTTTATACAGGCTGGCTTGCCTGCTTGCAGCCAATGGCAGTTGTTTAAATTTGCCGCCTTTTAGCAGCTCCTTGAATTGGTTCCTAGTGAACCAATCCAATGCTTATTTTATTTGACCAATCAGGTTTGCAGATTTGGAGTCACCCACTTTACATATAGAACAAGTGCATAACAATAGTCAACTGTAAGATGATCTGGGCCTAAATTACTAAGTGCAGTGGATCTTGATGTAGTAAAGGCCACAACTGCTGCACTACCTACAGTTGGGTAATGGTTCTCCTAGCCATAAGTGTCACTTCTCTGATTTGAGCAGGAATCACAAGTCCAGAAAAAATACTCCAAGTTGCGATCCATTTGAGATAATGACACTCAATCCAGAGTTAAAGATGACAAAAGTTTGGATCGTGAGACCCCATGCATCCAAAGACATTTACTCTTGCCAGGATTCAGATGAAGCCTGTTGTTCCCCATCCATGCCATGACAAACATGACAAAGCCCTGTTATTCTTTCTGATAAGTATGGAATTAAGTTCCCGGGCAAACAGGAGTTCAGAGATGGGCTGGCAATATATCTGTTATATTAAAGTAGGAACTCAATATCATTCAGTAGTGCTTCAATTGGAAGGCTTTGGTCATGGCCCAGCTGTGATACATGCAGAACTATCTTAACCAGCTACACACATACTACAAGCAAGTAATATTCCCAAAAATAACAGGTTGCATTCTTAGAAAATGTTACTGATTGAACTGTAGCTATTTATTGGGTTTTGTATTGGGCTTTTATTTGTGTAAGCCAGTGGTGGTATGCCACCAGTTCAGCCCAATTCAGCCAAACTGGTAGAAAAAATTGCAACCAGTTCAGTGGTGGGATTCATTTTTTTTTACTATTGGTTATCTGGGTGTGGCTTAGTGGGCGTGGCAGGGGAAGGATACTGTAAAATCTCCAGTCAGAGGTGGTACTCAAAATTTCTGCTACCAGTTCTCCAGAACTGGTCAGAACCTGCTGAATACCACTTCTGTAGCAGTTCAGCTGGACTGGTTGTAAAAAAAGTCTCTGACAATCAGCTAAGAGGAGAAAGAAGAGAAAAGCGCAAGATCTGCCTCCACCTGCCCTTGCACTTTTTTCTTCTTTATCCTCTCAGTTGATTGGCACTGCAGGCCTCAGGTGGTATGTGGAAAGCTGCATGCACCTTAGGTACAGGGATGGGATTCTACCAGTTCACACCTATTCACTAGAACTCATTGTTAACATTGTAAGCAGTTTGGAGAACTGGTTGTTAGAAGAAATTACTGGCCTAATCCTGTAAGGAAGACAGGAAGGAAACATTCTGGTGTTACTTACAGAAACTGCCCCTCTGTTAACCCTCACTACATTCTTGGCAGGACTAGACTTCCTGTCTCTGGAACTTCTCTGGAGTTTTTCCCCCCTCCTTTGCTGGTACTTTGCTTGTGTCGAGTGACCATTCAAAATTACAATGGCACTGAAAAAGTGACTGATGACAATTTTTCACACTTATGACTGTTGCAGCATCCCCACAGTCAGGAAAGGCCAGGCAAGGAGATGCATGCCTCGATGTGAGTGATATTCAGTTGGCCACACCCAACCAATAACATGACCACCAAGCCATGTCCACCCAGTCACATGACCACCAAGCCACAGCCACCACCTAAGCCACGCACACAGAACCAGTTGTTAAAAATTTTGAATCCCACCCCTGGTTAGGTGCACCCATGAGCAATCACCAATTGGAACAGATAGGATCCCACTGCTGGTGTAAGTGGTGTGAGTGAATTCAGTGGTCATATAAATTTTTGTAATAAATAAATAATATACTAGAACATGAAAATAGGGTGAAACAGTAAAGACAAAAGAAGAATACTTTCCTTCAGTGTCCTTTTGCTGAAGGATTTTTTAAAGGTTATTTTTTCCTCTTCAATTCTAACCTAGATGTCTTCATGTGCTTATCTCTTCATCTCTTTTTCAACCTTCTGGAAAATGAAACAAGGTCCAGGAATTTGAGGGATCTTGCAGTTTTACCTAATAGTTTTTGTAAGAGATGTCTTAGTAGTTACTGTAAAGTTCCCCCATATTATTTTTATTCACATTGTTATTGTAGCTCTCCTTGCATTCTGTAATCTACAAAAAGATGGCATTATACAGATCTTTTATTTCGCTTGTTAAAGAAGCTTAAAGCACATCCCCACAATCATATATTTTTTGTTTAAATGCTTACAAAATGTGTAGAACTAAACATGTATCGGCTTCTTGCACAAATAATGCTACTATAACTCCTCTTTTGTTTGATCTATTCCTTTTTAATAAATTGTCTTTATATTAGATTTTATTAATCTAAATAAAGTTCTGATTTCATGGAATAAAATTGATGAATATATGCAGGGAGACATAGATATTGATTTAATTATAAGTAAATGCCTAAAATCATTTCAAAGAACATGGCTTGATGTTGTATACAAGAGTAAAAGAAGGAATTGACAGGTTGCTCATAGTAACATTTTGCATTCCATGTAATCAGTCTAATAAAAAGACTAAAATGAATTTGGGGAAAATTAATCCAGCATTCTAAATGATTTTCAATTATTATGTTATGTGACATCAAGGTGGAAATTAAGATGAGAATGAAATGATTACAGAAAAATAACTGGGGCATTTAGAGGTTCAATTTAGTTTTGCAAATGTAACTCAGATTAGGAATTGATGCATTTTGAATCACAAGTTAATCAGATTTGTATATATAAAATAATTACTCCTGAACTGTAATTATAGATTTATTTTATAATGTACCTATAAGTAAAACTTAATTTCTTGACAGTGGAAGTATATAATGACAAATACCATTATATTTGTGATACTGGCTCCTTTATATTACATACATTTGCAAAGATCACAGCTATATTGTGAACATATACCAGTTTAAAGCCAATTTTACTTCCATATGACTTCTGTTCCCACTCTTTGAAAGAACATTTTTGAAATTGTATTTGTTGGGAGTTGCAATACAAAGATGGATGGGCAATAATTTTTAAAAGTAAATAAGTCTATAAGTGAATAAATAAATAATCTATATCACAATATAGTCCTCAAACTCTTCATCAGATGTTATTACAATCAATAGATGAGTTACTATGAAGCCCACCCAATTCTTTTCTCATAATTATTTACTTACTAGAAAAGTAAGTACATATCCTTATACACATAGTTAAATTTGTTTGGATAACAGAATGAAAAGAAATTATGTTTATCTGAGTACCTAACTAAGATTCAGCTCCATTACACAACCTATTTTAAACCAGTATTTTTCCCACATGGACTTTATTTCATTGGTCCAGTAATATCCTAAAAAACACAGCTAAATTAAAGTGTGTGAACTGAAGCCAATTGCTCCTAAGAGTCAAAATAGTTTTAAATTTAAATCTTAATATAACTTTAAGCTCAAATGGAGGAATGTATTTCAGTAACCAGCACATTTCTTCTTCTTTCTCACATGCATCATTAACCTGAATATCTATTTGGGTGAATCCTTCTGAGTAAATTGTTTATATGAGCTAGATGCCTGACTACCCCCGTATACTTTGGTTCAATATAAAATTTATTCATCAAATGTCATTGCTTAATTTAATTTATAATCACTGGAATTTCAAATAGGCAAATGGATGATTTGGAATGACAGAATTTAATATACAGGTGAAACTCGAAAAATTAGAATATCGTGCAAAAGTTCATTTATTTCAGTAATGCAACTTAAAAGGTGAACCTAATATATGAGATAGACTCATTACATGCAAAGCAAGATAGTTCAAGCTGTGATGTGTCATAATTGAGATGATTATGGCCTACAGCTCATGAAAACCCCAAATCCACAATCTCAGAAAATTAGAATATTGTGAAAAGGTTCAATATTCTAGGCTCAAAGTGTCCCACTCTAATCAGCTAATTAAGCCATAACACCTACAAAGGGTTCCTGAGCCTTTAAATGGTCTCTCAGTCTGATTCAGTAGGAAGCACAATCATGGGAAAGACTGTTGACCTGACAGTTGAGCAGAAAGCCATCACTGACACCCTCCATAAGGAGGGAAAGCCTCAAAAAGTAATTGAAAAAGAAGCTGGATATTCCCAAAGTGCTGCATCAAAGCACATTAATAGAAAGTTATGTGGAAGGGAAAAGTGTGGAAGAAAAAGGTGCACAAGCAGCAGGGATGACCACAGCCTGGAGAGGATTGTCAGGAAAAGGCCATTCAAAAGTGTTGGGAACCTCCACAAGGAGTAGACTGAGGCTGGAGTCAGTGCATCATCCTGGACATGGGCTTCAAATGTCAAATTCCTCTTGTCAAGCCGCTCCTGACCAACAAATAACATCAGAAGCATCTTACTTGGGCTAAAGAAAAGCAGAACTGGTCTGTTGCTCAGTGGTCCAAAGTCCTCTTTTCTGATGAGAGCAACTTTTGCATCTCATTTGGAAACCAAAGACCCAGAGTCTGGAGGAAGAATGGAGAGGCACACGCTGCAAGATGCTTGAAGTCCAGTGTGAAGTTTCCACAGTCTGTGTTGATTTGGGGAGCCATGTCATCTGCTGGTGTTGGTCCACTGTGCTTCATTAAGTCTAGGGTCAATGCAGTCTTCTATCAGGAGATTTTGGATCACTTCATGCTTCCTTCTGCAGATGAGCTTTATGGGGATGCTGACTTCATCTTCCAGCAGGACTTGGCACCTTCCCACACTGCCAAAAGCACCAAAACCTGGTTCAATTACTGTGGGATTACTGTGCTTGATTGGCCAGAAAACTCACCTGACCTGAACCCCATAATCTCTGGGGCATTGCCAAGAGAAAGATGAGAGACATGAGACTGAACAATGCAGAAGAGCTGAAGGCCGCTATTGAAGCATCCTGGTCTTCCATAACACCTCAGCAGTGCCACAGGCTGATAACTTCCATGCCATTCCGTATTGAGGCAGTATTGAGCCCAAACCAAGTACTGAGTAATATATGCATGCTTATACTTTTCAGAGGTCCAATATTGTTCTATGTACAATCCTTTTTTATTGATTGCATGTAATATTCTAATTTTCTGAGATTGTGGATTTGGGGTTTTCATGAGCTGTAAGCCATAATCATCACAATTATGACAAATCACAGCTTGAACTACCTTGCTTTGCATGTAATGAGTCTATCTCATATATTAGTTTCACCTTTTAAGTTGCATTACTGAAATAAATGAACTTTTAAATGATCTTTTGCACGATATTCTAATTTTTCAAGTTTCACCTGTAGGACTTGGCTGCATTTCATTTTCGTACTGTTGCTTATCCATCCTTCCTTCCTTCCTTCCTTCCTTTCTTCCTTTAAAAAAACAGCAGAATTATTCTTATTTTCAGATATTAAGTTCTAACCTCACCGGATTTTAAGAACCATAGATAATTTAAATTTGGCAGCATTTCAGCTGATTTGAAAATGCTAAATAAGGAAACAGCTGATTAATACTTAGGAAATTGTGGGGAAAATTCAAAGGTATACATAAAGAAAGGGAATTCGAAATAACATCTGAAAAGAAAGGTATGACAAACATTCTCTGTAATATTGTAAAAAAATAAACATTTACATGAATACTTCCTCTAGTAATAGCCCTCTGGTAAACTTTCAGATGATGGGTGTGTTCAGTGGTAGAATCCTGCAGAGAGGATTACAAAATTGAATTAAAAACAGTTATTATGGGAAAATAGAAATGGCAGTATCTTCAATTGCCTTGCTTTATATTTCATCATGCTAAGCCCAAATATAGGTCAATTCTTTTTTTAAGCTTATACTTGAATAATGTGAATGGTAGCTTTAAAACAAATAAAAGCAGTATTACCAATAGGTTCAGAATATGGTGGCATGTAAATTATACCATAAATAAATATGCTATTCCCTCAAGGATTTCCATAACCTAATTAAGTCTGAGTTACAATATTAAAAATAAGAAATGCAATTATTCATGCATTATTTTTATATACTGTTACAATTTCCATCCTGCTTTTCCATTAAAATGTCCTCAAAATATTGAATGACAACTAGAAAATGAAATAATTATTTACATCTAAAATGCTAAGCCCAGAGATCAAAAACAAAAATGCACAAATTGATTAAAAACAATCCTGTATAAGGTAATTTTAATTCTGAAAGTTTTTTTTAAAAAGTATACAGTCTAATAACAATTATATGACTGTCTTTCAATACATTAATAACCATAGAAAAGCAACTCATTTGGTTAAAATTTCTCTCTGTGGCCTGATTCCAAGTCATGGTCCAAAGAGACACCATATGGCAATGTTGCTAAATTAAACTATTTTTGCCAGTTTGGGGGATGAGAAATCTATCAAATTTTGGCATTTATGTGTAGAATTCAATATTCCTCCACATTAACAGTCTATCTCAATTACATTTTAACATTGTAAAATTGTAACATTGTTATGATGAAGTATTACTTAATTTATTTTCAAACTGTTATTAATCTTCTCAAATCTAATATTCTGTTGTATCCAATTTTAAGACATAGAACTGAAATAATTTTCAAATCAATGCATGTAGCAAACCAGCATGCTGTATGAGGATAACTTTGAATTGTGGATTGGATGAAGTAAAAGCAAGTAGACTCAAATCTGTCATTAAAAAAGAAAATAGACAACAAAATACAATAGCAAGCTACCATACTAATTTTGCACTACTGGGAAAAATTTGTTTGTTTGTTTCCTTGTATAAGTCCTGGTCCATATTTCATATCTTTAGATTAACTACTAAAGTTCAGTTTTCAGAACTATGTGTTTAACAATTTGAATTCACACATATATCCAATGATTGAAAATGTTTCTCTGGTATAAAGATATATAGTTTTCTAGAATATCACCAGCAAAACACTTTCCACTGAATGAGTTTATAATTGGGGCTTAATTGGGGCTCAGTTGACATACATGGAATTAGTACCAAATTCATGCAGTGATGTGGGGCTAAATGACATTACCAAAGTGTGAAATAATTTATTTTTAATTTTACAACTATTCTGAAGAACATATACATGGGGAGCCAAGTAAAAATGAAAATAAAAGAACAGATGCAGAAAAGGAAGAAAACTAATGCATCTTGAATCTTATTCATTGGCATTTATTATAAAGCAGAATTCTTAACTTCAGTCAAGTGAAAGGAAAGCCAGGTGAAATATCCTTTGTGAATGAAGTGTTGATTTTACAATGGAAGTAATCTACCTACAAAAAGAAAAAAAAAACTTATGTAAAAACATTCTCTTCTAATACATTTGAATTATCCCAGGGTGACAGACATTTTTCCCCAGATAATGTACAATAGAAAATCAAGTGAAAACAAAATCTACTGAGTTCTCACTGTTTTAAGCAACATTTCCAGGTTTCCCTCTGTCAAAACTTTAGTTGGAAAAATAGGCATATTTTCCAAGAGGAATTTGAGCAAAAGACCTTTTCCTTACTTCTGTAATGCAGAAACTCGGACAATCTCACTTCCATATCAGTTTTCAGTTTCCTCATCTTGGTTCACACAAGGGAGGCTAAAGCCCCTGTCACACTGCAGCAACGGATGGAAAGAGGATGTAAAACGGAAAGAAACACTTGTCATCCGTTGATTAACACGATGCATCCGTTCTGTACTCATTGCATACGTTTTGCTTCCTCTCTATCCACCCAGCATCCGTTTATTGATGTTTCATCCACTCAGAAAGTTTTGAGCTGCTCAAAACTTTTGAGCGGAAAATGTATCCAATTCGTCAATTCTGCATTCGCTAGGCATCCATTCTGCATCTGTTATGCATCCGTTACGCATCCACTATATCCGCTAGGCATCCGTTCCGCATCCGCGCAACTCCATCCGCTCCAGCGGTAAACGGATGCAGGGAGGAAGCAGAACGGACGCGGAACGGATGCAGAACGGAAACAAAGCATGTAAAATGGAAAAAACGTTCGCAGAGGGGACCTATCTCGGATATTAAGGATGTCTAGAGGATGCCTAGAGGATGCAAAAGGAAACCTAGGGGAAAACCTATACTGCCTATAAAAAGGGGGAGCAACTCATCTGGATCTCACTTTCAGAAAAGCAGCCTTGCGGTGCAGACGTCTGCAGCCTTCATCTGACTCTTCCTCTTCCACAGCATCCAGTCATGTCCACCGTGGATTGTAACAAAGTCCTTTTGGCAGCCACCATCCTTCTGCAACAGTGCGAAGCCATCTACAGGCTCTGTGAACTCTACTACGGGAAGAAAAAGAGGCGGCCAAGAAGTGTCTGGGTACGAAGACGGTTCACCAGAAGAGCAGAGGACGGACTGTACAACAAGCTGATGGTGGAGCTCAGGAACAAAGACACTCGGGCATTCCAGAAATTCATGAGGATGCCTCGAGCAATGTTTGACGAACTTGTGCAGCGGCTGACATCCAGGTTGACCAAGACAAACACCAACTTCCAGCCCAGCCTGGAACCTGGGCTCAAGGTGGCACTCACTCTGTGCCACCTGGCCTCAGGGACCACCTACAGGAGCATGCAGTAAGGCTGGAGGGTGCCACACAACACCATCAGCATTGTGGTCAGAGAAGTGGTGCAGGCCATCATCGAAGAATACAAGGAGGAGCTCCTCCAGTGCCCCTCCATTGAAGAAGGATGGAAGAAAGTTGCAGAGCAGTGGTATCAGAGGTGGAACTTCCCACACACCGTTGGAGCCATCGATGGCAAGCACGTGGCCTGCAAAGCACCAACCAACTCAGGGTCCTCTTATCACAACTACAAGGGCTTCTTCAGCATCACCCTCTTCGCCATGGTCGATGCTGACTACAAGTACATGTACATCGATACTTCAGGCAACGGCTCATCTTCAAATGCCCAAGTATACAACGCCAGTCACCTCAAGGAGGGGCTGGAATGCAACCTCATCGTGGGCTTCCCAGATCCAGACCCCCTGCCCAACGACACGCAAGATGTGCCCTACTTCATTGTGGGGGATGACGCCTTCTCCCTCAGAACCTACCTCATGAAGCCATACACTTCCAGACTGTTGACCCGTGAAGAGAGGATCTTCAACTACAGACTGTCCAGGGCAAGGCGGGTGGTGGAGAATGCCTTTGGCATCCTGGCCAACAGGTTCCAGGTACTTCTCACCACCATGCAGCATCACCCAGAGACCATGAGGAGGATCATGGAAGCTTGCTGCATCCTGCACAATCTCATGCGCACCCGCTACCCAGTCTTTGCAGAACAGGCTTGTGGACCTCCAACAAGGCAATGGGGACATGAAGGCTGGGGAATGGAGGCAAGGGCGAAACCTGATAGACACTGAGGATGGGCAAGGCCCCAACAGAGCCTCACGGGAAGGGAAGAAGCAGCGCAACCTCCTGAAACACTGGTGCAACTCCCCAGCTGGTGCAGTGGAGTGGCAAGATAGGATGATAGATGATTAATGGATGCTTCCTTCAGCCTGTCTCATCACATGGATGAGATTGGGCCATGTATGTTGGGTGGGCCTACAATGAACAGGGCGTTTAATAAAGAGTTGTGTTTATGTTGACATGTGTGGATGATTGATTACATTATTATTGATAATAAAGGGCCATAGGTGTGGCACCTGGGAGGGTGGACCATCCCGTCCCACTATGCTTACACTGGAGGCTTATCTATCCCACTGCTATCCTTACCCATCCCACAGCTATTACCCATACCACAGGTATCCCTGCCCATCCCACTGCTATCTTAACCCATCCCACAAGCATGCAAAGGCTTGAACCAATTCTAAAAGTTTCCAGCAAGACTTTATTAAAAAAAAGAAATGAAGCAAGTGTGTGAATCAAAAATAGACTTTATTAACAACAAGCTATAAAACAAAAATGAGTCTCTGGCATTCCTCTTGATCGCTTAGTCTCAGGGGTGAAGGGTCCAGGTGCTGTGGAGGTTGCTGGTGCTGGAGTGCTTGTCATCAGCTCCTCCAGAAGCAGAAGCAGCAGAAGCCCCAGCCCCAGAAGAGCAAGCCTGTGCTGCAGAAGCCCCAGCAGAACCAGAGTGAGGGCCAGGGGGCGGGATGGTAGCCCTGTCCCTCTTGCAAGGGCTGGCAGCAGATGGCTGAGGCTTGCTGTGCTTCAGCATGGTTGTGGGGTTGCTGGGACCAAGGCTTGCAGGGAGGCAGGCACCAAGGCTGGCAGGAAGGCTGGCAGGAAGACAGGCACCAAGGATGTCAGGAAGGCTGGCTGGCAGGCAGGCAGGCACCAAGGCTTGCAGGAAGGCTGGCACCAAGGCTGGCAGGAAGGCTGGCAGGGAGGCATGCACCAAGGCTGGCAGGCAGACATGAACCAAGGCTTGCAGGAAGGCATGCAGCAAGGCTGGCAGGTAGACTGGCAGCAAGGCTGGCAGGCAGGCAGCCAGCAAGGCTGGCAGGGAGGCAGGCAGACAGCAAGGCTGGCAGGCAGGCATGCAGGCAGGGCAGGCAAGGCTGTCAATCCGTCCGGCAGCAGGTCTTTCCTCTGATGGTGACCTGCTTCCGAGCTGCTTCCCTTATATCCGCGGGGCTTACGCAATGCATCCTCTCCGCATGTGCAATTAACGCTAGACATCCGTTAGGCTTTCACTGTGCATCCACTAGGCTTCCGCTCTGCATCTGCTTCATCCGCTGTGCATCCACTGTGCATCCGCTTCATCTGTTCCACATCCATTTTGCTGAGGCCCCCCAGTAGCCTAGTGGATGTGCCATCCGCTCCCATCCGCTTCCATCCACTGGGCTTCCATTCCGCATCTGCTTTCCATCCACCCTGCGTCCTCCCCACGTCCCTTCCTTTCCGTGTTATCCGCTCCGGTTGTGCAAATTTTCACCCCTTCTGAGAGCGGATAACAACGGATGGAACATTTTTCTCGTCCGTTGTGTCCTTTTTACTCACGTTTTGCATCCGTTGGGCAGTGTGACAGGGCCTTAAGATGTAGCATGGAACATGAAATACTAGGTAAGCAATCTTTAAGTAAATAGGTTTTCACTTAACACTGGAGTGTGTATATTGACTACTGATATTAGTAGTCAAGAAGATGATGAAGATAAGTGGGACAGGACATATCAAAAGAGGGTGAGGATAGAATCCTTTTAATTTATTTTTTAAGGAGAGGTTTTGGAATTTCATTGTCTAAATTTCATTTTGCCTACTTATGCATTTTTAAACTCGAAATAAATGCCAGCCATGCCACCACTTTTCATTAATGAGATCAAAAATGGGTTTGCAAAGTAAATATCTGGAAAGTACATGCCTAGGTTTTACTGCATTTATTCCTAAGCGAGATTCTGTACTTGGAATTTCTATGGGAATAGTTAGTTCTTATTTTATTTTTTTGTTTGTTTTTGCAGTCATAATTTTATCTGAGTGTGAGAAAGTTATTCTGCTTCACCCAGTATATCTCATGTTATAAGGATATGTCATAATCGCTGCCATAAGTTCCTTTAAGGAAAAGCTGTATATAATTAGATGTCATTAGTAACAATTTAAGTCATCTCTTTGTGCTCAGTTTCATTAACCCAGCTCCATGGTAACATCCATTGGATATAAATCACATAATGGTTAAAGTTAACCCTGTGATCCTCACATTTATTGATTTATTGGATTTGTAAGGCCTTGAAATCATTATATAATTTGAAAAATGAAAGATTTTAATAAGGTTGTGGTAGTGAATATCTGGGATAATTTACATATATGGTGTCTTGAGTTCCAGGAAAAGAATTGGAAAAATATTGGTTATAAATACAACATAATTCAGCACAGAAAATCTACTGGAAGAAGCCTCAAAGTAAGCAATTCCAATTCCCTTAAAAGGGTACAATCCTGAAGATATTGACTGCCTCCCGCCTCCCCATATATAACATCTAAAAATTATCCAACATGCTCTTTACAGAAAACAAACATTACAGA
Organism: Laticauda colubrina; assembly: GCA_015471245.1. NCBI lineage: Eukaryota > Metazoa > Chordata > Lepidosauria > Squamata > Elapidae > Laticauda > Laticauda colubrina. The sequence goes on along the minus strand of BLBF01000018.1, from coordinate 57,030,165 downwards.
AAATGTAACTGTAGAGAAAAATATCGTTGAGTAAAGATGCATAAAGTAATTGCCTCAGAAAACTCAAGCAATCTAAATAAGGTCAAAAGATCTGAACTGGAGCAGAACAAGGAGATAAATTCTCAGTTTAGTCTAGGGGTTTGTGTTTTTAAATTCATTGGGGCTTACAAGGTATGTATGTACAGAATTGTGGCATTGGAGCCAACAAATAGAAAAAAGTGTAGAATCACTTTAAGATATTCTGTATCTCTTTTACTAAAGCCCCTGTCCCACTGCACTAACGGATGCAAAGAGGATGTAAAACGGTAAAAAAAACTTGCCATCCGTTGGAAAACGCTATGCATCCGTTGTGTACTCACTGCATACATGTTTCATATGCTCTGTTCCTGGAGCATCCATCCACTGATATCTCATTCACGCAAGAAGTTTTGAGCTGCACAAAACTTTGTGAGCAGATGAACTTTCCGCCGCGTATGATGTACATCCACAGCATATACGGACAACAAACGTTCTATGTCTGTTATCATCCATTAAACGTCCGCTGTATCCTCTCTGCATCCTCTGGCCATCCCCTCAACTCACATCCGCTGCAGCTGAAAATGGAAAGAGGGAGGAAACAAAAGGTACACGGAATGTCTACACAGCGTTAGTAGCACAGAAATAGAAAGGATGTAAGAGTATGCATCTCGTAGAAAAGTATTCAAAAGGGACAAAATGTTTGTATCTGGGATGTATCTCGGATATTATGGATGTCTGCAGTATGTCTAGAGGATATAGAAGGACATCTAGCGGACTACCGATATTTCCTATAAAAGGGGGGGAGAAATCATCTGGATCTCAGTATGAGTCCCGCAGCCATGGTGTACAGACCTCTTCACCCTTGGTCTTGGTTTTCCACATCATCAATTGTTCTCCACCATGGTTCATGACACAGTCTGCATGGTAGCTGCGATCATTCATCACCAGAACCAAAACCTGTTCACACTGTTTCACCTTTTATACAGAAGGAGAAGAAGGAGACGTCCAAGAGCTGTATGGGTCTGAGGATGGATCATGAGAAGAATGGAGTTTGGACTCTATGACCAGTTGATGGTGGAACTGAGGAATGAAGACCCTCGTGCATTCCAGAACTTCATGAGGATGCCACCAGCCATGTTTAACAAAGTTGTACAGCGTCTGAGACCCAGGTTGACCAAGCCTAGCACCAACCTCCATGCCAACCTGGACCCTGGACTGAAGTTGGCTCTGACTCTGCACCACCTGGCCTCTGGAACCACATAAAGAAATATGCAGTATGCGTGGAGGGTGCCACACACAACAGCATCAGCAAAGTGGTCAGAGAAGTAGTGCAGGCCATCATTGAAGAATAAGTGGAGGAGCTCCACAAGTGCCCCACCACTGAACAAGGCTGGAGGAAATTTGCAGAACAGTGGTATCAGAGGTGGAACTTTCCCCACACCGTTGGAGCCATAGATGGGAAGCACGTGGCCTGCAAAGCTCCATTATTTCAACTACAAGGGCTTCTTCAGTATCATCCTCTTTGCCATGGTTGATGCTGACTACAAGTTCATGTACATCAATGCTTCAGGCAATGGGTCAGCTTCAGATGGCCAGGTTCACAATGCTAGTGATCTCAAGGATGGGCTGGAACACAACCTCATCATGGGTTTTCCAGATCCAGACCCCCTACCCAATGACACACAAGATGTACCCTACTTCATCATTGGTGATGACACCTTCTCCCTCAGAACTACCTCATGAACCCATACAGTTCAAGATACCTCACCCGTGAAGAGAAGATCTTCAACTACAGGCTGTCCCGGGCAAGATGGGTGGTGGAGAATGCCTTTGGCATCCTGGCCAACAGGTTCAGATACTTCTCACCACCATGCAGCATGAGGTACATACTATGAGGAGCATCGTGGAAGCTTGCTGCATCCTGCACAATCTCATGCACACCCACTACCCAGTGTTGCAGAACAGACTTGTGGACCATCAACAAGGGAATGTGACATGGAGCCTGGTGAATGGAGGCAAGGACGAAACCTGATAGACACTGTGGATGTGCAAGGCCCCAACAGAGCTTCATGTGAAGGGAAGAAGCAGCGCAACCTACTGAGACATTGGTGCAACTCCCCAGCTGGAGCAGTGGAGTGGCAAGACAGGATGATAGATGATTAATGGATGCTTCCTTGAGCCTGTCGCATAACATTGATGAGATTGTGCCATGTATGTTGAATGGTCCTACAATGAATAGGGCATTAATAAAGAGCTTTGTTTATTTTGAAATGTGTTGATCAATGAATAAATTGTTATCGATAATAAAGGTCCATATGTGTGGCAGCTGAGATGGTGGACCATACAGTCCCACTATGCTTGCACTGGAGGTTTATCTATCCCACAACTATCCTTATCTATCCCACAAGCATGCAAAGCCTGAACCATTTGTTAAAAGTTTTCACCAACACTTCACTAAGGTAAAAAAATGAACCAAGTTTCTTAAGCAAAGATAACCTTTAATAACTTTCTTAGGTAACCTTTATCACTCTATTAAATAAGCCAAATGAACCAATTGAACTGAATTAAGTGTGTTAAGCAAATATAACCTTTATTAACTTTCTTTAGTAAACTGTATGACTTTATTAAATAACCAAAATTAACCAAGTAAAGTGTCTTAAGCAAAGATAAAGTTAACAAGTAAACAACTCAGTCTCTGGCACTATTCTCAGTCACTCTGAGTCATGTCCATGGTCTCAGCTGTTAAGTGGGCAGGGACTGTGGAGGTGGCTGTGGCTTGAGTGCTGGTCTGAGGCGCCATTGGGGTGCTTGGCCCCGAGAATACAACAGGGGATGGTATGTTCAGGAAGCTCTCAGAGAGCTGACTTAGTCCCGTGAGGTTGAGAGTCCCTTCATCAAGTACCTGAGATGTGAGGCACAAGACTGATGACAGATTGTCCGTTGACAGGCTTGGCTGTGGGGTGGAAGAAGGAGGAGTGTAGTGGGGCTGTCTGGTCTGCAGCTGCGTGAGGTGTGGCGTCTGTGGTGTGCGATGAACCTGGGCCTGGACTGGGAATGTCTGTTTTTGCTGTGGGAAGTCCTGGTAGTCGTAACCTTGGTAGGTGAGAGGCTGTTGAAAGCTGTGGAACGGCTGTGACATCACCTGGGGTGGAGGAGCAGACCTGGACTGGGTTGGAGCAGCTTCAGCTGGGCCTTGAGGGTTGTGCAGAAGTGCTGTTACCTTCTCCTTCATCACCTGGTACTCGGCCTCGGGCAGGTCCCTTAGGGTCTGGCTCATGTAGATGATGAAGGTGTGGCAGCCCGAGGATCCTCTGTCCAAGTGGACCAGCTGAGAGAGATGCTCTGTGCTGGTCTTCATTGTGTCCCTGATCTCCAACAGGACACTGTGGTTCTGGCCCTCCAGTATGCCTCTCTGGAGCTGGGTGTGGGTGTGGGTGTTGGTTGGTCTCTGGTGGCTGCTGCTTCTTCCTCCATTTGTGACAGGGGATCCTCCAAGTCCGCCAGCATGGGGAGTGCAGCTGTCGGGGGGGTCTCTGCCATGGAGCCCTCTGAAGACACCTGCCTGGACAGGCTCACTGGCTCCTGGCTGGAAGAGGACTGGCTGTCTGTGGGCTGTCTGAGGGAGAGGGGTATCAGAGGGGCTGCTCCTCGGTGGTGGACCTCACCCTCCAGGAAACTGCACTTGGCCATGACGTATATCTCACGGTCAGTGAGCTTGACAGTGGCCTGCCTGGATTTTTTGAGGTGTAGCTTGCCATACCAGGTGTGCATGTGTTTCCACCATCCCAGGAGTACATTAGCAATGTACCCCAGCCTCTCTGCCTTGTCTCTCCAAGCTGCCTACTTCTTCTTGGTGTCACAATAGAGTCTGTGGCCCTTTCTCCAGAGGTACTCGTTCTCCCTCAGCCATTCCAGCACCTCATTCTCATGGTCCTCGGAAACGGTGTACTGTTTCCTCTCTCCCTTCTCCTTCCCTTGACTCTTCCTCCCTCTGGCAGGGCCTTGAGCAGCAGGGCCTTCAGGGGCTTGAGCAGCAGGGCCTTCAGGGGCTTGAGCAGCAGGGCCTTCAGCAGCAGGCTTTTAGGGTCTTGGGGCTGGTCCACCACAGCAGCAGGAGAAGCAGCAGCAGCAACAGTAGCAGCAGCAGCAGTAGCAGTAGCAGTAGCAGCACCAGCACTAGCAGCACCGGAAGCACCAGCAGCACCAGCAGCAGCAAGTTCAGAGTCAGTGCCAGGGGGTGGGATGCTGGTTCTGTCCTTCTTGCCAGGGCTGGTACCAGTAGGCACGGGCTTCCTCTTCTTGCTGACTGACGAACCTTGAAGATGTATGTGGCAGCACGTCTTTCCTCTGAAAGCTGACTGCATGTGTGCTGCATCCTTTTATATCCATGGAGCTGATGCAATTTATACTCCCTGTATGCACAGTGAATGCTTTGCATCTGCTATACATCCATGCAGCATCCGCTTTGCTTCCTATAGGCATCCATGATGCATCCGCGTCATCCACTACGTATCCACCCCTTCCACTATGCGTCTGCTTCGCAATTCTCCCCCGGAAGCCCTTTGGAGGTGTCATCCGCTTCCATCCACTGACATCTGCTAGGATTCCTATGAACATCCATTTAACATCCCCGCTACGTACTACCCCTGTCCGTTCTTTTCTGTTCTGTTTATGCAAATTTTCACCACTTTTTGGAGTGGATGATAACTGATGGAGCCACCACCGAAATTTTGCTCATCTGCTGTGTCCTTTCTGCATACGTTTTGTGTCTGTTGGCCAGTGGGACCGAGCCTTAAGCAAGACTTTCCCAACCATATACACTTTTCTACTCTTCCCATCATTGTATGAACAGAAAATGACCTACATACAGAGAAGGCCATTCTTTATCCCATTATATGGAACTCTTTGATAGAAGGGACTGTAATATATCCTGCCTCCCCATTCTGGAAAGACAGTTCTTCAAATAACCTGGTCCAAAGCATATACAGTTTTAAAGGTGACAATACATGGAAGAAAATTGATAACAATGCAAGAGAAGTGACATGCATATATATTTGTATATGTATATGGGTGCTCCAGGCTAAGCTGACAGGTGGGCCCTCCTTCCCGGCAGGCAAAGCTCTCACCAAGGCAGTGAGCGCCTCCCTGCAGGACCCTCCACTCATCCTGCCAGGGCTGTGCAGAGCCAGGAAAGTGAGTCGTGGGTGCATGCGTACCTCCTCCTGCCCCTGGTTCCCAAATCTCACCCGGGTGAGCAGCGCTTCGCTTGCTCTGCAAAGCCGCGGCTTCCTCACCTCTCAGCAAGCAGGAGGAACCAGCTGCATCCTCCTCCTCCTCAGCCGCAGTGCAGACATTGACCTTGCAGGGAGAGATAGAGAGGGAGGGAGAGATCCTCTCGGGCAAGTGCCTTCCCTTGGAAGGCGGCGACGGGAGCGCCTGAAGCCAAGTGTCTCCTCAGGGCTCTGGTTGCAGGGAGGAGCCTTGACTGGCCGCACGTGGCTGCGCCAAATGCCACTGCATTGCTCAAACAACGTGGCAGCAAGGGAGAAGGGAAAGCAATGGTGGCAGTAGGTCTCCCAAACATCCAAGCTGTCACTGCCTGCCCACCCAAGGATGGAAGAGGGGGGAATTAAGTCACCCCCCAAAAGACGGCCTAGCCGTTTTTTCGGGGATCAATAAAAAATAAGGCCCGACCTTATTATGTGAGAAACATGGTATGTATATATATATATGTGTGTGTGCTGTTTAGCTTCCTTCGGGTATTATCCCACGTCATTGTAGTTCTGTTAAAGTTGTAGCAACGTTTCAGCAGAATCCCATCTGCCATCCTCAGGCTTCTGTATAGAGTTAGTTCCTGGTTTCAAATTTGAGGCTGGTCCATTCTGATTGGTTGGGAGCCTGGATCTGTATTCATTGGACTTGGAGTTTGATTGATTGGTGTTTCTGGTTTCTTCTGTCTGTTTTGTGGCTTTGATTGGCTGGCAACACTCTGTTCTTGTGTTGGATGCTTTCAGTGCAGCTTGGCTCCATGTGAAGGGACGGCTGCTCTTCATTAGCAAGCTGCTATTCATTAGCAAGCTGGGTTTCACCTGGGTGCCTGGTGGGGGGGGTGTTTCGATTGGAGCTATCAGAGGGAGTCTGTTTTTGCCCAGGTGTTTGCCTGGCTTGTGGCATGGAGATCTTTCTATTTGAGAGTGCAGGCTTCCAAATGATTGACAGTCTGGTGGAATCATCTCTTCTATTCATGCTGTCAGGTCTTTTTTCAATCTCTATGGCTTCTCTGATGATTCTGTGGCTGGGGTTTTCTATAGTGGCCAGGGTTTTAGTGCCATTGAAGTTGATGTTGTGACCTGTGGTTTTCATGTGTTGGACTAGTGAGGAGGTGTGTTCCAGCTTTTTTACTGCATTTTTGTGTTCATCTAGGCGGGTACTTATTCTTCTATTGGTCTGTCCAATGTATGTGGCCGGGCATGATGTACAGGGAATTTCGTATATGCCTTGGTTTTCCAGGTCAATTTTGTCTTTGGGGTTCCTTAGGATGGCTGCTATTTTTTTGTCTGTTTTGAAGACAGTCTTGATGTGATGCCTGTGTAGTATCTTACTGATTTTATCTGTGGTACCTCTTATGTAGGGCAGGACAGCTGTTCCATATATCTGTTGATCTTCTAGGTCTCTGTTATGTCTTGGTGTGTTTTTGTGGATCAGGTTGGTGATTTTGTTTTTGTGGAAGCCATTGGCTGTCAATACTTCAGTCAGGGTGCATAGTTCAGTCTTTATATGTGTCTTATCTGCCAGGCGTTTGGTTCTGGTAATTAGTGTTTTTGCTACGGAATTTATCTGTGCTGGGTGGTGGTGGGATTGGGTGTTGAGGTAGCGGTTGGTGTGTGTTTTCTTTTGGTATATGGTGTGTCCCAGTGTGCCATCTGTTCTTTTGTAGATTAGTACATCTAGGAATGGTAGTTGTTTGTTTATTTCCGTTTCCATGGTGAACTTGATTTTGGGGTGTGTGTTGTTTAGGTGTGTTAGGAAATTGTTTAGGTTTTCTTTTCCATGGGGCCAAATCACAAATGTGTCATCGATGTATCTTAGCCATAGTTTGGGTTTGTGGGTGGCATTAGCCAGGGCTCTGGATTCGAATTCTTCCATGAACAGGTTTGCAATGACGGGTGACAGTGGTGATCCCATAGGGGCTCCTTCAATTTGCTTGTATCTTTGTCCTTTGTATATGAAATAAGTGTTGGTTAGGCAGTGTTCTGTTAGTTCCATGAGGTCTTTAGCTGGTTGGTATTTATTTTTGATGATTTCAAGAGTTTCTTTTATTGGGACTTGAGTGAGTAGTGAAACCACGTCGAAACTTACAAGCAGATCTTCTTGTTCTACGTGTAGATCTTTGACCATTTCTAAGAAGTGGTATGAGTTTTGTACATATGAAGCTGCGGTTTCAGCATGGGGCTGTAGTTGTTTTGCTAAGTATTTAGCTAGGTTTTGTAATGGTGCTCCTATGGAGCTGACTATGGGTCTGAGAGGTATGCCTTCTTTGTGTATTTTTGGGAGGCCGTATAATTTGGGGCATCTAGAAGATTTTTCTCTTGGGATGATCGTCTGTTGGATTTCTTTGCTTATGTGGCTGATTATAATTTTCTTCTTGGTTGATTTTTCTAGATATGTGGTTGGGTCTGTGTTTATAGGTTTGTATGTGGAGTCTTGGAGTAGGTCTGTTAATTTTGTTTCATAGTCTTTTCTGTCCATTACTACTGTGGCATTTCCTTTGTCTGCTGGGAGTATTATTATGCTATTATCATTTTTCAGGGTTTGTAACGCTCTGAATTCATCTTTTTGCAAACCCTGAAAAATGATAATAGCATAATAATACTCCCAGCGGACAAAGGAAATGCCACTGCAATCAAGGGATAACTGTTAGAGGGCTTATTGGTATAGGGAGATGCATAACTAATGTATAACTTATATACAACCTGCAGTTGTTCAAAACTGGGCATGAGTGCTAATTGCTCCTTGAGCAGATATTATGAGTCCCAGGAGAATCCCTGGATTATGTATTATCTGGGATAGTGCAACCCTATCCTAAGCCAAAGTTAGCAATTCTCTATAAACCAAAGAACTCCCAAAGCCAGTGCCATTCCATCTTGTCAGGGTCCAATTTCAGTTCATTGCTCCCCAGCCCTTAATAGCCTCTAGGTATTGCAAGAAGGGGGCTATGGCATTGCTTAATTCACCATGGACATACTAATGATATCTTACCCTGTGGTATAGAGCATCTGACCCACTGGCTTCAAATATGTCAAACAGAAGTGGAGATGTTGCCAAAACAAAGTAGTTGACTGAAAGACTAAAATAATTCTAAGCGGATAAGTTTATTCCATGAAATTTTTGCAAATCTTTATTATATAGATAATAAAATCATATATCACCATGGTGGTTCTATTTCAGTATTAAAAGCAAATATTCAAGATTTCATGCCTTTGTGGGTATTAACATGTCTTTTTTATTTTTTATATTTCATCAAATATTTTTTTCTTTTATGATATTTCAAATATTTGATTATTTTTATGGTTTCTAAATCATATTTTATGATTTCTTATTTTGATCTATCTCTTCTTGTTTCTCATTTTCTGGGATATTTTAGAGATCTTCCTGAAGGAGATGTTCTCATACAATGGGTTTACAAAAAGCTGTGTTGCCAAGTAATTTTATGACTGGTTATATATATAATTACCTAGTCCAAGAGAAATTGGTTTAATTTTTAAATAAAAAAGTTAGGGGATATGATAGACATCTATAAAATCAAGAGTAATAGGAAGTAAATTTATTCTCTCTCATGTAGTACTTGAACTTCATTTAATGAGCTTTAGAAATACACAATTCTTTTGAAATTTCTCACTACTAGATTTTTAAAGTCTAAATGGAGGCCACTTTAGGCTTTGGAAAGAGGAATAATTCTTCCTGTCTTTGGGAATAGAAGAGAAAATATTTACTAGAACAAGTACAGTAGTGAAACAGTGGTAGGAGTCAATTTTTTTTACTGCTGGTTCTGTGGGAATGGCTTGGTGGGCATGGCAGGGGAAGGATACTGTAAAATCTCCAGTCAGAGGTAGTATTTGCTGGCTCTCTGAACTACTCAAAATTTCTACTACTGGTTCTCCAGAACTGGTCAGAACCTGCTGAATACTACCTCTGTTGTGAAACCATAACCTGGATGATTGACAATCTCCATAGGTATTTGGTTCATTAAATGGTTACTATGTTGAGCAACTATTCTCCAGAATGAAAACTAATAATACTCATTTTTGATATCCTATCTCCAAGATAGTCTCTATTACCTTCAGATTATTTTGATTTGGTTTTTCCTTAGCAGGTGGGTACACTTTCAAATAGAATATTAAACTGAAGCCCACCCACTTGCCCATCTTCTAAGAAAGCTTCTGGGACTTTATTCTTATTTTCCAGAAAATAAAGAGTACCAGAGAAGAGTGGTGCGAGAGATTTGTGCTTTGATGTGTAAGCAAACTAGTTTCCTATTTATTTTTAATAAAAAGAATACATAACAAAATTAAATAACAGCTTGAAGGAAGAAGCTAGCATGTTTCCACACAAAAGCACCACCCTATAGTAATATGGTACCTATTTGCCAACATTTGGAGCAGTAACAGCAGCTAAACTATTCCTGAGAGTATCTCTTTGGAAACAATTATCCTTTCTTAATATCAAATGAATTAGATATTTGCCTTGCTTTGTTTGCAATTACCATGTATCATTTGTAAAAGGAAAGCCTTATAACGCCAATTTGTCGGACTGTTTAGAATGTTTTGAAAAACAGATATTTCTATTAATCAAAGTACAGAACAATATGTGTAATTATGGCAGAGATTCGGTGATACTTTATAGTAATATTTTACACTGATCATAATATTATAGTGCATTTATTAGTCAATCAGTGACAACTGATAAGTATAAAATATAAGGTAGATCTTTTTAAAGCTTTTTTTCATAATTTGTATAATGAGTTTACTTGGAGTAATCTTGTCTATGCTTTAAAGTGTTGTTTAATTTAAACATTTTTTTCTAAAATAGGAACGTATTAAAGTTTTAGAAAATGAAAAGTACTTAACAAATAAAAAATGAATTATATAGGATTAGCAAGAAGAGAAAGAAATTGCATATCTCTTCATCTTACATTATGATTCAAAATCCTATTTCTTACATTATGAACCTATATATTTTCATGAGCAAAAAATCTAAGGTGCAAACTACCATAGAGAAAGAAAATAGATTTTCAGATTAGATTAGAAGCAAAACATAGGAAAGTTTTTAAAAAGTCAACTAGCAAGCCAAAGAGATAATCTGGTCTACTGAAACTAACAACAATAATTTATTGATTATACTCAGTGCACACAAACATACACTTCAGCACCAGTTAAATTGAAATAATATATACAGTATATCTTTATTTAAGTGCATGTGTTCAAAGTATCATGGTAGATTCAAAGTTACAAGTAAAATTATTTTCCTAGTTCTCTAAATATCAGATCAAATTCTGTCTTAACATTTATGTCTTTCAAGTAAAATCAGAAACACGCAGGAAGTCTAGAAATTAGGTCTAAGGTGGTCAAAAATGTCATTTGATTGTGTTTTAAAGCAAAAGCCAGCTGATTTATGTACCATAAATTAATATGCAGATTGAACATGTACTGTATATACATGTTCAGTCTCACATTGTAAGTCGTAAATCCAGCTACTTCTCAAATATATGTAAAAGAAAGGGATATGCAATAGTTAAATAATGAGAAAAAGAAAAATGCATAATAATTCTCTGGAGTGATAATATAAGGAATTGAAAATTGGTGGCACCAGCTAATGGTTACAAACAGAGTCATCATTGTTAGTTCTATCACTGCAGGTAGCAGTTCAAATATAATTTTTTTGTTAAACATAAAAGCTACATTTAATATGCAGAAGTTTTTGTTTTGCAGTGATATAGTAGCATCCAAGGAATTATGAAAGATATCTTCAAGTCCACTGCAATGATCCGTCTAGTTCAGCACACTATTTCTCACATAATTAATCAGATACCTCAAGAAAGATGAAAACATTATGGGAACCTAAACCAACTATTTGAAAAGAAGGAAATATATCATACCAATGGGAAGTCCCACATGTACTGAACATTTGTCTGTGGATATTTTCAGTCATCTAGGTTATGGTTGTCCCAAAAGTGCTTTTTCCAAAGGCAACTGGACTTTCTTGTTGTTCTTTGAAGACATTTCGCTTCCCATCCAAGAAGTTCAGAAGAAGATTCTTGGCTGAGAAGTGAAACATTTTCAATTAAAAAACAAGGAAGTCCAGTTGCCTCTTGAAAAAGTATCTTTGAGACAATCATCCGGGAAAGAAGCAGCGATAGGGAATTTTTCTGCATTATTAAACAAAAAAAAAATCAGTGCCAATTGCCAGAAGAATACCCAAAAGAAACAGGTTCTAGCCCATCCATTTGGCCTGAACTTTTCAAAAAGCCTATAACAAATCCACCTTCCTTGATTAAAACATGGGAGCTGGTTGAGATGAGAGGCCTTCCCATCTAGTACCCCTCCTTCTCTGAAGTGTGCTTCATCTAGAAGACACTTTTACTACCTCCCTCTTTGCTTTCCACAAGGCTATGAAAATATTTTGATTCTATCATGTGTCCATCTGACTGAATTATTAATTGTGGGTATTCTGTCTTTTTAATGTTTTGTGGTGATTTGGCTTTACTCATTTTGTTTGCTTCTGTGTTCTTTTGTTCATGCTAGCCAAATTCTCACAAATGAACAGTTTACCAAAAAATGGAAAACACACAAACATGAATAGCTCATTATTGGGCATGTATGACTTGGTTTTCTTTTTGTGTAATTCTTTGTGTCATTACATATTGCATACCATGGTGGCACAATAGTGCAGGCTACTTCTGCTGACTGCCAACTGCCTGCAATTTGGCAGTTCAAATCTCACCAGGCTCAAGGTTGACTCAACCTTTCATCCTTCCAAGGTTGGTAAAATGAGGACCCAGATTGTTATGGACAATATGCTGACTCTGTAAACCTCTTAGAGAGAGCTGTAAAGCACTTTAAACCAGTATATAAGTGTAAATGCTGTTGCTATTGTTCTTAAGCCATTGTAAGAGCAAAGAATTGGCAAACATATCATTAACCTATTCAGTTTTGGCTCCTGTTCAAAAATATAAATATAAAAAGCATAGGTTATGATTATTTTACTTCTGGTATTTAATCGTAATTCTATAAATGAAAATGTAAGGGAAAAAGCAATCAATTCAGTTTCGAACAAATTAAATTAAAATTAAAATTAATTTAATTAGTTAACTGCATTTTTTTTTAATTTCTTAATAAAAAACAAGGAAGGTAGTGAGCAATCTTCAGGTGGAGTCTGTACGATATGCTAGACGATAGGGAAAGACAATGATTGATGAATATATGCTTAAATTGCTTGTTGATGTGATGATACTTACTTGACTACTTTTTCCATGCTTTATTTAGAACCTTTTTCTGTGACTTTCAAAAGCATGTCTATAATGGAAGAATACATTCTGAATTCTGATACTATAATATAAAACATTTTTCTTAAGCTACAAAATATTTTAGCAAGTTTTTTAAAAGACAAATGAGACACTTTTAAATTATTAGAAATGATACATTTGGAGACATCTATCATATTTTCCTCACCTTGAAGTCCATGGTCATCTTTAATCAACTAAAAATATAATTTTAGGAATACAATTTAACAACTAATTAGTATCCTAAACCTAACTTCCTGAATCTGGGTCACCATAGTGAGTAATATCTAACAACAAATACTATCTGTAGTAGTAATATCTAACAAAATAAGAAATCTATAAGTGGACAAAAGAGTATTAACTAATAGTAGAATTGGAAATATTTCAGAAAAAAAACTTTTCCTAAAAAAATAGGAAATGCAACTACATCGTAGTTAAAATTATCAGATTACCTGTTCTTGGCAGCTTCATATAATATAGGGTACCTATGTTGCAAAATAATATTCTCAACTGATGACAAGTATACAACAAATATGATTCATTAGTCTAGCTCAAGGGTCTGCAAACTTGGCAAGTTTAAGACTTGTGGACTTCAACTCCCAGAATTCCTGAGCTAACATGACTGGAGGAGGAATTCTGGGAGTTGAAGTCCACAAGTCTTTTTTTTTATTATTTTAATTTTTAAAAACATACACATAGAAAACATAAAACCATCTTCCATTTTATATACATACAGTGTGTCAGTTGGTTGCATATCTTTCGTGCTATCCTTTTGTAGTCATTTACTCACAATTTATATCAGTCTTCACATTGTCGAACTAACATATGCTTATATATTTATCAGTTATTAATCATCCATGACTAAACTATTTGTTCCATCATTTTATACAAGATGTTCCAAGTTATATCTTAAAATTTGTGTTTTACTTTCAACCAGTGGTTATGTATATCTATATTGTTTTATATCAGTCTATTAAATTTCTATCACAAAATTATCTAGTCTATTACATTACCATGCCTTTTTAACCCACCATTGGAAAAACAAATCCCATATCATATAAAATTGCTTGTCTTCTTTTTCTCTAATTTCAAATGTCAGCTTACTCATTTCAGCACAGTCCATAATTTTTTTGATAACTTCCTCCTGCATAGATATTTTGTCATTTTTCCAGTTCTTCGCAAATACAATTCTAGCCACTGTTAAAACATTTACATTCAAATATTTCAGTTCTTTATTGTATATGTCTGGTATGACTCCCAATAAAAAAATCTTTGGTTTCAAGTCTATATGTTGTTTTATCATTTTTTCCAACCATGTGTGGATTTTAGTCCAATATTCCTTTGCGTCTGAACATGTCCACCATGTGTGGTAATATGAACCAGATATCTGATTACATTTCCAGCATTTATCCGATTTATTCTTAAACATTCTCGCAGATCTGGTCTGGGGTAAGTGCCACCTGTAAAACATAGAAATTTTATTTATATGCAGTTGACATTGTCATTTTAAAATTTTGAGGCCACAAATTTTGCCATTTTTCTAAATCAATCCCATATCCAAAATTTTCCCCCCAAGCAATCATCGTTTCTTTGACTTGTTCCTCCTCCAATTTAAATTCTAATAGATGTCCATAAAGTTTTTTAATTACCTTTTCATCAGCACCCATCAAAATTTTATCTAAATCAGTCAACTTGTCATAAATACCTTCTGCCTTAGAGTCTTTGTCAAACCTAGTTTGTATTTCTAAATATGAAAACCAATTCATTTTACACCTTGTTCTTCCAATGTTTGCAGAGATTTAAGTTCACCCTTTTCATTCAATATCTCCCCATATCTGACTGTTTGTTCCTTTTTATATATTATTGGATGAGAAAAATCTTCAATAGTTGATATCCATGTTGGAATTTTTAAGTAATATTATATTTTTATCTTCTCCCAGTTCACAAACAATGCCTCATGAATATGTCTTCTAAAATACACCTGTGTTTTAGTTCCCTTATACCAGAGAAAGGCATGCTATCCCAGCAGCAAGTCATGGCCTCCTAAAGTCAATAATCTACTGCTCCTTAGTGTTATCCATTCCTTTATCCACATCAAACTTGTTGCCTGGAAATATAGCTCCCAATTGGGCAAGGCAAACCCTCCTCTTATTCTTGCATCTTGTAACAGTTTTAATTTTATTCTTGCTTTTTTACCCTGCCAAATATATTTCAACACGGTTCTATTTAAATCTTCAAAAAACTCTTTCCCTAATCGAACAGGAATTGTCTGGAATAAATATAAAACTCTAGGCAATATATTCATCTTAATTGTGGATATTCTCCCAATCAATGATAGTTGCAATTTTTCCCATTTGATCAAATCTGTTGCAATCTGCTGTTTGAGTTTAACATAGTTATCTTCCTTCAGCGTACTACATCTTGGTACAATATGAATCCCTAAATACAACTGCTAAAAAAAAGGAACGGAACACAAAAATAAGACATCCTAGATATGAATAAATGAAATATTCTTATTAAATACTTTGTTCATTACATAGTTGAATGTGCTGACAACAAAATCACACAAAAAATATCAATGGAAATCAAATTTAGCAACCCATGGAGGTCTGGATTTAGAGTTATACTCAAAATTAAAGTGTTAAAAAACACTACAGGCTGATCCAACTTTGATTAAATGTCCTTAAAACAAGTCAAAATGAGGCTCAGTAGTTTGTGTGGCCTCCACGTGCCTGTATGACCTCCCTACAACTCCTGGGCATGCTCCTGATGAGGTGGCGGATGGTCTCCTGAGGGATCTCTGCCCACACCTGGACTAAAGCATCTCCCAACTCCTGGATAGTCTGTGGTGCAACGTGGCGTTGGTGGTTGGAGCGAGATATGATGTCGCAGATGTGCTCAATTGAATTCAGGTCTGGAGAATGGGTGGGCCAGTCCATAGCATCAGTGCCTTCGTCTTGTAGGAACTGCTGACACACTCCAGCCACATGAAGTCTAGCATTGTCGTGCATTAGGAGGAACCCAGGGCCAACTGCACCAGCATATGGTCTCACAAAGGGTCTGAGGATCTCATCTCGGTACCTAATGGCAGTCAGGCTACCTCTGGTGAGCACATGGAGGGCTGTGCGGCCCCCTAAAGAAATGCCACCCCACACCATTACTGACCCACTGCCAAACCAGTCATGCTGGAGGATGTTGCAGGCAGCAGAACGTTCTCCACAGTGTCCCCAGACCCCGTCACATCTGTCCCATGTGCTCAGTGTGAACCTGCTTTCATCTGTGAAGAGCACAGGGTGCCAGTGGCGAATTTGCCAATCTTGGTGTTCTCTGACAAATGCCAAATGTCCTGCACGGTGTTGGGCTTTAAGCACAAACCTCACCTGTGGATGTCAGGCCCTCATACCACCTTCATGAAGTCTGTTTCTGACCGTTTGAGCAGCCACATGCTCATTTGTGGCCCTCTGGAGGTCATTTTGCAGGGCTCTGGCAGTGCTCCTCCTATCCCTCTTTGCACAAAGGTCCTGATGCCTCCTCCATGTCTCCTGATGTACTGGCCTGTCTCCTGGTAGCACCTCCATGCTCTGGACACTACATTGACAGACACAGCAAACCTTCTTGCCACATCTCGCACTGATATGCCATCCTGGATGAGCTGCACTACCTGAGCCACTTTTGTGGGTTGTAGACTCCATCTCATGCTACCACTAGAGTGAAAGCACCGCCAGCATTCAAAAGTGACCAAACCATCAGCCGGAAAGCATAGGAACTGAGAAATGGTCTGTGGTCATCACCTGCAGTACCACTCCTTTATTGGGAATGTCTTGCAAACTGCCTATGCTTTCCATCTGTTGTCTGTTCTATTTGCTCAACAGCATGTGAAACTGATTGTCAATCAGTATTGCTACCTAAGTGGACAGTTTGATTTCACAGAAGTGTGATTGACTTGGAGTTACACTGTGTTGTTTAAGTGTTCCCTTTATTTTTTTGAGCAGTGTATTTAACCTTGTTCATGACCTGTATTATAAAAATTTCTTCCAATTCTTTCTTTCATCTTGCTAACATATTCTTTGTTAATACCTTTGTTTTGTCTTTGTTTATTCTCAAACCTGCTACTTTTCCATATTCTTCTATTTTTTCTATTAATTTGGGTGCTGTTTCCAATAGGTCTTCTTATATAAATACCAGGTCATCTGCAAAAGCTTGCAATTTATACTCCTCCTTTTTAATTTTCATTCCTTTCATTTCTTTTTCTTCTCTGATATTCCTATTCAGGACTTCCAATGTTTACACAAACAGCAGAGGAGACAATGGACATCCTTGCCTTGTCCCTTTCCTTATATCTATGGATTCTGTTAATTCTCCATTCACCATCACCTTTGCAGTTTGTTCATGGTATATTGTTTCAATGGCTTGGATAAATTTCTTCCCAAAGCCCATTTGTATCAACTGCAGTAAAATAAATCACCAACTCACATTGTCAAAGGCTTTTTGAGCATCTAGAAACATCAAGGCCATTTGCTTCTCAGGGTGTGCTTCATAATATTCCAGAGTATCCAAAATGATTCTCACATTGTCTTTGATTTGTCTCTTTGGCAGAAATCCATTTTGATCAGTATGAATGAAATTATTTAAGAATCTTTTTTGTCTTTCTGCCAAAATTGAAGCAAAGATTTTATAGTCTGAGTTCAATAAAGATATAGGTCTATAATTTTTAACTTGCTGTACATCTGTACCTTCCTTCAGTATAAGTGTAATGTATGCTTCTGACCATGTTTTTGGTATGCTTTTCTTTAACATAACTTCATTCATAACTTCTAAAAGATGAAAATTCAATATTTCCTGAAAAATCTTGGACTTTTCAGTCCAAGACTTTTGGACTGGTTCACTTTTAGACCAGTCCAGACTTTTCATCTGGACCTGGTGGTTTCCCAGTATTCTGTTTTTTTAAAGCTTCTGTTAATTCCATCATTGTTATACTTCCTTCTAACATTGTTGCAATGTTTTTGGGTATATGAGGTAGGTTCACTTTCTGAAGATATTGTTTAGCTTCTTCTTCTTGAATATTCTCTTGAAAGTATAGTTTTCCGTAGTAGTCTTGTGTAATTTTTTCTTCTCCTCATTTCCATAGCAAACCTGTCCTTCTTTATTTATCAATTGACTAATTCTTCTTGCTTCTCTTTCCTTTCTCAATTTATAAGCTAGACATCTGCCTGGTTTATTTGCATCTTCAAAGTAATTCTGTTTAGCATTTTTAATTTTTTGTGCTAATTCCACTTTTTCCATTAGTCCCATTTCATGTTTAATTATATCCATTTTATTTTAATGTCTTTTTTTGTGGGAACATTTGTAAATCTTTTTTCAGTCTTTTATAATTATCCTCTAATGTCTTAAATGTCTTTTTCTGTTTTCTGTTTTTCTTCTCCTAGTATAATTTATTATCAAGCCTCTTGTGTAGGCCTTCATCATGTCCAAGAGATTCTGTAAAGATGTATCCTCTTTTGAAAACTTCCAGTTGCAAGGTTTCTGCGGCGGCAGGAATCCACGTTCATGCGTGGTTTCTGCTGTGCTTGCTGCCGAGGTGCCCCCGATCCAGCTGGATTTGGAGGCTATGGTTACTCCGTAGAGGTAACTGAAGACAGGGGACATCTGGGCAGGGGTCTGGGAGAATCACAATCTCCCTCCTCAGCCAGTTTAACTCCCTTTTCCCAAGGCGGTGGAGCGGCAATCAGCAATGGCCGCCACAAAGAAGCGGCATATTTCAGCCAGATAAGATTGTGCAGGAGAAAGTTTGAAGAAGTGAAAATTTTTGGCTTAACTGGGACAATAAGTTACATCTTTATTCTGGAGGTTCAACTTTTTAAAGGATACATTGTTTCCTAACAAGATTGTTAAAAGCGGCAGAGAAAAGTTAAAAGGAAAGGTTTTTTTTCTTCTCACTCTCCTTCCCTATGGAAAGAGCAGATGGAAATCAGAAAAACCTACTTTGGCATAGAAGGTAATTAAATCTGAAAATTAAAGCCAAGGGGATATTAAGATTTCTGAACATTGGAAATAAAAACCAAAAATTTATTTTCTTTCTTTCTTTCTTTCTTTCTTTCTTTCTTTCTTTCTTTCTTTCTTTCTTTCTTTCTTTCTTTTTTTTTTTTTTTTGCTATAAGTGGGAAGGGAGAGGCAAAGAATATATATTAAGATTTTGTTGGAGGAGACGGCTTAGAACTTTTAAGATCAGAGATAACGGCAATAAGATTTTTCAAAAAATTACTTTGGAACTCTGTAATTAAATTTCACCTCAGGAAAAGATAGTACAAAAAGAAGAAAGTGCTAAATGAAACAGTTTGTGCTGATTTGGATTGCTTTGTGACTTTGGGACTCTTGGAAACTATTTTTTGAAAGACTAAAATCATTTGGGTTGTTTTAAAAAAAAAATCATACAATGGCATTATCTGTTGAAGAATTGAAAATAGAATATAAAAAGTTAAAAGAAGAGGAACAAGAAAGCAACAGCTCTTCTGGATCTGTTTTCCACTTCTTAGAAATGGCGATTTCTACCTACCAGGAATTACAACAAGAAGAAAGCTGGGATGAAGAAGAAGAAGCCATCTTTAATGGACAAATAATTTTAGCTTGAGGAAGAAAAGGGAAAGGGAAAGAAAATGGAGAATTCAAGATTTAAAAAAAACAACCAAGAAAGGGAAAAATAAGGTGAAAAATCAATACAATGTCAGGAAGCAACAGAAAAGAGGAATACAATAGAGAGGGGAGACCAAGAGGGCAGAGATGGAGAGATGGGGGGACAAAAAGACAAGACTGGATAAGAGAGGAAGGGAAAAAGGGAAGAGAAGTTATAAAGACTTAAAACAAGATGTTAAAAAACAGGTTTTTTTGAGAGACAAAGGCTAAAATGTAATTAAAGAAGAGATTCTGCAAAAGTGCACAGGATTGCACTGTAGTATTTGTATTTGAAATAGAGTTAGAAAATTGGAATATTATATGAGTTAACAATATATTAAAGGTAATGTGTGAAATGTCTAATAGAGTTTAATTAGCTATGGAACATTGTTTTTACTATACTATAAGCTTACTATTTTTTTCTCTTTTTTATTACTTTAAAATGTACTATGTAGAATGCACTAAGCAGAATCAGTATGGAAATTATATATTAGTTTAAGTGTTAAATCTAGGGGAAAGATAAAAAGTCATCATACTTCAACCAATGATTACAGAGAAATTTTGCAGTAAAGAGAAAAGAAAAAATAGATAATTGAAAAAGAACGGACAAAAGGTACAAGTAAAATGATTTAAATTGAGATGAAATAAATAAAATAGAATTAAGAGAGTAAAAAGAGGGGAGAAAACATATAGAAAATGTAGAATGATAAATGAGATATGAAATAGTATATAAGGTAAGCATGAATTTGATTTATGACTGTATAAAAAGATGCTAACACAAGATTAAGCCACTTTCGAAAAAAAAAGTTTTATGTTTTCATGTTTAGTGTTTTGTTTGTTAAGTTAGCCTACTGAGAATTAATAAAATTTTGGAAGAACATTAGAAGAGAATAATGAAATTGTAAACAAGACAGATGAAAGTATAAGTACAATGGATAAAGAGAGATAGAAATTTAGGTAAAAGGGGAAGTTGGAAAAAGAATAAATAAGATATGCATACGTGATAATCTGGAACTATGCTGTATTCAAATAAGATGTTTTATTTGTTTTGTTAAAATTTAAGAAGCAGTTTTTAGAAAAGAGATTTTATGTTATTAGGCTTTATGTTTTGTTTATGTATTGTTTTTAAAAACTAATAAAATTTGTTTAAAAAAAAGGTGTATCCTCTTTTCTATTTTCTTTGAAGAAGAAAACAAGTTCTTTATTTTCTGTTTAAATTTTTTTTCTTTCAGTATCATATTATTTAAAGTTCATCTAGATCTCCTCCTGTGTCCTTTCCAAATAACTGACACTGGATTATGATCTGCCCAAATGCTTGTTTCTATTTCAATCTGTCATACATTAGTCAATAATTCTTCTGACATCCATATCATATCTATTCTAGACCAGGATGTGTGCCTGTTTGAATAAAAAAGTATACTGCTTACTTTCCGCAATTCTCTCTCTCCATGCATCTTTTAAATTAAGTTCTTCTGTTATTCGAAGGAAGGATGTTGTTAGTGTCTTTCTAACTTTCTTTGTTGTTTTCTGTGTTTTATAGTCCAACCAGTCGCTAATTATTCCATTAAAATTTCCCATCATACAAATATTAACATAGTCCAATTCAATTATTTTTGTATGTAATTTTCTATAGAATTCTTCTTGTTTATCATTTGGGGCAATTAAAAGTGTTTTAATGCTGTTATCCGTTATTTCCACCATCAAAATCCTTCCATCATCATATGTGTAAATAAGTTCTGCCAAAATTGTTTATTTAATATATAATACCACACCTCTTTTTTAAGATTGTGCTTGCGACAGAAATAATTTCCCTAGTTTTCCTTGTTTTAGTATATATTCATGTTGTTTTTTAATATGTACCTCTTGTAAGCAGATTATATCAAATTTTATTTTTTTCTAATTTATGAAATACTTTCCTTCTTTTAGTACCCAAATTAAGTCCATTTATGTTAATCATAATCAATTTTCTTTCCTCCATGTTAAGCTTTATAAGAGGGTTTTATTGCTCAATTCTCGTTGTTCTCTGGGTTCACCACCTACTGCACCTTCTTCTTTTTTCTTTTTCCAATTACTGCTTCTTGGAACTCAATTAATGACTCTTCCTTTCTTTCTTCTTCCTCCTTTTCTCTAAAGTATTCTAAGTAGAATAGCTCAGCTTTTTCAACTGTGTCAGTTCTGTGTCTTTGTTCCTGCCAAGTGAACAAGAAGCCTTCTGGCATCAGCCATCTGTAGTTTATTCCTCTTTTAAGTAACTCTTTAGTCAAGAATAAATATTCTCTTCTCATCTTTCTTACTCTTCTTGGTATCTGTTTCAGCACCACAATTTCTTTATCTTTATCTTTTAGTGTTTTCTCTCTCGCCACCTGGAGTATCTATGTCTTAATAATCTTCTTAGTAAATCTAATGTGAACTTATCTTGGTAATCTATTCCTCATTGCATATCTTGTGTAGACATGAAACACTTCATCCATCCCATCCATCATCTTTTCTTTCTGCCAATATTCTGGCATTATTTCAGCAAGGTTTTCACCTTTTCCTTCTTCTATATTTTGAAATCTTAAATAAAATTCTGATTTGTCTATTTCCCATCCTAATGGTTCACATCTGTCCTTTTCAACATCGCTCAAACAAATATCAATATCTCCAATTTCTTTCTGTGTCCTCGTCTTCAATTTTTTTGAATCTGTCTTCATATTTCATCATCTGTTGAATATTTCCACTTTTTCATCTGTCTTTTCAATTTTTTGCTCAATTTTCTGAATTCCTTGCATGGTCATCTGTAATGTCACTTCCTTCTCTTTCTCTTTTTCCTGTTGTAATATTGTTTTTCCTGTTGTAATGTTGTCCTCCAGATGGTGAGGGAGTTGGTATCGAAGAATCTGGGGCTGTTGTCTTTCTACTCATCTTGTAATTCTTATATGTAAAGAAGGAGAGAGAAAAAAGAGGAAAAAAAGAGGAAAAAAAAAAAAAACAAAGGCAAACAATTGCCACTCCAAAGGACAAAAGGAAAAAGAAAATTTTCAGGCACTTGTATACCTTAATCCAATTAGTTGCAATGGTAGATGTAAAAAGGAAAAAGGAAAAAAGAAAAATATTCTATATGTTCCTCTTAATAAACAAAAAGAAAACCAAAATAAAAGGTTTACATTCTAGTTCCTGGTTTAAAAAGTTAAAATTCAATTAAGGATTAAAAAAAGAGCCCCACTAGTGGGAGGGTAGAAAAGGAGGCAAAAGGTAAAAAAGCAATTCTAATACAAAACAAGTTTCTCCTGCCAAATATCCAAGGCTCTTTGATAAATCAGCTCAGAATTTTTCAAGGTCACTTCAATCTTCTTTCTTTCAACTTCAACTCCAGACTCCAGCTATCTATACAAATGAACACCTGAATAAACAAACTGCCATGTTCATCTCTATCTTTTCCAATACAAAGCTCAGAGTCTTTAACTGTAACACAAGCTAATGAGAGGAAAAAAAAACAATGTATCCAAAGCCTCTGGACGGCAGTGCTTCTTATTTTCCTTCACCTTCACTTCCCCCTTCTCCACCTACAACCAGGAACTAAAAAAAAAATTAAAGTCTTTTCCCTTTTTTTAAAAAAAGGAGAAAAATAAATCTAAGTCAAGCAGAAGAATCTTAGTCAAACGGAATTATCAAAAGGGTTGTTTAAAAAAAAGGGAGAAAGAAATACAAACAAAAATAAAAAGATTAAAAAGTACCAATCCAGCTTAAAGTTAAAGTTTTGCTAAATTCAAAGTTGCAATAAAAAAGGAAAAAAGAAAAAAAAACCTTTCACTTTGACAATTAATCACACTGCTTAAATTCTTTTCCCTTCACTTTTAGTCCACTTTAATTTTTTCAGGGTGTTCTCTCCAAGAAATAATAAGTAAAAGTTCATCTCACCAAACTGACACACTTTCTTTCCAATCTCTTCTGTTCTGGAGCTGTCCCAGCTTCAGCAGCTTGGAAGGCTGCCTCTCTGCCACTGGCAAAAAGGGCTTTTCCTAGATCAACCAGGGACTTTGCGATGTCCCTGGGATCAACAGGATGTGCCCTCCTTAATCACTATCTCTACGGGATGGTTTAGGTCCAGTGGGACCATCCTGCAATGGAGATATCAGCTTCAAGATCATATGCTGTACCGCTGAGACACCAGCTCCGCCCCGAAGTCCACAAGTCTAAAAGCTGTCAAGTTTGAAGACCTCTGATCTAGCTGAAACAAATAGGGCACTGAAATTTTAAATTTTCCACTCTTTTACACTTTGTGCCTTAAGTACTTGGTAAAGTAATTCACACCACTGGTTTCTCTTCAGATTGTATAAATCTTTCACCTTTTACCACTTAAAATATGAATAATTGAAAACAATAGTTTACAACAGGAGTTCCTAACTTTTTGCCATCACACCTCCATTCAGTGTAATGGACATAACTCCACTAAAATCCAAACACCAAAATGAACAAAAATGAATCATGAAAGCAACAATGAAAAATTGGGTAAGATAGATTTATTGTAACAATGTAACTAAAAGTGTTTTGTTTTGTTTTTGTATCTGTCCTGAACTCTATTTGGACCCCCCCAAAGGAATTCTGTCAGGCCTTGTGGGAAAACCTAGTTTGGAACAACAATTTCCCCAACATGGAATCTTTCAGATGCATTAAATTCCCAGTCAGTTTGGTTGTCAATATGCAAACTGGTAATTCAGGCAGATGTAGTTTACCATGGGGAATACCAGGATCAGAGAGGATTGTTTGATTTCCATTTCCAACTGACTGGCTTGGGAATGGCTTCTCTGTTCTTTGAACAAAATATAAGAAACTTGGCTTCTTCAGAGCAGGGTAATTTACAAGAACTATACACAACACCTGCACTGTGTGAATATTTACAGCATGTGTATACATGCACACAAACACTTATATTTTTTGCAAGTCCTTCCAGCCTTTAAAGAATATATTGCTGCTATAATCAACCTTTTCCAGACTCTTCCACCATTTCCACTATAAAGAAAAAAAAACATCAGATTTATAAATCTTGGATTAGGTTTTCATTTAATACTCTAAATTGTGCCTTTTTTCCTGGGCTAATCTGCAGTGTAATGTAAACATACTCTCTCAACTGCAAACTTTTCTCCGAAATTGGGGTACTATAATAATAGGAATTATCAGCAACAGCTATTATGGTATGTGTGTTTGTGTGCATGAAAATATTATCTGATATAAATTTATGTAGCTAACCTGCTTGCCTTATATTGTTGTACACTCTGTTTTGTCTCTCTTGTATTACTTGACTTACTTATATGCTTTATTTATTTATTTTTCCTTTTTAATGGCTGAGTTTTTACACTGAATCCATGTCATAAGGGGGAAACAGAGCATATAAGCTCCATTTTGAACATAAGAAATTTTCTTAACACCCATTTTATTTTACATATTAGATTTGGTGTCACTTCAAAAAAGGTAGTCAGTTTCTGTTGCAATTCATGAAAAAAAAAAACCCTTTCTCTATTCCTCAAGTTAGATAGAAGTTTTTGTTTTTGCAACTACTTTTGCATCGAAGTTATCTCTGTAGTATTGTACACTACCACATTTAAATTATAAAAATCTGGGTGACCACTAAATAGCAGCAAAGACATACAGGAAATCCTGACTCTTTGTTGTTTTATAATGGCTCAGATTTCTGTAGCAAAGGATAATAACCCAGCATTTATCTTTCAAAAAAAGAAAATAGAATGAGACTATTCCATAAGGAAAACTGGCTATAAAAGTACATACTATATATTTTCATTACTATATAACTAGTAATGGTTACTGTACTTTCACTTTATTCATCAATTTTAAAGTTGTGTATAACAGCTTACAAGAAATTATTAAAGCCCATGTCACACTGGCCAACGGATGCAAAAAGGACACAGTGGATGAGCAAAATGTTCCATCCGTTGTTATCCGCTCTTAAAAGGGGCAAAAATTTGCATAACCGGAGCGGATAACGCGGACGCGGGGAGGACGCAGGCCGGATGCAAAGCGGATGTGGAACGGAATCCTAGTGGATGGAAGCGGATGAGAGCGGATGGCGCAACCGCAGGGCTTCCGGGGGGCCTCAGCGAAGCGGACGCGGAATGGATACAGCGGATGCAGAACGGACGCCGAATGGATGAAGCGGATGCACAGCGGATGCACAGCGGATAAAGCGGATGCACAGCGGAAGCTTAACGGATGCACAGTGGAAGCAGAACGGATGCCGAGCATTAATTGCGCATGCGAGGGGGAAGCATTATGTAAGCCCCCCGGATATAATGGGAAGCAGCTCGCACGTGGCCAGCATTCCGAGGAAAGACCTGCTGCTGGACACTTCGAGTTCCTTGCCTGCCCTGCCTGCATGCCTGCCTGCCAGCCTTGCTGCCAGCCTGCCTTCCAGCCAGCCTTGGTGTCTGACTGCCTGCATGCCTTCCTGCCAGGCTTCCTGCCAGGCTCCCTGTCAGCCTTCCTGCCAGGCTTCCTGTCAGCCTTCCTGCCAGCCTACCTGCCAGGCTTCCTGCCAGGCTTCCTGCCAGCCTACCTGCCAGGCTGCCTGCCAGCCTTGGTGCCTGCCTGCCAGCCTTGGTGCCTGGCTTCCTGCCAGCCTTCCTGCCAGCCTTCCAGCCAGCCTTGGTGCCTGCCAGCCTCCCTGCCAGCCAGCAACCCCACAACCATGGGGAGGAAGCGAAAGCCTCAGCAATCTGCCGCCATTCTTAGCAAGAGGGACAGGGCCAACCTCCCGCCCCCTGCCCCTGCCCCTGCTTCTGCTGGGGCTTCTGCTGAAGCTGCTCCTGGTGGTGGTGCTTCTGCTGGTGCTGGGGCTTCTGCTGGTGCTTACTCTGTTGAAGCTGCTCCTGGTCCTGCTGGTCATGCTCAACCTGCTCGTGCTCCTGGACTTGCTCGTCCTGCTCGTCCTGCTCATGCTCCTAGTCCTGCTCATGCTCCTGGACTTGCTGGCCCTGCTGGTGCTTACTCTACTGCTGCTGATTCTGGTCCTGCTGGTCCTGCTGCTGCTGCTGATCCTGCTGCCGCTGCTGCTGATGATGATGATGATGATCTTGCTGCTCCTGCTGCTGCTGCTGCTGCTGATGATGATGATGATGATTATGATCCTGCTGGTGATGATGATGATGATGATGATGATGATGATGATGATGATGATTCTGCTGGTACTGCTGCTGCTGCTGCTGGTGTGGAGGAGCAGTCCCTATTACCTGGGAGCCCCTCTGATGAGGGCCCATCTGGTCCAGCCAAAGGGAGGAAGAGGCATATGCGACAACGGGAGAGGAGGCAATACTATATTGAGGAGGCGCACGAGGATGAGGTGCTGGAGTGGCTGAGAGAGAACAACTATCTGTGGCGGAAGGGACACCGGCTGTACAGGGACACCAAGCGGAAGAAGGCTGCTTGGAGAGAGAGGGCGGAGAGTATGGATTACACTTCTGAGGTGCTCCTCGGCTGGTGGAAGCACATGCACACCTGGTATGGGAAGCTGCACCTGAAGACATCTGGCCAGGCCACTGTGAAGCTGAAAAACAGAGAGACCTACGTCATGGCCACGTGCAGCTTCCTGGAGGGTGAGGTCCGCCACCAAGGAGCACCAGCAGCCCCTCTCACGACCCTCTCTCTCCGGCAGCCTGCTGAGACCCAGTACTCTTCCGGCCGAGAGTCAGTCCCTATCTCCAGGCAGGTTTCTGTGGAGCGTGCCACGGCAGAGAACCTGCAGACAGGTGTGGTAAGTGTGGTGGAGTGTGTAGAGGACTCCCTGGTGCGGTGGGAGAAAGGAGACATCAAGTCCACCACAGACCTAGCCGCATCCACCCCCCCCAGCTCCGCCTCCGCAGAAAGGCAGAGAGCCGGACAGCAGGAGGGGCAGAGCCACACTGTCCTGCTGGAGATCAGGGACACCATCCGCACCAGCATAGATCTCCTCTCTCAGCTGGTCAACACCGACTCCTCATCCTCCAACCGCAAGCCCTTCCTCACCTATGTCAACCAGACCCTCAAGGAAATGGCGGATCCACAGTACCAGGTGGTGAAGGACCGGATCACCGAGCTGCTTCACAACCTTCCAGATGCAGAGGAACCTGCTCCCACCCAGTCCAGGTCTGCTCCTCCACCCCAGGTGATGTCCCTCCCATTCCAAGGCTTCCCACAGGCCCTCACCTACCAGGGCTATGGCTACCAGGAGGTTCAGCAGCACAGGCAGCAGCCCTTCCCAGTCCAGGCTCAGAGTCATCGGGCAACACCGTTGCCACCTGTTTCACTGATGCCACCGATGCCACCCACGCCAATGATGCCACTGACGACAGCGATGCCACCCACGCTAATGATGCCACCCACTCCACTCCTCACCCAGCTGCAGAGCAGACAGCCCCACTACACTACTCCTTCCTCCACCCAACAGCCAAGCCTGGCCTCTGTACATCTGTCATCAGTACTGGGGCTGATACCCTATGGCATGGAGGAAGGACCTCTCAGCATCACAGGGCTGAGCCAGCTGTCCGAGAGCTTTCTCAACACACCGTCCCCTGTTGTCCTCTCGGGGCCAGGCACTCCAGCACCACCCACCACCACAGCACTGGACCCTTCACCCCTGAGACTGGGCACACCTCCGAGTGAACAAGAAGAGTGCCAGAGACCGGGTAGCTGGCTACCTGTGGACTTTATTTGGACACTTGACTTGGGTGTCAGCCGCTGCACAACTTTGTCAAACATGGCTGGAGACATCCTCATGAAGTTCTGGAATGCCCGAGTGTCTTCGTTCCTGAGCTCCACCATCAGCTTGTTGTACAGTCCGTACTCTGCTCTTCTCCCGATCCATTTTCGGACCCAGACGCTTCTTGGCCACCTCTTTTTCTTCCTGTAGTAGAGTTCACAGAGCCTGTAGATGGCTTCGCACTGTTGCAGAATGAGGTGGCTGCCGAAAGGACTGTGGTACGATCCACGGTGGACATGACTGGATGCTGTGGAAGAGAAAGAGTCAGATGAAGGCTGCAAAGGTCTGCACAGGTGGGCTGCTGGTCTGAAAGTGAGATGCAGACGAGTTGCTCCCCCTTTTTATAGGCAGTATAGGTGTCCCTTTGCATCCTCTAGGCATCCTCTAGGCATCCTCTAGGCATCCTCTAGGCATCCTCTAGACATCCTTAATTTCCAAGATAGGTCCCCTCTCCGAACGTTTTTTCCATTTTAAACGCTTTGTTTCCATGCTGCATCTGTTCTGCATCCATTCTGCATCTGTTCTGCGTCCGTTCTGCTTCCTCCCTGCGTCTGAGCGGATGCGAGTTGGAAATATGGAACGGATGCCTAGTGGATATAGCAGATGCGTAACGGATGCAGAACGGATGCATAGCGGATGCCTAGCGGATGCAGAACGGACGAATTGGATACATTTTCTGTGCAAAAGTTTTGAGCAGCTCAAAACTTTATGAGCGGATGAAACGTCAATAAACGGATGCTGGACGGATAGAGAGGAAGCAAAACGGAGGCAGTGAGTACATCGCGTTTTCCAATGGATGGCAAGGTTTTTTGTCCATTTTACATCCTCTTTGCATCCATTGGTGCAGTGTGACAGGGGCCTAAGTATGCATTGTGACATCATGATACACACTTTGCGATTTTTCCATCATTTGTGCTTATAATACAAGGGACATCATGGTGGCATCATGAGACATATTGGGACTTTCTTCCCCTTTGGTAACCTAGGTGTGGGCGTGGCCAGCATGTGATGCATCCAGCCCTCAGGCTGGGAGTTTGAGAGCCCTGTTAGAACAAATGCCTGTGGCTGCTTCTTGCCTTTTTCATATTTCAGCTATGAAAATAAGTGGTACTGGTTGCACCATCCTGTTAGCCCACCAGGCTGTATTGTTACCGTTATTACTTGTGAAAATAATGTATCATCACATGAATAACATAGAAATAATTTCTTTAACATGTACAGTTATATGTTATACTTAACTGATTCTTAACCTGTAATCTGTTCTTTTTGTTTTAAACACAGTGATGATTCACTGTTTTTATAAACACTGTTGACTATACATGTAGGAATACAAGAAAGCTTACTTATTGCCATTAGTATTTCTAATTCGATATTTTCCAAAAGTGCTGGGAACATATTTCTCAGTTCACTATTTATGTTTTACTTTTCATTCATATGCATGATATTCTCTTCAATCAAACTTGCTCAGTTCTAGCAATATGGCTGAAAGTTCTAGAAAGTTTTAAAAAGTTCTCTGATTAGAGGTAGATTTATATTTAACAGACTGCTTTTATCACAGTGTTATTATGTCTTCATCTTGTTTGCAACTGTTTCTTTGAATTTTTCATTTAATATATTGATTGCTATGTCTTCCAAATCAGAAGATATGTAATTTATAAACATAAAAATGTATTTCAATAAAACTAAGATTAAAATTAAGTGAAAGTTCTATTCCCACTCCTATCAATGCATGAACAAATTTATATATTCATCTTTCTCTTAATTAGTTCAGACTAATTTAGAAATGGGAGTTACCATGTATAACGAAGTTAAATGCTTCTGAAAGTTAGCCTTAGTTGAGCTTATCTTTGAGTCTTTGTATTTTGAAAGCTGAACATTATAAAGAATTAAATTATAATACAAATTGGAGAAGCATCTCTGGCTTCTCCTTTTATTAAAAAAGCCCCCAAATTAATTCCATATTGCAAGTTCATAAATCATAGTAAATTGCTGAGCAGTCCCATATCCTTATGTCCTTTAAGATGGATGATTCTGAAATTGATATTAGAATGATCAATCTTAAATTGTATTTGTTTCCATGGCTTTAAATATTAAAACAGTAGAAGAAGGCCCATCTGATTAATTAAAAAAAAAATATGCCCACCAGTAACAATCTCTTGCAGATAAATAGATCTCCCAAATAAATTGACTCACTTTCTTTGCAAATTTTACTGGTTTTACAAGGGTTAAACCCATATCACACTGAACCAATGGATGCAAAGAGGATGTAAAACAGACAAAAAACCTTGCCATCCGTTCGAAAATGTGATGTACTCACTTCCTCCGTTTTGCTTCCTCTCTATCCGTCCAGCATCCGTTTATTGACGTTTCATCCGCTCCGAAAGTTTTGGGCTGCCCAAAACTTTTGCGTGGAAAATGTATCCAGTTCATCCGTTCTGCATCCGCTACGCATCCGCTACGTATCCGTTACGCATCCGCTATATCCGCTTGGCATCCACTGTGCATCCGTGCAACTCGCATCCGCCCGGACGCAGGGAGGAAGCGGAACGGATGCGGAACAGATGCAGAATGGATGCAGCACGGAAACAAAGTGTTTAAAGCAGAAAAAACTTTCGCAGAGGGGGCCTATCTCGGATATTAAGGATGTCTAGAGGATGTCTAGAGGATGCCTAGAGGATGCCTAGAGGATGCAAAGGGACACCTATACTGCCTATAAAAAGGGGGAGCAACTCGTCTGCATCTCACTTTCAGACCAGCAGCCCACCTGTGCAGACCTCTGCAGCCTTCATCTGCCTCTTCCTCTTCCACAGCATCCAGTCATGTCCACCGTGGATTGTAACAAAGTCCTTTCGGCAGCCACCTCATTCTGCAACAGTGCGAAGCCATCTACAGGCTCTGTGAACTCTACTACAGGAAGAAAAAGAGGTGGCCAAGAAGCGTCTGGGTCCGAAAATGGATCGGGAGAAGAGCAGAGTACGGACTGTACAACAAGCTGATGGTGGAGCTCAGGAACGAAGACACTCGGGCATTCCAGAACTTCATGAGGATGTCTCCAGCCATGTTTGACAAAGTTGTGCAGCGGCTGACACCCAGGTTGACCAAGGCAAACACCAACGTCCGGCCCAGCCTGGAACCTGGGCTCAAGGTGGCACTCACTCTGCGCCACCTGGCCTCAGGGACCACCTACAGGAGCATGCAGTACGGCTGGAGGGTGCCACACAACACCATCAGCATTGTGGTCAGAGAAGTGGGGCAGGCCATCATCGAAGAATACCTGCAGGAGCTCCTCCAGTGCCCCTCCACTGATGAAGGATGGAAGAAAGTTGCAGAGCAGTGGTATCAGAGGTGGAACTTCCCACACACCGTTGGAGCCATAGATGGGAAGCACGTGGCCTGCAAAGCACCACCCAAGTCGGGGTCAACTTATTTCAACTACAAGGGCTTCTTCAGCATCACCCTCTTTGCCATGGTCAGTGCTGACTACAAGTTCATGTACATCGATGCTTCAGGCAGCGGCTCATGTTCAGATGCCCAGGTATACAACGCCAGTCACCTGAAGGAGGGGCTTGAAGGCAACCTCATCATGGGCTTTCCAGATCCAGACCCCCTGCCCAACGACACGCAAGATGTGCCCTACTTCATCGTGGGGGGTGATGCCTTCTCCCTCAGAACCTACCTCATGAAGCCCTACACTTCCAGATGCCTCACCCGTGAGGAGAGGATCTTCAACTACAGGTTGTCCAGGGAAAGGCGGGTGGTGGAGAACGCCTTTGGCATCCTGGCCAACAGGTTCCAGGTACTTCTCACCACCATGCAGCATCGCCCAGAGACCATGAGGAGGATCGTGGAAGCTTGCTGCATCCTGCACAATCTCATGGGCACCCGCTACCCAGTCTTGCAGAACAGACTTGTGGACCCCCGGCAAGGCAATGGTGACATGGAGCCTGGGGAATGGAGGCAAGGGAGAAACCAGATAGACACTGAGGTTGTGCAAGGCCCCAACAGAGCCTCACGTGAAGGGAAGAAGCAGCGCAACCTCCTGAGACACTGGTGCAATTCCCCAGCTGGAGCAGTGGAGTGGCAAGACAGGATGATAGATGATTAATGGGTGCTTCCTTCAGCCTCTCTCATCACACTGATGAGATTGGGCCATGTATGTTGGGTAGGCCTACAATGAACAGGGCGTTTAATAAAGAGTTGTGTTTATGTTGACATGTGTGGATGATTGTTACATTATTATTGATAATAAAGGGCCATAGGTGTGGCACCAGGGAGGGTGGACCATACAGTCCCACTATGCTTGCACTGGAGGCTTATCTATCCCACTGCTATCCTTACCCATCCCACAGCTATTACCCATCCCACAGGTATCCCTGCCCATGCCACTGCTATCTTAACCCATCCCACAAGCATGCAAAGATTTAAACCAATACTAAAAGTTTCCACCAATACTTTTTTTAAAAAAAGAAATGAAGCAAGTGTGTGAATCAAAGATAAACTTTATTGAACAACAAGCTGTAAAAGAAAAATGACCCAAGTCAAGTGTCCAAATAAAGTCCACAGGTAGCCAGCTACCCAGTCTCTGGCACTCTTATTGGTCACTCGGAGGTGTGCCCAGTCTGAGGGGTGAAGCGTCCAGGTGCTGTGGAGGTGGGTGGTGCTGGAGTGCTGGTCTGTATCATCATTGGGGTGCCTGGCCCCGAGAGGACAACAGGGGATGGTGTGTTGAGAAAGCTCTCAGAAAGCTGGCTCAGAGCCGTGATGCTGAGAGGTCCTTCCTCCATGCCTTGGGGTGTCAGCCCCAGTTCTGATGACAGATGTACTGAGGCCGGGCTTGGCTGTGGGGTGGAGGAAGGAGTAGTGTAGTGGGGTTGTCTGGTCTGCAGCTGGGTGAGGACTGGCGTGGGTGGCATCGCTATCGTCGGTGGCATCATTGTTGTGGGTAGCATCAGTGGCATCAGTGGAACCGGTGGCAACGGTGTCGCCCGATGACTCTGTGCCTGGACTGGGAAGGGCTGCTGCCTGTGCTGCTGGACCTCCTGGTAGCCGTAGCCCTGGTAGGTGAGGGGCTGTGGGAAGCCTTGGAATGGGAGGGACATCACCTGGGGTGGAGGTGGAGGAGCAGACCTGGACTGGGTGGGAGCAGGTTCCTCTGCGTCTGGAAGGTTGTGAAGCAGCTCGATGATCCGGTCCTTCACCAGCTGGTACTGGGCTTCCTCCATGTTCCTGAGGGTCTGGTTGACATAGGTGAGGAAGGGCTTGCGGTTGGAGGATGAGGAGTCGGTGCTGACCAGCTGAGAGAGGAGATCTATGCTCGTGCGGATGGTGTCCCTAATCTCCAGCAGGACAGTGTGGCTCTGCCCATCCTGCTGTCCGGCTCTCTGCCTTTCTGCGGAGGTGGAGCTGGGGGGGGGGGGTGGATGCAGCTACGACTGTGGTGGACTCGATGTCTCCTTTCTCCCACCGCACCAGGGAGTCCTCCACGCACTCCACCACGGTTACAACAGCTGTCCGCGGGTTCTCCGCCGTGGCACGCTCCACAGAAACCTGCCTGGAGACAGGGACTGACTCTCGGCCGGAAGAGTACTGAGTCTCAGCAGGCTGCTGGAGAGAGAGGGTTGTGAGAAGGGCTCCTGGTGCTCCTCGGTGGCGGATCTCACCCTCCAGGAAGCTGCACCTGGCCATGACGTAGGTCTCTCTGTCCGTCAGCTTAACCGTGGCCTGGCCAGATTTCTTCAGGTGCAGCTTCCCGTACCAGGTGTGCATGTGCTTCCACCAGCCGAGGAGCACCTCCAAAGTGTAAGCCATACTCTCCGTCCTCTCTCTCCAAGCAGCCTGCTTCCTTTTGGTGTCCCTGTACAGCCGATGTCCCTTCTGCCACAGATAGTCATTCTCTCTCAGCCACTCCAGCACCTCATCCTCATGTTCCTCCTCAATGAAGTATTGCCTCCTCTCCCGTCCCCGCATACGCCTCTTCCTCCCTTTGGCAGGACCAGATGGGCCCTCATCAGAGGGGCTCCCAGGTGGTAGGGGCTGCTCCTCCACACCACCAGCAGCATCAGCACCAGCAGGATCATCATCATCATCATCATCATCACCAGCAGGATCATAATCATCATCATCATCATCATCAGCAGCAGCAGCAGCAGCAGCAGCAGGATCAGCAGGACCAAGATCAGCAGCAGCAGTGTAAGCATCAGGAGCCCCAGCAGCACCAGCAGCACCAGCACCAGCAGTACCAGCAGGACCAGGAGTATGAGCAGGACCAGGAGTATGAGCAGGACGAGCAAGATGAGCAAGACCAGGAGCACGAGCAGTACGAGCGGTACGAACAGAACGAGCAAGTCCAGGAGCACGAGCAAGACCAGCAGGACCAGCAGGACCAGCAGGACCAGCAGGACCAGGAGCAGCTTCAGCAGAGTACGCAGCAGCAGAAGCACCACCACCAGGATCAGCTTCAGCAGAAGCTCCAGCACCAGAAGAGAGAGCCCGAGTAGCAGAAGCCCCAGCAGAAGCAGAGTCAGGGACAGGGGGCAGGAGGGTGGCCCTGTCCCTCTTGCCAGGTATGGCGGCAGGTTGCTGAGACTTTCGCTTCTTCCCCATGGTTGTGGGGTTGCTGGCTGGCAGGGAGACTGGCAGGGAAGACTGGCAGGCACCAAGGCTGGCAGGAAGCCTGTTAGGAAGGCTGGCAGGAAGCCTGGCAGGAAGGCAGGCAGGCAGTCACCAAGGCTGGCATGCAGGCAGGCACCAAGGCTGGCAGGCAGACTGGCTGGCAGGGAGGCTGGAAGGCAGGCTGGCAGCAAGGCTGGTAGGCAGGCGGAGAGCAAGGCTGCCAGGGAGGCTGGCCAGGAGGCTTGGAGGCAGGCTGGCAGGAAGGCTGGCAGCAAGGCTTGCAGGCAGGCATGCAGGCAGGGCAGGCAAGGACTCAATGTATCCTGCAGGTGTTTCCTCCGAATGCTGGCCACGTGCGAGCTGCTTCCCTTTATATCCGCGTGGCTTATGCAATGCATCCCCCCCGCATGCGCAATTAACGCCAGGCATTCGTTAGGCTTCCGCTCTGCATCCACTTCATCCGCTGTGCATCCGCTGTGCATCCGCTTCATCCGCTCAGCGTCTGCTCTGCATCTGCTCTTTCCGTTCCGCGTCCGCTTTGCTGAGGCCCCCTGGAAGCCCAGAGGATGTGTCATCCGCTCTCATCCGCTTCCATCCGCTGGGCTTCCATTCCGCATCCGCTTTCCATCCACCCTGCATCCTCCCCCCGTCCGTGTTATCCACTCCGGTTATGCAAATGTTTGCCCGTTTTGAGAGCAGATAACAATGGATGAAACATTTTGCTCATCCGTTGTGTCTGTTTTGCATCCATTGGGCAGTGTGACAGGGCCTTTAGCCTTTTCATACTTATGCTGATATAACACATATTTTTGTCCTATGTACTCTGTGCCATTCATCTTTACCTGCCTCTGGGAACACCATGGTTATAGGGCTTTAATAAAAGTTCTGAATGCTAAGCAAGTCGTGCCTATGATAATCTTTATAATTTGAAAGTAATTTATTAGCAAGCATGTAAGCCCTTCCCCTAATTTTTTTTTTTGGGGGGGGATTTTTATGGTAGTGACTATCTTTCCAATCCAACTAGCACTTTTTATTTTTATATCTCCTCTTAAATACAGTTTAGTTTAAGAAGAGATCAGACAGCCATTTGTCTGAAATGCTATATGGTTTCCTGCCTGAGCAGGGGTTAGACTAGGAGAACTCCAACTCTTGTTATTCTGTTATAAGTAGGAGCAAAGGGCAGCAGGGCTCCTGTAATGTTAGTACTCACTGCTTCTGATGCTAATTGAAGAATTAAAAAAAAAAAAACTATTGCAAATTGATATGGGGAACTCTCTGCATGTTCCTGCTAAAAGGAATTTTGTCAACTAATTGCAGGTAGTTTTGGTTCATTACCTCTCATGGGGAAAAACAGTTAATTAACAAGATGATACATTCTGAGGAGGATAATTTATCCTTACTATTATTGTTGGTGATATTAATACATGCCATTTCAGGAGGGTGCATTAAAAGAAAACATTTTCTGTAAACACCACACCGACTCATTAGCATGTATATGGCCCTTTGATTAGCTAAGGATTCTGCTAGAACAGTGTTATATGTCTTGCCAAATTTGGAAACCATGGACATTTTATAAGCATTTGATGAGTTGCAAAATGCATCTTAACATTCTAGAAGATGGGCGATAATGTATAATTGCATTCCACCCTTACACAAATATTATATGGGTTAATTTGGATAGAACAAACATTCAAATATAATCTAAAAAACTGTCTCCATCATTCTTAGTAGCAGATGGGGCATCTTATCAGAAGAACATAGCTGGATGAGGCATTCCTTTTTTCAAATTGGAGCTGACAACCATGTGCCTCCTCAATTTTCTCAATCTTATACTCAGTTATGGAAAATGAGGGACATTCTCTGGCAATTCAGATAAACTTGCAAGTGATGATAACATGACTCTAGGATGCTAAACATCATCATAAATACATGCCACTTGCCAAGCACCTGAATTTTGATCATATATCTATGCAGATGCTGCAACATCATAAGTTTGAGGACCGGTCATAAGTCAGTTTTTCAGTGCTGTTGTAACTTTGAATGGTCACCGAATGAACACTTATAACTCAAGAACCCCTATACAAAAGTAAAATTAAATAATTAAAAAAATATGCTTGGAATGTGATGTTTCAAGATAATTGAAAGATTTAGTGGCCATCAAGTAAACAAAATGTACTGAAAATATATCTAAGAATGTTCAGTGATTTCACCAAAAGGTCCATTTCCATTTTTCTACACTTGGACCTGGTGATAGTTTAATTTTAAGAATGAATACTTAGGAAGCAGTATTTAATGAAAGATAGATCTCTTTTCTAGGCATCAGGTTATATCGTGGCATGTAAAACATGGGCCTGCTAAATAAATGATCACTGTTCTTTGTGTTCCATTGTTTATGTACATCTTTATGTATTAAAATATAACAAAAGTTATCAAATAGTATATTATAATTAATAGTCAAAAATATAGTAAATTTGGAGACCTCAAATAGTGAAAAGGAAAGATGTTAATCAGTCACTATGAAGACTGGGAGTAAATAGGAGGATAACATAGTTAGTGCTATAATTTAGAGTTCTCTTAGCAGGTTTTATACCAGTATATCAGGTTTTATATTTAGGAAAGCAGAGTTGCCAGAACTCCTTTTATTTGATAATCAGCCTATTAGAAAAAAAAAATGAAATCTTAA
This sequence comes from Laticauda colubrina, assembly GCA_015471245.1. Taxonomy (NCBI): domain Eukaryota; kingdom Metazoa; phylum Chordata; class Lepidosauria; order Squamata; family Elapidae; genus Laticauda; species Laticauda colubrina. The sequence continues at coordinate 56,992,896 of BLBF01000018.1, read as the reverse complement.
GCAAATGAGAAAGGAAATCCAAACAATAGCTGGGAAAACTAATTTGACTTTTTAATTAATAGGTGGTTTGTCCAGGAGAAAAATAAATGGGTATGATTTCAAAATTTGAGCAATCTGATAAGGAGAATTATGCAGGAAAAAGATGTCAAACTAACAGCTGGTTAGCAGAAAACAACTTAGAGAAACAGAGCAAGATTGTTGTCAGGCAATAATTATTCTGATGTAATTGGGATAGGCCAACAACTAGCATTCTGTAAATACTAAAGGGATATACTGAAAGGAAAGATGTTAAAGGAATCAGAAAGAAAAAAAAAATCCTAGCCAAAAGTAGGAATAAATGAAATAAACAAAATTGAAGTTGCTGTCCTTATCTGAGAATAAGCTTTAGTGGGCCACATGTCTACTTATATCAGTTCCATTGTACAAGATGAGGTGCTGGAGATTGTAACTTTTTTGATTGTCACTCCAACAAGAGTACCTGGTATAGTTTAGGGCTGTATGAATCAGTAAAATCCCTTTAGTAGTATTTCAGTAGAAAAATACTCAAATGTTTTGAGCATTATCTTAGAACTGAAATAATAACAGCAACAATAATAATATCTTTTAACATACAGGAACTTTGTTTGCAACAGATTAATTTCTATAATCTCTAAGGTAAATTCTCCAAAAGCCAATTTGATCTAATTAGGGTGGGATTCAAATTTTTTAACAACCAATTCTGTGGGCGTGTCTTAATTTGTGAGTGTGGCTTGGTAGTCATGTGACTGGGTGGGTGTGGCCAGGTGGCCATGTGACTGGGAAGTCAAATACAAATGGTCCTCGCTTAATGGCCGGTTGCTTAGCAAGTGTTCTAATTTATGACTGACCTCCCCAGAGCAACTTGACCTGTTTTTGGAGTTTTGATAGTCATTCTCTCTCTCTCTCCCTCTCTCTCTCTCTCTCTCTCTCTCTCTCTCTCTCTCTCTCTCTCTCTCTCACACACACACACACACACACACACACACACACACTCCCTTCTAACCCTGCTGGAGCAGAGGATTGTATGAGAAGATGACCTCCGAGATCCCTTGCAGGCTAGCTCTAAATTTCTGTGCTGTTTCAATGAGTCTTCTGAAGCCAGGGTTTGTGTCCTTCCTTCCTCTCCTTTTTTTCCCTCTCTCCCTCCCTCCTTCCATGTATCTATCTATCCATCCATATATCTCATTCATTTCCTCTTCCCTCCCTCCCTCCCTCCCTCCCTCCCTCCCTTCCTTCCTTTCCTTCCTTTCTTTCCCTTCCTTCCATCTCCCCCTCTTTCTTTGTCTATCCCTTTTCTTCCTTTCTCTACCTTTCTCTCTCCCTTTTTCTTTTTTTCCTTTTTTTCTTTCTTGTCTCTTCCTTCTCTCTCTCTTTCTCTTTCTCTCTCCCTCCCTCTCTCCATATCATATTCACTTTCCACTCACTCACTCACTCTTTCTTTCTTTCTTTCTTTCTTTCTTTCTTTCTTTCTTTCTTTCT
>BLBF01000018.1:56967032-56985522 GCA_015471245.1 Laticauda colubrina | reverse complement strand
GATAGATAGATAGATAGATAGATAGATAGATAGATAGATAGATAGATAGATAGATAGATAGATAAAATATAAAAACTTGGCCTCTTGCTAACCAAAATTTTGTCTATTTGGACACAATGATCAATTTATATCATTTGCTATCTTTGCAATATTACATATGAGTATTTAAAAATCCACACAGTGTGGACATTTAGTTCTAACTAAAAAATTCAGTCAAGTTTTTGTGAATTATTTTCACAGTAGAACAGTGGAACAGTTTCCTTCAAACAATAAACTAATCAAGAAATTGAACTGGAAAGCTGGCTTTTGTTTTTGAAAAGGCATGTCCCACAACAACTGATAACTGGATTATTATAGGCCACTGTAAGTTATAATTGGTCAATTAATCATTGAAGGTGTCAGTTTTTAGCAATGGGGAAAAATTGAATCAGGAGGGGACTTCATATTGAAAACTGAGAAGAAAGACAAAAGCTGCAAAGGTTTGTCGGCATTATCGCTACCTCTTGTGGTGTTGGTCATAAAAATAAAAATGAACCTCTTTATAATAGGAGCTCAGAATGGCAAGGCACTCTCTTGCCTGACTCAACTGATTTTCAAAGAGATTGAATAGGAGAAGGTACCGAGAAAATAGAGAATAAGTGAGCTATTTCTGCTGAATAATTTTTCCAGTTGAAATTTCCCAACTTTTTATTCTGTTGGGTAAAATTTGCAAACATATTGGGCCTAGTATTTTTTTCCTGTGGGGCAAGTAGCAAATCCTTTCTCTTCTTTTCTACATCCTTTTCCATAAATATCAGGATTTCTTATGTCTCAGTTGAGAGATTTCCACTTCTTGTAGAAGTATGTGAATGTATTTAAATTCAATTAACCACAATCACTGAGAAGTCAGATTTACTTATTACTCTGATCAGCCTTTCTGGCAGCTCTTGCATAAAAATGTTAATGTAAAAAATATTAATCAAGTAAAAGGATAGTATTGTGCCATTTATTTTTTAATTATTTTCCCACCTTTATTATTTTTATAAATAACTCAAGGCAGTAAACTTATTCAATATTCCCACCTAACAATCTTTCCTCCTCCTATTTTCCTCACAATTACATTGTGAGGTGAGTTGGTCTGAAAGACTGTGATTGGTCCAAAGTCACCCAGCTGGCTTTTATTTAAACACTCATGGACAGTTTAATTTGAAAGTGAAGATTTATTTTCTGATTTGTTTACTCTTTTGAAAAAAAGTTAACTGGGTGTTTTTGATTCCCTTTGTTATGTTTATTCACACAACCCAGTCAATTTTACATTTCAGCTAATTTTGCATGCAATTTTTTATTCAGTTGGAGAGGGAAAAAAGAAGTTCCTTTGTTCCTGTGTTGCCACAAATTATTTTATTTCATTTTTTTTATTTTTTTGCATCTGATTTCCAGGCTGATGCCAATAGAATGCTTAAGTCTCCTTGCCATGAGAACATACATATGTTTAAGTGTATACGACCAGTACACAGTACACAAGACACTCTTTCTCTCTCTCCCTCATTCCTGTTAAACAGTGAACATACCAACCATACTAATAGCAGCATCTGCAAGTGTAGCAACTTAAACCGCAGGGCTTAGCAAAAAAAAAAAAATGTATTAGAGTTATGTATGTGTCTGGGAACACATGCTGTAATCACTTTATTCAAGCACTCATATCCACAGCAGGATGAAACACATTCTGACAAATTTCATGATAAAACAGCATTGATTAAAAGCATTGATTTTCAAAATTTAATGTATCTTTAAGAATATTCTGGTTCATAACTGCTGAATAGGAAACAAAATAAGAAACCTTTCTTCAATATCATAAAAGTGAGTTCAGTCCCACAAAGCAGGAATTAGGGAGTACACAGATGCAACAGAAATTTGATGGGAATCAATCATTAATTTTGTAAATATCAAAAAGAACAAGCAAATTGTTTATTATTAGCTGCATGAAGTTTGGGAGGTGGTTTTCCTACAAAACTCCAATACATTTCCGAGTGAATGTGTTACATTTCATATTGCATGTATGAATCTGTTCAGTTTTGAAGAACACCAAGACTAGCAATCAGGTAAACGGTGGAAAGATTCCGAGGATGAATATATACATAATTGTAGGGCCTTTTGTCACCACTGAGTTAGTGCTACTTACAAAAAATTACATAGGCATGATGTTTTCTATTCCTCCTGGGAGGGCACAGAAGAGGTTGTACTTCCTGAGAATGCTCAGGAAGATAAATCTATCTCAGTATCTACTTTTGTCCTACAACCGCAGCATGACTGAGAGTGTCCTGACATACTGCATTCTTATATGGAATGGGAACAGCTCTGTAATGGACAAAAAAGCTCTATAGAGAATCATTAAAACTGCCCAGAATATCACTGACCTCTAGCTACCAGCCTTGGGTGACATCTTCGCATCTCACTGTTTGAGGAAGTTGTACAACATTCTCAGAGACTCTTCCTATCCTGCTTATAATCTTTATGAACCTCTGTTGCCTTCTGGCAGAAGATACAGAACAATTAAAACTCAGACCATTAAAACTCAGACCACACATTTTCTGAATAGTTTTTTTTTATCCCAGAGCTATAATTGCGATTAACAATGAATTTAAGGACCACCATCAGTGAGCTGTTGGACAATATTACTTGGTCTGTTGTGTGGATGCTTGTGTGTTTTTAGGAGATGGGGAACTTTGGTGGGTGGGGAGGTGTTTGGGAATTGTCATATGTATGTGCATGTTGAGCATGTATACTGTGTATATTTGTACAATGACAATAAAGAATTCAGTTCAATTCAATTCCTTGGGGCCTAGGAAAACAAAAACAAAAAATGGAGGAAAGTGGGGGGAGTGCTGCCCCCCTCCATTTTTTGCCTTCCTGGGTCTCAGGGAAACCTCCTGGGTGAAGCAGTAAGTAAGCAATGTGCTGGTGATCATAGGAACAGCTGATCATCGGGGGGGGGGGGGAAAGAAATACCTTAAGGTATGACTGGTCAGGGAAGAACGCAGTCAGCAATTTCAGTCATGTGTACAAATGTAGTGTATGCATGAGAAGGACTGACTGGGAGAGGAGGGCTGGTGGAGAGGGGTAGGGCCATCCAGAGGCATGATTTTCTGGTTCTCCAAACTGCACAGAATTATAACAACGAACCTGTAGAATCCCACCCCTGGATAAAGTGGAAAAAGACACAAACATAGTAGCCTTTCATATCTAGATTTTCAAATTGGAAAGTGGCTTTAACTTTGTCTTGTAGTGGCGCTGACTAAAAATGTTGCTTATTGAGATAATAGTCAGAAAAATGACAAATAAACATATACAACATTTTATTTAACCTTTACCTTAAAAAATACATAATTCAAATTTGTAATATATTGCAAAAGGAACAAGTAAAGAGATGGAATGGGATAGGAAGTAATTCAAATTTAGATGCACAGAGTTTTTTTAAAGGAGGGATTGATTCATGTAATTTATAAAACTAAAAATAAATGACTCTGGAGTGGTATACAAAGGATAGCTTGCTACTTCTCCAAAAGGCTGTATGCAAGGGAAAATAATTTTATTCCATCATGTTTTCGGCTTTAGCTGAAGCCAAATGATTATGTTTTTACTATTTTTATAAGAATCTTTAAAATCCATTGTATTGTTTTAATTGCATTGTTACTGTTTTATAATTCACTACCATAGTCCATCCTAGAAATGTTGCAAATATATATTTAAATCTCCTTGCCAGAGTGCTGCACATACAGTTCCCTGATTATAATTCCATTCAGAGCTACTATTACATTCAAAACTGACAGTTTTGCACACATCAGTAAATTCCTGAAAAACAATTTATGGTGGCATCTAGAAAACATGGTTCTTTTATGTGAAGGATTTTGGATCATATAATGAACTATTGGCAAGGGGTGATTTATGCAGGAATTAAGAAGATTTACTGCATGGTAAATGGTGGTTCAAATAGGTCCACAATCTATTTGTTTTTTATTCAGGCACTTCCTTTTTATAAATAATAGATAGTTTCTTTCATATTGATCAGAAAGCCAATCACATAAAACAACATTGTTGCATTTCAGTGGTAGAGGTGAGTATATCATTCAGTATGCGGAATAAAAAACATTTCAGAAAGTGAAAAAAGATTTACTTGGACATGAGATCTTACCTAATATATTGATTTTGTGAAACATTAATCCGAGTCCGGATGTTTTGTTTTTTTTGCATCCCCTTGACCATCATAGCTTAGGCATAACTCTATACTATAGAGATTTCATGTAAACTTTAACCATAACCTGCCACAACATGATAAAGTACTTGCCCTGCATTCAGGATTCTAATGTTCAAAATCCTTTGATAAAAAGATTAACATTCAAACAATGGGAAAAAAAATATCCACCTTAGACAAATATACATAGCAGCTTTCTACTGGAAGTTGCCATGCACAAAGTGGGAGAGGAAAAGAAGTAAGCATAATTTCTCAGAGCATCTTTATGGATCACCAAATTATTGTGTTTGAAGATAATGCCCTAAATATCTTGAAATTGCATGTCATCTTAAAAAAAACCTCTGTTCATGGGTAAGTATCATTCACAGAAATTGCTTTTTGATTAGTAAACCAGAAGTATTGATATGACTTTTCACCAATGCTATTTGCAAATGCTCTGATGTCAGAAGAAAAGTAAGCCAGTTGCAGTAAATCTTCCATGTAATGGATTTTAGTTTAGCAAACCAAGATTTTACTACAATATTCATACATTACATGAAGTTTCATTTATAATTATGTGAGAGTAAGTTCAATTAAATATTCTGGAGTAAACATATTTCAATGTGAGGAAGAAATTGCATATATGCTTTAACTACTTTTAAGGTACTTCAGTACTTTTAAGAGGAAGGAAACTATAAAATTATTAAAACTTTATATTTATATAAAATAATAAAGCAAAGTAATAACATTATTTCATCACTGGAATAAATGGAAATTTTTAAAATCTTTGAATATGGAATCCATAACATAAAAACCTATTTCATGCAATTACTTTCTAATTTCTATTTTGACATAGAGAAAGCCCTGCTTTCTTAACTTTAATTGATGCTAACGAGAAAAACCAGGAATTTCAATCTAATCCATCTGAAAGATGCCAGTCAGATCCCTCATCCTCTAAAAAAGTTCAGATTCCAATATCTGTGATTCATAGGAATGGATACATGTTAGATATTCTACTTTCTTTTGTGTTATAAGTTATTCATATAAGCAAATGTATTTAAGGTATATTAATAAATGCACAGGAACCAGTTCATTGTAATGGTTAAGACATCAGCCTAGAAATTGGGAAACTATGAGGTTTAGTCCTGCCTGGGGCATGAAACTAGCTGGTGATCTTGGGCTAGTCACTTTCTCTTAATACAAGGAAGGACGCAATGACAAACCATTTCTGCAAAACCTTGCCAAGAAAACTACAGAGCTATGATGAGGCATTCTCTGAGAATCAGTTATATTAGAACAGAAGAAAAATAAATGAATGAATGCATATAAATTGTTTTCGTTACTTAATTGAATTTATTGCCATTTTTGAAAATAACATTTTTGAAATAGATACACTGTGAATATTCTCTGCAATTTCAGCAGATGAGTGAAGGAAACATACTTTTTTGTTATAGAAACAGCATATATTGTCTTTACTTAACATTTCTTCATATAATTAATTGTAACAGTGTATCATCATAGGCTTTCGTATGCAGGAAGTTTCACTTTTATAGAAAGTTGTTTAAAATGTTGGTTAAAATATTGCTTAAAATATCTTGCTTAAAAATATTTTTAAAAATGGAACAGTCAAAGGTGCCTATTTGATTTTGCATTAACACAGAAGAATACTCTTTTTATTCAAAATAAAATTTCTTATAATAAGCTCACCTAAGGCAATAAAACACCTGCATTGTTTTAGAAGGCTAACTTGTGGAGAAAAAATGCTTTGAAAAGTGGCTCATAAATCTATTTGGTTGGCTAACCATATCTTTATTATTCAGTTTAAAAGTGGTTAGATGAATGGGAAGAGTAAAGAGGATGGTAGTAGGAACTGAAAGCAAAAGCACTGGGAAGGTAAGGAGGATACATTGCATTCAAATCCTGACTTTTCATTAGCCCTATTTAGTTGTTCTACTTTTTGGATGTCATCCCAGCCTTTCCTTAAAAGCCTTTCCTTGAAAGTAATTGTTGTTCTACTGTTGGGCAATAGCAAAGTATGCACAAAATGATCTGGGGTGAAACACAAAGGCAGCAATTGCTAGGTTATTTAATTGATCAGCTAAAGTAGTATTTTGCAAGAGAAGGTTCTTGTCAAATTAGCTGCCAAAATATCTTGGCTTGGCAAATGAGGGGAAGAAGCTATTTACTTCTAATGTAGGAAAATGGCACTGATGATTCTGTCTAGTCAGAGGTGGGATTCAGTTTTTTTAACAACTGGTTCTGTGGGCATGGCTTAGTTGATGGGTATGGCTTGGTGGTCATGTGACTCGACATAACTCATGTCAAGGGGTGCTTCTTGTCACCTGGCCTCTCATGACAGTGGGGATGCTGCAATGGTCATAAGTGTGAAAATGGTCATAAGTCACTTTTTTTCAATGCCATTGTAACTTTGAATGGTCACTAAATGAACTGTTGTAAGTCAAGGATTATCTGTACAAAAATACAAAAAACTTCTTTGCTTGCAAAAAGCTGCCTTAAATACCAAACATTATATTAAAAATACCTGCAAGCTGGAGTCACAAATCAGGTAGAGTGCCAGAGCACCTTTTGGAATGAAAATAGTTAAAATGCAGTGATAACTATCAAGCAGCCATCTCTTGCTCATAAAGTGAAACCCTTTTGCAGAGAGGTCATTTAAGCTCTGCAGAAAAAGCACACCCAGGAAAAGCAATCCTTAGATTTATTTGCATCTCTTAAAAATACCAGCTGGTCTCACTCATCTCACAAGATATCCTAAGGAAATCATCCAGATTTAAGAAAAGGTCACATGCCCCTCAGAAAGGCAGCAAAAGAAATCAGTGCCAAGCTTGTATCCTGCCTCTTGGAAGTACAACCCAAAAGGACAATGCCAGATACCACTAAAGCAGTGGAGGAAGACCCCCCTCCCCAGATAGAAAAAGAAACCATGAGGCAGGAAAAAATTCAAACACAATACAAATAATTAAATCACAACAGTAGTTGTTGCTTGTTGAAGCTGAATTGGGAAAATTATCCCATCAATAAACACAGGATTAAACATCACCAAGCACAGAATTAACCTTCACCAAAAACCAGTTTTAGACCAAAACTCAGAAAGGGTATGCAAACTCACATTTCAATGTTAATCTTTCTAGCTAGCCAAGAAGCCTTGCTGAATGTCACTCATCTTGGCTCCCTGTCACTAAAAGAAATATTTCCTCCCAACAGCAATGTAAAAATCTTAAAACAACCCTTCCCCTTTAAGAAAGCCAAAAGTTCCAGAGACAGGAAGTCTAGGCTGTCTGCCAAGAATGTCATAAGGATGGGAAAAAAAACAAAAGGAGATTGCTTCTAACTACCAGTTCTCTAAACTGCTTAGAAAGTTAACAAGGGGTTCTATAGAACTGGATAGAACCAGTAGAATCCCACCCTTGTATCTAGTTTGGTAATGAAATGTCTGCAAGAAAACCACCGAGCTCACAGAGCATCCAGGATCCATAAGAAAATCTAGTTGGATAATTCAGTCACCTCAAACCACAAGATGAGTGGCATATACAGTACATTGAATAAATAAATATATAACTAAAAATAATATAAAACATAATGCTTTGTGCATGTGATATTTGCTTCCAATATATGGTGGTATCTTGCAAAACTCTGGGACTCAAAAACAATGTGTATTTAAAGGGAGTCAATTTGGTTTAGTGCTGTCTGGCTTGGCCTCCTGGAGTGCATATGTGAGAGAGGGAAGAGTATCTTGCAAGTGGCAGGTAGGTGGCTGCGAGCATGTGCAGCTCCAGTTGTGTGAGTCGCGGGGACACATATCCTCTGCTAGCTTGAGAGGAGCATGTGTGAGGGCAAGTGACTGCCACTCACAGGAGAGGAGCTTTGTGTATGAGGGCAAGCTGCCACTACTCATGTGAGAGGAACTTTGACTGCAAGTATAAGATGATGGCTGCTTGCACAAGGGATTTTTTTGCATATGAGGACAAGCTGCTTGTGTAGGGGAGCTTCATGTGTGACTGCCAAGTGGCTGCTGCTTGCACAAGGGGAGCTTTGCACTCAAGGACATGCTCACCCTCTGCTTGCACAGTCCAATTTGGAACAGCCTACGGCCCAGTAGTGGGCCACAAACTGGAGGTTGGGTACTTCTGGTCTAGTGATTATAGCACAAGCTAGAAACCAGGACCACAGACAACTGGTTGAAGAAGACAGATAGCTAAGGAGAAAAAGTATTGGACACTTGCAACAGGAGTCGATTGATTGGCTTGTCCTGGAGCCTGATGTCACAAGCTTAGAGAATGTGACTGACTCAAGGTTACCTAGCCAGCTTTCATGCCTAAGGCAAACTCAAACTCAGTCTGCTGGGTTTCTAGGCAGGTAAGGTAAATGCATTTTAATCATTGCATCAAACTGAACCAGATTGCACTATTTATGCTGGCACAAAACCCAAAAAATGCTACTTTTGAGGCATAGTAGAGCTGTGAGCTGAGATGGATAGAAGATAATGTGATGCATTTCTGCATTTTAAAAATGTTAATGGTCTCTACTTGTGCTGCAGTAATCTGATCATATAGATCACAGGTATCAAACTCCCGGCATCACGTTGCTATCATGTGACATTTCATGACATTTTCCCACTTCAGAGAGCTGGGGTAAGCATGGCCTGTATGTGATGCATCTGGCCTGTGTACTGCCAGTTTGACACTCCTGATATAGATCAGATCCTTCATCACTGAATATAAATATACATAAATAAAACACTACTGGAATTGGGAGTGGTTCCTCAAGCAAACAAGAATTTCTTCCCAACACTTCCCAACACTTCCCAACACATCTATACAGCAACATTTTTCATATTAACACTGGTTAACATCTACTCTCTTTTGTGCTTTCGGGGACTCTTCTTTGGGTTGTTTGTTCTTTTTACATTTTAATAATATATTTTAATATGTTTATTGTTTTAATTAATTATTGTATACAATCCACAGGTACATTTTGTGAAATAGGTAGCCATGAAAATAAATAAACATTTTTCAACACTTTGGGATCGATTCTGGATCTTATTGGACCCATTATGTCTGCTTTTAGAGCTGAGGCAATTCATTTTTGACTCTGCTCTGTTGTATTTCAAATTGCAGCAAAGCTGATTGTTTCTTTTAGATTACTACATATGGATGATCTGTTTTCACATTGATGGGAATTCTTGCTTCATCCTGCCCCAAACCTCTTAAGTTCAAACAAGTCATTGCTCCAGCTCCCAAGAACATTCATGTTCCTGTAATTTGTTTAGAGAACAAGATTTATCTGCTAATATGTACAGTATTTATTTTCTCTTTTGGGCACATTGAAATTACAATTGAGTCACAACTTTTGTAGAGTCTCTGGAGATCGTACCTAAAGTTCTGATTTATAGCATAAGAAAATAACTTGAATATGCTGATAATGTGCTAACAAGTTGGTGTCAACTTTTAGTGATTGCATAGATTTTCTTTGTGATGCTTTGCCCTTAAACTGTACTTTTAAGCCTTCCGGTATTACACCCATTGCCACTGTGACTGAATCCATCTATCTTCTAACTGCTTGTCATTTCCTTGTCTTTCTTTTCACCTTTCCCATCATTAGCACCTTCTCTAGGGAGTTTGGTTTTCACATACAATCAGCTAATTTGAGCCAGGTCATTTATGCTTTGGGTGAGAAATCTGGGTAGACTTATTCAATGGTCTATTTTTTTGTTTTTCTTGGCTACTCACAATAATATTTTCCAACACCAATGGTTAAAACTATACATATTCTTCTTGTCCAACTTCTTCAAAAATGCAACTTTTTCTTCCATAGAGTGTATTCATTGTGAATACAATTTCTTGCAATGTTCTGTTCTTTGTAAGTATATATTTACATGAACATGTATGTATATATGTATGTATGCATGCATGCATAAAATCTTACCCCTTGGAATATCTTTTTCAAGATCTTTATGGCTGTTCTGCCAAGTGCCAGTCTGCGGGATATTTCGGGACTGCTTGTTTTTTTTCACTGATGTTTGTATCATTTCATCCATCATTTCAATATCTTTTCCAATTCAATGGGTAGTTCTTGTCATATCAATTATTGTTAGTTGGTTTTCTTTATATTTAATTTTAGTTCCATTTGTTCACTATGGTCCTTGACTTTTGCTAATAGAGTTTTAAGGTTCTTTGTATTTTCAGGCTATTGTTACCAACAAAGCACAGATAGTTGATATTTTGACATTCAATTTTAAAACCACACTCTCTTCCAAATCAGCTTTCTTAATATATATTCAGCATATACAGGTTGATCAAATAAGACAAGAATATAGCTTTAGCAGCCTTATCTTATTATTTTTGCCAACCCACAACCAGTGAATTTTACTGTAGCCATGCATATTTTAACTAATATTTTTAGTTTCCTTGGTAATTAAAAATATCTTCACTATGATCCAATATTCAGAGAGACATATTTTTGTCCCTATAAAAAGAATATTATGTCACCCAGGAATATAGACACACTATAGCTTCTACATTATGAAATGTATCAATCCAGTTTGAAATAGTTAAAGCATAGTTCTCCTGGTTAGTTGTTTGGGAAAATGCTTGAATGTCAACAGTCATATTTTCCATACATTCTAAGTGCTGCAATTTCAACAAATGTAAACAAGTATAAAATGAATCATTTTACCATGAAAAACACAACCTTCACCCTTATAGTAATGAGATTTTTGTTCGGAATAAGTAAGCAAGACATTGGTCTGTAGTTTTAGTGGACAACTCAATTAGAATGTCAATCCAGTGTGCAACTGACATAAAAATGGTAAAATTCATGTTTAGAATCTTAGGAAAAGAACTGAAAGTACCATTATATAAACCTATAGGAGACAATAGATAGATAGATAGATAGATAGATAGATAGATAGATAGATAGATAGATAGATAGATAGATAGATAGCAGTGAGGAGAGGATAAGGGAGAGACGTGATCTACTTGGGAGGAGAGGGCCTTGATCCTCTTCATGGGCTGCAGCTATGACAACTGAATAAGAATATGGACCTGTGTACTGGCGAATGCTGGAAACAAAGTGTGGAAATATCTCTAGTTTATAGTTCCCCTCTGACTTTGCCGTCCTTCCCAGCGTGTGTTATCTGTGGACATCCTCCAGCTCTTATCTTGCCTGGTTTGTGTTGCTTTTTTCCTTCTTCATATAACTGTTTATGTGTGAGTTTTTTTGTCTTCCATCAAAGATATTCGGAGCTTGGAAGCAAAGTGAAGGAATAAAAGGAACTTCACCTATTTTCTCTGACTGTGTTTGTTCTGTATCTCACCCTGGGTCATCACTCTGCTGCTATTATATTATAGCATATATTTATATTATAGCATATTATTCCACATTAAATAAACTGTAATATTTTACAGAGAGATGGGTTAAAGAATTAAAGCTCCAGCCCCACAAATGTATTTCGCTATTGTTTTAGTTCAATACCTAAAAAAAAGAACTAGATGGAAGAAAAAAATCATTAAGGTGGTACTATGTTTTTAGCTGAATAAATGACAAAATGGAGGAAACTTTGTTGTAATACAATTTTCAGAGTTTAAACTGCAGAATGAGTTCCAACCAGAGGTGAAATTCAGGCTTGGGACTTGGCTTCAGAGAAAAAGAGAGACGTGCTCTAATTTATGTGAAATTTACAAAATCTGTTATTTAACATGATGACATGAAACTTTACAAAATGTGAGGATATAATTAATATTCAAACTGATCTATAACAGTTTAATCCATTCTGGTAATTACTGTGCTTTGCTTGTAGGTTGTTTATAAAAACAATGATGTAAGACTGGAATTGTCTCGACTGGCCAAACAAGGAGATCCTAAGATGAAGATCCATGGTATTGTGGCATTTAAATGTGAAAATGTGGCAACCTTGGATCCAATCACTTTTGAAACACCAGAATCCTTTATTTCTTTGCCTAAATGGAATGCCAAAAAAACAGGCTCAATTTCCTTTGACTTTCGCACTACTGAACCCAATGGGCTGATTCTCTTCAGCCATGGCAAACCACGACATCAGAAAGATGCCAAACATCCACAAATGGTTAAAGTTGACTTCTTTGCCATTGAAATGCTTGATGGACACCTATACCTGCTTTTAGACATGGGATCTGGAACAATTAAAATAAAAGCTTTGCAGAAAAAAGTGAATGATGGAGAGTGGTACCATGTTGACTTTCAAAGAGATGGACGATCTGGTAAGTTTTGACAAAAATGCTCATGAACTTTAAATCTTCTATATAGCAGGGGTATCAAACTCACATTGTCATGGTGGAATCATGTGATGTATTGGGACTTTTTTATCCTTTGCTAAATTGGGCATGGGCGTGGCTAGCAGGTGATGCATCTGACCCATGGGCTGGGAGTTTGACAGCCCTGCTGTATAGTATAAAAAATGCAAGAGAAAATAATGTGTATTTAATATCACTCTAGAGCAGCAAAGCAATTATATTATGAAATATTCATCTTTTTGTCTTTCTGAACAAGTTGGAAAGTTTGAACAGTACTCAGCAGATAATCAAATGATATTTATTTTGTAAGTATTTTCAGTAATTAGGAAATGTAGTTCTCATATACTGCATCAACACAAAAAGGTTATGGAGAATAATATAAAAATAATAATTAATAAACAACATAAATAACTTGTGAATCATTCGTATCCTTTACATCACACATGAAATGATTTCATTTATCTTCAGGCACTGAACTGATCCATTGGTGGCTGTACACTATTCATATTTTTTCAAAACTTGGTTGAAAAAGAAATTATCAATGAACAATTGGCACTGAATGAATCATAATGCATTAAGAAAATACATCTACATAGAATAAAACATTAGAAATCATTGGTGTAATTATATGTATGATAAAATACAGTTATATTTTGATTGCTGTCAGTTGTACTATTAAGTTCTTCATATATTTTATAGATTAATCTCTACTGAGGAAAAAAAAATCAAATCAGAATTGAATCAGAGTTTCATGAGAATAGTTTTCCGCAACAAAATATTACATTATGAGATGTGCACAACTTATTTTGTGGGATTTTTCAACTAAAATATTATCAGAACAAGTAAAATAGCACATAAATTTCACACCTAAGTTTTCCACACTTCTTGGCACATCAGTTTTCTAGGAAGGAAAAAAGTATAATTGGAGAAATGCCAACATGTGGATTTGGTTGGTTATGGAGTGGCTGTGTAACTTGGTTGATTCCTAGCAACTAGACGAATGTTAATATTCTCTTTTACTAAGAGAAAATAATCAATAAATAGAAAACACCCCATATTAAGTGTGGTTGGGAAGATGCTTGGAAGAATTTTCATGAAAATGACGACAATGAGCAAAACTTAGGAAGACCAATGTAATTTCACGCTAGGCAGGAAGTGTACAGGTAGAATTTTAGCTCTTCTGCAAGGCAATGAAAAATACACGAATGTGAAGAAGGTTTACTGCTAATTGTAGGTTTGGGGAAATATGTTATAAAGTGAATAGGCTTGAATTATGAAACTTTATGGAGTTGAAGGTTGGTTGCAAAATGCAATCACTGAAATATATAGAGGAAAGCAATGTGTGAAAATAAATGGAACGCTTAGTGAATATTTCATTTTTGATCAAGGTGTAGATAAACAATTTTTTGGTTGTTCAGTACATTTAACATTTAGATATATTGGTTTTTTTAATGAATTTATGAAATAATGTGTAAGGAATGCTCGTGAAATTAGAAATAAATTGGTTGGGAGTATGAATGTATGTACATATTTGTATGCAGAACAAGCTGAGAACAAAAATATAATTAATATTTGATTGTATGATGGAATAAGGATCAGAAAATTAGTTATTAAAAATTAAAGCAAAAAGTGAGTGAAGAATTATAAATTATAGATACATTTGTGGGGGGAAGAGATAGATGAAATATGCACTTTACATTGTTCCTTACAGTTAAACATTGTATTTATTAAATGAACCCTTGGATTCAGCTTTGACCTGAAACTAAAAGGAACTTATCATATTGCAGGGAATGTTCTATTATACTATAAAATTTAAGCCATCCAGAATCATTTAGTTGAGCTGGGTAGCTACAGAAATTGATTTCTTGAATAAATGAATGAATTTTATGTACCATAATGTTTATAGTTCTGCCTGTGGTAAATAATTCATTTCTCACATATCTTGGAGAAATGTTTCCTAAAGAGGTGAAATGATAGTGGTGTGATATAATTACAAAACAAATACATGTAAGAAGAGTGAAAAAAATGAAAGGAATAGAAGATCAAGAAAGTTGTGGTTGAATAAAGTTGATGAGATCCTGGAAAAGAGAACTCAGAAGGTTTTTTTAAAAAAAACTGGTTCGGACCAGTTCTATAGAACTGGTTATGATTCTGCGCAGTTCAGAGAACTGGCAAATCATGCCCCTGGGTGGCCCCTCCCCTCTCCACCCACCCCTCCCTCCCTGCCCAGTCAGTCCTTATTGCACATGCGCAACATCGCACACATGCCCAACATCGCTGACTTAATTCTCTCCTGCCCAGTCACTCCTTAAGGTATTTCTTTTTTTCCCCTCCCAATGATCAGCTGTTCAGATGATCAGCTGTTCTGGGATCCCCCTCACTGTCTTATTGCTTCATCCAGGAGGCTTCCCTGAGGCCCAAGAGGAAAAAAAAACGGGGGCGGGGGGGCTGCAAAAAAGAAAAAGAAAAAAGAAGCCATGCCCACATGGCTACACCCACCTAGCCACACCCACAGAACCAGTTGTTAAAAATTTTGAATCCCACCCCTGCTATAGATGTAGTGGAAGCAAAAATGATTTGCAAAGGAGTCATATTGTAAATTGTGTTAAAGTAAGTCTTCCTATTTCTTATTCCCTTTTCTATTATATAAAACTGCTCACCTGGAAGGGAATAGTATAGTACCCATGAATGGGTATCTGTTTAAATTCTCACATTCACTGAAAATTACTTTCAAGGGCTGCTATTTAACTTCTGAAGGAAAAGTTACTAGCTTATTGGGTTATATTCTTCTACTTTTACCTGGTTTTTCTTTTTAGTGTGAAGACAAGTCCTGTATTATATTTTGGTTTATGAGTCTGTGGTTTAATATAACTTCAGGAAGTTTTAGGCATTTTATTAAAAATAGTAAAAATTAAAAAAACAAACAAACAAACACATGAGAGCCGCAGTGGCACAGTGGTTAGAATGCAGTCCTGCAGGCTATCTCTGCTTACTGCTGGCTGACTGCAATTTGGCAGTTTGAATCTCACCAGGTCAAGGTTGACTTAACCTTCCATCCTTCCGAGTTCAATAAAATGAGAACCCAGATTGTTGGGGGTAGTATGCTGATTCTATAAACCACTTAGAGAGAGTTGTAAAGAACTGTGAAGCTAAATATAAGTCTAAGTGCTATTGCTATTGCTATTTACAGACTTCAGGAATTGCTCATTGCTGATTTCCCTATGCAAAATCTCAGGGGCAAAGAGATTGTTTTCTGCTAACATGAAATGCCAGAAGAAGAAGCAAACATCACTGCCTTGCTCAGGTTCTGAATCGACAAAATCTGCAAAGTAAAGAAAAGACAAGAATCCAGAAATTTGACACTAAGTAGAATGGCTTGTCCAACTAGCAAGATAAGGCAAAACTGATAAAACATTTGCCAATTTCATCCCCCTTCCTCTTGTTTGAGCTACTGAAAGAGTTCTTCAAATACTTCAAGCTAGCATATCTCTTGCAGGACCTTAAGCAGTCTCAATGACACTGCAAGTGAAACAAATAGAAATCAGCAAATAAAAATCAGCATAATAGAAAATAGTTCCCAAAGAGTTTGAATGGTCATGTCTAAGTGACTTTATTGAGATGAAACTTTTATTTGACCAGAGATAAAGGATCTGATTTAAGTTAACATTGACCAACAGAATGTCACATTCTATAAAAATTTAGAAAGTTACAAGATTGTGGGTATGGATCTCTGTGTTACCTTTTGGGGGGAAAATAAGAGGCAGTCTTATTATCCGGATCATAGATATTAGTACATATTTATTTTCCAAAGTATATCTTATTATTTAAAAGTAATATAAAAAGAGATTTCTAGCTGTCAGAGAGTAAAAGCCCTGTATATGAAACTTAAGCCTGTCCATTTCATATGTGGAATCTTACTATCTGCTTCCTCTATTCACACATCAACCTTATTTTTAAGTCTTTGGTTTATCTCACCATTGATTGGCTTTCCAGCCAAAATGCAAAACAATAAATAAATGGAAATGTTATCAATTTCATTTTCATCTCACTGCAGTCATTTTGCTTGAATCTGAAACTATAGGTAATTTCTCTGAACAAGTTGGTATTAAACTAGATTTGGTTACAAGAAACTTGATTTGTTTCAGATGAAGCAACAAATTGCAGTTCATCACAAATGGAAACATGCTCATTTATAAGTTGTAAACTGTTTGGTGACTGACTGGTTATTCTACTGGCATAGTAAGGAAAAGGACACTCGCTATTTAGCAGCCAAAGTAAGCCACCCCTCCCCTTCTTGCTTCTGCTACAGTATGGTGATAGCTAGTAGAAATGCTAATGACTGTCAGATGAGCAATTGAAAAGGGACAATTCAGACAAAAGTGGCATCTTAACAGAGCTGATACTGTCCCTATTTCCTTTCATTTCCTCTGCTACTGCCTGATATAATGTTGCTGCCAAGACTTAGTTTTAGAAAGCAGACTTGTTAAAATGAAATTGCTGAGATAATGAATATAATTGAAGAGGCTCATTAACTCACACCTATGGGAAATGTTTATCTGTTGCTGCATTGCCAACCTTGCAGGTAAAGCACTAAGGAGGAGGTGAAAATGAGAGGTTGGAAATCCCAGAAAAGCATTTGGCAAAGCTTTGCTGTCTGTGGCTTTTGCAACCTGTCAAAATTGCACTAATAATTGTGTTATGAGGCTACTTGAGCACTTTAATGTTTTGTTAAGCTCTTCAGAATGTTAAAAAAAAAAATAAGGAAGCCCTTCACAAGGATTTCATTAACCAAGCTGCAATTCAAACATCTGGAAAATCATGATTGTGTTTTTGAATCAGACAAGAAATTCAACATGGTCAAATTCTACTTGTACATACCAGTGTAAGACAGGCTATGTAAACAGTTTGTTTTCACTGCTAAGCCTACATTTAACAGCAAAAATGTCATTGCATTTTTGAATTAAAGCCTGAATTCCAGTTTAAGTGCTAGAAATTATAGAGTAGAAAGAGTCACATGGCTTTTTTTCAGAGTATATAATTAGAGGCTTGGAATAATCACAGTCTCAATCAGAGTAGCATTTTACAGATATCCATTTCATTGTTGGAAGTATTTTCTCTATCCCCTAATGCCATTTGGAGGCAATTTTTATATTTCTCTGTGTGTATGTGTGTATTAAACAATATGATACTTTCCAACTTATTCAAGTACTTTTCACATTATTCCTGATTCATAAAGCCCCAAGAAGTAGGGGATAGGTGCCCTAACGAGATGTCTGTAAACAATAAAAAACGTAGGTCATGACCAATCATTTTAAAACAAATAAAACACCAGGCTTCCACTCTTTGGGAGTCAGTTCCCTCTTGGGTTGAAGTCTGTTGTGCCTTGTAAATATTTACCCATAGTAAGCATGTTTAAAATTTGGACTATCAAGGTTTTCTTCCAGACATTCTTTCATGGATGAGCAGTTGCAGAGCTGCCCACATTTTAAAATCACAAATAGGATTACTTACCATGACATCCCAAAATTTTGCTCCAACCCCATCATTCATTTTCTTTCTTTTTTCCTTTTTTCTTTTTTGGCTGGCTTTCTTTCTTTCTTTCTTTCTTTCTTTCTTTCTTTCTTTCTTTCTTTCTCTTTCTCTCTCTCTCTCTCTCTCTCTCTCTCTCCATCTCCTTCCCCCTCCCTTCCTCCCTCCCTCCCTCTCTCAAGTTAACACAAATAACACACTAGCAGGTTCTTCCAAACTGGCCCATTTTCATACTTTTATTTTCTTTCTGACCAATGCAAAACATCTATGGAAGATAAATGACTATTTCAGGGATCAAATATTTTTACTTCGGGTTCTGTGGGCGTGGCTAGGTGGGAGTTGCTAGGTGGCATAGCCATGTGACTGGGTGGACCCTTCTTCTTCTTCTTCTTCTCCTCCTCCTTCTCTTTCTCCTCCTCCTTCTCTTTCTCCTCCTCCTCCTCCTCCTCCTCCCCCCCCC
>BLBF01000018.1:56946954-56966932 GCA_015471245.1 Laticauda colubrina | reverse complement strand
GGGAGGCCATTTTTGCTTTTAGGAGGCTTCTCTGAGGCCCAGGGAGCCAAAAAACTGACCACGGTGCAATCTTTAATAAATAAAGCAATATTTATTTCACCTCCCCTTGTAGCTACTGTTTATAATGCACAAATAAAACATAATCAGGAAAAATAGCCTATTTCAGCACATATTAGAACTTCACAGGAGATAGCTAGGTTCACTCATTAATATCTGCTTTATTCCTAAATTCCTTTATTCCACTGCTCAAATAGAGGTAGTCCTTGACTTACAACAGTTCATCTAGTGACTGTTCAAAGTTATGACAGCCCTGAAAAAAGTGACTTATGACTGTTTTTCACAGTTACAACCTTTTCAGCATCCCCATGATCACGTGATCAAAATTCAGATGCTTGGCAACTGGTTCATACTTAAGAGCATTATTGTGTCCCAAGGTCATGTGATCTCCTTTTGCCACCTTCTGACAAGCAATATCAGCGGGGAAGCCAGATTTACTTAACAACCAGATCACTAACTTACCAACTTCAATGATAGCAAGAAAGTTTGTAAAATGGGGCAAAACTCACCTAACAAATGTCTCACTTAAGAACTGAAATTTTCAATTGTCATCGTAAGTTGAGGACTACCTTTAATAAAGTCAATTCAAAGGGAATAGCTATTCCTAAACTGAAAACGGGAGGCAACACCTAATGTTAACTAACATTTCTCCCTCATCCCAGTAAGGTGTTTAGAAGGCAGAACTTCCTAAATACTAGAACTTCCACCTCTTCTGGATGTTGATGTTGGGGGAGAGATTCAGAAAGATGTAATGCTCATCTGTTTCTTGAGAAGGAGGAAATTTGAAGGGATGAATGTATAGATGAAAGAGGAAGATAAACTGAAATCACTATAGAAAGGGCCTCCTATCTTCAGCCTTCTCTGGAATTCCAGAAGGATAAAATATATTAAGTGTCATTGACAGGACCATAAGGCCATACTTTCTTTATCTGGCTCTTAGCGAACATCATCTTCCAAACAGTCCAGTACCATTTCCGTCAGAAGCCCAGAAATGAATAGTTAATGGAAATCACAGATTCACCCCAATTTGCTGTAATGTATGTCTTACAACCTTCTTCAACATTTGAGGATAAGGCAGAAATTACCCAGAATAGCTAGTTCAGGAGACAAGTTCCAAAGTAACTTGGGACTGCCTTCATAGAGCAGGAACTGCCTCTCCTGTGCAATCATCTTGGGAAAGAACTCTTAACTTCCCTTCCCTTCAAAATATTAAATAGGACCCAGGAAGGACAGCTCTTCTATAGCTGGCTCAGTTTGTTTATTTATTTTTTATTCATTTGGCTTTTTTTTATCCCTTCTTTATTACTTTATAAATAACTCAAGGCTGCAAATAATCCTTCCTCCTCCTATTTTCCCCACAACAACCCTGTGATGTCAATTGGACTGAGAATGAATGACTGGTACAAAGTCACCTAGCCAACTTTTGTTTATTAATCAAAATTGTATAGCTGCTCATCTCATTTAAAGTGACTATGGGAAGCATATAACGATCATTACAGATGTTAATGTATGCTACCTTTTCTGCTAAATGAGGTTAGGAATCAGTTGTGCAGCAAATAAATATATTTATGGAAATCAAGACACCTTTGTCCTTAAATGATGTGATGAGATGATGATGAAGATGATGATCATCATCATCGCTGTCATGCTCCACCATTGGAGAAGGAGATGGCAGGGGATGTGATGGTTAGATAGTATCATTAACTCAATGAAAGTGAATTTGAGCAACCTCCGGAAAATAATGGAGAACTAGGGGAGGGGGGGCTGGCATGCTATGGTCCATGGGGTCACAAAGAGTTTGACATGATTTAGTGACTAAACAACTTTTCCTCAAGGCCTTAGGCATGACCGCCCAAACCTCTGAATTTGCTTGGAAAATATATTTTAAAAAAGCACTCAGATTAAGTAAATTGCTTTAATTTTAAAGCAAATCAAATTTTCAATTCTTATCCCAACAATTCATTTGTCTTGGCTTCAACTATTTTTGGAAGTGAATACCCTAATATATCACTCGAAGACCAAATATAGCCCTCAGCCTAAAAAAAAATAAAGTATGTTCTGATATACAAGGCCTTGTCCCAGATGAATTGCTAGTCCCAGAAAATAATTAATGAGAACTGCATTTTGTTGCTGTGCACTTTCACAGAATCTGTGCACTTTCACAGGTCCTTTAAAAGGACCACTAAGAGCTTTTGATTATTAACCTGTTGTGCTTTTGCTTTTGTCCTTTAGCACTGCACTGCATTTCTTGTTTTTACATTTTTTCTGGCACTCCCAGAATCCATTATTGACCTAACTTCAGGAGAGCAAGAATAATATGCTTGGCACTATATCTGCATTCTGCAAAATATTGTGATGTGAGTAGAGATAGATGCACAAACACAGAAACACACACAAGCACACACACACACAAACACACACACATCTACATTAAAAGCATGGACAAAAAGTAATCACCGTTATGTCTAACTAAGTATAGATTTTAGTTTTCAAAGATAACTTTAAATTTTTTTATATTCCATTAAAGAAGCATGGCAAATGTTTCCAAGGCTTAAGCTTCTTCCAATTAAATGTAGGAACAGAGGAAATATTTTTGTTTTACTAATAACAGATCCACAAACAGTAGGCAACTAAAGAAATTCTTCAGTCACTGAAGAAATGCTGTGGTCTTTTTTTTTTTTCCTGACAGAGTAAATCTTTGGTGCAGTCTCTTTTTCTGCTGACTTCATAAACACCTCGATGCATTTTTCTTGGCAACAATGCAGAATTGGTCCTTGATTACTTATAGGATGTTTCCCACTAAACCTCTGGTATTTCCTGGAGGCCTACCATCCAAGCACTAGCCAAGCTTAACCTTACTTAGGTTCTCAGTTTAGACAACATCAGTGAAGTATTGCCCCTGCTACCTAGTTCTTTAAGTAAGTGAACTGAGACTGCAACATTTCCATTTGCTAGCATTCTTCAGGGCTTGTGGACTCCCCCTTTTTTTTCCCACACTAACTTTTGTTTATCTCTGACTCCCTGCCTTCTGGGTTCAAATAAGCCATAACTTTATCTTGGCTTCTCACCCTCCCACCCCCATATATTTCTATTTGGTTGCAGCTGTTGGGAAAGCATCTGATGCAAAAGGATGGCATCACAGATTTGAATGAGAAATAATAAGCAAAATGTAGTGATACTTTGATAAGTAGCTTTTTTCTTACGCCAATTTTGTTTGCTTGTTTTATTCAAAGTGGCCAAAGAAACACATTTCATCATTTCCCACTCATGTGTTGGTGCTGTGTGTGGTGTTGGCCTTGATTCCTGGCAGGGTGTGCATGTGTCTTGATCTCCCTGTCCATTCCTGGCCACCACACATAACTCCTGGCCAATGCTTTCATTTTTATCAACCCTACTCTATCTTCCCATAGAAGGCATCCCTTTAGTCCCATTAGCTCAAGCTGTCTCACCATGAACAGCTTGCATTCCTCGCCTTCCTTGTTTTCTGGCCAACCCTTCCATACCCAGTTCAAAATGTGCACCAATGTCCTGACTTTAGCAGTAGCTCTTGCAATCTTGGCAGCCGTGATTGGAGTGTTCGCAAGAGTTTCTATTAGCAGAATGCTTGTTGCTGGTGCTGGGTCTTCCATTGGTTCTAGCAGTGGGTATCCACTGAGTGCGTCTGTGTGGTCAATTACCTTCCCAGGTCTATTGTTCAGTTTGTAGTTATAGGTGGTGAAGAAGTCCATCCAACATCATTCTCAGTGATAAAACATGTGGTGTGGATTGGTCCCCATGATTAACCAGGAGAGGCTTTTGGTCGGTTATGAGTTCAAATGCTTACCTGTAGACGTATTCATGGAATCTTTTGATTCCAATGACTGCAGCCAGTGCTTCTTTGTCTAGCTGGCTGTAGTTCCTTTCTGTTTTACATAATGTCTGTGAGTAATATACAATGGGGGCTTCCCACCCGCTTGGCATACAATGCCTAAATATTGCCTTTATTCCAAAAAGTGAAGAGTCACAGGATAATCTTAGTGGCAGAGTTTCATTATACTGGACAAGTACGCTTTCTGATATTAATAGATTTTTTTTTATTTGTTTGAATGTTCTCTCTTCCTTTTGCCCCCTTGTCCATGCTGCCTTCTTATCAAGTGGTTGATGTTGGGGTTCAGTAATCATCATTTTCTGCGGCAAGAAAATATTGTAGAAATTCAATAACCCCCAGAATCCTTGCAGTTCTGTTTTACTGCTAGGGGTTGGGGCTTCCCTGATTGCTTTTAGTTTGCCATCAGTGGAGTGTATTCCAGAGCTATCGATTAGATACCCCCAAAATTCCAGTTTCTCCACTGCTAACTGGCATTTGTCCTTCTTCACCTTCAACTCCACTTCCTGGAATCTGCTTAATACCGCCCTTAGTCTTTGTTGTAGTTGTTCCTTGTTGCCTGTTGAAACCAGGACATTGTCAAAATAAGGAGATACTTCTTCAATGCCCTGTAGGACTGCTCCATGAGGCTCTGGAACAATCCTGGGGTCATACTTAACACAAACTGTAACCTTTGACATTTAAATGCCCCCCCTATGTGTGACTATGGTCTGGGCTTCTGCTGTAGATTCATCAACTGGCAATTGTTGATATGCCTGTCCAAATCAAGTTTAGCAAATATCTTGCCTCGGAGTGCAGCATCTATTGCACAACTGTTGCACAACAACAGTATGTGCTCTGCTGCAAAGCCTTATTTAGGGTAGATTTGTAATCCCTGCACAGACACACCAACCTGTCTGGCTTCATGGGAGTCCCTATGGGTGTGTTGTTGACAGGCATGGTCTGTTGATTCCAAAACGCCTTGAACAATGAGGTTTTCCAGTTGCTCATCTAATTTGGGCTGCAGAGCAAATGGTACCCTCTGGGTCTTTATCTGGACGGGGCAACCTGGGGATCTAAATTGAATGATATCGGGGTCCCAGTATACTTGCTCAATTTTTCTGTCAGATACTTCTGCAAATTCTTCCAGGAGGTCATTTTCCCAGCATCTGTCATCTATTTGGTGGATGCTGGTCACTGCCAGTCCCAGCAGCGCGAACCACTCCAGTCCCAAAAGGCTAGGATGGTCCCAGTCTATGATGGTTAGGGATAGCTGTCCGTTGAACCCTTTGAATTTGATATTGAAAAAACTGATTCCCAGCACTGGAATTTGGTTTCCCTGATAGTTCTTTAAAACTAATTTTTGTGGCTTGAGTGCTTTGCTTGTGATTCCAGGGACTTGTTACTTGATCATTGTCCAGGATACCATGGAGAAGTATGACCCCGAGTCAACTGCCATCCTGCAGAGTCTTCCTTCAATGTGGATGGTTGCCACCATTTTCCTTGCCCTGCATTCACTTGAGTGTCCCACTATGATCATCTGGTGGCTTTCTCCTCTCAGTTTTGGTGTCCTTGCTGTGTCGTGGTCTCCTGAATGATGGCTTCTGGCTCCCCATTTGGCTGTTTCTGGAATGCTGTGATGGGCTGGATTTTCTCAGCCTGTGGGGTACTGTCTGGAATGCTTTGCATGCCCTAGCATGTGGCCTTTCCTTTCACATCACTGGCAGATGGCATCACGGAATCTCCATTCAGCCCAGGGGTGCTTTCCTTCAAACTTGGCACACCAGGAAGTCTTTCTTCCTCTGTCTTGAGTTCTAGGCATTCACTCCAACTGCAGTTGGTGAAACTCTTCATCCTCTTCTGTGTCTGGATCAGTTTCCACATCCTCATAATGAATGGCAGCAGCTTTCTTCGGTGGCAGTGGTTTATTCATTTTTTTTCATTGCAACTGCCAATTGTTGGGATGCTTCCATCATGGATGCCTCTTCCAGGGCTTCCTTGATGTTATTTTTGGCCTTGTAAGTAGTTGGCTCTGAAGGGTTATATCGCTTAGTCCTAGGACTTCATCCACAATTTTCAGGCAGAGGTGATTTCCCTCAGATTTGTGATGAAATTGCTGGTGTTCTCTCCTTCTCTTTGGTCCCATCAGTAGAATTTGTGCTGGTATACTAGGGAAGATGTTTGGAATACATAGTGTGCCCGTAGTATTCACTCAAATTCCAGCCAGGGCATCATTTTCATTTCATTGGATGATGATAGAGCTTTGGCCATCTTGAATATGGTAGACCTACAATGGATTAGGAGCACAGATCTTTCCACTGTTCTGAGAGGTCAAGTAGGTCATTCGCCTCCAGGAACATGTGGAAATGGTCCATGTATGAATCACAGTCTTCTCTGTCTGGGTTGAATGGTGCCAGTGGGATATTTTCTCCAGGCATCTTGGTTGGTCAGTTTGAATTGCAATGGCCGACAATGCCACGTGGCTGCTGTTTCAGCTGGTGGTGTCCTTTGTTGTTCAGTATCCCACCATCATTGCCAGTGTTAAATAGTGGGCAAAAGAACACAGGACATGCTTGGAAAGGTTCCTCAGATTTATTGTTCCATAAACCACACTGAAAGTCAAGCTGTGACAGCTCCTTTTTAAAGGGGAGCTGTATGCGCCTTCAGCCAGTGACACAAGTTCTTTTTTCCCACTTCTGACTCTGGGACCAATGATTGGTTCCTACATCAGAAACATGTTGATGTATTCAATATCCAACACCTTTTATTAAAAGTATATATAAAATTCTATATTGCATTTCATGGTTCATGGCTAAAACTGAAAAAGAGCTGGAGACAAATGTCTTTCAAATTTGTAGGCAATGAAATTAGATTAGTGATTCTGCAGGGAGAGAAGAATTCTCTGTCTATAATGGAAGAAGAAGTTTCCCTCAGGCCATTGGAGATATGATTGCACAAGAAAATGCAGGATTTACTGACCTCAGAGGCTCATTCTTAATAAGTGCAAGACACCCTTCTCCAGATATGAAGATTTCTCCATAATTCTCCTTTGGATCAATTTCTAAAGCAACTTTTGCTTTCTCAGATAAAATGTTAATGACTAGGAAAAAATGGTGTGTGTGCATGAAGAAGGTTAATATATAGGATATAAAAGATATATAGGATATAAATATATAAATATCCTATATAGATATATAGGATATCAAAGACCTATTGGAGGAAAGCTCCAGCTGGCAGTACTGTATTATATAATTATTTCAGTTATTGTCTGATCTATGTTTAAACACCAGGACAAATCTGAGTTAAAATACATACTTTGAAAAAATTTAGACCTAGATACTGCTTTTTTCATTTTTCTCTACTTTGTAAACATTTTCTATGTGTTTGGCATAGTTTAGTGGCAAGACTATAGTGCTAATCAACAGGTCAAATTGACTGCAGCCTTATGCATATCTCCTCAGAAACTACAGCCTGTTTTGTAATTATGATATGTAGTTTCTCAAACATATGAGGAAACATTCATTTCATTTTTTCTGCTATTTTTTTAACATCTGTTTTATTTTTTTGTTTTCAATTTCATAAAATTACAGTCACCCATTACTAAGAATAATCCTTCTAGAAGTTTGCTGGTTATAATTTTTGTCTCCTAAAATTTAATGGTGTTTGTATTCATGCATTGATTGACTGATTGATTAATGTTCTTACTTCTTAGAAGAAAAAGAACCAAGTATGGAGCTAGCATAGTACAAAATGTGCTAACTTGATACTAATGAATACAGATGATCAAATTATATGCTATAAAGGAATTAAACTGGTTTCATAACACAATCTTGTATTGTATATACCATATTAGAAAATCAATATACCCTCTTAAAAATATATTGTAGAAAATTGCCTTGTTTTTGTCAGCAAATGAAACAAATGAACATGGAACTATAATTCATTCCACGTGATTAATTATTGTAATAACAATTGAATGGGTTATTTCTTTTTCTTTTTAATTTAATTTATTCAAGTTACCATTTTCTCCAAATAAATGGATGTAGCAATAAGAAATATTTATTATAATCACTGGGGGAAGATGACTTTTACTGGGAAACAGAATATAAATACCAATAATAAATGGTTAAAATATATTGTCTCAAATGAATTACTTATGTTTTATTGCTAAACAGGTACCATTTCTGTCAACACGATGCGAACTCCGTATACTGCACCAGGAGAAAGTGAGATCTTGGACCTAGATGATGATTTATATCTTGGAGGTTTGCCAGAAAATAAAGCTGGTCTTGTCTTTCCGACGGAAGTCTGGACGGCCCTTCTAAATTATGGCTATGTGGGCTGTATTCGAGACTTGTTTATTGATGGACAAAGTAAAGACATCCGTCAAATGGCAGAAATCCAGAGCACATCTGGGGTGAAACCCTCCTGTTCAAGAGAAACAGCAAAGCCATGTCTAAGCAACCCATGCAAAAACAATGGTGTATGCAGAGATGGCTGGAACAGATATGTCTGTGATTGCTCTGGTACAGGCTACCTGGGCAGATCATGTGAGCGAGGTAAGTCACTGTCTTCAGAGCTTTGGTTTGCAGAATGAGGACAGAATGAAATGGAACAGTGACATACATTCTACTGATCTAATGTATGTGTGTGTATTTCTGCATACAATTTTATGGATCAATCATTTGGTTGATAATAAATATTATTAATCTATAAATCACTGAATGAAGCAGTGGACAGAATATTCCACTGAGAAAGGAAAACTTCCATGAAAATGTTCTAATCTTCAAATACAGATTATTACGGAACAGAACAAACTGATTTAGATTTTTTTCCTTTATTTTTCTTTCAAAAAGTGGTATGTAAGGAGGGTTTGTTGGAAGGATGATATTGTTAATGCAATATATATAACAATGATAATACTGTATTGTGCATAAAGGCCCTGTCACACTGGCCGACAGATGCAAAACGTTTGTAAAAAGGACACAGCAGACGAAAAAATTGTTCCATCCGTTGTTATCCGCTCTCAAAAGGGGCAAAAATTTGCATAACCAAAGTGGACAACACGGAAAGGAACGCACGGGGGGAGGATGTAGGGCGGATGGAAAGGGGATGCTCCACAGAAGCCTAGCGGATGGAAGCAGATGGAAGCAGATGGCACATCCGCAAGGCTTCCGGGGAACCGCAGCAAAGCGGACACGCAGTGGAAAGAGTGGATGAAGAGCAGACGCCGAGTGGATGAAGCTGATGCACAGCGGAAGCCTAGCGGATGAAGCAGATGCCTAGCGGAAGCCTAGCGGATGCCTAGCAGAAGCCTAGCGGATGTCTAGCAGATGCCTAGTGTTCACTGCGCATGCGGGGAGGATGCATTGCATCAGCCCTGTGGATATAAAGGGAAGCAGCTCCCAAGCAGGTCAACATTCAGAGGAAAGACCTGCTTCCAGACACAGCTCTCAAGCCTGCCTGCCAGCCTGCCTGCCTGCCTGCCTGCCTGCTTGCCTGCCAGCCTGCCTGCCTGCCTGCCTGCCTGCCAGCCAGCAACCCCACAACCATGGGGAAGAAAAGAAAGCCTCAGCCATCTGCTGCCAGCCCTGGCAAGAGGGACAGGGCCACCCTCCCACCCCCTGGCCCTCACTCTGCTTCTGCTGGGGCTTCTGCAGCACGGGCTCGCTCTTCTGGGGCTGGGGCTTCTGCTGCTTCTGCTTCTGGAGGAGCTGATGCTGCCGCTCATGGCGGTGGTGCTTCTGCTGGAGCTTACTCTGCTGATGCTGCTTCTGGCGGTGGTGTTTCTGCTGGTGCTTAATCTGCTGATGCTGCTTCTGGCGGTGGTGCTTCTGCTGGTGTTTACTCTGCTGAAGCTGCTTCTGGCAGTGGTGCTTCTGCTGGTGCTTCCTCTGCTGGCGCTGCTCCTGGTGCTGGTGCTTCTGCTGGTGCTTACTCTGCTGACGCTGCTCCTGGTCCTGCTGGCCCTGCTGGTGCTCCTGGTCCTGCTGGTGCTCCTGGTCCTGCGGGTGCTCCTGGTCCTGCTGGTCCTGCTCCTGATCCTGGTCCTGCTGGTGCTGCTGGCGCTGCTGATGCTTACTCTGCTGCTGCTGATCCTGGTCCTGCTGGTGCTGTTGCTGCTGCTGCTGCTGCTGGTGGTGGTGTGGAGGAGCAGCCCCTACAACCTGGAAGCCCCTCTGATGAGGGCCCATGTGGTCCTGCCAAAGGGAGGAAGAGGCATACGCGAGAACAGGAGAGGAGGCAATGCAACATCGAAGAGGAACATGAGGATGAGGTGCTGGAGTGGCTGAGAGAGAATGAGTATCTATGGCGGAAGGGACACAGGCTCTATAGGGACACCATAAGGAAGCAGGCTGCTTGGAGAGAGAAGGCGGAGAGCCTGGGCTACACTTCGAAGGTGATCCTTGGCTGGTGGAAGCACATGCACACCTGGTATGGGAAGCTGCACCAGGTCGCGGTCAAGATGATGGACAGAGAGACCTACGTCATGGCCAAGTGCAGCTTCCTGGAGGGTGAGATCCGCCACCGAGGAGCAGCCCCTCTCACAACCCTCTCTCTCATGTAGCCTGCTGAGAGCCAGTCCTCTTCCGGCAGAGAGTCAGCTCCTGTCTCCAGGCAGGTGTCTGTGGAGCGCCATGATGGAGAACCTCCTGACAGCTGTAGTACCCGTGGCGGAGCACATGGAGGAGCCCCTGGTGCAGTGGGAGAAAGTAGACGGCACTTCCACTACAGCTCAACCCGCATCCACCTCCAGCTCCACCTCCACAGAAAGGCAGAGAGGCAAACCGGAGGGACAGAGCCACACTGTCCTGCTGGAGATAAGAGACACGATCAGGAGCAGCATAGATCTCCTCTCTCAGCTGGTACACACCGACTCCTCATCCTCCAACTGCAAGCCCTTCCTCACCTACATCAACCAGACCCTCATGGACATGGCGGAACTCCAGTACCAGGTGGTGAAGGACAGGATCACCGATCTGCTTCACAACCCTCCAGACGCAGATGAACCTGCTCCCACCAAGTCCAGGTCTGCTCCTCCACCCCAGGTGATGTCACTCCCATTCCAAGGCTTTCCACAGGTCCTCACCTACCAAGGCTACGGCTACCAGGAGGTCCAGCAGCACAGGCAGCAGCTCTTCCCAGTCCAGGCACAGTTCATCTGACGCCACCATTGCCACCGGTTCCACTGATGCCACCGATGCCACCCATGCCACTGATGCCACAGACGCCACCGATGCCACCTATGCCACCGATGCCGCCCACACTAGTCCTCACCCAGCTGCAGACCAGACAGCCCCATTACATTTCTCCTTCCTCCACCCCACAGCCAAGCCCAGCCTCAGTACATCTGTCATCGGTACTGGGGCTGACACCCCATGGCATGGAGGAAGGGGCTCTCAACATCACGGGGCTGAGCCAGCTGCCTGAGAGCTTCCTCAACACACCGTCCCCTGTTGTCCTGTTGGGGCCAGGCACCCCAGTGGCGCTTCAGACCAGCACTCCAGCAGCAGCCACCTCCACAGCACCTGGACCCTTCACCCCTGAGACTGGGCACACCTCCGAGTGACCGAGAAGAGTGCCAGAGACTGGGTGGCTACCTGTTGACTTGGGTCATTTTTCTTTTACAGCTTATTATTAATAAAGATTATCTTTGCTTCACACACTTGCTTCATTTATTTTTGTAAATAAAGTCTTGGTGGAAACTTTTAGAAATGGTTTAAGCCTTTGCATGCTTGTGGGATGGGTTAAGATAGCAGTGGGATGGGCAGGGATACCTTTGGGATGGGTAAGGATAGCAGTGGGATGGGCAGGGATACCTTTGGGATGGGTTAAGATAGCAGTGGGATGGGCAGGGATACCTTTGGGATGGGTTAAGATACCTGTGGGATGGGCAGGGATACCTTTGGGATGGGTAATAACTGTGGGATAGATAAACCTCCAGTGCAAGCATAGTGGAACAGTATGGTGCACCCTCCCAGGTGCCACACCTATGGCCCTTTATTATCAATAATAATGTAATCATTGATCCACACGTCAACATAAACACAACTCTTTATTAAATGCCCTGTTCATTTTCGGCCCACCCAACATACATGGCCCAATCTCATCAGTGTGATGAGACAGGCTGAAGGAAGCATCCATTAATCATCTATCATCCTGTCTTGCCACTCCACTGCTCCAGCTGGGGAGTTGCACCAGTGTTTCAGGAGGTTGCGCTGCTTCTTCCCTTCACGTGAGGCTCTGTTGGGGCCTTGCACATCCTGAGTGTCTATCAGGTTTCACCCTTGCCTCCATTCCCCAGTCTCCATGTCCCCATTGCCTTGTTGGAGGTCACAAGCCTGTTCTGCAAGACTGGGTAGCAGGTGCGCATGAGATTATGCAGGATGCAGCAAGCTTCCACGATCCTCCCCACGGTCTGGACAGCTTGTAGTTGAAGATCCTCTCTTCACGGGTGAGGAGTCTGGAAGTGTAGGGCTTCATGAGGTAGGTTCTGAGGGAGAAGGCGTCATCCCCCACGATGAAGTAGGGCACATCTTGCGTGTCGTTTGGCAGGGGGTCTGGATCTGGGAAGCCCATGATGAGGTTGCATTCCAGCCCTCCTTGAGGTCACTGGCGTTTTATACCTGGGCATCTGAAGCTGACCCGTTGCCTGAAGCATCTATGTACATGAACTTGTAGTCAGCATCGACCATGGCGAAGAGGATGATGCTGAAGAAGCCCTTGTAGTTGAAATAAGTGGACCCCGACTCGGCTGGAGCTTTGCAGGCCACGTGCTTGCCATCGATGGCTCCAACGGTGTGGGGGAAGTTCCACTGCTCTGCAACTTTCTTCCAGCCTTCTTCAGTGGAGGGGCACTGGAGGAGCTCCTCCAGGTATTCTTCGATGATGGCCTGCACCACTTCTCTGACCACAATGCTGATGGTTTTGTGTGGCACCCTCCAGCCGTACTGCATGCTCCTGTAGGTGTTCTCAGAGGCCAGGTGGCGCAGAGTCAGTACCACCTTGAGCCCAGGGTCCAGGCTGGGCTGGAAGTTGTTGCTCTGCTTGGTCAACCTGGGTTTTCAGCCGCTCCACAACTTCGTCAAACATGGCTGGAGGCATTCTCATAAAGTTCTGGAATGCACGAGGGTCTTCGTTCCTCAGCTCCACCATCAGGTTGTTTTACAGTCCATACTCTGCTCTTCTCCCGATCCATCTTCGGACCCAGACGCTTCTTGGCCGCCTCCTTTTCTTCCTGTAGAACAGGTGAAAGAGCCTGTAGATGGCTTCGCACTGTTGCAGAACAATGGTGGCTACCAAAAGGAGTGTGTTACGATCCATGGTGGACATCAATGGATGCTGTGGAAGAGTAAAAGCCAGATGAAGGCTGCAGAGGTCTGCACAGCAGGGCTGCTGGACTGAAAGTAAGATCCAGGTGAGTTTCT
This sequence comes from Laticauda colubrina, assembly GCA_015471245.1. Classification (NCBI taxonomy): domain Eukaryota; kingdom Metazoa; phylum Chordata; class Lepidosauria; order Squamata; family Elapidae; genus Laticauda; species Laticauda colubrina. The sequence goes on along the minus strand of BLBF01000018.1, from coordinate 56,953,603 downwards.
CCCCCTTTTTATAGGCAATGTAGGTTTTCCACTATGTGTCCTTTTGCATCCTTTAGGCATCCTCTAGACATCCTTAATATCCGAGATAGGTCCCCTCTGCAAATGTTTTTTTCCATTTTAAATACTTTGTATGTGAGCTGCATCTGCTTTCATCCTTTCTCCGTCCATGCTACTAACGCTGCACGTCCATTCCGCATCCGTTTCGCTTCCTCCCTGTGTCCGCTTTCCCCTGGAGCGGATTTGAGTTGCGCAGATGCACAGCGGATGCCTAGCGGACGTAGCGGACGTGTAACGGATGACGATGGATGCAGAACGGATGTTCCCCGTATGCATCGCGGATGCAGAACGGACACGTTGGATACATTTTCTGCTCAAAACTTTTTGAGTGGATGGAACCTCAGTCGACGGATGCTGGATGGATAGAGAGGAAGAAAAACGGACGCAGTGAGTACAGAACGGATGCATCACGTTAACCAAAGGATGGCAAGTGTTTCTCTCCATTTTACATCCTCTTTCCATCCGTTGGTGCAGTGTGACATGGGCTTTACCTTCGAAAACTTTGGAACAATTTGCCTGGTTTATTTTGCTGATTATAAAAATCAGGAAGGTGTCAAATAGACCTTGCAGTATTGGTTAAACCAATAATGAAATTTATGAATAATATTTGATCAACACTATAACTATAAAGCTGTCAACAATGAAAAGCTTTGCAAGGGTAGTTTGCTTCAAAGGTAAATTGATGTGAATGAGGTGCTGCTTCAATGTGGTTTCATGAATATGGCCTCCTGCCTCTAAATCAGGGGTGTCAAACTAGCAATGACACATTGTCATCATGTGACATATTGCAACTTTTCCCCCTTCATTAAAATGGGTGGGTGTGACCAGCATGTGATGCATCCAGCCCATGAGCTGTGAGTTTTGACATCCCTGCTCTAAACAATGAAGTGGATATGGTGTATTGTTTTATTTAATGTTAATTTGGGGGCCTGTTTTAGGAATTGGAAGGGGCTTCTTTGTATGGAAGTGTCTGAGAATGCCCAGAATCAAAATGAAATATCTCAGGAAGACAAATTGTGCTGCCATTGCCTTCTCCTCACATATGGCAACACTTCACCATCAAGGCCTAAACGCAAGACATATTGCATAGATCTAATAAATAGTAACCCCATACTCATTTTCAAAGCAGGTAACTCACAATGAGATTACTTAAGAAAATTTATAGATTATAAACAGACAACAAGGTTTCGGTATGAGATTTTCAGGAAACAATATGTTTTCTTTGGCCCACAAAGTGAAAGAAAGATTTCACTAGACTAGACAAATGAAATGATAAAATTAGCAAGGAAAAGAAGTAGTGGTCTCTTGTCCTGGAAAGAGGAGCAAAATAGAAACAGCTATATAACAATCACAACAGTTAATGCAAAGAGTCTCTTCTTCAGCAAAGAAGAAAAAATAACAATTGGTTTGTTACTATCCTAACTGATGGATAGTAATATAATTTCAGAAAAAAAATTACTAAAGAAAATTGTAAAACATTACTAAAGAAAGAGTAATTTGACAGGGACATTCAGGAATGGTCAAAATAAAAAAGACAGAAAATTCCTTCTGACCAATATAAAGGAATTCTATAGCAATTTTTAGAGTACTTGATTATTCTTAGATCTGTAAATCAACAGCAGGCTTCAAGAGTCAAAAGAAAGATACTTCACGCAGTGTCATAACACTTTGCTGTAACATTGCTTTTACATTTAACATTTCCCAGTTTGGCAATTTTCAGATAGTGGTCTTCACCTCTCAAACTACATTATACAGTTTGGTTAAGTCTGTCAGTGAGGATTAAGCTATTTGCTTGTCAGCACTTTTAATCAATGAATTTAACCATTCTATCACAGGTCACAATGAAGGGTTACAATCTGATAAGCATTGCCAGATACCAGCATCTAGATAAGAGTAACTGGGAATCTAGTTTAAAAGAAGGAGTATATGTCTTTCCTTAACTCAATCAGCAGAAGCCTTATTAATGCTGACTTTAACAGATCTCTTGCGTCTAAATGTTTCTCAAATCTTTCTCTGTACTATGGCATCGGAATAGAGTGTACAGGAAATAAAAGGTGTAAATTAATCATGGACAGAGATCCAACATCTCTGAAGTCCTCTGTTGTAGTTCTTATTGGTAATTGATCATGTTTGTAAGACATTTTCTGACATCTATACTCTAGCTGTTGTCCCAAATGTTTCATTAACCTAGCTCCCCAGAATACCAAGGAGCTGAGACAGGCTTTATGGTTTAATCAAAGACATTTGGGAGCGATCATTCCAATCTTTCTAGTGGAGATGGAGATCTTATTAAGACCACTAGCTGCAACAAATTCCCTGAAAAGACTCCAAAAATGTTCTGGATTCACAGTCCCAGAGGAAATCAGTCACAATTATTTTGTACTCCAGCTGAGGTAGTTTTGAGGTTCAACTTCTTCAAGTGGCGATTTGTCTATAACAATGGTGTGAAAGAAAATGGAACTTTCTCTGTGTATGAGCATCCCTAAGACTCTAGCTTGGGGAAGAATAAGTGAAGCAGAATTTTAACTGAAAACAAGAAAGAAAATGCATGATGGGTAAAAACTAAGCTAAATATTTAGATAGTTACTTCCTCCTAGAAGGAGAGTCAATCTGTACGTATGTGTATTAGGGTTAAAGAAGAGTCTGATATTAGCAATGTGCTTGACCATGGAGCTCCCTTGCCCCAACTTTGAGATCATAACTGAGAATAGACAGGGTAGAATTCAAATGTCTTAACAACCTGTTCTGTGGGTGTGGCCTAGTTTGTGAATGTGGCTTGGTGGTTATGTGACTGGGTGGGCATGGCTTGCTGACTGGGTATGACTTCGGTGGACACATGTCTGGCTGGGCATGGCTTGTATGTAAATATTGTAAATATTTATGTAAACATTGAATTTTTTATGAAAAAAGAACAACTTTTACCAAAAATCAGGCAAAGAGTGAGTTGCTCACAGAATCACAGATTCACTTAGAGATCTATCTTTCTGCAACCTGCTACCTGAGTCAGTCACATAAAATTTTCTTGCAAACTCACAAAATTAACTCACAACACCCCATGCATATAAATATTGAATGTTTTATACAGAGGTAGTATTCAGCAGGTTCTGAGCAGTTCTGGAGAACTGGGAGCGGAAATTTTGAGTAGTTCGAAGAACCGGTAAATACCACCTCTGACTGGATATTTTACAGTGTTCTTCCCCTGCCACGCCCACCAAGCCACCACTACAGGCAGATTGAGATGCTCACAGAATCACAGATTCAGTCACAAATGTACCATTCTGCAATCTACTACCTGAGTCTGCACTGAAAAATAGAAGCTTCAGTCCTAAGGAAGATTCAGCTATGCTTTTAGATTAGCTAGAAAGCAAGAAATCCAATGATTTCCTGCTTTGTAGATAAACTAAATCTCCCGGCACAGCAGAACAGTTGATGATTAAGGGGGAGGAGGAAAGAAAAAATAGCAACTAGCAGGCAAGTTTGCCAGATAAGGAGTGAGTGGGTGAGGAGGGGCCAGCCGGTGGTGTGATTTGTCGGTTCTCTGAACTGGGCAGAATCATAACAACCTTTAGAACCGGTCTGATAAGGTAGAATCCCATCCCTGAGAATAAGTCACCATACTGATGCTTCTATCTTGGGGCCAGCTTTATTTATCTATCTATCAATCAAATTTGCATGCCACTCAGCATCTGAAAGTCACTGTAACAGAGAGATGGGCAGCATATAAATTTACTGGTAATAAATAAATAAACTCCAAAGACTTTAGGCAGCTTCCGGCAGGAAAACAAAAAAGGATAAACCCTCATCTATTCTGATTCTTTTGGAGGACGAACCTAGAGAAGGAACCTGCAGTGTTCCAATTGATCCTTCTCTTCTAGTCATGGGTCTGTATGACCATTTCCCCTTTTCCTGACAGAGAAAACAGAGCCTTCCTTGGCAGTCTACTTTGTTGTTGATTTTTCTTTGACTTCAATAGACTGATATTTCTCACTGTGATTACAATGCTTCCCACCATGGATTATATAACCATACTTGTCTAGCTAGTGCATAGTTGCAGTTTTCCACACGAAGAACTCTGTGCAATCAGATTTCTCAGCATGTGGAATACTGTCAATTTAAATTCTTTGGTGCAACCTATGCTAACATTGACTATACAACACTATAAAATCTGACAATATACTACTAATTTATCACCTGCCATACCTAGAAAATGAGAATTGAACATAATTGAACAGGACAAAAATGAAAAACTACCTTGGCCTTTATGGGAAAAAGAGATCATATTTCATTATGCCTAATTCTCAATAAAATGTCTGTATTATTGTATCTTCATAATGTGAAATGGTGACCATAGTGCAATATTGCAATAAAATTCAACATTCAGACACGAGATAACTTACATAGCAAGTTTCACTTCAGAGAAGGGAAATTCTCATAACTGAATAGATGGATGAAAAGAAATCTCCAATGGGAAGCCAAAAAGGAAATCACACTTCAGAAAGCTTTGCTATTATTTAAAATCACAATTATAGAGGCTCTGGCATAATCAAAGATTGATTGTGAATAATTTTGATATCCATAGAATAAAAGGACAGACCCTCTTGTGGATAAGCAACTCTGTCTAGGATCAGGGCTTTTAAAACTTATTTATAAATGACCTGCAATCACCTGTGTTTAGTGGAATAGGCAAGTTTGCTGATGACACTAAGTTGTTCTGTGTGGTAAAAAACAATAAGGGAGTCCAAAAAGCTCCAAAGGGACCGCTGCACATGAGGGGAGTGGGTATCATGACAGAAGATTCCATTCAAATGTGAGCAAGTGTAAAATGATGCACATTGGTGCCAAAAGCCCCAACTGTTTACAAAAAAAAAAAAAAAAACCAACTCATGGGATCAGAAGTTCTAAGGAAAGAGTTCATGAAATGAGGATGCCAACATAGTGCACATCTGTTGTAAAAAAAAAAAAAAAAAAAGGCCAAAAGCTTATTAGAGACAAAATTGAAAAAGCGATGCCAATATTATAATGTCCTTTATATAAATCATTGGTGCAACTACATCTAGCATATTACGTGCAGCTCTGCTTGCCATACCTCAAAAAGGATGTAGTAAAGCTAGAGATGGTTCAAAGGAGGGCAATGAAGAAGCTCAAGGGAAAGGGCAACAACCCTTATTTGAAGACTTTTAGGTCTAGAAAGAAGGCAAAAGGAAAAGATATGATTCAGGAATACAAAATTATGCATGGTATGGATAACCTGGACAAGGAGAAACAATTTTCCCCTTCTCAAAGTACTAAAACTAGAGGTCACCAAATGAAATTTAGTCCTAGCAGAATCCAGATATTATCCCACGTCATTGTAGTGCTTTTAAAGTTGTAGCTACAACTGTAAAAGCACTACAATGACGTTGGATAATACACGAAGGAAGCTGAACAGCATGTACCCGCGAAAACTTATATATATATATATATATATATATATATGTTTTCTGAGGTTTTCGCGGGTATTTGTATGTGGATCTTTGGTTATTCGGGTTTTCTCCCGCGTAGAATTGGAAGTATCTAGGCAACGTTTCGATGAAGTCTCATTCATCATCTTCAGGCTTGTTTCTTCAGCTCTGTGCTTCTCAGAGTAATGTGAGCTTGCAGCTGCTTCTTCCTTTTAACTGCTAGTGGGGGTGTGACTTGATTGGGTGGGGGTTTGGCTGTGTTCTGATTGGTAGGGGGGTTGGCTGTGTTCTGATTGGCTGGGGGTGTGTTCTGCTTAGGTGGGGGCTTGGTTGTGCTCAGGTTATTCTTAGTTGCTGGGGGATTTGAGCTGGTGAGCTGTGATTTTGTTGTTTGGCTTCGTGTTCGTGTTCGTGCCACATCTTCATGGTGGGTGTCAGTTTGCTTCTTGTATGGGTCAGAGGGGTTTGAAGCGGGTAGTGGTGCAGCTGCAGTATGGTTTCTGGTTCGTGGTCGTGTCTCCTCTTCTGTGTGGGTGTGAGTCTTTTTTCTGTGTGGAAGTGTGGTGGTAGCATCTTGTGTGGCACTTGCGGGTGTGGGTCTGGTGTCATTCTTCATGTTAGTTACTCGTTTATTAATGAGGGCAGGTTTCCAAATGGTTGGTAGGCGGGAGGTATCATCTCGTCTATTCATGCTGTGTGGGCGTTTCTCTATCTCTATGGCTTCTCTGATTATTCTGTTGTTGAAGTGTTCGGTTTTGGCGATGGTTCTGGTATTTTTAAAGTCAATTTCATGTCCTGTGGCTTTGAGGTGTTGGACCAGGGAAGAGGTCAGTTCTTCTTTTTTGATTGAGTTTTTGTGTTCTTCAATGCGTGCACTAATTCTTCTGTTAGTTTGTCCTATGTATGTGGTGGGGCAGGCAGTGCAAGGGATTTCGTATACTCCTTGGTTTTCTAACTCGATTTTGTCCTTAGGGTTTCTCAGGATGGTGGATATTTTTCTGTTTGTGCAGAATGCTGTTTTAATGTTGTGTTTTTGGAGGATCTTGCTGATTTTGTCTGTAGTGCCTTTTATATATGGGAGGAGGGCTTTGCCATTCTCTTGTTCTCTGTCTTGGCTTTTGGTTGGGGTTTCTTTTTGGATTAGGTGGGTA
>BLBF01000018.1:56911151-56929670 GCA_015471245.1 Laticauda colubrina | reverse complement strand
TTTATTTATATATATATATATATATATATATATATATATATATATATATATATATATATAATATTTATATTATAATATTATATATTATATATTTATTTTATTTTATTATTTATTTATTATTTTACTTTATTATAGAGCTGAAACAGGACAGACAAAGGATATAAGTATAATGATTTAAATTGAGCTGAAATAAATAAAATAGAATTAAGAGAGTGAAAAGAGGGGAGAAGCTATCTAGAAAATGTAAAATGGTAAATAAGATATGGAATGCTATATAAAGGTAAGCATGAACTTGAATTTATGTCTGTACAAAAAGATGTAACCCGGGATCAAGCTGCTTTCCAAAAAGATGTTTGTATATGTTTGTTTTTTAAAAATTTATAAAATTCTTTCAAAAAAAAAAAAAAAGAGTTGGCTGCTGATAGTTATCAATGCATTTTAACTATTTTAATTCCTCAAGGTGCTCTGGCACTCTGTCTGATTTGTAATTCTGGCTTGCAGGTATTTTTAATCTAATGATTGGTATTTAGGGCAGCTTCTGCAAGCAAAGAAGCTTTTTGTATTTTTGTACAGGTAATCCTTGACTTATAACAGTTCATTTAGTGACCATTCAAAGTTACAATGGCACTGAAAAAGTGACTTATGACCATTTTCATACTTATGACCGTTGCAGCATCCCCACTAACATGAGAGGTCAAGCAAGGAAAAGCACCCCTTGATGTGAATGATGTTGAGTTGGCCACGCCCACCTAGTCACATGACCACTAAGCCACACCACCAACTCACAGAACCGCCTGTTAAAAAATTTGAATCCCATCTCTGGTCAGACCCCACACAGGGCTAACTGTGTTTTTTGCAGAAGACTTCTGACAATGAACCTCAGCCAACTTTGCACAGATATTAATAAGCTGAACTGATTGTATCGAATCAGGAAAAAGATTGTAATTTTCAAGAATTAGTGAAAAAAAAAACATACTAGTATTCAATATAGGCAACATACAAATTCCATATAGACAAAAAATCAGTTAAAAACAAAATGGCCAATAATAGATTGTCTATATGTAAAAGTATGTTGTCTGTATGTAAAACTATGTATGAAAGGAAAACAGTGGAACAATGGACAAAATGAATCAAATGGCTGAAACAACACTCCTGAAAGGAAAATATATATATATATAATCTTTAATATAGAAAAAAAGTGAGTAAAGAGAATGCGTGAATTTATTTCAAAAAGTGCAAGGTGTAGAAGTAGTGAAGAATAAGTCATTTTCATCACATAAGTCTAGAATCCAATTCCATCCAGTAAAGCTGAATGAATAAAGATTCTGGAGAAAGTCAAAGGCTTTCAGGTTGAACTCCTTAGAAAAAAATGGAAGAAATCCATAGAAGTTTCCATCATCTAACAGTCATGATGCTTAAATTCTTCTGTGCATTAGTCTGTAGAGATTTTCAGTCATCCAGGTCATGGTTGTTCCAAAGGTACTTTTTCAGGAGGCAATTAGACTTTCTTGCTTTTTCTTTTGAAGACGTTTCGCTTCTCATCCAAGAAGCTTCTTCAGCTCTGACAAATCCTGGAAGGATTTATATTCCTTGCAGACGGCTGGTCATTTGGATCCTTTAAGAGGGTCACTGGAGAAATTGGTGGTTTATCTGTGTCCTCAGGAACACTTGAGTAGTGCTCCTGGTTCCTGTAGTCTGCATTTTTTTTTCTCTGGAAATCCATTCCTACTCCTACACCATTCAAAGGGTATTCATCCCAAATTGTATAGCTAAAAATCTGTAGAGATTCTCAGTTATCCAGGTCATGGTTTTCCCAAAGATGCTTTTTTCAGGAGGCAACTGGACTTCTTGTTTTTTCTTTGAGGACTTTTTTCTTCAGACTACAGGAACCAAGAGGTGGTTCAGGTGACCCTGAGGATACGGATAAACCTCCAAGGGCTTCAAAGACCCTCTAAAAGGATGCAAATGACCAGCTGTCTGCAAGGAATAAAAATTCTTCCATTCCCCACTATCCTGTCAGAGTTGAAGAAGCTTCTTGGATGAGAAGCGAAATGTCCTCAAAGAAAAAACAAGAAATTCCAGTTGCCTTCTGAAAAAAAGCACCTTTGGGACATTCTGTACATTCGCAAATTTGTTAGCAAACCCATTTCTCCATTTTTCATAACCCCTGAAATTAATATTATTTACTTTGAGGATTTCTGAATACTTACTAATAAAATTCCTTCTGCCTCTTCTATCCCAGCCTTTAAGGGACAATTTCTCTCTTATGTACTTTAATAAAGCCATTTCCTTCCTTTATAACTGTTGCATTACTAATGCAGAAATGATGGTAAAATATTTTATTCCCTGACCTACATGTTGCAAGCTGCCTAATGAGCAAAATATTATTAAACATTTTTTTCCCTGTTGTTTGGGGCATAACTTTCTGCTCCATTGCTGTTTGGCTTTCCATCCCCTTTGGAATTGAGACTAAGAGTGAGACTAGGCCTGTACTATATATCAGGGGTAGTCAACCTTTTTATACCTACCACCCACTTTTGTATCTCTGTTAGTAGTAAAGTTTTCTCTAACCGCCCACTGGCTCCACAGTAATGGTGATTTATAAAGTAGGGGACAAAACCCCTACCGCCCACCATGAAAGCTGGAATGCCCACTAGTGGGCAGTAGGGACCAGGTTGACTACCACTGTTATATATCATCTGATCTGAATGAAGTATAAAAAACTGGTCTATCTATATTGTTCAGGGGTGGTGATCAAAACCAAAATTCAAAGCCATTCCAGGACATTATAATCAACTACAATATTATTGCCAAGGCAGTGAAAATATGAAAACAAGTGTCTAAAACATCTGGCAGAGCATAAACTAATGCCTTGTCCAAAAGAAGGAAATATCCACACAAAAACAAGAAGCAAATATATCACCACCATTTAGTTTACCATTATGCATGTTTCTTTAACAAAAACCTTAGGCTTATCATACTGTCCAGACCTGACTCTATAATATAATTTATAACCTGATTTTCCATAAAACCCATGCCAAAATTCATTATAAGCCAAGGATAGGCAATGCACAAGCAGCCACAATCCCCAGTCTATTGTTCCAAAGTGTCCTGAGAATGTGTAGCTGATTTCAGCAGCCACAGTACATGGTCTATTTTGGGCAGCATAATGTTTTTAAACATTTTTCCCTACATTAATGATTCCAGTGGACTTGATCAGCCTTTGGGAGGCACAATGCATTCTTTGTGATCAGAATCTCAATATTGCCTCCCAAATGCTTGAAAATATTTGATCAGGCCTATTCTGTGACACCCCATATCCCTGGATTATACCCTGTTGTCATTAATGCCCATAGTATTTTTTTAAAGAAAGAAAAATGTTGTCTATAATAAAAAATTGCTTGTTCCTAAGATTGAATGAAGCCTGTTCCCATTATTTATTTATTTTTTGGAGGGGGAAGGGGGGAGTCAGGTGATATTTTTAAATATATGTTTTGGGGAAGGCTAATAGATAGATAGAGAAGGCTATGTTATACATACTGAATGTGTGAGCCAGGAGTTCTGCCCTCAACTCTCCTCTCTTCTTCTATTTGTTTTTAATGGTGTTGGGATGTTTATATTAGGAAACCTTGAGTAATTGACTAGTAAATGAATGAAGCATTTGAAAAAGAATATTCAACAATTTAATCTGAGGTAATAAAGTGTATTTTGTTTATAAATGCATGAATTGCTATGGAACCGTATATAATCAACAGTCTAGAATATTGTTAAGCAGGCATTTGAAGGGGAAATGTAGACATATATTTCATGTGACAATTGTTTTGTTACTGCTGTTGTTATTTTCTATGAAATTATTGGTGTTAACAATTCTTTAGATTCTGGGCAGAGTTTAATGAATAGAAACAGCAAACCATCAGATTAATCAGAGTCTGCCATTTCTATAATACAAAGTGCCCAGTTCTTGTCACATCTCCTGTTTACAGTGTTGAGTAATGTCATTGAAAACAGCGATTTATTATACCTTTGTGTTTCACTCCATTCTCTGTAGTTGGTAGGATATGCTCACCTTGGTGCAGCCCAATATTTGTAAATCTGGCTTCATATATCGGGCTACAACTCTTGGCATTTTTCCCCATGCTTTTCACCTTGCCAAAATCCAAGATGGTAAATTCCTTATCATTTTTCTGCTTGTACACTTTCAGAGGCAACTGTTCTAAGCTATGATGGAAGCATGTTCATGAAAATTCAACTCCCTATGGTGATGCACACAGAAGCAGAAGATGTGTCCTTACGGTTCAGGTCTCAGAGAGCATATGGCATTCTGATGGCCACAACCTCAAGAGAATCTGCTGATACGTTGCGTTTAGAGCTGGATGCAGGACGAGTTAAGCTAACAGTTAACCTAGGTAACATTCTTCCCCCCTCCCATCCTAAAATTTACATTTCAAACATCCTTTTTTATCTTTGCCTGCTAGCATCAATTCAACAGCCTGTTTGACACTGAAAATAACCTTTCTTTTATATATGAAATTTGTACATGTGTGTGTGGGTGTGGGTGTGGATGTGTATTTGTAATATTATTCCATTACTTATTTATTTGGGTTTTATATTTATATTTATTTTTATGCATTCCTTTTCAACCCACTACAATTAATTTTCAGCCACAGCCTGTTCTAAAAAGAGAAGACCAGTACTTCAGTGGTGTTAATGGGGTATCCCATTTTGGAAAAAAAGTGTACCAAAAATGATTTATCCTGACAGATATGTCCATATTGTTAGAAATCCAGTATTCCTTTGACACAAGTGCTTATACAGCACCAACCTCCATTTCTGTTCCTGAAAATCTGTATTCCTGGCTTTGTGTTGCAATTGGCAATCTCTCACCATTTATACAATTAGTGAAGAAGCTAATGCTCTGTGGGAATACTTGTTATTGTTAGTGTTGTGAGTAAGAATAGTCTGAGAGAGGTCTAAAATAATAATAACAACAACAACAAAAAATTCCTGGCTTTTCTGTGTGGCCTTCAGTCAGAAACCACACCTAAGTAGGTTACTTGTGAAAACCAGGTTTATTCTCAAAATGTTCACAAAACTATCCTGATTATAGTTTACTGTTTGTAGCAATTTCTAATACATTGCAGTTTATGTAAAATGTATGCACAAGTATAGAAATAAGATATCTTGCAAACTTGAAACACAATTACAAGTTATATGTTTGTTTGCTATGGTCTTCTTTCTCTGGAGCAGTCTGTCATTCTATGTTCTCAAAATCATCTTTCCTCCCTGCTTTCGGTTGTTCCTTAAAAAAATGCTCCCACAAACTTCATATTAGTTTTTCTGTGTGTCACAAATAAAACAACCCTTCAATGCCCAAAGTCTGCGGCCCTCAGCAAACAGCCATGTGAACACGAACCACATAAACTCTTCTGCAGAACAAAGATTATGTTTTTGGGGGGGAGGGGGTGTTGTAAACAATTGTGTAAACAAATTCCTTTCTTCATTCATAAAGCTCATATAGGTTTTCTTGAAGAGCTTCATTTTTTGAGAATATTTTCCACACCATTTTTTGCGGCATATTGAAAAGCTAACCTGAGGTGATTTCACTTTTAATTTGAAAAATAATAATAATAATAATAGGGCAGTTGATATATTCAAATCCCATTTCTAAGAAACTGAATAGTTGAATTTTGATGGTGAATTTTGATGGTTTGCAGTGGGGAATTCTTCTAAGTTTTGTCTAGAGCCCTCTTGTGGCAATTTAAGTTACTGCAGGCTGCTAAATAGTTTCAGTTGAGAAAATGTCAGGGGCTAACAATGAAATGGGGGTTATTTCAAGAGAGATTTATTTATTTTATTTCTGTAGACAGAGTCACATAGGGGATGTTCCTTGGCTGTTTGTAACCACTTTTCTGATGCGGTTGACGACACATGACAAACTCAGCTACATGGAAACAGAATCTAAGCTTTATTTTTTTCTTTAAATATCTATAAATCCTCAAAGACCTTGAAGAGGAATAATTAAAATGCTGATCATCTGAGCATAAATCATTAATCCATAGAAAACCTAGCAGAGTGTACGTACAGAAGCAATGGAACAAGAGCAACGGTTTTCTTTTTACAAGCCTTATTCAGCCTGAGACTCAAAAGTCACTATGGGAAAACAGACAAAAAGCAAATCACCAATCATAGATTTGATTCAGAATAATTACACTTTGAAAAAAAATAAAGACTACATGAAGGAATCACTTTCCAGCTACTTATGAATTGTTAAAATAGAGCTACAGATATTTCAGAAATTGAGAAGCAATCTAAAGTAGTTTAAGTATGGCTTTTTAAATTTTGAAAAAATGTATCTTCCTTTGAGGCAATACCAGTGGCCCAGAATGTGAGATTTTAGCCTTGGCGAGCACAATTCCCCATTGTGACGGAGCACTTTTTGAAATTATCATAGCAATCTATTTGTTCTTTCATATATGGGAGAGAATGTTGCAGCCAGCTTAAATCCATTGACTGGAACAATTGCCACAAACCATTTTTGTCACTTAGATTTGTCACCATGTAGCTTTGTTTGAAATTGGCCATTTTTTTTGTTGCCCTACTATCACTTCTTCTACTTCTAAAGTCTTATCACCATATAACTGCACACTCTGGCAATACGGAAAGAATCAAAACATATATAGTGGCCATGTTTGCATGTGTCTGTCCCCGGAAGGGTGGAATGTGATTTTACTGGATGTCTGCAGCTAATACTTTGAAGGATAAATTTTCATTTCTCATCTATTCTTCCCCATCTAGACTGTATCAGGATTAACTGTAATTCCAGTAAGTGCCTATTCAAAATTTTTAAATTTATTATTCCTTCATTATGAAGTATTTGAAAACTTTAGATTATATAACATGCCGCATATCATTTTTGCATAATAGAATGACTTCCATGGGATAGGGAGGTACCTTGGGAAAAATGTCATGGATACAAAAAGAAACCATAACATAAACTCTGTCATGGTTCCTCCAATTCCCAAATAATGATTTAGAAAAATTTCAAGAATGTTGGCAGGGATTTTTTGAGTTTCAAATCAATTTTGAAAGGAAAAATATTTTATTATTAATATCATGATGTGGTAGCCATAGTGGCATAATGGTTAGATTGCAGAACTGTAGGCTACTTCTGCTGACTGTCGGTGTCCAATAGTTTAACAGTTCGATTCTCACCAGCTATTTGACTTCCTATTGCAACATACTTAAAAGCAAAACAACTACACAATCACTTCTAGATAAGCATTCAACAATTATTCTTTCAAATTAAGAGTTTTCTCTGATTGCTTGAATGAAATGAAAACTTCAATGAATATTTTAACAATATTAAAGGTTATATTTGAATATTGGTTTCTTTTTGATCTTGTGGTATATTATTTTTATTATATGTCTTGTATCATTTTTACTGGGTAAACTGATAATAAGTTTTTAATCTTTCTGATATTATTTGGATTAAGATTCTAAGTTCTGAAAGAGGATTGTGGACTGTGATTTTATTTTGAGTCTGTGGATCTCCCAAACAGTCTATAGTAAGTACAATAGATTTTATTTTTTCTTCTGGGGAAGGATGTTAAATGTTGCAGCTTTTACATAGTCAGTGTACATTAATATACAAATAAATGACCAAGGACATGACAAACTTAAATCTAATTATATCAATTTCAGTGGAAGAATTTTAAGTGATCTTACCAATTCCACTGATAATAAAATTGAAAGATTCGAGTCTAGATTATGCTTTCCATCAAACATGTAACACAATTGCATCAAACATATGGTAACACAATTTAGTGGCACTTAGTAGATTTAAGGAGAGGGAAAAGGAGTGCTTATTGAATTACTGCCAATGGTACTCTGGTTTTTTGCTTTGGAACACTCAAAATCTAAATTTTCTTATTCAAAAGGAAAATCAAATATTCGCACAGTTCTCTTCCAGTTGCCTTCTTGTAATGAGTAAACTGTGAATTATATTTTTTATGATACTTCCACAAGCAAACAAAAAACAAATGATTAACTGGGATAATAGCAAGAAAAAAAAATCATCCTTCCAAATACTTTTTGAGATAAGTTATTTAATGTAGTTGCTAACATAATTCTAACTGCACTGTATTAGTAACATTTTAAGGGAAAATACATTTTGAAAACATGAATAGTGATACTTAAAATAAAATTATGGAACTAAAATTAAAATACAATTTCAAACTAGTTGTTTCTTTGTTTTTTTTAATCTCAGAACTGTATATGCATGTGAAGATCAGGCTAATATCTTCCTTAATGGCTTTTAAAGGCTTATTAAAAACTGAGCTTTTCTGGATACCATTCTAATATTTCACACTTACACCATCATTAACTTTTTTATTTTTACTGTTATGGCTATATGGTTCTTAATTTTAAAAATGTACTCTGATTATCTTTTTTGTTTGTAATTAAATTTTATCGTGGATTTTTTTTAATCATTTCATATATTGTACATCACTTGCAAAAATCATAAGAATGCAGTGGGATAAAAATTAATAAATAAATAAATACATTTTTTAAGAAAGAACATAATGTTACTCTTAAGAATAAAAGAAAGTATAGTTTGCCATGGACATTGTAAACAACTTTGGTAGTTCATGGCTAATCTGTTGGAATGCATTATTATATTCCTGTGAGCTGTTCTATTCTTCCTTCCCATGGAAGGAAGAAATTGTTCAGAAGATATCTATGAAAAACAAAAGTGTGTAAGTTTTTCTTTTTTGTTATTATTGTTGTTTAAGATCTGAAGTCTATATATCTGAGTTTGTAATATTGGTAGTCCTTGATTTGCAACCATTTGTTCAGCAACATGGAGCCTCCCCCATCCCAAGGCACTCCATATTTCACATAACATCCACACCAGAGAGAGTCACAAATGCATGAGCCCCTTGCTTAATGATCACAACAACCTATGACTGTAATTTTAAGTAGAATTGTGGATGTAAATTCAGGACCCCCATGCAATGTTTTCTAATGTGTATCACCTAGGTTGCCATTAACGTATACATTTCAGGCATAGTAAAGGTCTGATTGGTGCACAACTAGAATCCAAAGCTTTCATACAGACGGACCATTTCACATGAATGATATGTTGAGGGAAAGGGTGTGAAATACTTCCATGGTCAGGTGTGTAATCCATGGTCAAACTGGGCATCACATCTGTTTTGCTGAAGATAGGACAGCTGAGGCACAAAGAAAATGTAAGAATGTTCCAGTTAAGACATCATCT
Source organism: Laticauda colubrina (assembly GCA_015471245.1). Classification (NCBI taxonomy): domain Eukaryota; kingdom Metazoa; phylum Chordata; class Lepidosauria; order Squamata; family Elapidae; genus Laticauda; species Laticauda colubrina. The sequence goes on along the minus strand of BLBF01000018.1, from coordinate 56,920,390 downwards.
GAGGAAAATTTTGAAAGAAGGTAATCTGAATCCTGTAACTGAACATTAACAAATAATACTGTTGATTGCATGTAATAGTCCAATATCTCTTTTGCAATTTTATGATTTCTAATATTTTATAAATTTAATCTGAAATAAAAAATTACAAGTATTCAAAATGCACGTCCAACTTTCCAGAATAACTAATTTCAATTTCAAAATTCCATATCTTAAACTTAAAACAAAACCTTTCAGTTTCTGATGTGATATTTTCATACAATACTTCATGGTATATTTCAAATGTTTGTATTTTAGCAAGCATTGAAAATGATCAACTGTAAAATACCATATTCAACCTTTTGGATTACTATTTGCTGTCAAATGTAAATTTATATTAAATAGATCTGTATTTGCTTGGGTGTGGGATTAATACATATAGAACTTTAAAATATATAGTGGTTATTTGATAATATTTTTATTGTTTAGGTATACCTGCAGAATATTTAATAACAATAGTCAAAGTAACAGTTGGGGAAATTAATTTCCTTTTATGAAAGGGGAGTTTTAATTCTATTATTTGACTTTTTATTTATACATTATTATATAATATATAATATATATATTATATATTATAATATATACCATATATTACAATATATTATTATTTAGTCATAGCCTATATTTCAATTGAATTTGATCACTAACCATTTAACAATAATATGTGAACTAGAAAAGTCATTATTCAAAAATGCATGTGAAAAACAATAAAAAACCAGTTTAAAATTAAAAACCTGGTACAAATATCTAAGTTGTTCTTATAAAGACAGAGAAGCGCAGCTTCTGAAGACTATGTATCAGACCTGCCACAAATTTAAACCTCTAAATAGAAAACAATCCTTGGTTCCATTTTCTGAGAAAGGTATATTTTTTATTAGAGGTTAAATGTGCTGCAGTAGTGCATAGCCAGAACTGAATTCACACACCAAAATCTCTACATTACACCTTCCCCTCCTTAACTATCTCTCATTTCCCACCCCAAGATAACCAATTAAGATTTTGCAAGCTGTTTTCCTAATGGTCAGCATGCTCTGGTATGCTGCTCCCTCCTTCTTCCAGCTGGGTGACCTTGAAGCAGCTTCTCAAGAAGACACAACATCTACTTTCTATTTCCCAAGCATCCACCCTTCATCTCCCTTCTCCATAGCTGATGGCAGGGTGTCACAGAATATCAGCAATGAACAAGCAAGCATGCAGGGATAGCTAACGCTATGATCTAAAATATGAGACAGGTTGCCTGTGATAATACAAGGATATTCAGAAATTTATCTCCTGTGATCTTAATGCCTGAACTGATTTGTCCTAAAAGAAGTGATCCCTCAGATATCCAGAACCAAGTTATTCAAATTAATGCCAGGATCTTAATAAGAGTTGGTTGGTAATAACAGTTGGCAACTATCAAATTTTGTTCCGTAATGATATCATAGGATCCTTGTACCCATAGGATCCTTGTACTTTACACTGGTAGGTAGTCTAACTATCACACTATGGCCACTGCAAAGAAGCCCCAACAGTGCCTGCACTTTCTGAGGTTGCTGAAAAAGAGTGGTCTGGATGAGAAGTTGCTGGTTACTTTTTACCATTCTATCATCAAGAGCATTTTGGCATACTGTGTAACAGTGTGGTATGTTGGATGCTCTGCAGTGGACAAGATGTTCCAGAGAGTTATAAACACAGCACAAAAAATTATTGGTTGCTCTCTTTCTTCTTTGGAAGAGATTGTGAAGACCAGATTCCACTTTAGAACAGTGGTCACCAACCAGTGGGCCAGGAACCCCTGGTGGTCCAAGAGAAAATTTTGGTGGACTGCAGAGAAATGTCACCCCCAAAGCAATTAATCCAGGCTGCATGGAACACAAGGCTGCATTGCCACATAGCTCACAGGAACACAAGGGTTATGTTGGAACAACATAAGCTAGTGAGGGGAAGGGGGAAGGGTGGTGGTGGGAAACTTGCCCCACGTGCCCCACGCTCATGGCCTGGCCTCCAGGCTGCTTCTTTCTGCTTCTTTCTTCTGCTTTTGGCTGCACACAAGGAAAGCAGCAAAAGTCTTTTTTTCTCTCTCCCAAACTCCATCAGAAATGAGTCTTTGGGACCCTGCAAGGCATCCTGCTCCAAGAGGCTGTGCCAGAAAAGACTCATTTCTGGTGGAATTTGGGGGAGAGAAAGAAAGATTTCTGCTGCTTTCCTTTCATGAAACAAAAAAGTCTCTTTCTTCCCCTGAGAACGGAACTGGGGACTGTATCCTGTGATCCCAAATAAAGAATGATCGATCGGTAGGGAAACGGGGTGCAGAATTTTCCTGCAGACTTTTTTGGGGATTTTCCCAGGATCTCTGGTCTGTGGGATTTAAAATTATGAGTTTGGTGGTCCCTGAGGTCCAAAAGGTTGGTGACCCTGCTTTAGAACACTAAAAATATCCATGGACTGGTCTCATCCTGGACACTCATTTTTTGAACTGTTACCATCACTGAGACATTATAGGTGTTTTAAATGAGGACTAACAGATTGAGAAACAGTTTCTTTTCCAAGGCAGTAATTGTCTTATATCAAACAATGCATTTGTAATTTAATTCTACTATTATTATTATAATTATTTTAATTTTTAAATATTCTGTAGTGTGATTGTGATGTGTTGTTTGGGGCACTGTGCTGAAGTAGCTTTCAAATTTCATTGTATTAATGGAATGCAATGACAGTAATGGTATTCTATTCATATTTTGTACTATTTGAAATTTCTGGATAGAAATTAGATATGATCACAGAATAAGACATCAGCATTTTCAATGACCAGGTATGTCTCCATTTTGTATGAATATAGGAAGGACACTGAAAAAATATTATTAATGTTTATCCTTCTGGCTGCAGACTACTTTGGGTGAACGAACATTACTGGTGAATTTGAGGAAAAGAATAATACTGATTTTTTTTTTTTAAAAAAAAAACAAGAGTGGATAGGAGGTATCGTGATAGCCATATGGAATGGGCTGTCATGGAGATGAATGAAAAAAAATAAGCAAGTAAGTTTTGCAATCAGAAGGATTATAATATCTAACTGGTTGCAGAATTATGTAAGATTGTCAAGTAATGTGGGAGGCAGCAATTTTTTTTTCACCTTGTAACTTGGCATTTCTTCCATTTTAACTGTAGCAGGTAAAATTGTTATATACTTGTAGCATTCATACCACAAATTTAATAAAAATGTATACTCCTATTTATGAGTATTTTAATGGTTCAGAAAAAGCTCTTTATGTGATACTTTGATATATATCGTTGCTATCAAACTGAGAAACTTTTCTCTATGACAGGACAACTTTTCTACTTTTGTGTTATTATAAAGTGATACATATCTAGTTTAAAAAAGTCAAACTCTGATCTTTCACTTTTTGCTTAGATTTAAACATCATCAAATCTACGTGAGAAGGAAGTTGTCTCAATCTCCAAAAGCCATTGTTGAAATGTCATAATCAAGAACCTTGAATCATTTCCTAATTTTATTATATGCACTGTGATTGTTTTTCATTTAGAAATAATATTGTCAGGTTATAACTAAGATATTCCTTCTAATTTTTATGTCATTGTTTTTTTTTTTAATCTTTATCTTCCTATCCTTTATGACTGGAAATATAGGACCCTTCCATTTTATTGCAACAAATCATATAAAGGTTACATTTTGAATGGATAACTGGAATAAGATTGTCCATTGATTGAGCTTCAGGCCCAAGAGAAAGTTTGATTTCAGCCTTTAAAAAACATGCTTGTTTACTGCAGCATGTGGAAATTTGGAAATCAGCAAACTGTTGAATTAGACAGATTGACAGATTCATCATCAACTGTTTTTCTTACTTCCATTATTTTTTCCTCCACAAAAGTACAGAAAATAAAGTGAAAGATAGGCAAACTATTGTGAGAGGGTAATTTCCCAACTTCACATATGAGGTAGGGTAACTAAACACTGATAAATAATAGTATACATTGAAATTTGAAATAATTGATTATTTTCATTTCAGATAAATCATACCTATCTTCATGGAGCTACATACAAAAATGATTTCAGTCCTTTCAGTTTGCTCCATGCTTCATTCATTGGTTTGCTGAATGTTAATTACAATTGAGGAACTTGCATATGTGAAAATATAGCTTTTTAACTCCATTTTCTTTGTTCTTTATTCCCAGGCAGATTGAAAGCTTGCCTGGAGGACCCATTAAGAGGGAGAAAGCAGTTATCAATAGCAGCAACAATTGCTTAATTACTCTTTTAAAATTCTTAAATTTAATAAGGGAGAATGTTCTACAAAGAGAGAAAAAAAATAGAAAAATTAAAAACACATTTTGTATTTTCTGAATTAATTTGTTTTCAGATTCTCAAAAGTCTCAAAAAATCTCAAAAAGATTCTCAACTTCTCAAATGTTTTGTGATATGTTTACATTGAACAAAATATGTTTGTTCGGAGTTAGTCATGAAATAATAAGTGTGTTTCATAAAAGACTTTCCTCTATCATGGTTTGGCTAGCTGTGCTAAACCAAATAAAATCATATAATAAAAAGGACCAGATTATAATGACATATTTGGTTGCTTCTACACACACTAATATCCTGCAAAACATCTCTCCCTCCCTCCCTCCCCCTCTCTCTATTTCTTACACACACACACACACACACACACACACACACAGGCGCGCGCGCGCACACACACACACACACACACACAAATGCTTTAAAGTCAAAGGTGTGACTTTTCAATTTACAATGTGCTCTTTTTCATCTACCTCCAATGTTTCAAGTCCAGGAGCCAGCAACTTCTTCCCCTCAGGGAAGATGCAAAAATGGTAAAAATACAACTGAAATTTAAAGAGTATAATTTTTTTTATTGTTTGTTATACTTTTATTCTGGATTAAAGAATCCAAATACCCAGTGTTACTTTTTCCAGCAAAGGTTATCTAGAGGTCAATAACTTCAGAGGAAACACATTTTGTATCCAGTATATCCACTGTATAATATTTTGATATTATTCCAAAATTTTAAGGTAAATGAGCCCTCTAAAGGTACCTTGGTAAAATGGGAGGCATAGAAGTCTTACAATACAGTGCAGTGCGGTATCATGTACTGCAATGCAAACAATACATAATATAAATGTAATTATTGGGAATTAAACATATATAGATCAATGTAAACATCTAAACTTTGTCTTTAATTGCTTTAAATTGCTTTACACAGCTTAATATATCTCCAGATTTTAACTGACCAAAAATATAGCCATACATTTTCCATAAATTTAAGATTAGAGATCTTCTGCCCCATACCTTGACATTTAAGGCCCTGTCACACTGCCCAACGGATGCAAAACGTTTGTAAAAAGGACACAGCGAACGAGAAAAATGTTTCATCCGTTGTTATCCGCTCTCAAAAGGGGCAAAAATTTGCATAACCAGAGCGGACAACACGGAAAGGAACGGATGGGGGGAGGACACAGGGCAGATGGAAAGTGGATGGAAAGCGGAAGCCTAGCAGATGAAAGCGGATGGAAGCAGATGCAGAGTGGATGCAGAGCGGATGCAGAGCAGATGCAGAGCGGATGCGTAGAGGATGCGTAGAGGATGCAGAGCAGATGCAGAGTGGATGCGTAGAGGATGCAGAGCGGATGCAGAGCAGATGCGTAGCGGATGATGCGGATGCATAGCTGCATCCGCTTTCATCCTTTCTCCGTCCATGCTACTAACGCTGCGCATCCGTTCCGCTTCCTCCCTGCGTCCGTTTACTGCTGGAACGGATTTGAGTTGCACGAATGCGCAGCGGATGTCTTGCGGATATAGCAGATGCATAACGGATGCAGAACGGATGTCCCCCGTATGCCTAGCGGATGCAGAACGGATGCATTGGATACATTTTCCGCTCAAAAGTTTTGAGCAGCTCAAAACTTTTTGAGTGGATGAAATGTCAATAGACGGATGCTGGACAGATAGAGAGGAAGCAAAATGGAGGCAGTGAGTACAGAACGGAAGCGTCACGTTAACCAACGGATGGCAAGTGTTTTCTCCATTTTACATCCTCTTTCCATCCATTGGTGCAGTGTGACAGGGGCTTAACTCTCTTCAACTATTAAGTCAGGATGTGATTAAGGACTAAGGTAGGAAGAACTTTTGTTTCTTTCCAATTTCAAACAAACTAATCTTGCAAAAGCTTTTTGACAAAATAAGCCAACTACAATATAATTATCCATTGCATTTTGCAGACTTCTCAATTATATAACATAGTTATGCAATGTCAAGTTGTACAAAAATACATAACTTAGAAATTACACATAGAATTTGTGTTAGGGCAAGTGGCATCTCCCATCTCAAATTTAGGGTATGGACGATATTGTCAGTCTAATTGCAAAATATACATATCTAGATGGAAATGGTACAAAACTTCATACAGTTTTTCATTCAGTTTTTATGAATTTTCAATTATTTTTAAAATGATGGAAAATAGTGTAGTACGAACTTTTAGATGAAAAATAATATTTTTTAGACAATGAAAAATATACATTGTTTCCATTCCTGTGCATTAACTTCTGTTCATTGTTAGGTTTCCTTGTTTAGGGAAAGCATTTTTGGGCAAGATTAACAGCAAATGTAATATCAGCAACAAGTAGACATATAGTACTCACTTTAACTAATTTGCACATGAAGCAGAATGTAATCATATTTCATCCAGTTCCTTAAAGTCAGAAATAAATGGGGATTAATTGAAGTTCTAGGAATCTATCAATCAAATTAACCTTATTAATTCTATGTAGACAAAATGTCTTTTGATCAAGGTCAGATTGTACAAGAGTCATACTTGTGAATTCTTTATGTTTGGAAATTCCTTACTTTGAGAACCCAACACTGAAATGTGACATCCAGATGGATTGACAACCAGAGGGTAGATGCCGATAGAGCCTATGGAGAGTTTATGGAGAGATATAACTCTGGAAAAAGACCAATATGCTGTTCATTTGAATCCTATCAGACAGAGTCTATAAACTTATTTTTAAGCATGAATTCTTAAATGTTTTCCCAAGCAAAAAAAATATAATGATGACTTCTTTCAAACTAGGAAACTTATATGGAAGTTTGAAGCCTTTCTTCTTCTCCTTTATATCTATGCTATTTATTCTCTCTTCTGTTTTCCGAAATCCTTTCTGTTTTCTCCACCTCCCTTTTTAGTGCAGAAACTGCATGAATGTCTTTGATGTTTTACTCACTCCAACAGTATATTATCAGCAACAGTCTCCACATTCATCAGCCACCCAAGGAGTTCCTTCCATATTATCTTATCAGCAAATGTTAAGGAAGGAAGACCAAACATTGATGTACAGATACAATACTTTTCTTAGTCTGCATCTCTGAAAGAGACTGAAATTTAATAAAGTCCATTTTTTTCCTTGATATCTCAAGCTTTCAGTAATGCATAACAGATTGCCATTTATTTTTCTGTGGATAGTGCAAATTTTACTTGAAATCAAATTGACTAATATATTATCCATGTGTTGTCTTGATAGGATTTATTGAATAAAAAGGACAAAATAAAAGGCATCTGGATAATGCCTCTTTTTACACAACTTATCTATAGATAAATAAAAAGTCTTAGGATGTGGCAAATCAGATTAGGTATTTGGCTGGTGAAAATAGGCTTCTCTAGGCCTTTGATATAATCCTAAACTGTGTTTTGATCTTATTATTTTATCTGAAAAACCATATAATAGCATATGGTTAAAAACAGATCAGGATGCTGGAGTGATGTAAATAGCACATTCAACCTTTGTCCATTGCTAGTGTGAGATTAGTTTCAAAACAGAAGGGTTGTGAATATGGGGTCTTTTCTAGTTTATAGAACCAAATCCAAGAATTGGCTGGATTTTTATTTGTTCTGGAAATATTGCTACTAATTCCCTCCACCACAGAGTAACAATTATCCCTCTGCTATTATGTATAGTTCTTTTCTCTTGCTGATGGAAGATATGGAGTAGGAATCCAATAGCACTATCTATAAATATATATCAAAACAGAAATAATATGTGACATTGAAAGCAATGGTAATATAAAAGTAGCATTGGCTAAAGCCAAAAGAAAAAGGCATTTCAACCATTAACATATAATGAAAATGAAAATCAAAGTTGAGAAGCTATGACATAAACCAGCCATGATGGTCCCAGTGGATGCCAAACCATATATATATATACAAACTCAATACAGAAGCCTGATGATGGCAGATGAGATTCTGCTGAAACGTTGCTACAACTTTAACAGAACTACAATGACGTGGGATAATACCCGAAGGAAGCTAAACAGCACACACACATATATATATATATATATATATATATATATATATATATATGTTTTCTTAGGCTTTCGCGGGTACTTACATGTGTGCTGTTTAGCTTCCTTCGGGTATTATCACACGTCATTGTAGTTCTGTTAAAGTTGTAGCAACGTTTCAGCAGAATCTCATCTGCCATCCTCAGGCTTCTGTATGGATATGGGTGGCACCCACAAGCCCAAACTATGGCTAAGATACATCGATGACACATTTGTGATTTGGCCCCATGGAAAAGAAAACCTAAACAATTTCCTAACACACCTAAACAACACACACCCCAAAATCAAGTTCACCATGGAAACGGAAATAAACAAACAACTACCATTCCTAGATGTACTAATCTACAAAAGAACAGATGGCACACTGGGACACACCATATACCAGAAGAAAACACACACCAACCGCTACCTCAACGCCCAATCCCACCACCACCCAGCACAGATAAATTCCGTAGCGAAAACACTAATTACCAGAACCAAACGCCTGGCAGATAAGACACATATAAAGACTGAACTATGCACCTTGACTGAAATATTGACAGCCAATGGCTTCCACAAAAACAAAGTCACCAACTTGATCCACAAAAACACACCAAGACATAACAGAGACCTAGAAGATCAACAGATCCATGGAACAGCTGTCCTGCCCTATATAAGAGGTACCACAGATAAAATCAGTAAGATACTACACAGGCATCACATCAAGACTGCCTTCAAAACAGACAAAAAAATAGCAGCCATCCTGAGGAACCCCAAAGACAAAATTGACCTGGAAAACCAAGGCATATACGAAATTCCCTGTACATCATGCCCGGCCACATACATTGGACAGACCAATAGAAGAATAAGTACC
>BLBF01000018.1:56886609-56909728 GCA_015471245.1 Laticauda colubrina | reverse complement strand
TCCAACACAAGAACAGAGTGTTGCCAGCCAATCAAAGCCACAAAACAGACAGAAGAAACCAGAAACACCAATCAATCAAACTCCAAGTCCAATGAACACAGGTCCAGGCTCCCAACCAATCAGAATGGACCAGCCTCAAATTTAAAACCAGGAGCTGTAAGACCCATATCCATACAGAAGCCTGGTGATGGCAGATGGGATTCTGCTGAAACGTTGCTACAACTTTAACAGAACTCCAATGACGTGGGATAATACCCGAAGGAAGCTAAACAGCACACACACACACACACACACACACACACACACACACACACACACATATATATATATATATATATATGAATGACAACACTGAGAAAACTTGCACATTGATTAAATTTTCATCTGTCAATTACAAAAGGGCACAATGTTTGGATCTGCACATCTTATTCCTTTCTTGAAAGAAGATAGTTCAAGGGTCAAACACATCTCCTAATAAAGAAATTCCTTAGAACAACAGAAATCCCTCTTCTGTGAACCCAATTAATTGTCCTTTCGGGAGCAAGGATAACTTTATTAGGGGATCTCCTGTTAAGTTTAACATGTTTTTAAAAAGCATTTATTTTTTAATTTAAATATTCATAGAGCCATAAATCTCAGGAGTGATTCTTTTTAAAAATCTATGGTTTTGAGACCATAGAAATCATCCTTAAATGATTTTTAGATAGTTAAAACCAATAAGATAAGCATTTTTAAAGTAGACTGATAAATTTGGTTTTCTGTATATGTCCCATTTCTCTGTACTTCACTAGCTAAAACCAAATAACAAAATTGGTTTCCCTTTGAGGAAAAAAAATGGCATAATAGTAGATGATAATGCACTGACGGGTCTTGGACAGGTTTTTGCTAGGATATAAGCCAGCAGAAGGTGACGTACAATACTCCTATTTTTTATGAAGCTGCTTTATAATCTCATTAAAGTGGCTCTGTGATTTCCAAGATGAAATGGTTGACAGACTTGGAAGCTAGAGAGAAGAACTATCAAGGACTGGTATTTCTATGTTTTCAACATTAAAACAAAGACTCTGGAATTCCTCTTGAGACACTCTTTGTAATTCCATTTCAGGCAAGGAGATTACCTATAAGTGTTCCAGACAGTTGCTCTTTGCAAGGAGATCAAAAGACAGATGTCTCTGGTGGGTTTAAAGCTCCAACAGACAAGGATATAACCATCTTGTTCAAACCATGGACAGCACCTATAACGACACTGAATTTCCATTCTTCCATTTCAAATCACTTTCAGAAATAATTGACTTTTAGCTATTAGGAATATTTGGTTCAATAAATTGAGTTTCCTTCAATCCTAAGCAAAGTAAGTTTCACATACAAGTTTTAGGACTCTTTTTTTAACGTATACACAACAAAAGGATGATTAGAGTTTTGATTTAACAAAAATTACAAATGGACTAAGGGTCCACATGGATTTCAAATAAGATTTTAGAATTAATTATAAAAGTCTTTCCCTTGGAAATTTTTTTTTTGTTTTGAATTCTTTCAAAAATGGTAAGTTTGGATACAAGGAAAATCAGAAGGAACTAAATATTACAATTAAAGGAGAAGAATACTTAAATTTCACTTACTAATACAGAATGAAATAAATATTTTAACATTGGCATTGATAAAATCTAGGTCCATCTTTCAATGGAACTATAAGTTAATTTAAAGGTGTCTGCTTTATAGACAGATTGTGTTTAAAAGATGCTATGGAAGAGAGACAAGTTTTTTTCTGAACAAGACAGTTTGTTCTGAAAGGGAATTTAAAAATGATGACAAGATCCAAGAATGATATGAAAAAAGATACTACATTGGACATACAGAAGGAACTTGCTGCTTGTTAATAATTAAAATGATAAATAACCAATCAAGAGAGTGAGTGGATAATTTTCCAGTATTGGATATACAATACAGGTTTCTTAAAGCCTTGAAGAATTTTGTGAGAAGGGACGAGGAAAAAAATGAAAAGAACTAAAGTTTTAGGACATTGTTTGAAGGGACTAAATATCAAGATTGTTAAAAGTAAACAAAAACAAAAACTTGGTTTATTTATCAAGGATAAAATAGATTGGTTATTATTTCTGGTAAGTCCATAATGGACTTTTGCTGCTCCTGACAGAAATGAGGCTGTAAAAATTTATTTATAAATAAGATATAGGATATAGGAAAAAGAGATTGTTTGTTGTAATTTAAGAGAAGATGATAAGTTACTAAAATTGTTTATATTTGTAATGAAGAGGAATCATTCTTTTATGTTTCTTTTTTTTACTACAGTATTATTTTTCTATTTTTCTTTCTATTTTTTCCCCCTGGACATTCTATTTTCCTTTTTGTTCCTTTTTGTTCTTTTTTTTTTTTGCAATTGTAAGTTTTAATAAAATTACTATTAAAGAAAGACTAAGATAAACCAAGTTTTTTTGTCATGTATCTCTAGTAATACTATGTATAAAATTTTAACATATGTAAATGGATATATCAAAAAATAGAAATACATTTGATGTTTTATGTATCCTTGTAGACTCCAATGGTATCTTGGAAATAAATATTCTGTGTGAAATGAATTTTAGCAGGATAGCTGAGCTATCAGTTATATAGATAAAAGTTTAACAGTTTCTTAGAAAATACAAATGTATTTATGCATGTTGGATGCAGGAAAGGCAAGATTCTTATATTTACACAAGTATTCAAATTAAAAGGTAAAAGCTTCTAGCAATTCAGGTATATAGTTTCAGTACAGGGTTTAAAAATGCCAAGAATATTTAACCAGAAATTATTGAAAACATATGCAAAGGAGGACTGCTGTTTACTTTAATATTTATTTAGATCAGTAAATTCTACCATTGCTATATAATGATGTGTCTATGCCTGGATTTGTGGGACAAAATCTTAGTAGACCTGTGATCAAGAAATAGTCAAGCAAAAACTAGAAGGTATTGGGAACTAGAGCATACAGATTTAGAGTCCTTATCTGGATAAGTCATACTTCGGATACTTAGGAATGAACTTTTTTTATGGTCAGAGAGATGCAAGCCATACTAATACATAGTTAAGGAGATTTATTTCTTGCAGTTTTCTACCACAAAATGTAACTTATTCCCAAGAAAAGGAATTTCCTGCCTAGGAGTGAAGTTAATTTTTTCTTTCTCCTTCCTACACTGATTACACAATCAAGAATGTCAATAATAAGTGATAAAGAAGAATATTATTTGTGCACTTTACAGAAGCTATCATTCATTCCATTATCAGACAGTCATAAATTCTAGAAGATAAAACTATCTTGTAACATAATTGAAGTGGTCATGGCAAAATTAGGGATAGATTTTAAAAAGTTGCTTTTCTTAATCGAAAGCAATGAAAATGATCTTTTAAAAGTGGATAGATTTTAGACCTGAACATCTCTAAAATTCTACTGAAAATTTATTAAAAATTACAAAACTCCAATTCTAATCTGCATTGATTTTATGCCATTACATACAAATGTCCAATAGTCAAATGTATGGAGAATATTTGTGGGGTCTTTTTTATTTCTTTTTTTCATAAATTAGAAATAATTTATTGAATAGATTATCTTTCTTTAAAATGAAAACTAAATCCTGAAATTAAACAAAAATTCTGAAATTAAACAAAAACACCCTAAATCCCATTAGAAACAATTCATTAATGAGCAAGATATTGTTGATTGCAATTAAAATGATTAAGAATATGAGCATATAATTTATTCAGTTTTCTTAATGATAAGTTACCTTTTCCAATAAAGTTGTGAATAAAATAAAAAAGGAGGGGAATGGGATATGCCTGCACTACCACACATATTGATGGCTCAATTCAGAATACCAGAAACAACATGAGAATTAATGATAGAATTACTTAATTCATACTTGTCATCTGTCTTCACAAAAGAAGAAACATTATATTGAACCACTGACCCAAAATATTTAAAAAGATCTCTTGTTAGCATACTGAAATGTTTGCACTTTAGTGAATATTATTATTTTCACTTTCCAAAGCAAAAAAACTAGATTCGTTATTGCAGGGGAGCGGGAGGAGCAATAGATTTCTGCAAACTAAAGAAGGAAAAGAGATTAATTACTATAAGAATCAGGTAACTCTTCAACTAGCATCTCGAATAATCCAGAATAGTCCAGAAAGGGATCCTGAAAAAAATATTATTGCCAGACTCCAGAAGATAAAATGTTTGGCAATAGCTTTCACTGAAATCTTCAGTAATTACTATGCTGTTAGTAAACATGATGAAAAACATTTTATCTATGTATATTAAGTACATGAAAAAATCTTTGTTTTGGATTCAGATAAGACTTTGGATATAATACATTTTCTGACTACTAAGTGGAATTAGGAGGAATGGACTTAGGATCTAAATTTCACATGTATAACTGCTACCAAATATTATTGGCAAAAAAGTACAATATATTATCCAGCAGAATATTTAATTAGGCTTCCAGTTATTTTGAAGCAAACACTGTTCTAAGACTTTCATCTTTGTAATCTGAAATATGTTACACAACATTATTTATTCTAAACAAATTAGATGGATAAAAGCATTTTATCCATCTAATTTGTTTAGAATAAGAAAAAATGCTTCCTTGATCTCATGGATTTTAGATTCCTATAAATATCCACAAATTTTCACACTGGAAATTGAAAATGCCACTGAATAAATGTTTAAACCATCAAGGGAAAACCAGTGGAGGAAACCCTGCTATTGTTAAAAGGTAACTAGAATTTGTTTTTCAAGAAAAATGTTGCAGCATTTTTAGAAAAGCAAATCCATTTGAGCTTTAAAAATGCAATTAGTGGGAGAGATCTACATATACAAAAAAACATATTGAACATAGAATTTATCTCATAACAAAATATATGCAAAGCCACAGTTACACAAAGATGTAAATAATCATCAAATTCAATAATCACTTGGATAGAACTTTGTAAAATTATCCAGATTTTGCAATACCTTTTTTTTCTGAAGATAACTATCATTTCTCATGAGTTCAAGCAGATCATCTTTCAAAAAAAAGCACTGCTCATTGCAACCAGATCCTATGTAATGTGAAATACAAAGTAGATCTGAGAATCCTTACACAAACAAAAGTCTGTTTTTTCTTTCAAAGCAAACTACAATTTTCAGCATGATTATCTAAATTCCTCCAAGCATTCATCATATTGAGAAGTGTTCACCAGATATTATCCATTCAGTGAGAAAATAAAGACGCTGAAGTAAAACATGAACAAGAATTTCAAGAAAATATGGTTTTAGCAGTAATAATAAATCCTACTCAGGATTCAGCACATCTTTAGGTTATGGCTAGATTTCACATGTACTCTGAAGCAAGTTTACATTCAGATAGAATAGTTCAAGGAAAGCCACTCTGGAATATCCCAAAGGGTTCAGATTCCCCTCTTAGCATTGAAGACATAGCAGTTCTCAAAAGATTTTGCTTCCCCTCCCACAAAATCATCATTTTCCCCTTCTTACAGCAGATATAGTCAAGTAACTAAAATACTGGACAAAGAATATAATTAAATCCTGCACATGATGACCCTTCCATTTTTTTTTTTGACTGCACATGCTTTCTTCAACAGTATGCCCAAGAGCTCACTTCCTTCCCTTTCTTTCCTATTCATCCTCTTAATATTATTCTCATCTTCCAAGCATTAACTGTCCTTTATTTTTTTCAGCTTGCTTTTCTACCAAGTGTTACAAATAAGTGAATGTTCAGTGGAAGGATGAGTAAGTATATACAATACTGATTCGATTTTTTTTTCTTTATCTATCACCTCATCCTTATGTTTGTACCAATGGGCATAAATTTATTTTCATGCAACATACTATTTATGTTGTAATATGATTGAGAGCCATAACATCCTTGCTCCTATATAGAACTTCAAAGAGGTTTGAAAAATCTTGGAATTTTGATTGCTGAGGAAAAAGTTCGATTTTTGCTAATACTTCATAGCAATAGCAATAACACTTAGACTTATATACTGCTTCAGAGTGCTTTACAGCAATCTCTAAGCGGTTTACAGAATCAGCATATTGCCCCTAGCATTCTGGGTCTTCATTTTATCAACTTTGGAAGGATTTAAATTGCTGAACTACTGGCAGTTGGCAGTCAGCAGAATTAGCCTCCAATACTGCATTGTAATCACTGTGCCACCATGACTTCACTGACAAAAAGAGCTCTGCTTGTCAAGAAGGAACTATGTCGAAAACTTGGGAAGCTGAGGAAATTTAAGAAAAAAGAGATAGAGTATCCTAGGGAAGAGGAACATTAGGTATGATACAAATTTAAGAATCTTAGGAATTATATTGCTAATTTTATGCAGAATATGAGAAGAATTAGGATTTCATGAATAAGAAGGTAGAAAAGTCTAACAGGAAACTAAGAGTTACATTGTTTAAAATAACTAGCCAGATTGAGGGAAGAGAATGCTATCTGTCCCTTGAGAATTTCTGGAAAGATAAGCCACAATGCTTCATGGTGCCTGTCATTACTAGCAACAGTTCTTATCTCCAAGAAAATCAAATCTCATTAATATTGAGGGAGGCTGCCAAGCAGAGGAAGAAATGAGGAGTCAGGAACGATGCTCCTTTTCTTGTTTTACCTGCAAGACAGTGAGAGACGAAACAAACATTATTTTTATTTCTCACAACTTTACGCTTGCCCCCTTTTTTGTGCCTTCCTTCATCTATCCATATCTGATTTTATGGATTTGAAATTAAAGACCTGTTTGAATTATTGTGTCAGTTTATATTAGACTTTCCCCTGGGAGGTCAGGAATGAGATTATATTCACTGTCCCAAATCCTTATTAGGAAATATTAATCTAAAAATAAAATAAAATAAAATAAAATAAAATCTGTGACAACATATAAACTCAATATGTGATCATATAAACATATAAACTCAATGTTGATCAAGAAGACTTGTAAGATTATAAATATTAAGATTATAAATTATAAATGTATTCATACATCACAATGAGCCACAATTTGTTTTACATGTTCTTTTTAACAAGCCAGATAATTAAAAAACATATATTTTTAGTTATGTCTTCACTTATTTTCCTCTTTTTCCTCTACTCTAACTCTTGCAGTTTGATGATGGAAACAAGAGCCTTATTTACATATATTAGTTCATAGTTGCAACAAGAGAACAAAAATTGTGACTGCAAATTATAGTTTAGGGTTGTACAACAACTCATGTGATATTCACTGTACTTATTAGCACATAACAATAGAGCCAAAAGCTAAAAATCACATCATGATTTAGAGCAGGGGTGTCAAACTCACATAGTCACAATGGCATCATGTGACAAATTGGGACTTTTTCTCATTCATTAAACTGGATATGGCCGGGCCATTACATGATGCATCCAGCCCGCACGCCAGGAGTTTGACAGCCCTGGCTTAGAGTGATACATGAACCTAGCCATTGATTTGGTATACTTTCTATTAACAAGTATATGTTTACCTGTGGGAATTAACTCAGAAGTAATAATATCAAATGAGGCATTTTCTCCACAAAACTCTGTTTTGTTTATATTTAAGTATATTTTAAATTTTGCATACATTAAACTGTTATTTCACACTATTGAATGAAAATAGGTTCTATACTCATTCAGTAATTTACTTTTTGAAAATAGAATTTCAATAAAAGCTTATTGAAATTCATGTTACCACCAGCAACTAAAAATCTTTATTAAGATTATGTTTCTCTATTCATATTTACTACTCAACAGTTTATTACTGAAAAAGTAATGGTTGTAATATTTGAATCTTGATGATGAGTATAATAAATGACACTTGACAAAATAGATAAACTGTCATTCAAGCAGAGCTGTATACAGGTTGCCTTCTCACTGAATGTGTAGTCCCTGTTTCTCTGACAAGATTATCTTAAACAAGTGAATTAGTGCTTTACAAAATCATTATGGCTGGATAATATTCATAGATGTTGTAAAAATGTGTATATGGTGGAAATCAGAAATTTTAAAAAAACATATATTTGCAAAACAGAAAAAATAGTTTGAGAAAAGAAAAATAGTTTGAGACAACATACACATTATGCATCTGTATGTTTGGCGACTACAAAATCTCCTTCAGTCTAAGATACAAATTACTTTCAGCCACTGGCAAGTCAGAACATTTTCTTTTAAACCAAATGACATATTTAATAGCACTTAGGCATTTGATCCTAAGAGTAAGTAAGACAAATACAGTGTCAACCCAACCATCATATGTTCCTAGGTACATTTTATAGGAGAATAAGAAGAAGTGGGAGTAGAAAAGGCTTGTTGCCTGTAACTGTGCTTATTATTGATTAATAATATTTAACTGAAGAATAAAAGAATATGGAAACAACATGTGCTAAAATTGCTTTGTAGATAGGGCAGCTCTAAGGACATCCTTGACAATGCACAGATCAGGGACTACTCATCCACATGTACATTTGCGTGCTTATGCACATTACCAATTTTCACTCACAAGTACATTTTCAACATGGCATGTAACTACCACGTGAAGATATCAGCATATTGAAATATACTTCTGCTGATATCTTATTGTATATTTGTTGTACAAAATATTTCCCATTCAAAGGACTACATATGCAATGATATACAAAACTTTGGATCTGTATCTATTTTAATCTTTGCTTTGGGAAAGCAAATCAGTATAGTTCACAAGTGTTGCAAATCAGAAAATAAAACACAAAACAAGCAAATCACTGGTTTTGGGGGTCACTTTCTAGATGAAAATTGGAGTCTTGATTAAATTGAAATTGTACTCTGAGTTCCTTAGCAAGAGGGTGGAATGCAAAATGGATGGACATAAAAGATGGAAACACATTTACACTGTGTTGTGGACTAGCATGCACTGATTCACTATTAAGAAATGCCATACTTAATTTGCCTGTAGAGCTAAAATCCAAAGAGTATAGTTACTTCCCTGTTTTTTAGACTAAATATGATATGTTTTTTCCCATAATATTGGCATCTTGGTATTGTGAGCTTTGTTGCCATATCTATCTATCTATCTATCTATCTATCTATCTATCTATCTATCTATCTATCTATCTATCTAGCTATCTATCTTCATCATCATCTGTCTATGGTATAATACTTTATAAGAAAGATTCTTAGCATCTGCAGTTAAGATGTCAGCATGCCATGGAACAGCTTCTGAATCTTGATGAGAAATCATTAGTAGGAAAAAACATACAATTGTTGGTTTTACTGATTTTACTTATTTACAACATAAATTAATGATTTTATTGATGCTAAAAGTAGTGAATGTAAATATATTAGAAAAAAAACCCTTACAGCAGCTTCTGCATACTCTCTGAATGTATATTCTCCCTCTCCATTTGTTTAAAATTGTACATGAGAACAGTGCCTTGGGGTTTCCTATAGATTGAAAAGAGATGCTACCTTAAGATTAAGAAAAAGGAGCTGCTGCAATCATCAAAGAGATTTATTTATTTTCAACATTTTTAAAGCCACCCATCTCAACAATGTGACTCTGGGTAGCATTCAACAAAAATGAACAATTGTGATCCAAATAAAAGAAAATACTAAAAAATCTGACTTAATACCCCAACACAGCTAATCTAAGTCAAGTCTGGGAGTAATATCATACTTTATAAAAAAACTTGCAGGGTAAGAACGATAGAAATCTCTGGCTAGATGCTGTTTCATTTTGCTGGGTAATTCCACCCAACATTAGTCTATGTCTGTAATATACAGAATAGATCAGACCCCTCAACTTGTGAGGTCTCTTCTCACTCACTGATTATAAGCAGTGTCTTGGCTTACTAAGGAGAAATGAAGGAGGAAGTAACTGATAAAATTCATGCAGCAACAATGGTATAAAACCAAATGTGAATAAAGCTAAGCATCAAGTGACAATTAGAGCGTAGAAAAATCTGTTCTTCTGAAAATTCCTAACCAAGCAATCCTACTCAGGAAGGATGGGGAGGACAAAGCATTAATTGGTCATCCACATTCATGTGTGGATTTCCTTGTAGATAGTTACTCAAGTTACTTCTATGTAGATACTAGTTGGGCATCGCAAAATCTGAAGAGACACAGCAAGACACTTATTCATTTAGTCATGCCCAATTTTACAACCTTAGTTGCCATGGTTGTTAAGTGAATCACTGCAGTTGTTAACGCATGGGACCACTTTTTTCAGCAACTTTGAATGGTCACTAAATGAATGGTTATAAATTGAGGGCTATTGTACTACAAAGCTTTTTTATTAGGATCTTCTGTGAAGAACATACTTTCTCTTGTAACTCAAGAACACTTGAGACAGATGGACATTTTTTTTTTAGTTCTACATGGTTATCCCTTCTTTACTTATCTGTCACTATTATTAGTTGGTAATACTGTAAACTTTCCAGTTATTTGATAATATTTTATAAATTTACTGGCAAAGTACCATTGATTATAATGTCATAAAATTTATTTGTCAGAGTATAGATTTGCAATCAATAACAGGAAGAAGCCAGAACAAATGATAATGAATCTTTCTCTTGTAGTATATAATTTTCTACCACTGTTATATTTTTAATTTGTTTATTTTGTATTGTATCATTCTCTGGACATTTTATTTTTGTGCTATATTTGAAATTGCTGACCTTTAAAGAAAGCAAAGGTATCCTGTATGCCCAGGTGAATTGACAAACAGATATGAGGTTCTTATTCTTTGGGTTTATAGACAGCACTTTGCAAAATGCTCATCCAGGCTAGACATAATGCAATGAAACTCTCAGAATATTTCAGCTGAAAGAAGAATCAACAATACTACTATGGAAATTCACATAGCTAGTCACTGCTTTAAAAAAAGTTCTGGTTGCAGTTATCCACTATTTTTAAGTTAATAGTCACTAAGGAACCAACTTTAAACCCAAGTTCTTTCCTGACATAAAAATTCTAAGCATAGTACTTAGCTTTATATTTTTAATATATTTTTTCCTTCTGAGGCAGGAGTCAGAGATCCTGTCTGTAGACACTTCAATATATACTTTATAATCTAGGACAAAAGCAATTTCATGAACTATTTTTCTATTAAAGTTAGTGGAGTGGAATCTAATTAAATACTCTATATGGGTTAGAGCAAATGAGTTTGCTACAGTTTTATATACCATGTTTCTCACAAAATAAGGCCAGGCCTTATTTTTTTTTTTGACCCCTGAAAAAACAGCTAGGCCATCTTTTCGGGGGTGACTTAATTTCCTCCCCAACCAAGAGTGGCCCATACCCATGTACTTCACCGCAAGGCCACTTCTATCAGCCGACGAAAGCTCCCGAAGGCAGTGTCCCCAGCCGCTTCAGGGTGAGGCGTTGCTGCCTGTATCCCCTTGCCTTTAGGAAGTCTCTTTCGGGTGATGGAAGCTCCCCAAATGCAGTCATCAGCCACTTCAATCGCCCAGTAGAAGCGGCTGGTGACTGCATTTGGGGAGCTTCCATCACCCGAAAGAGACTGCCTAAAGACGAGGGGACACGGGTAGCCCTGCCTTGCCCTGAAGCAGCTGGGGACTCTGCCTTCAAGGGAGCTTTCGTCTGCCGAAAGAAGCAGCCTCACAGTGAGGGGAGTGTGTGTGTGTGTGTGTGCTTGCCACAAGGCCACTTCTACCGGCCAATCAAAGTGGCTGGTGACTGCATTTGGGGAGTTTCCATTGCCCCAAAAAGACTGCCCTAAAGGTGAGGGGACATGGGTAGCCACGCCACGCCCTGAAGTGGCTGGGGACTCTTTCTTCAGGGAGCTTCTATCGGCTATTGGGGTATTCTAGCCTAGGCTACCTGCAGGGGACTCCTAAAGGCAAATTTTCTGTCCATCCCCTCCATCCTTCCCCCACCCATTTCACTTCACCTCGTGTAGTTCTAACGAATGATGTGAGAAATGGAGGGGAAAAGCATGGTTTAAATAGGCCTAAATTTTGGAGGCAGGGCTTAATTTCACCTCATGCCTAGAAATCATGCTGGGCCTTCCTCTTGGTGGAGGCCATATTGTTGGAGAAACATGGTACTAAAATACAGATGTTCAGATGCCAGGCTGAAGACATGGAGGTTAGGGAGAATAAGTGCTGATGTATGTGACCTGATATTTTTGGCTTGAAAATTTACTCATCTACACAGCTGAAGAGGGTGTATAAAGCTATTATGTTATGTTCTTTTATGTTTGTTTTTGAATGACGGAGTCTTTGATAAGGGAGAAGCTGGAAAATGCCATATCAAAAGAAGATGTTTCATCCCTCTAATAACATTTCCTGTGAATAAGTTTATTGTGAGTGAGTTGGGGTGGAAGCATATTAACATTAAAATAAAAGCTATTCAGAGAAGCAGATGCAGAAGCAGTCTCTGTGAAACTGTACACATGTGAAGCAATCTGCATTAACACTGAAATAAGATAAATTATTTTAAACTCATGAATGGTAAGAAATAATTTCAAAGCTTTATGTATACTTTCTGCATCTTTCTGTTTTTTAAAAACTTTTCTAAAAGAAGTATTTAAAATGAATTCACATCTGAAACTGAAAAAACAAATGTGCTTTTTTTTATGAAATTAGTTACCACATGGAATGAAGTCTCAAAGTTGATTTTTTTCAAAAGGCAAATCTCCATGGACACAAGAAACGAAGACATCTAAAAATTAAAGGGAGATTATTCATTGCAAAATAAATTCACAGTCCAGACTACTTCTTTCCTGAACTTACATTTTTATTTTCAGTTTGCTTTCTCAATGTACAAAAGTAAAGTGGTACTAGTAGAAAAATGTAAGAATGTTTTGCCTATTTTATTCCATGTTCCAGTTTTCTTAACATATGAATATGCTGATCAATTATTTAGGTGAATAGTGTTGTTTGCTTTAATAGTATTTTTAAGATTATATTTTCTTTTTAATGTCAAATTTTAAGATTATACTTTCTTTTTAATGTCAAATTGGAATGAGTGTGATGGGACATAAATTGACACAGTTAAAATCATGATGATTACCTCAAATGTGTTGCTCTGCAACTTTCAGAATTTCCAACATGTTTTCCAGTATCTCAGGAAGGCATCAGGTTATCTTTAAATTATACCTGGAGATCCAACTTTGTGTATGAAACTGGATTCAAGAGCAATTCATATTTCTTACATGAATAAAAATAGGCAGCCTTCACTACAGTATTGTAAAGTGAAAAATATTAGAAAAGAAACAGGAAGTTCAACCTTGTGAAGGACCAACCTTGACTTCTCCCTCATACCCTCAATTAATTAGTTGTCTACAGTTTCCCACTTTCCTGTTTCCCACAACAAACTGTTCTGGATACATAAAAACCATGATCTATAAACTGATATATATGAATAGAAAATATGAAAGACACCTTTCTATATCTCTCTAGAATGCAGATAGCAATAACCATTGTGATCCATTTTACTTATACCAGAGAGAATCTGCTGGAAGAAAGGTGTGCTCCAAATTAAGAGGAAGCTGAAGTCTCACTTTATATTTTATATTCAAGTGCCATTCATGTCCTTGGTACTTTCAGCAGATCAAGATTGCCTCCTACAAGCTTTGTTTGTGATTGGCAGTTTTGGAATGCCTACAGTACAACTTCTGGTCACGACCATAATTCGTTCCATAATTCATTTGGCCACAACCCGATTTGGACATGACCCATACCTAATTTTGGAATTTTGACACTTACAAAAAAAAAAAAAAAATGGTGCAAAAGGGGAAATTGGCTGCAGAAAAAATGTGAATTTTTTTGGTCAGAAGCCAATTTGGTCGTGGTCAGAAGTGTTCGTAACCAGAGGTTCTACTGTATTTGAGCATGCAGTACTATGTTCTTCTTTCCAAAGCTTTTACTGTCCTAAGTATATAATGGGGGAAGGAAGGGAAGAGACACTAATGTAAAGTTATACTAACTGAAACTAATATCAAATTATACCTAAGGGAAGACTAGAACTCATGAGCATCCGGTTTTTAGTGCAGTGCCTTGAAATTGATAAAATTTAATTTTTAGGATTTCTAGTCATTATGACTCTTCTCAGTTTATCTTGTTCAAGAATCACAATGGTTGATATATTTTCATTTCATGTTTTGGAAGTAACTTTGGACAATTATTATTTGTACATGGCTTGCTTTTCAAACTTACAATACAAACTGGGAAGAAATAATGTGTCACATGAATATTCCTAATGCTTAATACATTTTTGCAAACTTTTTGTGGGCAATACAAGGATACTTGTTATGTCTTTAAGAAGTGAAATGTTTGAGATAACCAAATAAATTTACTTCCCTTTTGTGGAACACTTTGCTGTAGATGCCAGAAAAGGATCCCAATATTAGTACTGATATTATTTCAATATATAATTGATATAATTATATCAATCACCAGGGAACTGCCACTAATTTAAAATAATTTTAAATTATAATTATAAATTGTTTATCTAGTTATTATTACAGTATTATACATAATGTACAGAAAATAATGTATTTTCTATTTGGTTTTGCAGTCCATCCAAATGGTTACTTTTTGTCATGTATTTATATCTGTAAAAATAGAAATTAAATTATTAATAGATTAATGTAACTTTTTAAAAATATTGTTAAATAGGAGCAAAATATGAGGGAAAAAACTGAAATATTAAATCTAAAATAAATATAAGGAAAGTTATATAATTATGGAATTTGAGCAAAGTCAGAAATATGTGACCAATAATTCATACTAAATGGAAAGAATTCATTAACAAAGCAGGATATTAAACAACTTTTTTCAGATATAGCATATTGGGTGGGTGGGTGGATGTAATTTATTTGTGTGTGTGTGTATTTGTTTGTGTGTATTTTCTAAAGTTAAAGCAAAATCAAGCTATCCAACTGAGAACCATAACTTAATATGGCCTTGCATGTGTTTTGCTTCCATTCCAGACATAATAGAGGGAGAAATCCAGAAATACTGCAGTGGAAAACAATAAAAATCAGAGTGTTGTGCAAAGCATTTCAAAGAGATGCTTTCAGTCAGAGGAACTTTCTAGTGAAGTGGTATGCATGCAATGCATACCAAGACAAATGGAAATAGCTTTGAAAGCAATCTGCAAGCTTTGCAAATAAGGTGATTGTTTTAGTAATTTGAAAAAAAGAGTATACCACTTTCAAATGCTTTGCCCAGCCCTGCTGAGTTGCATTCAGCAAAAATATACAGTCAAAGCAACAAATTTCATCAGCTGCAACTGAATGTGTTGTGTTATTTCAATATCTTATTTTTCCTCTCACACATTTGTTTATTGGGCCATTGGACAAAAATGAACAAAACACACTAGGTCAATGGATTGGCCTATGATGCACCGAGGGGGAAAAAAAAAAGAGGTAGACTAATCTAAAAGATACAATCTGTTCCAACTTCTCAAAGGTTTTAAAAGACCACAGGTGTTTTAAAAGACACAGGTGTATATTCCTGATAAATTAAATCACAGTTAAATTACCATCTGCTGAGGAATATCTTCAGGGGTGGTAAAAATGTCAAGATGTCAGTCACAAAGGCCAACTCCTTATTTACATGCAAGGCAAATGTGTGAAAAAGTGGTAAGATTTAAGCATGCCAGTCAGTAATAGTATTCAAATATTTTTGCTACCAATTTGGTGGGCATGGCTTGGTGGGCGTGCTTTGCGTGCGTGCACACACTTTGTGTTCCATCCAGAAAGAAGCTCATGAGACCGGGTTCCAAACAACAACTATTTATTAAACTCGCAAGCTAAACCTATACGGAACAGAAGCCCAAGCCGCGGCAGCCCTTTTTATAGTGGCTTGCCTGCAGCTTGTGGCCAATGACACTGTTTTGACAGTTCCCACCATTTGGCAGGCTTTCTGGATTGGTTCTTAAATAGCCATTCTGCCAGTGGCCTTTTTGGCCAATCAGAAAGAGTAACTTGGAACCTACCAAGTTCCATACAGAACACCCCTCCCCCCTTAGTTCAGTCCAACATGCGTTACATAATCACGCAGGTAGGTGGGCCTTTTTCTACTCCTGGTTAACCTGTGCAGCTCAGTCGCAGCGTGGTCTTTGAGTGGTTCGGACGGGATCGCTGTCTCTCTGTTCCTTCTCCATGGAACCTCCTGGAAGGGTGAGTCAGCCTTGCTGTTCCTGCCTGAGTCTCTCAGGCCGGTTGAAATGGCTCCGCCGCTCCCTCCTGGTTTGACTGGGTTGGTCGAGCTGGCCTGGCTGCCTCCTTCCAGGAAGGCCACGCTTCACTCTCCTGCTCCCGGATTTCTTTCTTGGGGTTCATCTAACCGTGAGTGCTCTTTTTGTTCAGTTAAATTGTCTTTTTGTAGTGTTTGTTGTCTTGTTACAGGAGGTTCGTCTCTCCCTTTTTTATTTATTTGTATTCCCCCCCCCCCTTCCTGGTTGTTTTTAGGTCGATATTTATTTTCGAGTCTATGGAGTTTTTCCGTTCGAGGTGGCGGGAACGAAGCTGGTCTATGTGCCGCTTCCATTCCGTACCATCGTCTAAGAGTAGACGGTAGGATCGGAGGCCTGTAATTTGGGTGATGGTGGCGGGAAGCCACAATGGGTCTCCGGTGAGATTTTTGGCATAGACCAGGTCGCCATTTTCGAACATACGGTATTTGCTGGAGGAATTGGGGGGGGGGGTTGTCCCAGGTGTAAGTGGGGTGGAATCTGTCCAAGTAGGAACGTAGTTTCCTACCCATTAGGAGTTCAGCTGGGCTTTTGTTAGTTGTGCTGCTAGGGGTAATATGCTGCAAAGTTAGTAGTCGGTTTAGTTGTCTTGTACGTCCCCCTTGTCCATTCTTTCTAGGCCCTCTTTAGTGTATCAGACCATGCATTCAGCCCTGCCATTGGCAGCCAGATGGGCCGGCGCAGTTAAGGCATGTCAGATACCCTGGGCAGCCAGATATTGTTCAAATTGCAAAGCTGTAAATTGGGGCCCATTATCTGAAACCAGTACATCTGATAGCCCATGTGTTGCAAAGAGTTTGTCCAGCTGTTTCATTACAGCTTCGGTGGTTGTGGAAGCCATGAGGATGACTTCCAACCAGTTTGAGTATGCATCCACGACTATTCCCTTCGTTGGCCCCGCAAAGTCAATATGTACTCTAGAGCATGGACCCCAGGGAGTTTCCCAGTCTCTTACTGGTGCCTGTGCAGGGGTAGGTCTCAATTCTTGACAGGCATGGCATGTTGCAACCCAGCGTTCAATGTCTTTGTCCAGCCCTGGCCACCAGACGTAACTCCTGGCCAGGGCTTTCATTTTGACTATGCCCAGGTGCCCCTCGTGCAACATGCCCAGAACATCTTACTGGAGGCTGTTCGGAATCACCACCCTGTCATCCCATAGAATGCACCCTTTTCCTATGGACAGTTCGGTCTGTCTGGTATGAAATGGTTTAAAGGTCTCAGTTTTGTTCTCTTCCAGCCAGCCTTTACCTACCCAATTTAATATGTGCACTGTCAAAGGGTCTTTAGCTGTGGCTCTTGTGATGTCCACTGCAGTTAGTGGCAGGTCTCAAGTTGGAGTGTGGAGGTAGTTGGTGCAGGGTCGTCTTCTATGATGGGCAGTGGGGAACGGCTCAGGGCGTCGATGTGTGCGATGGTTTTGCTGGGTCGGTGAATCAGCGTGTAGGAGTAGGCAGCGAGGAACTCAGACTACCTCGTCATTCTAGGTGACAGAATGTTCGGGGTTGGCTTGTTTCCTGCCAGGATTCCAAGAAGGGGCTTGTGATCGGTTACAATAGAAAAAGTTCTATCGTAAAGGTACTCATGGAATCTTCTGACTCCGGCGATGATTGTGAGGTCTTCTCTATTGAGTTGGCTGAAATTACGTTCTGATTTGGAGAGTGTCTTGGAGTAAAAGGCGACCGGTGCCTTGCTGCCATCTGGTAGCTGATGGCTCAGGATAGCACCAACCCCAAAAGGTGATGCATCACAGGTGACCGTCAAGGTAGGGTATTGCTATACTAGATGAGAACAGTGTGGACGTTAATAGATCTTTGATACCCTGGAAGGCTTTTTGTTCCCAATGGCCCCATGTCCAAATGGTTTTTTTATCTAGCAGTCGATGTAGGGGTTCTGCTATTGTTGCCTTATGGGGCAGGAACATGTTGTAAAAATTTATGAGGCCTAAGAATGCTTGAAGCTCAGTTTTATTCCTGGGCCTAGGAGCGTCTTTTATAGCCTTTACTTTTTTCTTGGTGGGAGGAATGCCTTGTTCATCGATGAAATAGCCCCAAAACCCGACCTGGTTGGTATCTAATTCACACTTCTCTCTTTTAACTTTGAGGCCTGATTTCCTAAATCTTGTTAATACTTCTCTTAATCTGGTCTCTAGCTGGTTGGCATTTGTTGCTCATCAAAGTAAGGGACGATACCTTTGATTCTGTTTAGCAGGCATTCCATGAGGCTTTGGAACATGCCTGGGGCAACGCTAACACTGAATTGGAGGCGGTTACACTTGAATGCCCCTCTATGTGTTACAATAGTCTGTGCCTCTGCTGTAATGGGATCAACAGGTAGTTGATCCTATTCAGGAGTTTGCTCTGAAGGGTAGTGTCCTTCAGACCAAGGACCACATGGTCCCTCATGGCCTCGTCCGTGTTCTGGAACTCACAGGCTCCTCTGATGTGTCTCAAGGCTGCTACAAAATCTCCGATCGTTTCATCCTCCTTCTGGTCCCTCTTATAGAATTTATGCCTTTTTATTAAATTTGAGACCACCAGTGCGTAGTGTGCTTGGAACATTCTGTTCATGTCAGACCAAGTCATCTGTTTGACATCACTGGGTTTCGCCAGCACCTTCGCCATTTTAAAAATGGCTGGTCTGCAGTGTGTAAGGAAGACAGCCCTCTTCCTTTGATCCGAGATTTCTTCCATCTCGTTGCTTTCTGGAAACATAAGAAAGCGATCAATATACGATTCCCAATCCTCCTCATCAGTATTGAATGGTGCGGGCAGCGCGTTGTTACCATACATCTCTCTCGCTTGGTTCAGATTGCCACATGCTTCGGTCTCACCTTCTACAATAATCCCACCTTCGTTTCCAGTGTTACTTCCGGAAAGAAGCGCGTGAGACTGGGTTCCAAATAACAACTATTTATTAAACTCGCAAGCTAAACGTATACAGAACAGAAGCCCAAGCTGCAGCAGCCCTTTTCAGAGTGGCTTGCCTGCGGCTTGTGGCCAATGACACTATTTTGACAGTTCCCACCATTTGGCGGGCTTTCCGGATTGGTTCTTAAATAGCCAATCCATGAGTGGCCTTTTCAGCCAATCAGAAAGAGTAACTTGGAACCTACCAAGTTCCATACAGAACACTTTGCATGCATGCATGCACCAAATGCGCACTTTGCACAAGCACAGAGGTGTTTACACAGGCACAGATACGTTCTAACTCACCTCCTGCAAGCCTGCATGATCCCGGTCGCTTCAGCAGCTGCCATGTGGTACTCTTCTGTGCTGCACAAAGCAGCTGTGCTTCAAATTCAGCAGATAAAATTGAGCATGGGAGCCCGGGCGGGCAGGTGGGCTCAACAGCAGAGTGGTGGAGAGAACTGGTTCAGTCTCCGCTGCTCATCGCTGCTACTGCTGATGCCAGTGCAACTACCATCTTTGACTTTTTATGATGCCCTTGCAGATACTACTATGTTTGCCTTAGATCCAGAGAATAGCTTGTATAAATAAAAGAGACCTTCGCTCGCATTTCTCCTTATTCTACCATTCCACTGAAGTTCCTAAATCACTACAGTAGAATGAGTAGAAACTTTATGAAAACCCTGTTGAGCAGATACCCACTCTGAATCACATTATTTTCTGCCATTCAAATGTGGTTTTTCAGTAATTTGATTTCAGTAGCTTATGAGTGGGGTAACTTCTTGGAAGGAATAGAGAAGAATAAGAAGAACAGAATAAAATGTAAGGCAATGCTCAGGAAATATACATGCTGAATTATTTGTGTGACTGTAGAAAACAACTGAGCACAGGGACAAGTAAGAATAGAGGACTTTGTCTAGAGCAATGATTAAGAAAGGTGGTAGGACATGGATTAGGGCACAGAGACCGATATAAAAACAGTTTAAATTAGCAAGAACTATATAGAAATTAAAAACAAAGTGGATTGACAGTATGGGGAGGGATCTTTTAGCTGGTCAGCCACCTCCAACATAGAGTATCCCCATAAGAACCCCAAGCCAGCCAGCAGAACAAGATTTTAAGATCCTTCTGGAAGTCCAAGAATTGGATCTTACCTCCAGCAGTAGAATGTTCCAAAAGATGGAGGATGGAACAGAAAAGGGGCCACTCCTATTCCCCATCAGCTGAAATTCCTTGACAGACAGGAACATTAGCATGCCTTTTCTGCTGAAGTGAGTAGGGTGGGCCAATCCCATTGTTTATGATGCATAAACTATTGCAATGAGATATTCTTTTGGAATACTTTGGAATCCAGCAAGGAAAGTAATGCTAGCAAGTTGTTGAGTCTGAATTTTTAATTATTTATTTGACTGGGTAAAGGACATTAATTATTAGATAAAAAACTACTCTTCACAAAGCAGATGTAATATATCACCATGTCAATAATGCTTTTCCCTTGAAGAAATGGAGAAGGAAAATGTCCAAACTTAATGAATTGCAAACTAGTGCCTTCCAGATGTGAGGGACTAAAATTACTGTGTCACAAGTTCTTTTGGCCATGCAGCTAGGTATTCTCAAAATTGTACCCTAACATATCTTAAGTATCTTAGCTTGGAGAGAAGCTACATTATATGGCCCTTGTAGGTCAAGGGCCATATTGTAGGTCAAGCCTAAAATGGGTCTATTATAACTCTTTTTTTGTCATTTAATCACATAGGAAAAGTATTCATGTATCTCTCTGTGTGTGTGAATGGGTGGATGCATACATGCATGGAAGGATAGTCAGTTAGATGGATAGATACACCGAGAGAGAGTATTGGGGAAGGCTGTTCATTTTTGTTTAAATTTACCTGTTATTTATATATCCAAAAATAGCACAATGTTTAAAAATGATAATGATTTTATTTTTATAAAATATACCATCTCAATTGATACAATTTCTTGTATTTATTTTTTGACCAATTTATATATCTCACCAAACAAACAACTTTATTTAATATTCATATTGAAATGCCTTAAGAAAATGAAAACTGCAGAAATATCCATAGTTTAATCTAATTTTCTTCTGTATGGTGCTCTATGAACTTGGTTGTTTTCTTGCAGATGTTTCATTACCCAAACTATGTAAAATTATTAGTGCTAGAAGAGAGTGGTATTTGCTCATAGTTTATATTTTAGTGCAGGGGTGTCAAACTTTCGTCATCACAGTATCGTCACATAAATATCATGGCTTTTCCCTTCTTTGTTAAACCGGGTATGGGCATGGCTAGCATGTGACATATCTGGGCCACAGGCCACAAATTTGGCAGCCCTTTTCTAGTAGGTGCTGACTGTTAGCAGGTAGTTGTTTTGATCATTATGTTCCCTTTTTGGCTTGTTGATTTCCTCCTTTGAATAGTATGTAGATGTTGTTTATATCTAAGTGCTATTGGTGGCCCTTATATCAGAGTGCCAGGCTTCCAGGAATTCTCTTGCATTTTTGGATTTGGTCTGGTCTAGGATGGTCACAGTTTTTCAGTTGAACTAGGAAACAACTAGGAAACTGTGACCATCCAAGATGAGCAAAGATTAACACCAAGATTAACATCAAACCAAGAATCAAGAAATAAAAATACCTCAATTAAGAAACTTCCAAATAAACTCATTAAAAAGCCCAACCACAGATCTTCCAAGACCAGTCCCACCAACACTGATAGGGCAAGTCATTGGAATGCAAATGGGGAGCAAACTCCATTCGCTGCTAGCATTGATAATGTTACCTAGTTTTTATTATGAAACATCTGCAAGAAAGCAACCAAGTTCAGAGACCACCAAGGACACCTCATTAATGATTTAAAAAAAAAAAAAAAATTCCAGCCACTTGGAATATGTCAGCTACTTGGAATATGTTATCATTGTGGTTCATATAAGATTCTTAATAACCACAATCTATTTAATTCAAGAAGCAAAGTGCTACATCTTTTTCATTTAGAAATCAATGATATATGTTTAATAATGCATTATTCTTATTTTTCATATTTAATTTTCCAAAATACATTTAAGCCTCTTAAGATCTGGTCATATTTATCAGTGGTGGCAAGATAACATTTGATGGGCCACAAGTTGCCCCAATCACCCCATTTAGCTAATCCCAAATCGTTATGTAACCACAGCAGAAATATGGGTGATTTTCAGCATTGTGATTTGGTTCCCACTCAAAACTTTAAGGGAAGTAAAATTAACAAGATTATCTGGGAAGAAAATCTCTCCAATCTCTGCCTTTAAAATCCCAATTCACATTCATTTAGACATAAAAGGCCACTGACATTTGAAAGTTTTGCTGTACAATTTCAACAGTATGTTTTGAACCATTTGAAGTGGTGTTTAATCCTCCCAGACAAAAATCAGTACATTTTTCCTAATGTCATAGCTTTTCATATTTAATATATATTTTAATCTCAGATCGAAAGATTGCTTTATTCTAATAAATGCAAACTTCATATCCAAAACCTATTTCCAAATTCCACACTGTGGTTTTCATTTATTTCTAAGACATATGGCACATTTTCATAGAGACCATGTCTAGTGGTCTAAGCGCTAAGACTTAATATACTTTTAATATAAACTTTCTATTTCTACTTTATTAAAAAGTAACATATAACCATGTGTTTTACTGCTATTCTTTCCATATTAGATATTATTATGAGACTTTCATTATGGCATTTCCAGATTTAATATAGAAGAATTAAGATTCAGTCCCTTAATAATCAATCAAATACAGTTTGTGACCCAAACTAGATTGTTACACTATCATTCCACACTTACTATTCTATAGTTATAGACATTAGATCTGAAATATTCCACTTTGGCTTAGCTTAGTTATTTCACAGTATGCTATTTTATTTTTACACACACACACACACACACACACACACACACACACACACACACACA
>BLBF01000018.1:56831989-56876355 GCA_015471245.1 Laticauda colubrina | reverse complement strand
GGTAGGCAGAGGCAGAATTTGTTTTTCCTTATTTTCCTCCCCAAAAAGTTGCCCGATCAGATAGCTTTGTAGCAAAGCACAGGTACCCTGCTAATTGGAGATAAAAGATGGTCAGCAAGGGGTCTCACCTTCACTGAAGGACTGGGAGAAGATTCAAGTCTTCATGGCTTCTCTGAACAATAGCAGAATGAGGGCCATCCATAGGGACGCTACTTTAGAGAAGGCACACCTCTTGGTGCCTGAGTGAGGACATTGTGCAATCAAAGAAACCTGAAGATTGCCAACCTTGCAGGATCAAACTGGCCAGGCTAATATCACGGGAAACAATGATCCCTCAAGTAACCAGGTTCTGTGCTATGGATGATGTCATATCATGATTTTGTCAACAGTTTCATATCTGAATGCTTCAAGCTTCAAACATTTCTTGCTTGAAAACGTTATCTCATTCCTAAGATAAAGAATTTTCTAGTTTTGAGGGTTTCAAGCTTGAAACAGAGAATCTTAAAGTTGAAACAGAGATGTTTTATCTCAGAATGACTGAAAAAGACCTTTTGGACACAAGGAAACCATAAACCTGGAACAGGCAGTGTTGACTTTGAAATGGTTCAAATTCAAAATTTTTGCAAACCTATTTCACAATAACAATGAATGTCATTCCTGTTGCTAGCTAAAAAGCAGATCCAGACGTCAAATAATTTTTATTACAATGTGATACTTTGTCAAAGCTGATCTATTTTAGAAGACATCTTTATAAGCATATCAATAAATATTTATAAAGATATTATTTGCTCAGGTCTAGAAAAAAGTTCCTTAAATAACCTTTTGCCATTTTTTACTTATTGGAAAATATTAGACAATATTTGTTCTCCCACACACATTGTGGATTCTTATACATTGAACATAGAAAATATACGGGGTGTGTGTACGTATGTGTATATATATATAGAGTTTGTATATAGGTTGTATCAGGCTTCTAGACAGAAGCCTGATGATGGCAGATGAGATTCTGCTGAAACGTTGCTACAACTTTAAAAGCACTACAATGACATGGGATAATACCTGAAGGAAGCTGAACAGCGTGTGTGTGTGTGTGTGTGTGTGTGTGTGTGTGTGTGTGTGTGATGAGATAACATGCCTGCCTTTTCAAGTATACCTATTATTTGATAACATCAGTCTTTCAAAGATGTACTGTTATTTTTTTAATTATTACAATTTATTTATTTTGCTCCAGCAAAAGTATCTCTCTTTTGGTTCTGTTTCTTGTTGTGTTTCTCTCCTTTTCTCTTTGTCCCCCTATCTTTCTCTCTTTTTCTTGTGCTCTCTCTTTCTCTCTGTCTCTCTTTCTCTCTCTGAGGTTCACATATTGAATGATGTAAAGATACCATAATAAACTGTTTGGCATACCCTACAGGCAAAGGTCCAGAGACTCTTTTTGCTGGATATAACCTCAATGACAATGAATGGCATACAGTACGTGTAGTTCGAAGAGGAAAAAGTTTAAAGTTAATAGTAGATGACCAACAAGCCATGACAGGTAAAGACTAATAACTATTTTCCTAATTTTTCCATTCAATATGAGTTTAATTAAGATTGCTCTTGTGGTGAAATCATTTCAGTTCCATGAATATAGGCAGAAAATACAATAAAGGAGAATTGTAATAAAAATCCATGTGAAGTATTAGGAAAGGATACTTCTGACAAATTGAAGCAAAGAAAAGGAAAACAAAATTAGGAACAAAAAATGATATAAAAACAAATATAGATATAATGATATAATGATATAATAAAGGCAGCCAAACTTCACACATTTGTTGAAAACAATACAACAATACATTTTGACTGTATTCTGGATAAGAATTGTAGTTGAGTTAACAAAAAAAGTAATATTCTTTTCCTTATTCCAACGTACCATTTTATTTTTCTCTACCATAATTATATCATCAAATCCAAGAACTGATCTGTGGGAAGTAATAGGAAAAAACCCAGAAGAGCAAAGGCTGTGGTTCAGTAGCATTGTCTGTTATCTTACCCTTTTTAAAATCATTCAAATTTCTCCAACTTTTACAGTGTGCAAAAAGAGAGGCTAAGTTGAAAGCAGTTAAGCCAAGTCTTACTAAAAAGGCTTCAATTATAATATATCCACACATTTTTTTATTCATCATTGGGGATGATAAATCAGATCTTTTTTTCCAGAACACATTTTGCTTGTTTGTATTTAAACAATGTCTGATGTGGTAATAAAATAGTTTTGCTCATTTCTCTTGTTTCTTAATTCTACAATAACTTTCAATCATATGTAGTTCTGTATATTAATATGATTTGCCTAGGCTATTAGCTGACCATGTTTGCATTGGCCTAGGGTTAGGCTCAGTAAAGCCCAGATAAGTGATCATTTTCCAAATGCACATTTTCTATCTCTGTCTCTGTCTATCTATATTTATATCTATATATCATATCCATATTTAATTTATCTATCTATCTGATGTAGACCAAAATAATAAAAGACACTTTCTCCAATAAAGGATACCTTTTCCAATATCCTTTATAAAGATACAAATTATTCTACTCTAAAAAGTGGATAAAATAGACCTATTGTTTTTTGTATTTTGTAATCAGCAAAGCTCCTAGAAGTACATGGTAGACAAGACTTCAAATTTAAATTTGAATGTTCAAATAAAGATTTTCTTCTCAGTTACAGTATCTTGAGATTCCCCCAATCCTTTGGTTAAATTGATATATTTTTCCTTGATTTGATTGCTTAAATTAGGATGATTTGATGCTTGATTCACTTCATTTGTACATTACGCATTGAGTTATTCTTAAATAATTCTTAAATAACTCAGATGGTTGGATATAATAAGAAAAAAGAACTAAACAAATGTAGATATACTTCTTATGTGAAAGTACATGGAGTAAAATCACATGGTCAGGCCAGGGTTGTGTAGGAGACTTCAGCGTTTGAAATGGCTCTAGCTTTTTGGTTATAACACTAACTTCTCAAAATTGCTTTTTACTTAAAGGTCAAATGGCTGGGGATCATACAAGACTGGAATTCCATAATATAGAGACGGGAATCATAACGGAACGGCGTTACTTGTCCTCAGTCCCTTCCAACTTCATTGGTCATCTGCAAAGCCTCACTTTTAATGGCATGGCATACATTGACTTGTGTAAAAATGGGGATATTGACTACTGTGAACTAAATGCACGTTTCGGCTTCCGGAACATCATTGCTGACCCAGTCACCTTTAAAACAAAAGCTAGTTATGTTGCTCTTGCCACATTGCAAGCATACACATCTATGCACCTGTTTTTCCAGTTCAAAACAACATCATTGGATGGGTTAATACTTTACAACAGTGGAGATGGCAATGATTTTATCGTGGTTGAATTAGTAAAAGGGTGTGTATGCAATCTGTTTTACAGATGTTATCAGCTCAGAAAGCTTAATGAACATTCATTAGGCAAGATCTTGGACTCTACAATCTTTGTTCTGATGCAGTAGTGTGAGTTTCTGTGTTCTTAAAGATGAACACTGTTTATCCTTCTAAGAAATACATATTGGATGGTGCTTCTCATACTGCAGTTTCATTTTCTTACAGTATAAACTTTTGGCTAAGAGAGTAGCTATCAAGACCCCTATGCATACTAGTATCTTTTCTAATGCTGGTTAAGCCTACACAGGCTCAAGATAGCAGCTGCCCTCAGTGGGAATTAAAACAATACTCAAGACAATATTTAAGAAGTATTAAAATACTATTGATATATTTAAATATACAAAGAATAGAATTGTGTCCTCCACAAGGAGGATCATGTTCAATACTATAAAAGGGTAATATATCAGAGAGATCAACTTTTAACAGTAAGTAGATATCTGATAAAATCTACCTGCTTATTAAAGTGGAGCCTTCCCAGTATTGTTTTGGTAAAAACTATGTTCTATGAAAATTAATCTAGCTTCCCACTATTCTGGATTTGAGGAAAAAAATAACATTTAAAAAAAGCTACTGGTAACTCTGGATGGGAAGGGAACTTCCAGCAAAATGCCTTTGAGTAATTAATGTATTCATTCATTTTACACATTTACATCCCATAGCATTTATTTTGTCACTTGTGTGAAATATTTTCATCTTTCTTTTCCATTGAAAAAGCAGGCAAAATCTGTTTCTGTTAACACTACTAGTTACTCAGCTGGAACTTGCCTCCAAAAGTTATAAATGGTCCAACACTGGAAGTTTTTAAGAAGAGATTGGAAAATTATTTGTCTGAAATGATATAAGGTTTCTTGCCTAAGCAGAGAGTTAGACTAGAAGACCTCCAAGGTCCCTTCCAACTCTGTTATTCTACTTGCCAGTGGCGACAGAAAATGACCTCCCTATGTTTCCATTGTCCAGAGCTTAGCATTACTCAAAGACATTATTGGAAACCAGAATAGTTCATGACCATTATGTACTGAAACTGTGATATGAGTTTAATCTGTGAAATTATAATAATAATGATCACCATCACCACCACCATCATCCCACTGGTCTTGGTAGGTAAGCCTGTGGCTGGAAGTTCCACACTGATATAATTGTTGGTGGGCCTTGTCTAAAAACTAGAGCCCTGGGTTCTTTTTCAGATCTTCTGTCTGGAGTAATTACCTTACAATAAAAAAGTACGTCATGAAATCCTATGAGGAACTCTGTTGACAAAGTCTAGGGGGTCCGACATCTTTCTCTGCTTAACTGAAAACTGACTTAGCCTATTTACTGTAAATATTTAAATATATAGTAGCTGCATATCTTCTGAGGAGAATTATCATTCTTTGGAATGAGTTGTAATTTTAAACAAGAAATGTAATTTCACTTTTGAGAAATTCAAAACTTTCACTGGGGAGATCTACAACAATTTAATAATTTAGATAAAGCAGTAAAGTGCTGCTTTGTATTCAGTATTTATTTTTGCACATATCCTTTTCAAAATATAGTGCCAATATACATATTGAGACTTTTAGACAGAACTAAGTCATAAAAGAAAATAAACTCAAAATAATCTCACTTTGGCAGGGATAGAGTAAGTTTGCCAGGGAAAAAGTAAAATTTACAAGTCATAAAAAGGGTGTAAAATGAAAAATACATTCTTGAGATTTCAGCTGAATTAATACTGCTTTTTTAACTCCATACTTGATAAAGAAAAGAATTAGTGGGCTAAGTCAGGGGAAAGAAGCAGAAGTCAAGGTTATAATTTCTTTTAGCAATACCTTTAATAAATGGCATATTAAGGAGGCAATTTTGTTCAATATTCTCAGAAGAATTCAATAGTTTTTTCTTTTAATTCTTGTCTTAGACATTTGGATCTATCCCAAGTTAGCCTTATTAAATGTAAGAGGAGTTGACTAAGAACTTTATGAATTGCTAAAGAATTTAAATAAAAGAAGCAGCGCTGAGCTGTAATTTTCAACTACCTACTCAGTTTAGCTGTTTTTCCTTTTTGTTGACAGGTATTTACATTATGTGTTTGATTTGGGAAATGGTGCAAATCTTATCAAGGGCAGTTCCAATAAACCTCTGAATGACAACCAATGGCACAATGTGATGATATCACGGGATACCAATAATCTCCATACTGTAAAAATTGACACAAAAATCACAACGCAGAGTACTGCAGGAGCAAGAAACTTGGATCTCAAAAGTAAGTGACAATGACAGAAATAACAAAAAGGCTAGAAGAACAGAGTGCACCAGAATGCATTTCTTTTTCTGTAACAGAAATATTGGAATAATATAGGATGCTGGCTTAAAATGAGTGAGAATATTAGTTTAGCCAGCTCAGCATTGGTAACATAAATTGGTAATATTTTTCCAAGGTTGCAGATACAGGGTTTTTCTCCCCCAGCTGTTGATAGGAATACTAGAATGTGAATTTATGACTTCCTGCAAATTACTTCTGAGAAACATCATCAAATGCTTTGTTATGTGCCATGTTCATTTATTGGTCTATTTCTAATGTGTTAACATTTGCATGTTTGTAAAATCTGTTGTTTCTCCAAAGAAATAAATATTACAAGGAAAAAAATAATAATGCATGATTGCAAACTCTGCTTTGAAGTTCTGCCTATTATATAGATAACGTAATATAAACATTCTCCAAGGAGATATCTACACGGATGAGCCTAATTCATGAGAACTGATTGTTAAATAGTTGTTAAGGCAAAAAAATATTTTTTTCTGTGCTCTGACAGAAAAGCTTACTTATATTCAAAAGCACTTCCTATCATAGGGGTTTCAATTTAACGTAAGTTGTATTATTTACTTTAGCCAAGCTTTGTTTATTTTAAATTTGTGACCTCATGATCTTTGACAAGAAAAGTCAGTCTTATTTGAAATTTTAGTGATTCAAGACATCACAAAATTTGAGAACATCTGTCTGCTTTCCATTGCTGTAATTCTTGATGTAATACCTTATTATTATTTCATTTTGAAGTGCTAACATAATGAATTTTGAAGAAATTTCCTCCATAATTTTGATAGTATCCCTGACTGGAACCAAATGTCACCACTAGAATTTTGCTTAGTTTCTCTATTTACATTCCTTACATTACTTCTGAAAAAGCAACTGATTATTGAGTCCAGGCCAAAATGCTCATTTTCCCTTAAAAATGATTTAGGACCCAAATGCATGAAGATGTTCCTCTCCTCTCATGCATTGAGATGACCCAAGAAGATATTCTCTTTTCCATTCATGAGAGATTTTTTTTTGTTTGCTAGTGCTTCTTGCCATTTTGTTTGGAATGCCCTTTCAAAGGAAGTATACTCAGTCCTGTAATTTGGAGATAGCATGTTAAAACCAACTTTGTGCAAGGAATATTTTAAAAAATATTCCAAAAACTTTTAAAAAGTAATTGTACTTTCAATATTTTAAGCTTCCCTAATTTCTGTTTCTCCCCACATGCTTAACTGAGCCAGGATTGGGGATATAATGTTAGTAGTAGTAGTAGAAGTTGTTAGTAGAAACACTGAAGGAATTAATTGGCCCGCATAACTAATGTCCATGAAGTTACATTGACAGATATTTCATTTTAATCACCATTCGTTGATTATTCAAAGTTACAACAGCATTAAATGAGGAGATTTGAGGCCAGTCCCCAAAGTTGCAACCATTGCAATGTTCCCACAATCACATCACTTAGCAATAGTATTAGCAATCCCAATTACTGTTAACTAAGGCCTACTTGTAGTCCCAGCAGATTATAATGTAATTTTGAGTTAACCCAACTACCCATTCAACCTTGTTATGAAAATACCTATAGTCAATCAACTGACTCATTGTGCAGACTTAATTCTCCAAACAAGGAGATGGATAGATAAGAGTTTTTCTTACCAAGTCTTGGCAGAAATAACACATTTTCCAAGTAGTAACAATAATAATAATAATAACCACTATATCTGCTGTCCTGCAATGGGAAAGGGATTAGTTTAATTAAGTTTTCACATACGGAACATGAATTAAATGTGGCACCAGGGACTTCCTAGAAAAAAATGGAGGGTAGACTCCAAATGGTTCTTTTGACCAGGACATGTGATCATATGCTACTGGAATAACCAGTAAAGATATCTGAATTGGTGATTTGATGAAGTATGGGAACAGACCCAATCTATTTAGATGTGATAAAGATGAGTTGGATGAAATTTTCATGTTTAACAATTTGTTTAGCAAAGAATTTGCTGAAATATGTTGCAAAATGGATGTGTTTTGACCTAGGCTTCACAAAATCATGAAACAGAGTCCTTGTCTTGAAAAAAAAAAAACTTTTTATTAGGCTAATGTGAATTCTTATCATTCACATCCAGCAAAGTCCTGCCAAACAGTCTTTTAAGGATGAATTACAACCACAGACCTTACCAGGCTTGGAGAGTTGCCAGGCTGATAGCTTCCAAGCACAACGCTGTACAAGAAAATACTTGCCAAGGAGTCTCTGAGTGTCACAAACAAATCTTCACATGAATTAAACAAACTAATTGTCTCCTGCAAACACCACTCCCCTTTCGCTCCTTTTTATTCCCTATGGGAAGGGCCATTCACTGTCCACCTGGACCTTTAGTCCTGAGATGACTGTTCCCTTCTCCTGGCAGCTCTGCATATGCACACATCAGGAACAGGCTCCAGCTGTTCTTCTGCCCCACTAATCTCCAACTCCAAAGGCAGCTGATAACTGTCAGATGGCCCTGGCTTCTATCTCTGCCTCCAATGCAGAGCACTCATCAGAGACTTCCCCAGACTCCAGGACTGACCCATGTTCCTCCCCAACCTCCTCACTGTATGAGTCTGCCACCAGCTCTGGTGGCGGGTCACAACAGGATGGTGCAGATTTTTTGTTGTGGAACATGCAGTAACAATATAGAAAATGAAAATAACGAGGAAAAGATATAGCCAACTTAAAGGATTGCATATAGATGCTAGGCTTCTTTGCTTGCTTAGAAGTAAATTTCTGGAATCAAATCCAAATTACCATGTATCCCTAATAATTATATACCTTTGAATTTAAATCTATCCAACTGAAACCCACAGTAAAATATTGCTGTATAGGGAATTCTTATCTAGATTTCATAAGTGCCTACTCCATTGCTTACCAAACTTATCTAAATAAAGCAGGGGTTTTTTTTCAAATAAAATTCTCAGCAGATTAGATCAGAAGAGGCTTGGGAACAATATGCAGCCTAAAATACAATATATTCAAAACAATGTCCTTGGCATCCACTGGCTGCTCAGCAATATCCGTGTAGTCTTCTAATTTGGTCTTCATTCTGAGTTACCTCTGCTTTTATATAGCTAAGGCTCTAAAAATAAATAAATACTTTATAAACTCCATCATCCTTACCATCCATGAACCAGCATATATCTTCCCCTTATTTTTCTGCTTTCTCTTTTGCAGAGATGATGCAAGATAGCTTACTTCAAAAGACAAAATAGCAAATGGTACTAAATACCCTTGAAAAGGAAGGTGCAGAATATCTAAAAAAATAGCCAATTATTTTTGGAACATAAAGAACAAAATACCAAAAGCAATTTTAAACAACAACAACAACAACAGATTGGCTCTTTTCAGCCTTTATAAGATGCATAATATTCAAAGTCTGGTGCCGGGAACAACCATTTCACTGTCTAATGGAAGAGCCTGCTCTGTTCCTCCAATAGTCAGTCAAAATTATTGTACTTTAGACTTATAGAACACCCTTTCCAAACACTAATTGGTTGTTATGTCCAAACAACATTTATTGCTATTTTTCTAACCAATGGGAAAGGGTGAAATGTTTCAGAACTTTTTTTAGTGCAAAGGCTCATGGACATTAACTACTTTATAGAAATTATTGGTGGGACCTATGTATTCTTAAAGTAATGACTTTTGACAAGATTGATTACATCATGCCATAATAACCAACAAATTGATTTTATTGTAATAGTGACTATTATGGATTCAACATGTTCAACATACATTGTTATGAAACTAAAATTGTTAATACATAATTAATAAAATAGCATGCATAAGCTTATTTTGTGAATTAGAATATGAGAAGCCTTAATTCTAAGCCATAAAGCTCATGTCCCACTGCACCAACGGATATAAAAAGGATGTAAAATGTTAAAAAAAAGCTTGCCATCCATTGGAAAATGCTATGCATCCGTTGTGTACTCATTGCATACGTGTTTCATACGCTCTATCCTTTGAGCATCCGTCCACTGAGATTTCATCCGCGCAAGAAGTTTTGATCTGCACAAAACTTTGTGAACGGATGAACTTTCCGCTGTGTACGATGTAAATCCATGACATCTGAGCAACAAACGTTCTATGTCCATTTATCATTTGTTAAACGTCCACTGTATCCTCTCTGCATCTTCTGGGCATCCCCTCAACTCACATCCGCTGCATCTGAAAACGGAAAGAAGGAGGAAACAAAAGGTACACGGAACGTCTACACAGCATTAGTAGCACGGAAATAGAAAGGATGCGCAGTGAATGGTTTGCATCTGATACACATCCGCTAGGCTTCCTATGAACACCCATTTAACATCCCCGCTACATACTACCCACGTCCGTTCTTTTCCGTTCTTTTCCGTTCTGTTTATGCAAATTTTCACCACTTTTTGGAGCGGATGATAACGGATGGAGCCACCCCCGAAATTTTGCTCATCCTCTGTGTCCTTTATGCATACGTTTTGTGTCCATTGGCCAGTGGGACAGGGCCTTAAATATCTGTACTTTCTCTTGGAACCATCTGAGCAACACAGGAATCCCCATGGAGATTTGGATTTCCATTCATTTTCAAACAAATAAAAGTTTGTGGAAAGGAAAGGAAAGTATTTGGTGGGATTATACTCTTCCAGAGAAGCATATATAGTACTTTTTATCTTCTCACTGAAGAAAAATTGATCAGGTTCACAGTTTTATGTTTGGAAAAATAACTTTTTAAAAAAGAATGCCATTTAATAGCTGTCTGTCTCTTACAAAATGCCCTTTCTTGACAGCCTGGCAAGAAAAGATTAGTCTAGGACATCTTGAAGAATGTCTGCTATCAGCATATCCCTTTGGCCAGCTGCAACATAAAAGTTTAATGCACCTGCCATAACATAAAAGATTTAGTGAAAATATAGAAGGGAACAATAAAGTCTACTGAATGTAGGAAGATGTCTTAGTTAATGTGTCTGTTTATTGTCTTCCTTATTCTTATGTCAGACTTCCCCCACTGCATCTGCTCTTAAAGATATTTTGAACTGTACATGGCATATATGCTTTCTGGGATATTCACTACAGAAAGTATAAATTTCATTAAACTTCTATGGTCTTTTTAATGTGAAGATATCATGAGATTGATACTGTTAATAAAATTAGTCCCTTGATACATGACTAAGGATTTTAGTATCACAGCTGTGTTGATGAAATACATTGGTAGGGGAAATTGTATGGTCAACAATGACAGAAATATCTCATTAGCATTTCATCTTGGAAGTTGTCTAAATGCATTACTGAATATAGATAAGATGGAGATTGTCATGGTTCATCCAGTTGTCTTCCTCTTCTCTTTTATGTTTTCCCCCCATTTTCCCCCGGGCTTCTAGGTTGTTCCAGTTTCTTCTGCCCTTAATCTTCAAGTTTTGATTGACATTGTGCTCATTTATTGATCTTAAAATGAGACTCCCAGTTTTTTCTTCCTAAATATTCACAGGATTGTAAGCAGAGGGGTGATAGAAATGGCTACAGTTTAATTGTTTCTTGTTTAGATCATCACACTAGCCTCCTAATTCCTCTGCCTGTCCATATTACAATTGATCCTAATTATGTCTATATACAGGATTTGTAATATCAAAGGGCATTCCTTATATTTGCATTGTAATAATTTTAAATATTGATTTAACTACTTTGTTTTTAAATTATGAAATGGAATTTTGTAATTATTGTACTGGTAAAGACATCATAACTATCTGTAAAAAAAAAAAAATCCACCTGAGCCCACTGGCTTTCTGCACAGTCTGTCATCTGTGGAATTGTTAATTATCTAAGCAATTTGGTCTCAGACCTTCAAGGTATTACAGGTCAGGAAACAGAAACAAGAACTAATTTATTGCTATGGGATATAATAGCAAAATCTTGAAAACCTGACAGAATTTTTCTCCCCCCTCTTATACCAAAGATAACCAAGACAGGACAATTTTGAGTTTTGTTTTCACTAGTTCCTTTTTTCAGAGATAAACTGATGTTTACATAACTGATTTTGCATTCCTCCTGAAGCTTAGCTATGTAATTTTCTACACCTGATTAGGCATGAAATAGTACAGAAATGGGTTGTGTATAAGTTATAAAAATAATAGGATTAATGAATTACCTTATGGGTAAGATGGGTGGCATATAAATTTAATAAATAAAATATTGAAATTTTCTCATAAAAAGAGAAAGAGGGGTGATAATGCATCCATTTTCTCTACTCCTAATATTTGTTACAGCTGAAACATGATACTTGGCAGGGAGGCTTCCCTGAGCAGAAACCTGACAAGAACTGAGTAGAAAGTGCCCTACTTGTTTGACTATTACTCAGTTTTAACAATACTAATTTGACTAAAACTTCTGCCTTTGCAGTTCCTTGAAAAAAATCCCTGTGAAAGAGGTTTTTGTTTTCCTAGCTTATACTCCGAGTACTTGAAAATTTGAATCTCCCTTGGTGTGATTCGGAATTAGTTTTATGGTTAGAAATATACATAGAATGCCTCATCATAGCCCACTCTGAGAAGTGCTTTGAAAACTGGCTATATCAAATCTTGAATAGCATT
Source organism: Laticauda colubrina (assembly GCA_015471245.1). Lineage (NCBI taxonomy): Eukaryota > Metazoa > Chordata > Lepidosauria > Squamata > Elapidae > Laticauda > Laticauda colubrina. Next base: position 56,864,052 of record BLBF01000018.1, on the reverse strand, counting down.
CCTTCCTGACAGAAAATTCAGTGAGCTAAACTAAAACCAGATTTCTGTTTATTTTCAGCCATTACTCCAGCCTTTAAAACTACCATGCTTAATAAAAGCACTAGAGGGCACCATTATGTCACATAATATAATTTCTGGTTCACTCTCAGACCTGGAAGAAATTCTAACTGCAGTTCAACTAAGCTGAGTTATTTAGCTATTTCCTATGTTCTTCACATTCTAAATTCCATAAAACAACATTTTATGTAAAATTAAATTCTTTCCCACGGAGTTTCTAACCTTGAAATTGCAAAACTAAAATCAATCTATAAAGATTTTAAACCAGGGACTGGAATCATAAAAGAGCAGCCATCCTCTTCCTTGAGTGGCCAAAATAGAGTTAGAGCCGGCTGTGTGTGTGTGTGTGTGTAAAATAATGCTATTCTATGTGATTGTCATGCCCCTGGTGGAGACTGACTCTGAGGGAGTGGAAATGTGGCTCCAGAGGTTGGGGAGGAGGTTGGGGAAGGGCAGAGGCCGGCTGAGCAGTCAGAAGAGGACCCAGGAGGACCCAGAAGAGGATCCATCCTAGGGCACACAGGGAGGAGAGGATAAGGGAAAGATGTAGTCTACTTGGGAGGAGAGGGCCTTTAATCTGTTTCATGGGCTGCAGCTGTGACAACTGAATAAGAGGATGGACATGCGTACGGGCGAATGCTGGAAACAAAGCATGGAAATATCTCTAGTTTATGGTTCCTCTCTGAGTTTGGCATCCTTCCCAGTGTGTGTTATCTGTGGATGTCCTCCAGCCCTTATCTTGCCTGATTGTTGCTTTTTCCCTTCTTCTTGTAACTGTTTGTGTGGCAGTTTTTTTGTCTTCCATCAAGAATATTTGGAGTTTGGAAGCAAAGTGAAGAGGCTTCACCTGTTTTCTGTGACTGTTTTGTATCCTACCCTGAGTCATCAAAGTGATGTTCAAAATGATGATCTTTACATGAGCAATCATTATTTTTTTTCATTTATGAGAAATCTAGAAAACTCTGAAGAGTCAAAAATTTTGTTTTCCTGTTTAATATCTATTTTATTTTTGTTATTTTTGTCATTCCCATGTGAAATTACTTTTAAAAATTATTTTGATTGAAAAAATACATAAGTAACTATAAAATAATAAAATACAATATTAATTCATCTGAAAAGGTTTATTTAAAAAGATCCTTTGAATTTCTTTCTGTATGGTCACTTGTTCATCATACTATAAGGCCAAAAGAAAGGCTGCCTTAAATCAGAGAAGGATAAAAGATAATCTGATTCTGCCTTGGGCAGAATGCTTCAGATGCCCATGAAATTTAGGATTTCTTTCCAAGTGAATAAACAGAAGCTAACCCTGGAGGTGAGGGTGGGGTTTGAGAAGTCTCCTCCTTACCCAAAAGGAAGTCTCTGCAGAGCTAAGATTGGAAAGTTTCTTGATGTAAATCATAAGAGATCGGGGTGTCTAGAGAAATGCACTGGGCTCCAATGAACGGAGAATCCTGTGGAGTTAGCACTGTATGTTTCTCCCTTTGTTTTCAGTGATACAAAAATACCATAATTCAGGGAAGGGTTGGGGGAAGGAAAAAAAAAATTCATTTCTTCTATTCAGAGGTTGGGACATTCCTTGGTAAATAGTTGGGTTGCTGTGCCTATGCCCCAAACCCACAAATTTTACACATATCTTGTATTGTTTTGTTTTACACAAGAATTGTACTGCCTACTACAAACTCAAACAATTGCTCATTGCTTTACAATGATTAGATTAAATTCTCCAAAGCTAAACCATGAATATTTCTCAGTCTACTTTGGAATTTTAAAATATTTGCATACAAAGTATATATTTTGGCTTCTGAAAACTATCCATCTAAATATGATTGCAACCACATTAGACCAATTGCAGGCTTCATGTCTCACAGTTATTTCCATGTTTAGGGTCCAACTTAACCAGGAAGCAAAAGGGTTAAAACAGATCGGGAAATTCCATGAAAAAATATTTAAAAGCTATCTTGAGATGTGACACTTATTTTTTTTAGTTCTCAAAACTACTCAATAACTGAGAAGATATTGAATAGGATGTATGCAGGATTAACAAATATTAACTCCTAATTATCAATTCATCTGACCATAATAATGAAATATGAAAAAAGGTTATATTAGGGCTTGATGGTTTTATGTAAAGAGCAAATATGGAGAAAAATAAATATGAATAACTAGTATGTCAGGCAGGAAAAGAGACTTTAAGGGAGAAGTGGATGTCTGAAACACATATCAACAAAGTTAACAATACAAGTAGAAGGTATTGTAAAAGTATGCCCAACATCCCCCACAATCTTTCTTAAAGCCCCTGTCACACTGCACCAACGGATGCAAAGAGGATGTAAAATGGACAAAAAACCTTGCCATCCGTTGGAAAACACGATGTACTCACTGGCTCCGTTTTGCTTCCTCTCTATCCGTCCAGCATCCGTTTATTGACGTTTCATCGGCTCCAAAAGTTTTGGGCTGCCTAAAACTTTTGCACGGAAAATGTATCCAATTTGTCCGTTCTGCATCCACTACGCATCTGCTACGCATCCGTTATGCATCCGTTATGCATCCGCTATATCCGCTAGGCATCCACTGCACATCCGCGCAACTCGAATCCGCCCAGATGCAGGAAGGAAGCGGAACGGATGTGGAACGGATGCAGCACAGAAACAAAGCATTTAAAACAGAAAAAACGTCTGCAGAGGGGACCTATCTCGGATATTAAGGATGTCTAGAGGATGCCTAGAGGATGCCTAGAGGATGCCTAGAGGATGCCTAGAGGATGCAAAGGGACACCTATACTGCCTATAAAAAGGGGGAGCAACTCGTCTGCATCTCACTTTCAGACCAGCAGCCCAGCTGTGCAGACCTCTGCAGCCTTCATCTGACTCTTCCTCTTCCAAAGCATCCAGTCATGTCCACCGTGGATTGCGACAAAATCCATTTGGCAGCCAACATCCTTCTGCAACACTGCGAAACCATCTACAGTCTCTGTGAACTCTACTACGGGAAGAAAAGGAGGCACCCAAAAAAAGTCTGGGTCCAAAGATGGTTAGCCAGAAGAGCACAGTACGTACTTTATGACAAGCTGATGGTGGAGCTCAGGAGCGAAGACACTCGGGCGTTCCAGAACTTCATGAGGATGCCTCCAGCCATGTTTGACGAAGTTGTGCAGCGCCTGACACCCAGGTTGACCAAGACAAACACCAACTTCCCGCCCAGCCTGGAACCTGGGCTCAAGGTGGCACTCACTCTGCACCACCTGGCCTCAGGGACCACCTACAGAAGCATGCAGTATGGCTGGAGGGTGCCACCCAGCACCATCAGCTTTGTTGTCAGAGAAGTGGTGCAGGCCATCATCGAAGAATACAAGGAGGAGCTCCTCCAGTGCCCCTCCACTGAAGAAGGATGGAAGAAAGTTGCAGAGCAGTGGTATCAGAAGTGGAACTTCCCCCACACCGTTGGAGCCATCGATGGCAAGCATGTGGCCTGCAAAGCTCCAGCCAAGTCGGGGTCCACTTATCAGAACTACAAGGGTTTCTTCAGCATCATCCTCTTCGCCATGGTCGATGCTGACTACAAGTTCATGTACATTGATGTTTCAGGCAACGGCTCATCTTCAGATGCCCAGGTATACAACGACAGTCACCTCAAGGAGGGGCTGGAAAGCAACCTCATGGTGGGCTTCCCAGATCCAGACCCGCTGCCCAACGACACGCAAGATGTGCCCTACTTCATCGTGGGGGATGACGCCTTCTCCCTCACAACCTACCTCATGAAGCCCTACACCTCCAAATACCTCACCCATGAAGAGAGGATCTTCAACTACAGGCTGTCCAGGGCAAGGCGGGTGGTGGAGAACGCCTTTGGCATCCTGGCCAACAGGTTCCAGATACTTCTCACCAACATGCAGCATCACCCAGAGACCATGAGGAGGATCGTGGAAGCTTGCTGTATCCTGCACAATCTCATGCGCACCCGCTACCCAGTGTTGCAGAACAGGCTCGTGGACCTCCAGCAAGTCAATGGGGACATGGAGCCGGGGGAATGGAGGCAAGGGCCAAACCTGATCAACACTGAGGATGTGAAAGGGCCCAACAGAGCCTCACGTGAGGCGAAGAAGCAGTGCAACCTCCTGAAACACTGGTGCAACTCCCCAGCTGGAGCGGTGGAGTGGCAAGACAGGATGGTAGATGCTTAATGGATGCTTCCTTCAGCCTGTCTCATCACACTAATGAGATTGTCCCATGTATGTTGAGTGTGCCTACAATGAACAGGGCATTTAATAAAGAGTTGTGTTTATGTTGACATGTGTGGATCAATGCTTACATTGTAATTGATAATGAAGGGCCATAGGGGTGGCACCTGGGAGGGTGGACCATACTGTCCCACTATGCCTGCACTGGAGGTTTATCTATCCCACAACTATTACCCTTCCCATAGGTATCCCTGCCCATCCCACAGGTATCCCTTCCCATCCCACAGGTATCCCTTCCCATCCCACAGGTGTCCCTTCCCATCCCACAGCTATCTTAACCCATCCCAAAGGTATCACTGCCCATCCCACTGCTATCTTATCCCATCCCACAAGCATGCAAAGGCTAAACCATTTCTAAAAGTTTCCACCCAGACTTTGTAGAAAAAAATTAATGAAGCAAGTGTGTGAAACAAAGATAAACTTTATTAATAACAAGCTGTAAAATAAACATGACCCAAGTCAAGTGTCCAAATAAAGTCCACAAATATCCAGGCAGCCAGTCTCTGGCACTGCTCTTGGTCACTCGGAGATGTGTGCCCAGTCTAAGGTGTTAGGGTGCAGGTGCTGTGGAAGTGGATGCTGCTGCAGTGCTGGTCTGAGGTTTTGTTGGAGTGCCTGGCCCTGAGAGGACAACAGGGGACGGTGTGTTGAGGAAGGTGTCGGATAGCTGTCTCAGCACCATGATGCTGAGAGGTCCTTCCTCCGTGCCATGGGGTGTCAGCCCCAGTACTGAGGACAGATGTACTGAGGCCGGGCTTGGCTGTGGGATGGAGGAAGGAGCAGTGTAGTGGGGCTGCCTGGTCTGCAGCGGGGTGAGGACTGGCGTGGGTGGCATCATTGGCGTGGCTGGCATCGCTGTTGTGGGTGGCATGATTGTCATGGTTGGCATCGGTGGCATCATTGGAACCGGTGGCAACGGTTTCGCCCGATGACTCTGTGCCTGCATTTGGAAGGGCTGCTGTCTGTGCTGCTGGACCTCCGGGTAGCTGTAGCCCTGGTAGGTGAGGGGCTGTGGGAAGCCTTGGTATGGGAGGGACATCACCTGGGGTGGAGAAGCAGACCTGGACTGGGTGGGAGCAGGTTCCTCTCGGTCTGGAGGGTTGTTAAGCAGCGTGGTGATCCTCTCCTTCACCACCTGGTACTGGGGATCCGCCATCTCCTTGAGGGTCTGGTTGACATAATTGAGGAAGGGCTTGCGGTTGGAGGAGGAGGATTCGATGGGGACCAGCTGAGAGAGGAGACCTATGCTGGTGCGGATGGTGTCCCTGATCTCCACCAGGACCTTGTGGCTCTGCCCCTCCTGCGGTCTGGCTCTCTGCCTTACTGTGGAAGCGGAGGTGTGGGTGGATGCGACTTCAGCGGTGGACTCGATGTCTCCTTTCTCCCACCGCACCAGGGAGTCCTCCTCGCTCTCCACCACGCTTTCAACACCTGCACGGGGCTTCTCCGCCGTGGCACACTCCACAGATACCTGCATGGAGACAGGGACTGACTCTCAGCCGCCAGAGGACTGGTTCCCAGCAGGCTGCTGGAGAGAGAGGGTAGAGATTTGGGCTCCTGGTGCTCCTCGGTGGCGGACCTCACCCTCTAGGAAGCTGCACTTGGCCATGACATAGTTCTCTCTGTCCGTCAGCTTAACCATGGCCTGGCCAGATTTTTTGAGGTGCAGCTTCCCGTACCAGGTGTGCATGTGCTTCCACCAGCTGAGGAGCACATCCGATGTGTAGCCCAGACTCTCTGCCCTCTCTCTCCAAGCAGCCTGCTTCCGCTTGGTGTCCCTGTACAGCCGGTGTCCCTTCCGCCACAGATAGTTGTTCTCTCTCAGCCACTCCAGCACCTCATCCTCGTGCGCTTCCTCAATGTAGTACTGCCTCCTCTCCCGTTGTTGCATACGCCTCTTCCTCCCTTTGGCAGGACCAGATGGGCCCTCATCAGAGGGGCTTCCAGGTTGTAGGGGCTGCTCCTCCACACCAACAGCATCATCATCAGCAGCAGCAGCAGCATCACCAGCAGGATCATAATCAGCAGCAGCAGCAGCAGTAGCATAATCACCAGCAGGATCATTATCAGCAGCAGCAGAAGCAGCAAGATCATCATCATCAGCAGCAGCAGCAGCAGCAGCAAGACCAGGATCATCAGCAGCAGAGTAAGCACCAGCAGCAGGGTCAGCAAGACCAGGAGCACGAGTAGAACGAGCAGGACCAGCAAGACCAGAAGGACCAGGAACAGCTTCAGCAGAGTACGCAGCAGCAGAAGCACCACCGCCAGGAGCAGCTTCAGCAGAGTATGCAGCAGAAGCACCACTGCCAGGAGCAGCTACAGCAGAAACTCCAGCAACAGGAGAGCGAGCCCAAGCAGCAGAAGCCCCAGCAGAAGATGAGTCAGGGACATGGGGCGGGAGGGTGGCCCTGTACCTCTTGCCAGGGATGGCGGCAGGTTGCTGAGACTTTCGCTTCTTCCCCATGGTTGTGGGGTTGCTGGCTGGCAGGAAGGCTTGCAGGAAGGCTGGCAGGCACCAAGGCTGGTAGGAAGCCTGGCAGGAAGCCTGTTAGGAAGGCTGGCAGGAAGGCTGTCAGGAAGGCAGGCACCAAGGCTGGCAGACAGACTGGCTGGCAGGGAGGCTGGAAGGCAGGCTGGCAGCAAGGCTGGCAAGGAGGCTGGAAGGCAGGCTGGCAGCAAGGCTGGCAGGGAGGCTGGAAGGCAGGCTAGCAGCAAGGCTGGAAGGGAGGCTGGAAGGCAGGCTGCCAGCAAGGCTGCCAGGTAGGCTGCCCAGGAGGCTGGGAGGCAGGCTGGGAGGCAGGCTGGGAGGCAGGCTGGCAGCAAGGCTTGCAGGCAGACATGCAGGCAAGAACTCGAGGTATCCAGCAGCAGATCTTTCCTCCAAATGCTGGCCACGTGCGAGCTGCTTCCCTTTATATCCACGGGGCTTGCGCAATGCATCCCCCCTGCATGCGCAATTAACGCCAGGCATCCGTTAGGCTTCCGCTGTGCATCCGCTTCATCCACTGTGCATCCGTTCTGCATCCGTTGTTTCCGTTCCACGTCCGCTTTGCTGAGGCCCCCCGGAAGCCCTGCGGTTGCGACATCCGCTTCCATCCGCTGGGCTTCCGTTCCGCATCCGCTTTGCATCCGCTTTGCATCCGCCCTGTGTCCTCCCCTCGTCCGTGTTATCTGCTCCAATTATGCAAATTTTCGCCCCTTTTGAGTGCGGATACAACGGATGTAACATTTTTCTCTTCCTTTGTGTCCTTTTTGCATCCGTTGAGCAGTGTGACACGGCCTTAATATTATGCACTGTTCATATGCATGTGAGCCTCAGGGTTGCATCCTCCCAGCCAGATGGAGGATATTAGAAATATTTACATCTATTTTCAACTAACTGGAAATAGAAAACAAATGGGAAGTGCATGAGCCTAAGGCTTATCATGCAATGCTAAACCATAATTTAGTATTACAACTGCATGTAACCAATTTAATTGTGTCACTGCAAATTCTTAATACCATGAAATAAATAAATCTGTGGAGATTTTTCCTTTAAACTTTCATCACTGAGCATTTCAAACATATATCAGTTGTATTTCCACATAATTTATCAGAATTTTATGCATAGATGTCCAAGATTTATATGATATCTTAACTGGATTGCCTGCATCAATATAATGAAGTCTTTTTTGTTTTTATTTATTATGTTGCACAATCTGTAAAGTTGATGGTTTAGTCGTGCATCTAGCTAATTGTTTAAATTGTAAATTATTTCATAAAGATGATTATTAGTCTTACGCAGAAAGTGGCAGGTACATCAGTAATATTTGTATTCTTATGTATCCAGACACTCAGCAAAGAAAACAAATGTAGCTTTATTAATGTTTACTTTCTGAAGTTTGTGTATATACCCATATGCAAATAGACAAATATACCCCTACCTATCTCAGAGTCTAACAGGCCTGGTTAGATTTGAGTTCCAGAAAAATGAAGCAGGAAAACCACTGGGCATTATAATCTATTCTTATTTATTTCAAATTACTATTATTGGCTCCCAGTTTTATAGCAACCAACAATGTTTGGTATGCTGGTGCCAAACATCAATGTCTGCTAATTGTGTTCCACTTGGATGTCATCATCTCATCCAGTTTACATGAGATCCATGGCTTTGAAACTTTCCTCTGTGTTTTGAGTGGGTACCATGCACTCTATATTATTATCTTTCATACCAAGCCATTCATACACAAAAATACTTGGTACAAAGGAACCTGACAGTTAAATATCAGAAATAATTACATAATAATACTAGTAACAACATGGTCATAATGAGTTGATTATGATAGGTAAATCCAGTCAGCTTAAAAATATGAAGCACTTAAAGACACTATCCAGGTAGCTGGATCTGCTAGTGATTCGATCTGAAAAGTGTGATGCTTAGATGAAGGTTGCTGAGGATTTATATTATTCAGTTAACATATCTTTACAAGCTCATTGCATTCTGCTCATCTGTTGCTTGCCATGATTGCCAGTTCTAATGAAAGAGCAAATGGTGTTCTGCTTCTTTTTATTCCCCACAAGAGAATGAGCTGAATTTTTACAAGCCCAAATGATTTACTAAAGGAACTTTCTCCTTCAACAGATTGAAACTGAAATTGAATCACAAATTATTTTTAAAAATTATGTTATATTAGTTGCCATTGTTTTATGTAAGAAACATCTTATTAATTTTTATTACTGTTTTTTTGTTCCTACAAGGTCAATGTAGATCTTATATTATCAAGCAGCAAAAGTCGAATGAGAAAGGAACATTTAACTTCCAGTGCTGCATCAGATTAATAAACAGCCATAACTGATGCTTGAAATCATCATGCCTAAGTAAATTTCAGCACTGTAACCATGAGTTGATTAAAACACCATGTAGTATTAGCCTTCTCTTTCAGAAGTAGAATTCCAATTATTACCCTTAAGAAATAATACATCAGTCTCTAGGTTTTTTTTGCCAAAAATCACCCTACTACTTCAGTCTAATTTAAGACTATGGCAGATTCTGTATTTCTCATTTCAATCATTATCACACACTAAGTAAATATTTAATGTGTGAAAATATGGAAGGATAAATGAAGATCAAATGCAGGAATCTATGGAAGAGTAAATAGATGCTTGTGAATCAGCTTCAGATTATCTTCATTTGAAGGCCTAAGAAAGATTCATAGAGTTTTTATATGTGTTTTGAAGATGCTTGGTTTTTGGCAGCATTCCGGATTATGTAAAAGTAGCTTGTGATTGCAGGCATCATCATCATCATGCATTGATTTTGTATGAAACTATAGAGAATACTACCGATGGATAATTGATAAAATATTTGGAGGGTTTGAGAAAGCCATTTGGCAGAGAATTCATTTCAGAGCAGAAACCATCAGAACATCTTTTCCTATCTGATCTCCTATCCATAACTTTGTGACATAGGCTATATTTTCACCACTGTCATATTTTGGCTGCAAACTAGACATAGTACCATAGAAGGATAAGGCTAATTTAGGCAGATAACACTTCAGAGCTATCAGTCTTCACTAATTCCAGACAAATGGGTTCATCCCTTGCCCCATAAGGCTCTGAACTATCACTGACTATCAAGGATGACATATAGAACAACTGAGAGCCTCCTCCACCTACTCTTAAGTGGGGAGGCAATGAAATAATAGATCAGCCAATTGATTGATCAGAGGCTTATGTTACTGGTGGAATTCTTCTTAAAAAAACAGATGGAAACTTGTTCTCTAATCTACTTATCAACTTATAGCATCATATTGCTTAATCTAGAACTGCTAAACAAAGCTTAGAAATATGTAAATATGAGAAGGGAATAACAGTTCCTCTGGAAAGTTTGTCTTGGTAAAAGTTGTTCTCTGTGTAAAAATATAGTGCAGGAGATTCTGGCTGAAGGAGACTTTTATTAATATAATAATTTATTGTTGGTTAAGGGCCTGTCACATAGGCTGACGGATGCAAAGAGAATGTAAAAAGGACACAGCGGATGAGAAAATTTTCCATCCGTTGTTATTCGCTCTCAAAAGTGCCCCGAATTTGGATAAACAGAGCGGACAACAATGGAAAGGAACAGATGGGGAGAGGATGTAGCCAGGATGTAAAGCAGATGCTCCACGGAAGCCTAGTGGATGGAAGCGGATGGCACGTCCGTAGGGCTTCCGGGGGAGCACAGCAAAGCGGACGTGCAGCGGAAGGAACGGATGCAGAGTGGATGCCGAACAGATACAGCGGATGCATCAGGGAAGCCTAGCAGATGCCTAGCGGATGCCTAGCGGATGCAAAGTGTTCACTGCGCATGCGGGGAGGATGCATTCCATCAGCACCGTGGATATAAAAGGAAGCAGCTCGCAAGCAGGTCACCATTCAGAGGAAAGACCTGCTACCAGATACATCTCCAGCAAACAACCATGGGGAAGAAGAGGAAGCCTGTGCCATCTGCTGCCAGCCCTGGCAAGAAGGACAGGGCCACCATCCCATCCCCTGGCCCTGACTCTGCTTCTGCTGCTCGGGCTGACTCTTTGTGTGCTGAGGCTTCTGCTGGCGCTGCTCCTGGGGCTGGGGCTTCTGCTGGTGCTTACTCTGCTGGTGCTGTTCCTGGTCCTGTTGGTGCTGCTGGTACTGCTGGTGCTCCTGGTCCTGCTGGTCCTGCTGGTGCTTACTCTGTTGATGCTGATCCTGGTCCTGCTGGTGCTGCTGGTGCTGCTGATGCTTACTCTGCTGGTGCTGCTGGTGCTGCTGGTGCTGCTGGTGCTCCTTTTGCTGCTACTGTTGTTGTTGCTGCTCCTGGTGGTGGTGATGTGGTGGAGCAGTCCCTAGAACCTCGAAGCCCCTCTGATGAGGGCCCAGATGGCCTTGCCAGAGGGAGGAAGAGGTGTACACGAGAACGGGAGAGGAGGCAATACTCCATTGAAGAGGAACATGAGGATGAGGTGCTCAAATGGCTGAGGGAGAATGAGTACCTATGGCGGAAGGGACACGGGCTCTATCAAGACACCAAGAGGAAGCAGGCTGCTTGAAGAGAGAAGGCGGAGAGCCTGGGCTACACTTCGGAGGTCCTCCTCAGCTGGTGGAAGCACATGCACACCTGGTACGGGAAGCTGCACCTCAAGAAGTCTGGCAAGGCCACGGTCAAGATCACCGACTGGGAGACCTACGTGATAGCCAAGTGCAGCTTCTTGGAGGGTGAGATCCGCCACCAAGGAGCAGCCCCTCTGACAACCCTCTCTCTCCGGCAGCCCACAGAGAGCCAGTCCTCTTCTGGCCAAGAGTCAGCTCCTGTGTCCAGGCAGGTATCTGTGGAGCATCCCACGAAGGAGACCCCCCAGACAACTGCACTCCCCGTGGCGGAGCGCATGGAGGACCCCCTGACGCAGTGGGAGCAAGGAGAGGGTACTTCCACCAGAGACCAACCCACATCCACCCCCAGCTCCACCTCCACAGAAAGCAGGCAGAGAGCCAGACTGGAGGGACAGAGCCACACTGTCCTGCTGGAGATCAGGGACACCATCAAAAGCAGCATAGATCTCCTCTCTCAGCTGGTACACACCGACATACCATCCTCAAACCACAAGCCCTTCCTCACCTACATCAACCAGACCCTCATGGACATGTCCAAATCACAGTACCAGGTGATAAAGGACAGGATCACCGGTCTTCTGCACATCCCTCTAGGCCCAGCTGAACCTGTTCCAACCCAGTCCAGGTCTGCTCCTCCACCCCAGGTGATGTCACAGCCCTTCCAAGGCTTTCCACAGGCCCTCACCTACCAAGGCTAGGGCTTCCAGGAGTTCCAGCAGCACAGGCAGCCCTTCCCAGTCCAGCCACAGATTCATTGGACGCCACCGATGCCACTGATGCCACCGATGCCACCCATGCCACAGATGCCACCCCCGCCTCACCTCACTCACCTGCAGACCAGACAGCCCCACTACACTCCTCCTTCCTCCACCCCACAGCCAAGCCCGGCCTCAGAGCATCTGTCATCGGTTTTGGGACTGACACCCCATGTCATGGAGGAAGGGACTCTCAACATCACAGGACTGAGCCAGCTCTCTGAGAGCTTCCTCCACACACCATCCCCTGTTGTCCTCTCAGGGCCAGGCACCCCAGGGGCGCCTCAGACCAGCACTCCAGCAGCAGCCACCTCCACAGCACCTGGACCCTTCACCCCTGAGACAATAGGCACACCTCAGAGTGATTGAGAAGAGTGCCAGAGACTGGGTTGCTACCTGTTGACTTTATCTTTACTTGGGTCATTTTGCTTTTACAGTTTGTTATTAATAAAGTGTATCTTTGCTTCACACACTTGGTTCAGTTCTTTTAGTAAATAAAGTCTTGGTGGAAACTTTTAGAAATGGTTTAAGCCTTTGCATGCTTGTGAGATGGGTAAGGATAGCAGTGGGATGGGCAGGGATACCTGTGGGATGGGTAATAGCTGTGGGATGGGTTAGGATAGCAGTGGGATGTGCAGGGATACCTGTGGAATGGGTAATAGCTGTGGGATAGATAAACCTCCAGTGCAAGCATAGTGGGACTGTATGATCCACCCTCCCAGGTGTCACAATTATGGCACTTTATTATCAATAACAATGTAATCATTCATCCACACATTTCAACATAAACACAACTCTTTATTAAAAGCCCTGTTCATTGTAGGGCCACTCAACATACATGGCACAATCTCATCAGTGTGATGAGACAGGCTGAAGGAAGCATCCATTAAGCATCTACCATCCTGTCTTGCCACTCCATTGCTCCAGCTGGGGAGTTGCACCAATGTTTTAGCAAGTTGCGCTGCTTCTTCCCTTCACGTGAAGCTCTGTTGGGGCCTTGCACATCCACAGTATCTATCAGGTTTCACCCTTGCCTCCATTCACCAGGCTCCATGTCCCCATTGCCTTGTTGGTGGTCCACGAGCCTGTTCTGCAAGACTGGGTAGCAGGTGCGCATGAGATTGTGCAGGATGTTCCACGATCCTCCTCACGGTCTCTGGGCGATGCTGCATGGTGGTGAGAAGTACCTGGAACCTGTTGGCCAGGATGCCAAAGGCATTCTCCACTACCTGCCTTGCCCTGGACAGCCTTTAGTTGAAGATCCTCTCTTCACGGGTGAGACATCTGGAGGTGTAGGGCTTTATGAGGTAGGTTCTGAGGGAGAAGGCATCATCCCCCATGATGAAGTAGGGCACATCTTGAGTGTTGTTGGACAGGGGGTCTGGATGTGGGAAGCCCATGATGAGGTTGCGTTCCAGCCCCTCCTTGAGGTCACTGGCATTGTATACCTGGGCATCTGAAGCTGACCCGTTGCCTGAAGCATCGATGTACAGTCAGCATCGACCATGGCGAAGAGGATGATGCTGAAGAAGCCCTTGTAGTTGTGATAAGTGGACCCTGAGTTTGCTGGAGCTTTGCAGGCCACGTGCTTCCCATCTATGGCTCCAACGGTGTGGGGAAAGTTCCACTTCTGATACCACTGCTCTGCAACTTTCTTCCAGCCTTCTTCAGTGGAGGGGTACTGGAGGAGCTCCTCCAGGTATTCTTCGATGATGGCCTGCACCACTTCTCTGACCACAATGCTGATGGTGTTGTGTGGCTCCCTCCAGGCATACTGCATGTTCCTGTACATGGTCCCGGAGTCCAGGTGGCGCAGAGTCAGTGCCACCTTGAGTCCAGGGTCCAGGCTGGGATGGAAGTTGGTGCTCTGCTTGGTCAACCTGGGTCTCAGCCGCTCCACAACTTCGTCAAACTTGGCTGGCGGCATCCTCATGAAGTTCTGGAATGCACGAGGGTCTTCGTTCCTCAGCTCCACCATCAGCTTGTTATACAGTCCATACTCGGCTCTTCTCGCGATCCATCTTCGGACCCAGACACTTCTTGGACACCTCCTTTTCTTCGCGTAGAGCAGGTGAAAGAACCAGTAGATGATTTCACACTGTTGTAGAACGATTGCAGCTACCAAAAGTAGTGTGTGATGATCCATGGTGGAGATGACTGGATGCTGTGGAAGAGCAAGAGCAAGATGAAGGCCGAATAGGTCTGCACAGCAGGGCTGCTGGACTGAAAGTGAGATCCAGGTGATTTCTCCCCCTTTTTATAGGAAAAATAGGTTTTCCTCTAGGTGTCCTTTTGCATCCTTTAGGCATCCTGCAGACATCCTAAATATCCGAGATACGTCCCCTATACGAACGCTTTTTCCGTTTTAATGCTTTGTATGCGAGCTGCATCCGCTTTCATCCTTTCTACGTCTGTGCTACTAATGCTGCATGTCCATTCCCCATCCGTTTCGCTTCCTGCCTGTGTCCGTTTTCCACTGGAGTGGATGCAAGTTGTGCGGATGTGCAGCAGATGCCTAGCGGATATAGCGGACGCGTAACGGATGATGACGGACGTATAACGGATGTTCCCCCGTATGCGTTGCAGATGTTGAATGGACGCATTGGATACCTTATCCGCTCAAAAAGTTTTGTGCAGCTCAAAACTTTTTGAGCAGATGAAATGTCAGTAGACCAATGCTGGACGGATAGAGAATATGAAAAACGGATGCAGTGAGTACAGAACGGATGCATCGTGTTAACCAACGGATGGCAAGTGTTTCTCTCCGTTTTACATCCTTTTTCCATCCGTTGGTGCTGTGTGACAGGGGCTTTAGTATTATTCCTATTTTTTTCTCCTTTGGAGCTTAATAATAGCTAAACAATGATTTTTTTCCCCTCAAATTCAAATGAAGAGACAGATTTCTACTGTAATAATAAGCCACCCATGTAGTCTCATGGACAGATTTGAGTACATTAGCGACAAAAGGAACCAAATATTTCTATTTTAAGCTACCAAGGAGCTTAAAGAACCTCTTGTCATGAACACTTCTGAGCACAACCAAATCAGGTTCTGACCAAAAAAAAAATCACATTTTTTTTTTGGCTGATTTTTCCTTCTGTGCTATTTTTTTTTTTTTTTTTGTAAGCACCCAATTTCCAAAATTAGGTTCGGGTCATGACCAAATTGGGTTGTGACCAAAGTTATGGGACAAATTATGACAAGAGATTTGACCATACCAAATTCCATAAAAAATATCTGCACTAACAATTTTAAGTCAATGTGTACTGACATCTTGTCCCTTCCCTGCTGTGTAAATATTCAAACATAGGAATCCATCCATATCTACATCAATTCACAACAAATGGGTTGCCACATGCATGGCAATTATCTTATCTTTTCCTCCCTCACCATTTAGCATGCTTCAGCAACTTCTTTGCACAGTCTGTTGGACAAACACAGTCCTCTATTTTTTAAATCTGCTTAATCTCTGTCAATAGGATGCCTCTCATTTCAATTTACTAACAGAACATTAGAGTCAGAAACTCACTAATATTCTGGAACCTAGTTCTGCATGAAAACAAATCTGTATCTCTAGTTATCTCTATTTTTTATGGCTTGTAGATCATTTAATTGACAAAATATGAGAAAGTCAAGAACATGATTCAAAAGATAGTAAACAAGGATATTGTAATGCATCAGAAGTCCTATCCTTATCTTAGTCCTATCCTAAATTCATTTAATAATGTTACACATATAGCAGTAATGCTACATACAATTTATATATATCCACGTGTACATATAATCTTATTCTCTTGCCTTGTTGGCACAATTTTTTTGAAAATGCTTAGTTTATTGAAAAAAGATTAAAATACATCATGAAATGCACAATTTCAAATATTAAGGCTCATTCACCTAATGAATATGATTGGGAATTTTTTTCTGTGATTGGAAAGCTTGCGTGCAAGAATGCAGAAAATCTGCTGTGCCTACATTCTCCAGATCTTCTTCTCTCGTGTCGCTACACTTTTCCCAGCCACTGTAGAACACAGGCTCTGGCACATGGGGTGTAATCGTGGAGATCATGTGATGTACAGGGTTGTGGTAGCAGGGTGCAGTTTAATAGGTGTTCCATTGTCTGGGGAATGTTCTCCAGATTAAAGTGAAATAAAAATATAAATAAATGTATTTTCCCCAAATTGTGAAAATAATTTGTCAGAACTTTAGCTTTTCACCCAAATTAAAATTTGAAGTATAATAATATTAAAATATAGCATCACCAAACTCCTGTGAGATTATAAACTCCAGAGGATATTACAGCAATGGTTCCCAAACTTTAAGACACATGGACTTCAAATCTGAGAATTCTGGGTGTAGAATTCTGAGAGTTGAAGTTCATGTGTCTTAAACTTGCCAAAGTTGGAGAACCTTGTCTTATAAGATATCAGTCAGAACCAAAAATGTCATGGCATTTCAATGTTCGCTTGCAAAATTCACTTTTCTGAGAGATTTGGGCAGTTTTCCCATTATGAGGAGAAAAATGATGATCTTAAGAGATTTATTGTAATGGGTGGCCCTTTATGACACTGCATAAGATCACAGGACAATGCCCAATCTCTTTGACCCCTATTGGATTGCTGAAAGCCTTGAGAAGAGCTTCTGGGAACTGCAGTATAACTGTAGAATGCCTAATTTTCCATAGTAGGAATATGGAATATTATATAGTATAAAATATACTACTGGCAAATTATCTGTAGTCAAGATGGCAATGTTGTTGAAAAAATATATTTTTCATAATATTTCTTTTTTATTTTTCTCAGGGTAAATGCCTATCATTGTCTCTTTCTAGTGGACATGATCAAAGCTGCTCAGTATTACTTTGAACTGTGAGATAGGTAGATGGAAATTTAATAAATAGATAAATAATATACTGTTAGGTACTCTATAATGTAGCAGAATTGTTTCCTGCCAGTCTCCTGGATAAGGTGTGTGACAAGTTCATTGGTTTCATAGCTTCCCCTGAGGAAAGATGACAATGTATGCATTTTTGTTTTCTTGATGGATGCTAAGGATTAGCTGTCTGGCCACGTATATGTTAACTTATACTAAAAGGAAGATTCAGTAGTTTCATGAGCCCTTCCTGAGCTGTTTAGAAAAACAAAGAAGAGAAATGGGAATGGGGGAAAAATGAAAACAGCAAAAGGATGTTCTAGTTGGAAATAATGTTTCTGCTATAGGTGTCACAGAGGTGAAGACAAGCATCACATTATAATATACTTTATTTTAACATTTTTCTTCCCTAAGAAAAGTTAGTGCCTACACACATATTCCAACAATATTTAGTTACTTTAGCTTCTAGGCAATAAGGTATGAGAATTTTAGTTAGCAATGTTTCTGATAAGAGTTTCCCACTCAATAGCAATGGAGGCCCAGAGAGCAGATAGTGGAACTGAAGATCTAAACAAAAGGTCAGGGTAGCAACAGAAGAACCTCAAAAAGGCTATGGAATTGCATAAACCCATCAAGGGAGTAGTAGTCAAGTAGAACCAGTTAATTGGGAAAAAAAGTTTAACCTTCAGTCTGAATTTTAACTGGCTGTCAAATCAGAGGCAAAAATTTTTGCTACTACTTTCCTTCTTTTCATTGCATATACCAAGAAAATGGACCATTATAGGCACCTGATTCATCTTGTTCCCTTTCCTTGTATATGTTACTCAACAGATTGATAGCATCGGCATGCTATCTTAAATGTTGCCATTTTATGGGAATATGAAATGTGCCTTTTCCATTGTAGCCTCACCCCTGTATAACACTCCCCTGAAATTCGGCAGGCCCTAATCTTTTAGCATTCCAAAAAGCACGCAAAACCTAGTGCTTTTCCCCCAAGCACTAGGAGGGAGTGAGCTAAGTTTAATTATGGTGCTTAATATATTTAATATCCTTCAGTTTAATACTTTTATCATATATAGACATGGTTTTATCTCTTGGCTGTGAGCCACCCAGAGTTAGGCACAAGGTGGGTAACTATATCAATGTTTTAAATATTTTAATGTTTTAAAATAAATCAAATCATGGTGGATAAGTACATAACCACATATAATATTGTAATATTAAAAAGCACTGTCAGTCAAGAGGGGAAGCTAATGTTGGCTATCACTAAAACATTCTGTATTTTGGAACGTACATTTAATGTGTAATGGAATAAATTTAGCCCAGAGAAGACAAATTATCCTTTTCTGAAATATAAGGAATGCTTTTTCCATATTCTCAGGTATCTCCAAATGTGATTCCACATGCTAAGAGACAGAATCCAGGCTTGCCAAGCAGATGAAAAGGATAAGCATGCAAATATTCCCTTCAGTTTCAAGGGACTATGATAGCCAAGGACAAATTCATCTTCTTGTGTCTTTCCCCACATGACATTCTCTAGAACAATTCCCAATGTTTCTTCAGCAACAAACATTCTACACCTAAGTGTCTGTTCCTAATCATAATGCTATAATGATGAAAAATGTGTTGTGACATTATGGTGCAAGCTCTGCTCTTTCCTACCTGTGCTGTGATATTGCATTGCAAAAAATATAAGGATAGAGTGAGCAACCTGAACATATCATTACTTGCCCACTTGCCATTCACTATGAATACCTATTAATATTATTGTATATTATCCTAAAATATGTATATTATTCATGCATGGTTCACATAACTGGGGAGGCTAAAAAAGTTTGAAGCCATATTTTTCTGAAATCAGTAGAAAACATTCAGACATAATTGACAAGGTTATCTCAGAGCAAGAGAGCAGACTCTGGAGATCAAGTCATTAGCTGTATCCATTCCTAGAAATCTATAGGATGTCTGTTGCAGTCATTTTTGCCTTGCCAACTTAATAACATTTTTGTGCTCATCTGACTTTCTTCGCTTGTCCTGTTTAATGGGAACCAAACAGTTCAGGATGGATTGTGGCACTGATTTCTAATAACTAAATATTGATCATATAATAATTGTGTATTATAGTAAGACTTTAAAATGATGTACAATTCACTTGTACTACACAAGCTAGACCAAAGTAGTTAGAAATTAGTGGAAATTTGAGCTTTAAATACATTTTTGGAAGTAAGAGGTTTAAATTGGTTTGGGAGGAATCTCCTCATTAACAGTTCTTTCTTCCTTTTGTTATATATTTGTTATTGTATTATTGACAAAGGATTCATCTGGCCACATTTGAGCTAGCTAGATGGTCTTGGAGATAATATAATTCATGACACTGTGAAAAAAAACTGATTGGCTTACTACAGGTAGTCCTCAACTTACAATAGTTTATTTAGTGACTGTTCAAATTTACAGCGACACTGAAAACAGTGGCATAATCATTTTTCTCACTTAGGACCACTGCATCATTCCCAAAGTCACATGATCAAAATTCAGACACTTGGCAACTGGTTCATATTTATGACAATTGCAGTGTCCCAGGGACAAGTAAATGATCAACTTTTCTGACCTTCTGACAAGCAAAGTCAATAGGGAAGCCAGATTCACTTAATAACCACATTACTAATATAACAACTCCAGTGATCCACTTAATAAATGTGTCAAAAGTTATAAAATGGGCCAAATCTCACTTAACAAATGTCTCAGCAACAGAAATTTTGGGCTTGGTTGTGGTCATAAGTTGAGGATTACCTATATTTATGTGCTAGAGAGAGGCTGTACTTTTTCATGAGCAATTGACATTTACTTTTCTTGGTTTGTTTTATATTCTTATTTATTGGCTCGTTGGTACTCTCTGAGCTTATCTGTTTTCTTTACAGATGTTTCAGTAGCCAAACTAGGTAACATCTTCAGCATTGATGATGTTACCTGGTTTGGGTAATGAAATATTATATTTTATTTCATTATTTATTTCATTATTTATTTTATTATTTATTTAGCTTTTTATTTTATTATAAAAAAATTAGAAAATGTTTTTGTGCAGCTTGTTCAATTTATCAATGAATAAGTTTAATTAAAAAAAATATTCATCTAAGCCTTTTGTTTGACTTCATAGGTGATCTATATATTGGAGGAGTAGCAAAAGAAACTTATAAATCCTTGCCAAAATTGGTCCATGCCAAAGAAGGATTTCAAGGCTGCCTTGCCTCTGTGGATCTCAATGGGCGTCTTCCAGATTTGATTTCAGATGCTCTGTTTTGCAATGGACAGATAGAAAGAGGATGTGAAGGTATGGTGTGATCAATTCATAGACTTGCCTCAAACTCTTACAGTGTAACCAAAATGTTTCTAAATTTAATTTCGTAATAGGGGAACTATAGCATCTTTTCTGCTATGTTATTTGTATTTGGATCCTGCCAGTTTCCTATCTTATCAATTTGTTCTTTGTTACAGTTACATAATTAATGAAAGTGGATGATATTGGTTGAGAAACGCACTCCAATGGCACAAACTCAATTTAAACTTGAGAACATTAAGTTATCTATCAGAACACAATTGGTCAATTCTGCTCTTTGCCATGAATTAGCTGATTGGCTTGTCTTTGTTTTGTTTGTACAGTATCTTAATTAACTGTTGTGCTAATTAGCTCCCATGCAGCATTTTATATAACCACAGTGCCTTGATATCAGTTAGAGCATTGCAGTACATAGATAGTAGTTAGAGTATAAATTAACTAATTTAATTAACATGCACATTTCTAAGACACATTAAGTGAAAGAGAGATGTTAGAGTTCTATAGAAAGTCTGAGCCTGGGGACTCTTCCAGACAGCCAAGTTAAAGTGTTTTGTATCAGTTGAGATGGCAGAAAAAAGGCTGACAGATATATTTGCTGTCCATTTTACTGGTTCCTCTCCTGACACAATGAGGATCCTGATAAATTTCCTTATGTGGAATAGAATGGAAGACTTTTGATCAAAATGAAAGCTTTGCCAAATATAAGGGAGCATATTACTTGAGAGATATTTTGTATCTGACTGAAGGTTCCAAGAAAAAAAAAAAACATTTTCTGACAGTCTTATCCAGATTTGACTTAGGGGATTTTGATTGCCCCTGATTCTTATTACAATTTGATATGTGGGTTGTGCAGAATAATGTTGATGACTCTCCTGCAGATCAGGTCTAAGCTGAGCTTAATTTCTTCTTCATTGCACAAAATGTTTTCCAGTGGAAACCATCTTCAATTGCTCAGCTTAGTGATTATATCCATCTTAAAGCTATTCATCTGTATCACACCAACTGGTAATTTTCCACACATTTTTCATGGGCATATATTTGATATAATTTGAAAATTTAGTGATGAAGGGCCACCAAATAGTTTGTGCATATTTATCTGTAATGTGAGATAAGAAAACAGTCACTTGACTCAACCAATTAATTCGAAATGACTAATCATTCTATTTGTAGAACAAGAATTTTCAGATATAGAAATTGAAGGGACAAAAAATAGTGAATTATCCTTCCGTATTATATGGATTTTATTTAAATGCTGTGCTATGTTCTCCAGCTAGGTATCAAAAGCTAGCTGATCTCAAAATGCTAAACATCTGATTAGTAGATGGATGGGAGATCACTCAGAAATATCAGAGTTTGAAGCCCAGGGAGGGAAATTGCATAAGCCTTCAGGAGGTAGCCATATCTATACTGCTATCAAGAAAATAATACAGATGATGGATTTATCACCAAGAGAAGAAGTAATCTTAAATCAACTTTCTTTTATAGTTAGTTTTAAATGTGCCTAATTAAATTTTCTTACTGCAGTTATCTCCCAAGATGTATTTAGCATTAGTTCTTTGCAGAACATATTATGACATATATCATTTCCCTTTGATTTCAAAGGCATATCCAATTAATAAATAAGTCATTATACCAAAGATTTCTTCAGGTATTGCTTCATGACTATTTTCTGCATAGGCTGGAATTATATTAGGTCTTTATATCCTTGGTCCCAGCAGACAAGGTCATGGAAGAGGTCTGAAATAATATTTTAGAACCCAAATGCTATAGGATTTGGTAAATATTCAATTAAGACTGTTTTCTTTAATCGTAAAGAGGGATTATTTTTTTTAATAATTTTATCGTAAAGAGGGATTATTGGATAGAAACAAAAATAATTTCAGAGAAAGAAACTTGGTGCAATCCATAACTAATCTCTCAGTTTTTAAAGATGAATTTTATTCTATTCATTTGTGTGAATAAGGAACCAAAATCTTCTGCCTTTTCTTTCTCAGGCAGAGCTGTGGCCTTTAATTGAGCTTCCTCAATCACTTTCTTTCTTTTCAGTGATAACTGAAAATATATACTCTCCCCATTTCAGATTTTATCAAGAAACAGGAGCCTCTTACAGGCCCAATTGCAAAATGTGCCCAGATGGTTATTTTATGACCAATATATGTCTGTTTAGAAACAAACAATTGTTTCAAACAATTCATAGGCCAATATGGCAGCTAAAGAGGGAGATTCCATCAAAGGCATCCAAGGGGGAAGCACTCAAGATGGAATTCATGACTTCACAAAGGAAGCCCTTTTTAGTATAGATGTAAAAATGGATGAGGCTTCAATGAAATATTTCACAGATGTCATGATATTTTTTTTTAAAAAAGCACCATTCTTCTACTGTAGACATTCCAAGATTCAATATAGGTCTATAGAGGGCATGCATAAGCACATCAATGTGCCTACCGTCCCTGTCCTATTGTTTCTTTTTTATTTTCCTTATTGTTTCTTATTTATTTTTCATGTATTCATAACTATATTTATACCTATTATCTTATAAGTAATTGACAAACCAAATAAATAAAAAATAAAATATAAATATTCCTGCTGCAACCCAGAAAGCCACCTGCCTGCAGCAAAAAAATTGCAGATGTTTTGAGTTGAGATTTATTTTTTTTCCCTGCATACAGTAAAGATCTGCTGATTGATTTGATATGAAGAGTCAAAACCCCAAATTTGTCCATTCAACCTTTTACTGCTTACATGTTCATTCATATTATTTAATTGTCCACATGGTATTATTTTTTGTTTGAATTTCTAAATCCTTATGACTTGAATTCTAATTTTAATTTGATAATTAATGTCAAAAAACTAAAGTGTAACTCAACATATGAATACATAGCTTCTGTACACCTAAAGATAATTTCACTTTATTTTGTAAAGCTTGCAAATAACAGATCCCAATGCAAGTGAGAAAGAGGACAGATGGTGATACATTCTGTTAATGATTAGATCTTGGTATTAAAATAATCATTTAATTATGTCGTACCCAAATTCTTAAGAATCACCTTAACTGCCAAATAATTTATATAATCAAGCTTATTTACAGAATCAAACTGAAAGGCTGAAAATAATCTGAATGGATGCAGTCAGAGTCTAACATTAGCCCTGAAAGCATTCAACCTATGCTTAGGTCTGTGTTATAAAACAATAAAAATGGGTTTAATATTGATGTCAGCTGAGGACAACATTATATGACTGGATTATCAATAGTGGTTCGTGTTCTGGTCACTAAGTGAAAGGGGGTGGGTCCAGCTAAATTAGTAGCTCTATTTTACTTGGATCTAGGTTCTAGTATTGAAAAGGGATCATGTGATAGAAAACTATCTGTAACTAAAGCTCCCAAGCCACCCAAATCCTAATGTCCTTATTTGCCATTTTTTACACAGATTTCCTTTTCTAGATAAACAAAAACAAAAATAAAAAAACCCCAACCTGATGTGCAGATTCCTGCTTCAGACTTTGTACCTATTTGAGCTTTTCAGTTGCTATCCAAACTCTTCTTATTCTTCATTCTTCTGCCACACCTGCTTCACTCAGGCCTCAGTAGTTTTTGAAAAACCTGATGGGGATCTCACAAAACTGTCCCACAATTTATTGTGTTTTGTGTATATCTCAATTTATTAAGATTTCCTCTTTCAGCCTATTCTGAAATGGTTTGACCTTTTACTTCCATTTCCTTCACTCACTTTTGCAAAAAAGCCAGACATTACAACAGTATATAATTCCTTGCAATGGTACAGAATATTCTTTTTTTCTTTGACTTCATTCAAAACACATTCAGAATAAATCTACAACTCATCACACATTTCCAATATTTATTTTTATTTATTTTATTCATTTGTATCCTACCTTTATTACAGGTAGTCCTTGACTTATGACCACAACTAAACCCAAAATTTATGTTGCTTAGCGAAACATTTGTTCAGTAAGTTTTGCCCCATTTTATGACTTATTTTGGCACAGTAGTTAAGTGAATCACTGCAGTTGTTAAGTTAGTAACACAGTTGTTAAATGAATCTGGCTTCCTCATTGATTTTGCTTGTCAGAAGGTTGCAAAAGGTGACCACATGAGGCAGGGACACAAGAACTGTCATAAATATGAGTCAGTGGCCAGCCTCTGAATTTTGATTACATGATCATGGGGTGTTGTTATGGTTGTAAATATAAAAATGGTCTGAAGTCACTTTTTTCAGTGCCATTGTAACTTTGAATGATCACCAAGTAAACTGTTATAAGTTGAGGGCTACTTGTATTTTTACAAATGATTCATGGAAGTAAAAATATCCAACATACATTCCTCCTTATACAGCTTGCTTCATCATGTTATGTTCACCAAACTACAGATATCAATCATGTTTTATGAATCACTTTTTCACCCAAAATAAAAACCAGATAATTGTGAGATATTTGCTGGATTCCAAAAAGTTAAAAAAGCAGCTGCATGAGAAAAGCTCTGCCAGTTTTTACATGTATTATATAAAAAGGGGTTAGAGCAGGGGTGGGATGCTACCAGTTCTGCCTGGTTTTATAAAGCTGGTAGCTTTGAAGAGCAGCAGACACAGAACTGGTTCTGTGTTTGCTGCTGTTTGGTCCACCCGTCCAAGAGCCTGGGCTCTTACCTGTCCTTTATTTCCTGCTTTTTCAACCTCAGCTGCTTTGTGCAGCACAGCTGAGATTGAAAAAGCAGGGAAAAGAAGAATTTTCAAATTCTGCACACCTGCATGCAGCACTTTTCAGCTCTCCGGATGGCACAGCCTAAAGTTAATTTATATGCATGCTCAGCGCATGTTGGGCAGGCGGGCCCAAAACATAATCACTGAACCGGTAATAACTCTGGTTAAATCCCACCCTTAATTTAGAGCTTTGCTCTTGACTTCAGATGAAAATAAAAGCATGTCCCTTTTAATGACATTTAGTTGCCACATGAGGTCACACCAGTCTTTTTCTGATCCTTGGGAGAAAGGAAAACCAACAAAATATTTTGCATAACATGGAAGAGTATGTTTAATTAACTGCTTACCAAAGCTGCTCCATTTCTGCTAAATCTACCCTTTTCCTGGGCTGCATTCACATAAGATGCTAAGTTGCAAAACAAAGAAGATTAAAAACAAAGCTTAACATGCTGTAAAAATATAGCTACTTGGTCTTTAACTGATCCATGTAGGATGTGAACTGAATTATAGGTGTAGTTCTTAATGTACACTTGAATCCAGCGATTTTAACTCTTTTGGTCTTGTACACGTATATGGAATTTTGAGACTAATTGGTTTTTAGGAAAGAGTTGCTGAGAGTCACAAAATGACTATCATAATGCCTATGGACAGTGAAGAGCATCCATTAACCTACCAATCTTCAACCTTTTTTTGGTGGGTTTTTTTTTTCCATTCGCTTAACTATTTACAAGAATACGTTAAGCCATACACCAAAAGCAAAGTATCTTCTCTATGGATTACTGAATAAAAATGGTGGAATTCCATAAACTTATGTCAGTTACCTCAGGGCATATTCATATTAAAAGTAGGAAGAATACCAATATTTTTGGCTTACCTATATATTTTAATTAGGTGGCAAGGGAGCTAGTAAGGGCCAAGGCAATCCTGTGGCATTTGTGCATCTACAGGTTCTTCAATTCCTCTAGAGAATTAGGATGGCAAAGGATAATGTGTTAACGGTTGAACTGCTTATATCTGAACATAACAAATGGCTACTCAGGATTAAACCATCCATTTCCTTTTGCTAATGTGTTCACATTTATCCTATGAAAAGAAATGATTTTAATCTTCCTTCATTACATGCCATCAGCTCAATTAACCATTATATTTGTCGTAAATGCTGGCAAATTATTGCATTCTCATTTTGGCTTGCCTGAATATTTATGTCTATTAGCATTAATTTATTTGCATTACTTGAAATTTCTTTTCCACTTTGAGAACAGCATGCACCTTTTTTCCCTCTGAACAATTTCTCTGTGTTTGCTGCCATTTCAATATTTGCTTACTAACATTTAATATATTTTGCTTTTTTTATTTTGCTGACAAAGTTGCATTGATGAAAGCTGATTTGCAAGGTAGATGCCCTTGTGTATATTAAACAAGACTGAAACCCAGACAACACATTGAGAACCTTCAGCTACTTCTGTGCTGATAGCTGTGTGTTGTAGCTCATTTTCCTCTTCTTCTCATTAAAAATATGGCACAGAGATTCATCTTCTCCCAGGATATACTGAATACAGGCTTTCAGTCTTGTGTCTTTTTTTGTATAGTGATTGCTTCAGTGCTTTGAACATGCCTCTTTCTTTAATGTTTTATTTGTTTGTTTTTCCCAGTGGTTTAATTATGATCTTTAGAAATAGAATAGTTTTATTTCTCATGTGTGAATGTCATTTTTTTAGCATGTTGGTGCATAGTTGGCTGATTTTTCTTCTATCTATCTACTTTGTTCTGAAAAACCTGCATGGAACAATTTAAAGCATGTAAAAAGATACTTGCCAACATTCCTGCTAATGAGAAAATATGTTTTTTTTTTAATTTAAAAAATACCAACCCAAAGATCTTCTGACTGTCAGCAGATATAGCTGTTCATCAAATCATTGTTTGGATAGCCGTATTTTTCTTCTCTTTGCTTGCTTTTAATATGACATGTGTGGCTTTGTTTTTGGTTGTTTCTATTTTTTTTATAGCTTTATATTCTGTTTTCTGCAATCTTTAATGGAACTCATTGTTTTGGAGAAGATAGTTTATAGATGTTAAAGTAAAATTAGAAATATATGTGAGAATCACCACTTCCTTTTGCTTGAGTTACTTGCTTCTCTTATGTTATTATCATCCCAGATGAATTCATATCTTTGTGTTACAAAACAAAAACCATATACCACTACATAACTTGAATTTTATTAATAATATGGGTTACCACCAATCCCCTTATCAGTTTCTTTCCATAATTTACTCTATAAATATGAGATGTTGGCAACTACCCTGTATGATCCAATGACACATAGGGTCACTCTGAATGACAGACCTTTATGTTCTTTTCTATGGTGTGTTTTCTTGTTAGGTCCCAGCACCACATGCCAAGAAGACTCCTGTGCCAACCAAGGTGTCTGCTTACAGCAATGGGATGGGTTTAGCTGTGACTGTAGCATGACTTCTTTCAGTGGGACACTGTGCAATGACCGTGAGTACACGAGTGACTTCCCTCTTTTTCACTCTCTCTAAAAAATGTTATGGGTTCCAAAGGGTCTTGAAGTGAATGTCCAAAAGGTTGCATCAATTTAATAAGTTATAACCAGTTTAACTACCAAACTCTGCAATAAATACTAGGTGTTCCTGATGTTACTGCAGGAAGTGTTTGACCATAGTACAGAACTGTCTTAGAAAGCAAAAAACTTAGAAAGCAAAAATGCAGGGATTCTGGAATTGTGATTTTGGAAATTTAACTATTATATGAATTTGAATAACATCCTGACATAAAAGATATTGGACATGGGCATTTCATTCTTGGTATCAGTTTCTTAACATTGGGCTGTAGCTTTTGAATTCTTTCATTTCTTGTTTTACTGATATGTATTATAACTTTGTAACATTATTTCACAAAGTTGAAATTACAAATGACAGTTCTTTATTACTTTCCTACACCAGATAGGTTTAGGTGACCTGAAATATTCCATCAAATAATAACTTCAGGCTTTATTTCAGTAAAATGTCATCTGAATAAATTTTGGTATCGCTTTTTAATTCTATAACTTTTAGGGATGGAGGAACTGGGTTTTTAGATGCTAGAATCTTCTGACATAAGTCAATACAATGATGAACAAAAGTCACAATGCACATCTTTGCTATCCTAGTGAATAATGAATTTATGTTTAGTAATTTAGTAATCTCTACTCGAAAAGCTCTGGTATTCCATTTGTGCTGTGAATAAGTTTAAGCAAATCATTTAAGAAGAAATCTTTCAATATTTCATCAAATAAACAAGGGCTGGTAATATGTGAGACATGAACACTAGTTTTCATTTACAATCCTATATTTTCCTGTATTTGTAATTCAATTCTTTTCAGTATGTCACTGTGGGACAGTGCACTGGGACATATTACCACAAATGCAAGCGTAAATTTGTTAAACATTTCAGTAAACTCCTGGAAACAGTATCTTTAAGTACACTGCATTCTTAATGCAGACAAAGGTAGGAAGCAAGAATAATGCTGTGAGAACAAATATGCAAAAAGGCAGCGCCTCCTGTCCTAACCTATCCTAACTAATGAGATGGAATTGGTTGTCTTTGAGATGGACCTTGTCTTTAAGAGACACATGTTTATTTTCTTAAAATAAAATCTGTTTTTTAAAAAGATTACATTCAAAATGAGAGTTGATAGAGAAACCCTGACTATTATGGGAACATTGAAACCTTTGCTTTTGGTCACTGTGTGTTCATTGCTGTTCACTTAGCTCATGAAATGGTACAGATATTATTACTGTACTCAGGATGATATTTTCACAGTGTCAACCAAGGTAACCTCAATTCAGGGAGGCCTGACATTTGTATCACCTCTAGCTTTCACTTCAAGCCTCTTTCTTTGAGATATTATTTTTGTCCTTTGTATCTATTGCACAGAACCTTGTGTACACAAAATCTACACAAGTGATAAATGGAAATGTAGTGGTTGAAAGAAATGTGTACTGAGATAATGCATTAATATATGTCTGCCATATTCCAGTTTAAAAGTCCAGCATCAGATATACTAACAATTATATAATAATTATATATAAATATAACAATTATATTATGAAGTTGTAACTCAGCATTACATTGTTGGTATATCTCTGAAATTGCTGTCAGGGTGCTTTCCTGAAGTGCTTTCCTGAAGGTTGTACAGGTCTGGATGGGGAAGAATCGGCTTCAGATCAACACAGACAAGGCTGAATGCCTGTGGGTTAAAGGATCCCCTGTATCTAGTAGTTTACCATATTTAACTCAGGCTGGGGTTACCTTCAGTCAGAGCTTATGTTTAATGTGGAGGTTCTCCTGGACTTTGTGTACTGCTTGAAAGTTGGTGTAACCATGGCCAAGATGGCTTTTGTTCAATATATTTGCACTTCACACTGATACCTTAGTCACCTCCCAATTAGATTATTGCAATGCACTCCACTGATTAGAAGAGAATTTGGAAACTGCCCCTGATCCAGAATGCAGCAGCACTGGCAGTAGCAGGCACACCTCAGTAAACCCATGTAACACAGCTGCACTGGCTCTCAGTAGACTGGGTATAATTCAAAGTGTTGGTTACCACCTTTAAAGGCCTATGTGGCACATGAGCATGTTATTTTCAGGCCCATATATTCCCAGTTGTTTTTGCCCATCCCAAATGCATCTGGTAGGATAGGTATGCTCTGGGTCTCCTCAATGAAGGAATGTCATGTGATGGGGTCTCACTTGTCTTATGGAACAATCTCCCCTCAGAGATGCTGCAGAGGGAAAGCTGATTCTGTTAGACTCTTATCCCAGACACTGGAGCCCGGATGATGAGAGAAATGGCATGGGTGTTGATGGATGTGTGGGAATTTTTTTCAGAGCCTGAATGTTTTTCATTGTTTTAATGTAAATCATGTAAAAGCTTTATTTTGTTTGCCATACAGAGTTCATTCTAGTAGATGAGTGTCATTTAAAAAATTGTACTTGCTATAGGTCATTTTCATTAGGAAGTGTTATTTTGTGGGAAATAGCAATCATGCTTTTTCTGTCACAGCATCTGCCCTATGCAATAGAATATACTCAGAGATCTAGATTGCCCAAACCTTGTTGATCTTCTGCAAGATTACAGTAGTGCAATTGATGCATGTGTTTTGTTGCACAGATCAAAATCAGATGAAGTATTATTATTATAATTACCATTTTAAGGTTCCATCTGGTATATTCTGGCTTAGATTTAGTTAAATCATTTGTGCACTCCCCAAATTTAGTTAAATCATTTGTGTACTGACTTACTGCTGTTAGATGGGTGGCTATATAAATTGTTCAGGTAAATAAATGATATATCTTACAGTTCTTTCAAAGTCAGTATTTTTCTGATTTTAACTGATCTAAGGCAAACTGTAAGAATGTGTTAGATAATGAAATATGAAAATTTAAAATTAATTAAATCAAGTGAACCAAATGATTCAAAATGATACCTTCTTTTTTATAAATATTGGCTATGTAGTTTCATTGCTAAGCAATGAGCCAAATATTTAATAATTATAATGAAAGGATGAAATGATGAAATAAATTATTCAGAGTTCAAGAGTTTTCAGAAAGAACACTTGAAATATCATGGATAATACACTTATACTTGAAAATAAATCCTAAAAATTCTTGGAAACTTAGGGAAATTTGTTGAAAATATTGCTTATTCTGTGCATAAAATCTTGCAATCATAATATAATAGAATTCAAGTTCTGTGCTTGTTCGTTCCTAAGATTATCTTTTGTTTGGTTATGACTTTGTTGAGGAGACAGGAAAGAAGAGAAAATAGAACTTGTAGCTGTTAACTGTATGAGCTTCTGTTTTCAAGAAGGGAGCTATATAGTTGTTCCCCTGAAAGTCTGCTCAATAATATTTGGATCCTCAAAGAATACTTAAGAAACTCTAAGAGAACAGAGACAATCCCTTTGAAAACTTACAGCTAGTTTCTGGAAAAATATTTTGCTTACATACAGTGGTGGAATTCAAAATTTTTTACTACTGGTTCTGTGGGTGTGGCTTATTTGGTGGGTGTGGCTTGGTGGTCATGTGACTGTGAGTGTAGCTTGGTGTCATGTGATTGGGTGGGTGTGGCTTGGTGGCCATTTGACTGAGTAGACATGGCTTGGTGGTCATGTGACTGAGTGGGTGTGGCCAACTTAATGTCACCCTCATCAAGGGCCTCCCCTGCCTCCCCTTCCCAGTCATTCCTTGTCACATCCAACCTCAACTTATCTACAGTTCTGTAAAAATGTTGTTCACCTTTTTTTGACTTTATTATCTCATACTATAGATGTACTTTCATGGACCACTGAAAGGAGAAAATGGCTCACATGCTTTGCCCAAGAGTGTGATAGGTAACAGTCTTTTAAGGGGCTGCCAGAAAGAAAGGGGGAGAAATGTATTTTCCAAAGCACCAGAAGGCAAACAAGAAGCAATGGATGGAAACTGAACAGAGAGAAGCAACCTAGAACTAAGGAGAAACTTCCTGGCAGTGAGAACAATTAACCAATTGACCTGCTTGTCTCAGAAGTTCTGGGTGCTCAATCACTGGAAATTTTTAAAAGCCTGGACAGCCATTTCTCTGAAATGGTATAGGGTTCCCCCTAAAGTCTCTTCTAAATGTTATTTTGTTATTCTGACCTTTCCCAGGACCTCTACTCAGAGTTTGGCATCCTCAGTTTTCCTGCCTGAGCAGGGGGTTGGACTAGAAGACTTCCAAAGTCCCTTTAAACACGCATGTATTTAGGCTCTGGACTATAGACACTGAATGCATATAAACCCTGAAAAATATGTGGTAGCCCTGGGCAAAAGAAAGACAGTAGAATCACTCTAGGTGTAGTGACAGTGTAAAATATTAACACATGATAAATAATGGAACAATTTAAAATAATAGCACAAATAATAATAATAATAATAATAATAATAATAATAATAATAATAATAA
>BLBF01000018.1:56806553-56831259 GCA_015471245.1 Laticauda colubrina | reverse complement strand
ACACACACACACACACACACACACACACACACACACACACACCTGTCAGCCTTCATTCCTCTCACTCCAGACACTTTACTCACAAGAGGAAATGAATCCAGCATTGGGAAAGTTATGCAAATTAACAAACACGCATTTGTACAGCTCATTCAAACTTCTCTGTGGCTGGATTTCCTCGCACCCTCCAGCCTTCATTCCCTCTCACTCCAGACACTTTACTCACAAGGGGAAGCGATACTTCTGGTGTCCATGAAGAATCCAGCCTTGGAGCAGTTTTGCAGGTTAATGGACCGCTGCTCCACCCACAGTCATGTGTTTTCAGGTGGCTGCTTGAAAATGCATGGCTGGGGCAAAGGAGCAGTCCTCCTTTAAACTGGGGAGAGCAAGCATTAGGCGGGACAAGCGAGTGAGCAGAAACCAGGTGACAAGGCTGGGAGTGTGGCCAGCCAGATGTTGCTACCGGTTTGGTGACCGACACCAAATTCTTGCTACTGGTTCTCCCGAATAGGTATAAACTGGCTGAATACCACCTCTGCTTACATATCTTTGTGCCTAAAGTATATGTAGGAGAAACTTACAAAATAGTAAACCTTTTCTCAGATGCACATAACTATAAAATATTTTAAACAGTATTTAGCTATTCGGATTATATCCTATTAAACTTAATAGGAAGTGCTTCTAAGAAAATATACATAGATTTGTACCATTAATATTGTTAGGTCACTGTCAAGTATGATTGGGTATGATAATAAAGAACAGAGACCCATGTGGCACTGGGCAAAGCAATCCTCAGAAGGAGTATTTGAATATAGGAGGAGTATTTGAGGATATTTATAGGACATTATCAAGTAGTGAGAGAATTCCATCCAAGAAATAATTGAAGTGATTCTGATGTCCTGCTAAGATCTGTATCATCTGTTAATGGGAATGATATTCAGGGGTGGGCTTCAAAAATTTTAGCAAAGGGTTCTCTGCCTGGTTGCTGGGCGGGTTAGCCATCATAGGGGTGGCCTAGTTCACCTCCTCCACCACAGCAGTGGGGTGGCATTTTTGCCCTCCCTGGGCTTTGGAGGCTTTCCTTGAGCCTCCAGGAAGGTGAAAACGGCCTCCCCGGACTCTGGAGACTCTCTGGAAGCTGAAAACAGGGCCATTTCCAGCCTTCCTGAACTTCCAGGAGGCCCGTTTTTCTAACTCCCCAAGCCTCTGTGCATGCCCTGCACTTACCTGCACCCAAAACAGACCATGTGGGAACTTCTGGGAGGGGAGGGGTGGGCAAGTCCAGCCAGGAGTGGGATTTGGGGGTTTTCCGAACTGCACAGTATCTTAGCTAGGAGCTCTCCCGAACACCTGCAAACCCCAGCAGCCCACCCTGATGATATTGTGCTGTTAAAAATCTTCGCTAGACATAAACATTCTCCCTTCTCATGGCGCAGTCCAATACTGATCTCTCACCTTCATCTGCATAGACCAGTAAGAGCATCCTAACTATGTGTCATGGTTGAACATTGGATGGCATAGCAACTCCTGCTTTTAGCCAGATAGCTAGCAATGGTGGTAGGGCTGTGGGGAGGTTATGGGGGCTTGGGAGTTAAAGAAATGCCAAGAATGCCAGCTCAAAGTCTGGGTCAGTACTAAATTCCGTGGTCGATTGCTGGAGATGTCTGCCAGAATGAAGAGCTTCCTTCCCAAACAAAAAGGAATACAAGTGATTGGAAAATGAATAAAAACTATGGGCAGACCAAAGAAGAAAGGGAAAGATAATTACGCTTTTTGCGAGTGAAAATATCAGAGCTGCTTTTGCTTTTCTTCTGTAAGCTCAATCAATCAATTCTATCTATTACAGTCATAGACCAGAGACCAGAACAAATAAAAACACTCAGTAAATATATAGTTAAAAATTCTAGTATAAATAAATAACAACTAAAATCAATGATAAAATCCAGTCTGTCAGTTATAACTATACTAAAACTACAGTCCATAAAATGTGTGTCCTGTTGTCAGTTTAATACTAAAAGGGAAAGGAATAAGCAGTGCAAAGGGTTTGCCACATTTGTTATATAACACAACTATGGTGGACTAGACATGTGTTTCTGATGAATCCTCAGTGCTGCTCCAGTAAACTGTACTTTTGGTTAAACAATGGTCCAGGAGTCTTTCTTTGCTATCTAAATGAATGAGCAAGTTGACATTATGACCAGATTAGAACCACAGAAAAATTGGTAGAAAGAGCAGAACTCTTTATTTAGTTTAGTTATTTTATTTTATTTATTTATTTGTCAAAAGCTTACAATACAACTGAAACAAGAATAAACATAAATTTAAATACAAGAAATAGGAACTAATAATTGGAGAGAAGAGGACAGGGATGGTAGGCACGATTGTGCACTTATGCACGCCCCTTTACAGACCTCTTAGGAATGAGGTGAGGCCAGTAGAGATTAGTTTGAGGGTAAAGGAGTGGAGGTTTGAGCAGGTGACAACATAATCAGGTAGTGAGTTCCAGACATTGACCACTCTGTTGCTGAAATCGTACTTCCTGCAATCGAGTTTGGAGTGGTTTACGTTTAGTTTATATCTGTTGTGTGCTCTTGTGTTGTTGTAGTTAAAGCTGAAATATTCATTAACTGGTAAGACGTTGTAACATGTGATTTTATGTACTATGCTGAAGTCCAATGTTAGTCAGCATAGTTCAAGGTTGTCTAAGCCTAGAATGTCAAGTCTGGTGCTGTAGGGTATTCTGTTGTGAACAGAGGAATGTAGTACTCTTTTGGTAAAATACTTCTGGACTCGCTCAATTGTATTTATGTCTGATGTACAGTGTGGATTCCAGACAGCAGAGCTGAATTCAAGTGTTGGTCTAGCAAAGGTTTTCAATGCCCTAGTTTGCAAATCAGTATTACCAGAGAAGAAGCTTTCTAAAATTAAGTTTACAACTCTTAAAACCTTTTTGGCAATACTGTTGCAGTGAGCTTTGGTTCTTAGTTCATTCGATATGACCAAGGTCCTTGATAAAATGATGGTCATCAAGAAGGTCATATCCATCTAGCTTGTATTTGGTATATAGGTTTTTTTTTATCAATGTGTAGGACAGATCATTTGTTGGTAGAGTTTATTCTTTTTATTAATTATTCTTCTAGTGAATAATTCAGGAACTCTCTTTTTATTGACGATAGCAGAGTCCTAATTACAGTTTGAATAATAAAATATAACTATTGAGGCACTATGAACAGTTGGAATGGTGAAGGCTATTACAACAAGCAAAAAAGTGGCCCATGACAGATCTTCAAAATTGCCTGTTCTTATGCATAGGCCCATTTACCTATAAAGTCAGCTTGTTGAGCTTGTTGACCCTGAAGGTCGAAATTTATTCAAAGGAAACATTATAAATATATAGTGATTGACCTCAGATCACATTTTTCTTTTCTCTTTTGACAATGGGACACATGTAGTTACACAGCTAATGAAATATTGGGAGGTAAAATACAATGAGAAGAGTTATATATTGTTCAGCACAAAGACAACCAGTAGGAGAAAAAACTATTTCATAGAACTAGAATTATATAGGAAACTGTGAAAAAGACACATAATGATGACTTTTACAAATGGCTCCTTTGAAGAGAGAGAAAAAAAGTCTTGTAAAAAACAGCCCAAGTATTAATAACAGTGGGGTTTTGTTGTCTGAGCTGTTCTCTTGAAACAGCCAGATTTTATATAAGGATAGGATTGAAGATGCTTACCTAAAATTAGATCATCTGTATCAAATGTTCCCCTTACTTTTTGAAGGAAGTATAAAGTTACTGCACATTTCTGATTTCAGTATATACTTCTCCAGCGCAATAATAGCAAGATATGTAGTGGCTTGATATCATAAAATATCATCTTTGTGGCATGGAAACTGTCAAAACATTGATAAATGTTATCTCATAGTCAGTGAAGCATGCTGGGCTATATTGGAGCTGAGCATTGTCCTTTTTAACAAAATTGAATTGAATTGAATTGAATTCTTTATTGTTATTGTACATATAAACACAGTATACATACAATGAAATTCACATAACACCCAGAGTCCAGATTCAACATGCACACACACATGACAATCCCCAAACACCTCCTCACCCACCAAAATTCCCAGCCTCCTAAAAACTCACAAGAATCCACACAACAGACCAAGTAATACTGTCCAACAATATCACAGATGGTGATATTTAAGTTCATTGTTAAGTGCAATTATAGCTCTGGGATAAAAACTATTCAGAAAATGTGTGGTCCAAGTTTTAATTGTTCTGTGTCTTCTGCCAGAAGGCAAAGATAATTAATTGTTCTGTATCTTTCTGCCAGTTCACAAAGATTGTGAGCAGGATGGGAAGAGTCTCTGAGAATGTTGTGCAACTTCCTCAAACAGCGCGAGGTGAAGATATCTAGAGCTGGTAGCTGGAGCCCAATAATATTCTGGGCAGTTTTAATGATTCTCTGTAGAGCTTTTTTCTAAGGATACTTAGGGAAAATATTCACCATGGAGATTTAGTTTCTTAAGCATATTTTTTTTTTAAAGTAATAAAAGTTA
Organism: Laticauda colubrina; assembly: GCA_015471245.1. Lineage (NCBI taxonomy): Eukaryota > Metazoa > Chordata > Lepidosauria > Squamata > Elapidae > Laticauda > Laticauda colubrina. The sequence goes on along the minus strand of BLBF01000018.1, from coordinate 56,826,695 downwards.
TGGGGAAGGAACTGAATCTTAACTGCAGTTCAAATAGAATGGGTTTAAAATTGCTGTGGGCCCAGAAGGGCATATTATACCATGCACTTAGTGAGATTCAGTATGATATCATATTTGAGAAGTTGATATGAATAGGCCAAGTCTAGTTTAAGCCTATTAAGTAAATTGGGTAATTCTGGATCAATCACAGATGTCTTACTTATGTATTGATGGGGAAAATTAGAAGAAGACTACGTTCTCCTGAAAGAAATAAAAGACATAACTCTCATATATCAAATAAATCTTTAGAGATGGTATACTTCATAGGAGAACATCTGGGAGGTGTATCTGCTTTTCTTTGCAATAGCAGCCTGTCATTTTTTTTTTCTCTAGTGCCCTGGTTTGAATTCCAATCCTCCCTGCAGCTGCTACTAACAGATTTTTTTGAAAACCATTCCTGGGTCTCCTGAATTAACAAACAAGGTATTGCACAATGAGATTGCCCTTATTCACACTGAGATTGCCCTTATTCACACTGATTAAGAATCAGTACTGCAGCTTGGATCTTAGCTTTAGCTGTGAACTTCCCCTATTTCTTATTTTCTCAACTAAGCCTTCTGATAGGGAAGACTCTGAAACTTTTTCATTAAAAGACTTGAAGCAAGAAAAATTAAGTTGCATATAGTACATAGAAATGGAATATAGCCCAATCTTCTCCAACTTGGTGTCAATGATAGGATTCAAAAAAAATTACTACTAGTTCTGTGGGCATGGCTTGGTGGGCATGACAGGGGAAGGGTACTGTAAAATCTCCAGTTGGAGGTGGAATTTGCCGGTTTTCCAAACCACTCAAAATTACCGCTACCCGTTCTCCAGAATTGGCCAGAACCTGCTGAATATTACTCTGTTTGGTGTCTTCTTCATTTGTGTTGGCTTACAGCTCCCCAAATTTATAGGAATTGTGAGAGCTGCAATCTAATACAACAGCAGGCACAAGTAGAGCCAATTATTCCTTTTTGTACAGCTATACTCTTATTGCAGATTTATTCAGTGAGGAATTTGCATGTTGATGTAAATAATTTTATTTATTGACTCATAATCCTCCTGATCAACCTTATTATGAATGCCAAAGTCAATAATAACTCCACTCCACATCAATATTCCAAAGGAATATAATTTGATTGCCACTGCCTATTATTTCTTTTACTTATTGCTACTGATAACCTCTCCCAACCCCAGAGGACTCAGAAGGTGGCACATTACATAACATAATGTACAACAAAAACAAAAACAACGCACAACACAATAAACTATAATCCCCAAAAGCAAACAAATTCAAGATAGGCTCTCACAATTAATGAAATGGGAATTGTATGACTTTCTGGAAGATGGGAGTGGATATTTCACAAAGTGGGAGTTGCTACAGATGAGGCTTATCTCTCACTCCTACTCCATGTACTGTTTGAAACTTGGGGACATTCAACCAGTTGTTTCTGAATGATTGGACCAGATTTAGCTCTAGTTAAGTGTCTAATATATTCTATTGCCGCCCCATTTAGGGGTCTATGGGAAATGATTAGAACTTTAAACTGAATCTGGAAGCATAGTGGTGTTCAGGAAAATGATTTTAATTTAGGTGTAATTATAGATTAGGATTGTACTAATTGAGATTGAGATGCTTTGGAGGCATCTCCAAGAGAAGCACTAGTCTAATTGAGTGATGACTTCGCCATATCAGGATATACCGGTTCAGGTAGAATCAGAACCAATGCAAAACTGGTCAAAGGACTCCTGGGCATGACTTTTATGAATTAGATTAAGAATTAAGACTTAGAGTAGAATTGTATTTATTTATTCAGTGTGTGTGACAACCATCTCATTGCCTCAAGTTTTTAGGCAGCCTTGAACCTTTCACTCTCTCTTGGGAAGAGACTGTGGTAACTCAGAGGTAGAATATACTCTCTGCATATTGAAAGCCTGATCAGTCCCTGCCAACTCCCTCTTTTAAAAAATAAATATTATTAAAGTTTTTAAAAGAAAGTATAAAAACTAATATTATAACCAGTGGTGGGATTCAATTTTTTTTACAACTGGTCCTGTGGGCGTGGCTTGGTGGGCATGGCAGGGGAAGGATACTGTAAAATCTCCAGTTACAGGTAGTATTTGCTGGTTCTCTGAACTATTCAAAATTTCCGCTACTGGTTCTCCAGAACTGGTCAGAACCACCACTGACTATTACACAATAATGAAAACAAAAATAGTAAAAGAAAAAAAGTTCAGAAAAAGAAATAAAAAGATAAATAATAATAGAAAGAAGAAGCTTCCAATTCCTTTCAGCAAGTAGAAATATAATTACAGTTATCTTTATTCTGTGGTTATGGAAAGAAAGTTCACTTTCTAATTTATTTTCTTGATAATCAAAACCACAATGTTGAGCAATATAAGTTCATTTTTATGTTTCAGTGAAAAAAGTATGTAAGGGACCTGCCAGCTCCCATTTAAGAAATAATTATACATCGGGATGGATTTTTTTTCTCCTGAACAGAACAGGAAGAACTAGACTAGAAAGGCATTAATCTGAATTTGTATAAGCCAACTTCCTATATTTTACTCATAGACATTTCCATTTACCTCTGATCTTTCAATTGTAAAGTTTAATTTATAAAATGATCCTGTAAAGTTTTTAATGTAATTAAATTTAAATTCCACCCTCTGTTTGGCTGAGGGGTCACAATATGATGTTCCACTAACCATTATCTTTTAAATCACAGAATAGAATTGTTTCTATAAACCTAGACTGTTAAGGAAATGTGAGGATTTTTCAATATGCTGTTGAAATCATAGGCCAGGCACTGGGATTGAGCCCCCAATGCCACTTTTTTCATTTTTATTATTTCTTGAGTCCAATCTGGGTTGGTCATAGGGACCAGAGGTTTTGTTTTTTGAGCTTTCAGATATATCCACAGAATATAATTTATGGTTAAATATATCCTTCAAATAAGAAGCTTTCCACTGTCAAGTAATTGATCCCATTTTCAAGTTGTTCCTACTACTAAAACAGTTTTTTAGTAGTACTACTTGCTGGAAGTACAGGAAGTGGCTACTTTCTTTTCTTTGATAGTCCTTCAGATATTTGAAGAATATTAACTCATCCATTACTATTTTATTGTTTTTCATGCTAAATATATCAGGCCCTTCAACTGTCCCCCATAGTCTTTGCTTTCCCTATTTCTGATTACCTTTATGACCTCTTTGAATATATTCCAGTTTGTCTACGGTTTTTATATAGGATCGATCTGCATAGTCCTATGAATTATACTGCATAGACCTATGAATAAACTATTCTGAAGTATCACAGGATTGATTAACTCTTTCCTATATCATGTCACTACACTGTCTTCCTTTGGCTCATTCTCTTTAATTTGTTTCTAATTTTGTTCTGCCCTCTCTTTCTTTTGGTAAAGCTTTACAATTTGTCTTTATTAAATTTTATTGTACTGTATTCTATCTACTTCTCATGCCATCAGGATCACTCTGATTTCATATATTAACCTGGTTCTAGAAGATATGAATATATGGAGTCATCATTTGCAGTTTGTTACAATTTTGTAGTATATTTTGGAATATGTGACCAAAATCTATTTCATCTCATTTTTTAAAAAAATAGCATTTGAAATCTGAGATAAAGTTTGAGATGTTATATAGAAATGAACAGTAGGAGATAAATTGGCTCACTGAACACTCTTATTTTGGGTCTTAGAAAAATCAACAACAGACTTTTGTAACTGAGTATTGGTACCCCAAATTTATTGGGATTGAAACTTCTAGATTTGCCAATGACTATTCAAAATTCTGTTTTGAATAGTCATAATGGACAGATGGACAAGTAGACCTTGCTGAAAATATTACAGCTATGGAAATCAGCAAGATTCTGCTAAGTGGCCTTACTTTGCAGAATAGAGGTGAAATCACATCATAATAAACACTAAGAAACATTGAAAAATACCTTGCAGAATCAGTCTAAGCCAGCTTTCTTTTATTTTTTGGGAATATTGGTTGGAATCCTGGACCTAATATAACTTGAACAAACAAAGATGAGGAAGGATAGACTAATTTATTTAGATCAATTTCTCCTAGGAAGGAGGTCATGAAAGTAATAACTGCCATGTGTTCTTGCTTCTCAGCTTCTAGTTTTCAGTGGACCATCATTAATAATCATCCATTGTGATAGTCTCATTTACTACAGATGTATCTCATTCCAGTGTTACATCTAAGCCAGCAATAATTTTTATATTTTGTGGCAATGAATTTCATCTATTACTATTGCAGAGTATGAAGGAAAAATCTCCTTTGCTTGTCATGAAATCACAGCTAGTCCATTTCTTAGAATAGTGCCAGGTTCTAATTAATCCCTTCTTCATTCCATACTACATATAACTGTTTTTAACACTTTTTTCCTCTATTAGAAAACTCCAAATGTTTAGAGAAATTTATTTTGCCTTAACTGATTCAGAAAATTCTTTGAAATATAATATAATATAATATAAATTCTCATTTATATTATTTCAGTATCTAAAAAGATCCTCAGATTTTTTAAAATAAAGTTTCTGTATGATACTGTCTGTCTTTTTTTTGTATTCTTGTGGCCACAAATTCCTCTCCCTTCTGGAAGATTTACCAGCCCTTCCTTCTTAAACTCTATTCCATAACCCCACATTCACAAAAAAATAAGTTCCACTGACACTTGAAATCAATTTTCCTTTTCTCCTTGATCTGGATCACCCTGTCATGTGGCATTTCCTTGGGAATAAATTGTTTTCTTGGTAATAAACTGGTTCTGTTTAGTCTTATATTTTCCTTTTCGCCTTTTTTATATTCTCCTCTCTCCCCCTCCCTTCTTTTTATGAGACAAGTAGAAACGGCATATTTAATGGGCTTTCATCTATAAATCCCTTAGGAAAAAAATTTTTATGGATGGAAAATATTCAAAGAGATAGTATCTCAGTAATTGAATATAGTACCAGCTATAATGAAAAACAGATTTAGAAAAATCAGTTTTCCTCAATCAGCAGTGGTATGTTAGATCAAATTCCAATAATTTGAGGCTCACATTTGTAAGTTATTTTAAATTTCTGATTCTCATTAATCCCAATCAATTATGAGAAAGAATTTTTGGAAAGATATAATTCAATGTCTTATAATCTTCATCCCTCAGGACATGTGCATATCTGTGATTTCACCCCAAAGCCATTATCATTTTCCAGGCCAAAATCATTACTGAATGGTACAACTACCAGTACTTAATTTAAATGGCTGAATGTGGCATTGTTAGGGAAACAGCTAACTTCAGAGATAATGTTATCTTTATAACCTCAGGGTTAAGCTATGATATTTTCTGTACAAAGTAATATTTTCCTCCTGCAGAACATATAATAGGGCACATAAATGCAAAGGTGGTAGGGGAGGGATTGTAAATGTTTGGAAACACTACCAATATAGAGCAATGTTTTTGCTTAATTTGTATAAAATTGTTACCTTCATCAATACGCATATTTATATGGAGGATTTTTCTCTTATATCCCAGGTGACTGACCCCTCAACACAGTATTTTTTCCAGCCCAGAAATTCTCAAGGGTTACTTTCAGGGAAATGATAAAAATGCTTTAGAGGGGAAGACTACACTTTTTATAGAATGAAATAAAGAAATACAGATCACTGAAACAAGATTTAGATATTTCAGGTGTGCAATCTAAGCACACTTTATTTCTTTCTATAAAAAGTGTAGTCTATTTCTCTAAAGCATTTTTATCATTTCCCTGAATATAACCCTTAACACCCATTGAGACCTTCTGGGTTTGTAAAAACACTGTGCTGAGGGGCCAGTCATATGAGATACAAGATGAAAAATACTCTATGTAAATAGATCCAGGAGGCTCTTGTGACATAACATCATTTGTTGGAGCAATGCAATACTGCAAAATTTTATGCAGCCACAAGAACTGGCAGCTGACAGGCTGCTTATAATTCTGCTCTTCATTGTCTTGCTACCAAGTCACAATTCAGCATTTTGCTGAGAACCACTGATGTATGTTCTCAAAAGTTCATCATAGGTTTTGCTGCAGTCATCAAATTCTGAAAGAATATCAAAGATGTGTGTTTATGTTTCTAAAAAAGGCACCATAAAAATCAGTTAATAACTATGAATTACACAGCTTCAGGTGTATGAATGCTAGAAACAACTATATTTGTTTTATGACCATCAATAGGAACATAAACATAAACAACACCTACATACCATTCCAAAGAGAGTCAAAAAGCCAAAAAAGAAAACAAAAAGACCAAAACACTTCCTCACCAGCAACCAACACCCAGAAGAGCAAAGATTAACACTTAAGAGTAACATTAGACCAACAATCAAGAAACAAACAATACCCCAATCAAGGAACTTCCAAACAAGCTAACAGTAAACAACTCAACTGAAGAACTTCAAAGACCACTCACACCAACACTTACAGGCAAGCCACTAAATGAGAGCAAAACCCATTCCCAACTAGTACTGATAATGTCACCTAGTTTAGTATCGCAACATTTATAATAAAACAACTGAATTCAGAGGGCAACAAAGACCCCAAGAAGATAGTTTTAGTTATTGTAGCAGTTCTTAGGATTGTTAATTGGTTAGCTTATAATTATTAAACTCAAATTCAAATAGTATCCTGTAAACTTGCTGTTTTAATAAGGGAGGATAGGATAAAATATTTGATATGATTGTATAGACTCCAAAATCCTTTTGCATTCGGATACCCAGTTAAATGTGAAATTATTGTGAAGGGAGAATCAATAGGAAAAAAAAAGTTCCTATTTCTTTTCAAAATAGCACAGAGGCAGAGGAGGGGGGTAGTAAAATATTGGAAGTAAGAGAAAAATAAGGAAAGGTTTGAGGGAGGGCATGGAAGTGACTGTAGCTGAAAGTTGAGATTATTTAGAAAGGGTTATTTGAGGTTATTTGGAGAAGGTTATTGTATTTCACTGTTGGGGACAAGATTTTGGAGAGAGAAGAAGGAATTATACTTTGAGGTCCTGCTGTGAGAGTTATGATGAAACAGTATATACATTTTACAGCACAAGAATGAAGACTGTCTGGAATTTGAACACTGAGGCAAAGCCAGAGACAGTCTTTACAGTTACAGAAGACTGAACAGAATTTGTGCAACATGAGGAGAGAGAGTTAAATCTGTTGGCAGCATCCAGGACAGTTTGTTTTGAGGAGATGGATGACTAGAGCCATAGATGAAATGTGAGAATGGATTAGTAGCAACTGGAGGAGAGTCAAAATTTGGTCAAACGGGACTAAACTGAACTGTATTGGGTGTTGTATGAGTTGGACCTCCTGGTGTTTTGCAAATGGTCCAAACCATGTGACTTCATATTGGGTTCCATAAAGTTTCAGCTAGGCCAGAAAGGCTTTTTCCTCCTTCCAGAACCTGGTATCCTTTTTGCATAAGCAGAGACTGCTTTGGAAAAATATTTTTGGTGGATACCACTGTTTGCTGGTGGCTCTGACACCCTTAACTGGAGGAAACTGAAATGAATCAGTTCTTCAAACAGGGCGAGATGATGGTATAGCTACCATTGTAATATATCATAGTGACTCTGATACTGTATTACTCTGGATACTATATTACTCTGGAATAGTGTGGGAAAGTAAATAAAATAAATAAATAATAGCTGCTTTATGCTGTTTGAAGCTGTATGGAAAAAAAGAGAATTCAGTACCAGCATCAGAGATGAATATGTATAAAGGTTGCACAACAGTGCTCTCCCCAATGTTGCTAATCCTTTCAAAAGTTTGATTGGAAATTTCCAATTGGTACTGAATATTTTTTTTTCTGCTGTATATCTTTGCTTAAAAAGAATGAGCTTAATATGGAACAAAACATAATAATGTTGAAATTTAAAAGATAATTCCAAGTGTAATCTTAATATTTTGCAGTATGAAATGTGCTAATGAATGTTTCCTTCATGCTACTGAAGACCTTTAAGGATTTTAAAATCTTTTTTTTTTCTACAGTTTTATGATCCTTAGAGCTGCCTTGATATTATGGCCAGATTCAAATAGAAAGTCAGGATTAATTCCTCAGACCATTTTATCTATGGATGTCCCCTTAGGCCATCCAGCTCATGCACATATTGAAAAGCTGAAAAGCTTGTAACAATGAGTTGCAATGCATGTTTCTCTCCATATAGATCAAATATTTATGTTTATAACAATAAAAATAAAAGTGAACATTTCATTATCATCTTTCCCAATGTTTGTACCTCTATTACAGCATTTCTAAGGCTGAAGCTTTGTCATACAAGAGTAAAACGTCTGTCTAATCTTTCATAGTAAGTTTATGCTGAAATAAAACCATTTGAGCATAATTACAGAGGAGAAAATTAACTGATGGTAACGGTGTGATTATGGCATATCAAAATCTGCTACTATCAACATGTGGTTCTTATAATTCAAGCTGTCCCACATTGGCTTTGTTCATGACCACCATCTGCAGTGCTTTCTAAACACCCTGGAACAAGACTGTTTGACTAGATGAACATTTCATCTGATTAAGTTTGACAGTTCTTCTGTGAGTTATTCATTCTGAATGACATAGACATTGACAATATTCAAATAACTCTTGTTCAGAATGGATTTGACATGTCCAATATGGACTAATTAACTTTTAATGCTCCTGTGTCATGAGAAGTGCTAAACTCTCCCAGAAGAAACTGTTTTAACCATTAACTATGAATATTGATGCATCATGGTACCAGGTCAGAGAGAATCTAATCACATAAACAAATGTGCTAATACTGTGTGCTTACAACATTTGAATGTAGTGTTATATTTATATGTAAAGATTTTGGGATGATGAAAGTGCATAAGATTCCAAAATCTCTATTTTTAAGTACATAGGCTTACCCCATGTTTCATAATGAGCCTGGGGTTACAAGAAACAGATTGGAAGCAATTCTACTGATTTATTTTTAAAGGTGGGAAATCATTTCTTACTTGTCTGAATGCCACTCAGCTGCAGGTAAATTAGAATTCTACAGCTTTCAGATTGCCAATTAGAGCCAATTGTACTCTGAATGCCATTGCCTTGGCAGTAAGGTTCTTAGTTTTCCCTTCTTTCCCCCCACTTTGTTTCTGTTTCACACCATACTAACAGAGAATGTTTCAGTGGCTTGCTATAATTTTGGAAGTCTTGAATTCAGCTAAAACATAATTATTGTTATTTAATTGAAATGAACAAACAGCACTTTGATATTTAGCATGTCTAATGCTCATTTAGCAATCAGTAGCATTTCTTTTATTTAGAAATAGATTTTTAAAGGATACCAACTGATAGAATCTTTTACAGGAGGCTTACAACCAAGTGGGGAATCTAACAGAACCTCTAGAATTTCTTGTCACTATTACTTCCCCTTTTTTCTTCCCTGAAAATATCAGTCCAGGAGTGAATTTCTGTCTTGTAAAGTGAAAATTCTGGCAATAATTTAATTCAACTTCTCTGCAAGCTCTATCTTCACTTACTTCCTTTGTCACTCAAAGTCTTAGACACATGCAAATTAATTAGCCCATTCTATGGAAGGTCTAAAGAACTTATCCTCACATATTGAAGTCAAAAGAAAGTAAAAATTGCTTCTTGCTGCCCTTTGATACAGGCAGGTTTGTTCACTCCATATGAAAAGTTAAAACCAAATGAGTTACAAGTAAACAGCCACAGGAGAACAAAAGAAAAAAAAAAAAACACAGAAAAATACAGAACTGGTTTAAGAATTTTTGGGCTCATTAAAGGCCCTCTCACACTGCCCAACGGATGCAAAACGGACACAACGGACGAGCAAAATGTTCCATCCATTGTTATCCGCTCTCAAAAGGGGCAAAAATTTGCATAACTGGAATGGATAACATGGACGGGGGGAGGACGCAGGGCAGATGGAAAGCGGATGTGGAACGGAAGCCCAGCGGATGGAAGCAGATGAGAGCGGAGGGCACATCCGCGAGGCTTCCGGGGGGCCTCAGCAAAGTGGACGCGGAACGGAAAGAGCGGATGCAGAGTGGACGCCGAGCGGATGAAGCGGATGCACAGCGGATGAAGCAGATGCACAGCGGAAGCCTAGCGGATGCACAGCGGAAGCCTAATGGATGCCTGGCATTAATTGCTCATGGGGGGGGGGATGTATTGCGTAAGCCACATGGATATAAAGGGAAGCAGCTCGCACATGGCCAGCATTTGGAGGAAAGACCTACTGCAGGATACATCGAGTCCTTGCCTGCTCTACCTGCATGCCTGCCTGCAAGCCTTGCTGCCAGCCTTCCTGCCAGCCTGCCTCCAAGCCTCCTGGCCAGCCTCCTTGCCAGCCTTGCTCTCTGCCTGCCTGCCAGCCTTCCTGCCAGCCTGCCTTCCAGCCTCCCTGCCAGCCAGTCTGCCTGCAAGCCTTGGTGCCTGCCTGCCTGCCTGCCTTCCTGCCAGGCTTCCTGCCAGCCTTGGTGCCAGCTTTCCTGCCAGCCTTGGTGCCTGCCAGCCTCCCTACCAGCCTCCCTGCCAGCCAGCAACCCCACAAGCATGGGGAAGAAGCGAAAGTCTCAGCAACCTGCCGCCATCCCTGGCAAGAGGGACACGGCCACCCTCCCGCCCCCTGTCCCTGACTCTGCTTCTGCTGGGGCTTCTGCTGCTCGGGCTCGCTCTTCTGGTGCTGGAGCTTCTGCTGAAGCTGCTCCTGGCGGTGGTGTTTCAGCTGCTGTGTACTCTGCTGAAGCTGCTCCTGGTCCTGCTGGTCCTGCTGGTCCTGCTGGTCCTGCTCGTGCTCCTGGACTTTCTCGTACTGTTCGTACTGCTCATGTTCCTGGACTTGCTCGTCCTGCTCGTCCTGCTTGTGCTCCTGGTCCTGCTTGTGCTCCTGATCCTGCTGGTGCTGCTGCTGCTGCTGCTGCTGCTGGTGCGCTGGGGCTCCTGGTGCTTACTCTGCTGCTGCTGATCCTGGTCCTGCTGATCCTGCTGCTGCTGCTGCTGCTGCTGCTGATGATGATGATGATGATTATGATCCTGCTGGTGATGATGATGATGATATTGATGATGATGATCCTGCTGGTGCTGCTGCTGCTGCTGGTTGTGTAGGAGCAGCCCCTACCACCTGGGAGCCCCTCTGATGAGGGCCCATCTGGTCCTGCCAAAGGGAGGAAGAGGCGTATGCAGGGATGGGAGAGGAGGCAATACTTCATTAGGAGGAACACGAGGATGAGGTGCTGGAGTGGCTGAGAGAGAATGACTATTTGTGGCGGAAGGGACACCGGCTGTACAGGGACACCAAAAGGAAGCAGGCTGCTTGGAGAGAGAGGGCGGAGAGTATGGGTTATACTTCAGAGGTGCTCCTCAGCTGGTGGAAGCACATGCACACCTGGTACGGGAAGCTGCACCTGAAGAAATCTGGCCAGGCCACGGTTAAGCTGACGGACAGAGAGACCTACGTCATGGCCAGGTGCAGCTTCCTGGAGGGTGAGATCCACCACCGAGGAGCACCAGGAGCCCCTCTCACAACCCTCTCTCTCCGGCAGCCTGCTGAGACCCAGTACTCTTCTGGCCGAGAGTCAGTCCCTGTCTCCAGGCAGGTTTCTGTGGAGCATGCCACGGTGGAGAACCCGCGGACAGCTGTTGTAACCATGGTGGAGCGCATGGAGGACTCCCTGGTGCAGTGGGAGAAAGGAGACATCGAGTCCACCACAGTCGTAGCCGCATCCACCCCCCCCAGCTCCACCTCCACAGAAAGGCAGAGAGCCAGACAACAGGAGGGGCAGAGCCACACTGTCCTGCTGGAGATCAGGGACACCATCCACACCAGCATAGATCTCCTCTTTCAGCTGGTCAGCACCGACTCCTCATCCTCCAACCGCAAGCCCTTCCTCACCTATGTCAACCAGACCCTCAAGAACATGGAGGAAGCCCAGTACCAGCTGGTGAAGGACCGGATCACCGAGCTGCTTCACAACCCTCCAGATCCAGAGGGACCTGCTCCCACCCAGTCCAGGTCTGCTCCTCCACCTCCACCCCAGGTGATGTCCCTCCCATTCCAAGGCTTCCCACAGCCCCTCACCTACCAGGGCTACGGCTACCAGGAGATCGAGCAGCACAGACAGCAGCCCTTCCCAGTCCAAGCACAGAGTCATCGGGCGACACCGTTGCCACCGGTTCCACTGATGCCACCGATGCCACCCATGACAATGCCACCGACGACAGCGATGCCACCCACGCCAGTCCTCACCCAGCTGCAGAGCAGACAGCCCCACTACACTACACCTTCCTCCACCCCACAGCCAAGCCCAGCCTCAGTACATCTGTCATCAGTACTGGGGCTGACACCCCATGGCATGGAGGAAGGACCTCTCAGCATCACGGGTCTGAGCCAGCTATTTGAGAGCTTCCTCAACACACCGTCCCCTGTTGTCCTCTCGGGGCCAGGCACCCCAATGACGACACAGACCAGCACTCCAGCACCACCCACCTCCACAGCACCTGGACCCTTCACCCCTGAGACTGGGCACACCTCTGAGTGACCAATAAGAGTGCCAGAGACTGGGTAGCTGGCTACCTGTGGACTTTATTTGGACACTTGACTTGGGTCATTTTTCTTTTACAGCTTGTTGTTCAATAAAGTTTATCTTTGATTCACACACTTGCTTCATTTCTTTTTTTTAATAAAGTCTTGGTGGAAACTTTTAGAATTGGTTGAAGCCTTTGCATGCTTGTGGGATGGGTTAAGATAGCAGTGGGGTGGGCAGGAATACCTGTGGGATGGGTAATAGCTGTGGGATGGGTAAGGATAGCAGTGGGATAGATAAGCCTCCAGTGCAAGCATAGTGGGACTGTATGGTCCACCTTCCCTGGTGCCACACCTATGGCCCTTTATTATGAATAATAATGTAATAATCATCCACACATGTCAACACAAACACAACACTTTATTAAACGCCCTGTTCATTGTAGGCCCACCCAACATACATGGCCCAATCTCATCCATGTGATGAGACAGGTTGAAGGAAGCACCCATTAATCATCTATCATCCTGTCTTGCCACTCCACCGCTCCAGCTGGGGAGTTGCACCAGTGTTTCAGAAGGTTGCGCTGCTTCTTCCCTTCACGTGAGGCTCTGTTGGGGCCTTGCACATCCTGAGTGTCTATCAGGTTTCGCCCTTGCCTCCATTCCCCAGGCTCCATGTCCCCATTGCCTTGCTGGAGGTCCATGAGCCTGTTCTGCAACACTGGGTAGGGGGTGTGCATGAGATTGTGCAGGATGCAGCAAGCTTCCACGATCCTCCTCACGGTCTCTGGGTGATGCTGCATGGTGGTGAGAAGTACCTGGAACCTGTTGGCCAGGATGCCAAAGGCATTCTCCACCACCCGCCTTGCCCTGGACAGCCTGTAGTTGAAGATCCTCTCTTCATGGATGACGCTTCTGGAAGTGTAGGGCTTTATGAGGTAGGTTCTGAGGGAGAAGGCGTCATCCCCCACGATGAAGTAGGGCACATCTTGCGTGTCGTTGGGCAGCGTGTCTGGATCTGGAAAGCCCATGATGAGGTTGCCTTCCAGCCCCTCCTTGTGGTGACTGGCGTTGTATACCTGGGCATCTGAACATGAGCCGCTGCCTGAAGCATCGATGTACATGAACTTGTAGTCAGCATCGACCATGGCAAAGAGGACGATGCTGAAGAAGCCCTTGTAGTTGAAATAAGTGGAGCCCGACTTGGGTGGTGCTTTGCAGGCACGTGCTTGCCATCTATGGCTCCAACGGTGTGTGGGAAGTTCCACCTCTGATACCACTGCTCTGAAACTTTCTTTCATCCTTCATCAGTGGAGGGGCACTGGAGGAGCTCCTGCAGGTATTCTTCGATGATGGCCTGCACCACTTCTCTGACCACAATGCTGATGGTGTTGTGTGGCACCCTCCAGCCGTACTGCATGCTCCTGTAGGTGGTCCCTGAGGCCAGGTGGCGCAGAGTGAGTGCCACCTTCAGCCCAGGTTCCAGGCTGGGCTGGAAGTTGGTGTTTGCCTTGGTCAACCTAGGTCTCAGCCGCTCCACAACTTTGTCAAACATGGCTGGCGGCATCCTCATGAAGTTCTGGAATGCCCGAGTGTCTTCCTTCCTGAGCTCCACCATCAGCTTGTTATACAGTCCGTATTCTGCTCTTCTCCCGATCCATCTTCGGACCCAGACGCTTCTTGGCCGCCTCCTTTTCTTCCTGTAGTAGAGTTCACAGTGCCTGTAGATGGCTTTGCACTGTTGCAGAACGATGGTGGCTGCCAAAAGGACTGTGTTACAATCCACGGTTGACATGACTGGATGCTGTGGAAGAGCAAGAGTCAGATGAAGGCTGCAGAGGTCTGCACAGCTGGTCTGCTGGTCTGAAAGTGAAATGCAGATGAGTTGCTCCCCCTTTTTATAGACAGTATAGGTATCCTTTGCATCCTCTAGGCATCCTCTAGGTATCCTCTAGGCATCCTCTAGACATCCTTAATATCCGTTTTAAACGCTTTGTTTCCATGCTGCATCCGTTCTGCATCCGTTCTGCGTCCGTTCCGCTTCCTCCCTGTGTCCGAGCGGATGCGAGTTGCATGGATGCGGAATGGATGCCTAGCGGATATAGCGGATGCGTAACGGATGCAGAATGGATGCATAGCGGATACAGAACGGATTAATTGGATACATTTTCCGCGCAAAAGTTTTGGGCAGCTCAAAACTTTCTGAGTGGATGAAACGTCAATAGACGGATGCTGGACGGATAGAGAGGAAGCAATATGGAGGCAGTGAGTACGTAGCATTAACCAACGGATGGCAAGCTTTTTTGTCCGTTTTACATCCTCTTTGCATCCGTTGGTGCAGTGTGACAGGGGCTTAACACACCATATTTGTAGAGTCATACACAGACCATGATTGTCTACACAAATAGATTTTTACAAAATTAGATGCTGAAACAATGTATTCAAAATGAAATATCCATAGAACCTGAACTTAAAGATGTATCCCCCTGCCACAAAAATCACTGGATAGAAATCCAAATATTTATTATATTTAAAACAATTCACCAAAAAATGGTAAGGCATGTTTGACTTGGCAGAATGAGAAAAAATGGTTTTGTTTTTGAAATGCTATCTTTTCTTGCTTTCTGTTCCAGAAACATGCAATCAGTTTGTTAGTGTTTGAAGTCTGAGCAATATCGCTTTCAATTCCAGCAATGCCAAACTAGTCAATAAGTCTTAACTCACTGTAAATCTCAAACAGCTTCTATTAATTTCAGTTTTGAAAAGTTGACTATGCTGAAACTGCTGAAACAGGCAAGAAAATTCTGAGTATAACCTTTAAATTTTGAAATATCAGTTGGATGTATTCAAAATATACCACCATACTGACAGAATACCACAAAATCTTCATAGTATATATAAATGAATCAATCCATCACCATCGGAGTCCTCATACTTCTAAAACTGATATATTTCTATCCATTTATTCCTGCCCTTGTGTCACTGCTTCCTGTCCTTTAGCATTTACCCATCCATGAAAAGACATCTCTCTTAATCCACAACTGCTAAACTTCCTCAATTATAAATTTGCACATGCCTGAGTGTGTACACACACACACACACACACATTTGCATGCTTTAAATATTGACAGGCAGTAGTATTTTGCATTAACAGAGCATGCATCAAATAGTTTCAAATATTTCAGAAGATGAAGGGACTCAAAAGACTAAGAAGAAAAGAATATGAACCTGGAAAGATAAGCAGAGAAAGGCCTATGGGTGGGGAATTCTAATATGGGTAAGATCAGAAGATTGAGGAGAGAACAAAATATAAAAATAGCATAATGTGGAGTAACCTGGAGTCTATTGGATCCTAAATAACAAAAGAGGACATTTATGAAGAATTAATCAATTTGTAATTGATTCTTACTTTAAGTCCCAAATATTGCATAACTACAAAGTACAAAAGAATGGGGGAAAGTAGAAATCGAAACTTTTTCCATGTCAGAAACTAAACATAACAAAATAATCTAGACATGATGCTAATATATTTTGTAGACTGTGTTTACTCTCCTTTTCAATCTCTTCCTGTAATTTGATTAAACAAATAAATCCTGTGTTACATCCTAAGCATAGGAATAACTGTGGCAACAGAAAAGCATGCAGAGCATGACTTCTTGAATTCTTTCAATCCCTCCACTTCCCAAGACCAGCATGCTGACTGGGGAATTCTGGGAACTGAAATCCTTACATCTTCAAGTTGCCAAGATTGAGAATGATGCAACTCCTTTGTGTTTCAAAGAAGCAAAGGAAAGGGATTTTCCAAAACAAGTTGTTTAAAACTTACAACTTACTCTTTTGCTTCAATGTTTTACATAACAACTTGAGAATGGAGGCAATGTTGAAGGCTGTTATGATGCCTTCTAGAGGAGAAGGAAAAAGTGGAGGAGAAGGCTTTCAGGAAATAGCCGTTTGGACTGACAAAGCAATCTGGAAACAGAATAGCATGATTTGCCTATAACAAATAGGCAATATAACAAATAACAGAATAGCATGAATAAAATTCTCTTTAAAGGATGATTGTGTTCCTAATCTACTGATTGGCTGTTCTCTTGAAAATTGTCTGATGGATCTGTGGGCTGAAAATTGCCCCATTTCCATCTCCTTATGGACTAACAAGGGGTTGTGTTAGCCAGTGGATAGAATGACCTGTACAAAAACTCCCCAGGCCAGAATTTCTGAATTTCTAAATGGAAAAGAAGAAACCATCGGGATCTTTCCTTCCATCTGACGAAACAACTCAAGGCAAACATGAGCTACTTTCTCAGAGGTAGAAGGTTGGAGACAGGCAACCACAACCTCATTGCTTTTCAGATCACTCTCCCAAAGACTGCTGCTACACTTATGAGCTTCCACTCTTTTAACCCTGTAAGCTGCCCAGAGTTGCCTTATGCAAGATGGAAGACAAACAAGCAAACAAACAAACAAATAACCAATGAAATGCATATACTGTGGCTCCTTAACCTGGCCCTGTTCCATATTTCCAGTCAGACATTAATTACTGATGAAATTATTATTGGTTAACTGAAGAAGTCAAATTCTTCCATGCGTGGAACAATACAAACATGATGTAGCACATTCACTGTTAAATAGATAGGTATGCCCATGATGATCAATGTAAATCCTTTTCTCTGAAAAGTTTTTTCCATTTGGTTGGCCGCAAGATATTGAATGGGTTTGCTAAGTTTTACAGTTACCTTCTGCTTGGCTTCTCATTAATTTGTGAATTAATTGACATGTGATTCTGCCCATGGAAGTTGACTTAATGGTCGGCTTATGAATGGAAGCAGCTGAGAACCTGATGCCTTTGTAAGAAGAAAAAACCCAGCACACTAAACTCACATTTACTTGAGATTTTATGTAAGGTTTTTTTTTTAACTGATTAGAGTTTTATGGCATACTATTTGTATTATTTTGCTCTTTAAAATTCTGTATGCTTTGTACTTGGCAAAATAACTGCTTGTTATAGTATACTTGTTACTTTTATATAGTATAGTTTAATGCCATAAAATAGATGTCCCAGAGATAAAATTACCTGGCTTCTACTACTATATCTTGTTCTGAAAATTTCAGCAGAGTAATCTTTCAAATATTTTTCATTAGTCACCTATCTTTTCCAATACTGCAGTTGGCTTGAAACATACAATACAATAAAAGGTAGCTAGTGCTTTTTCTGGAGATAGCTGGAGATGTAGCAATCATAAAAATGGAAATAAATCCAGCTCAGAATTTTGCCAACTGAACACTATAATCTTAATGTAATTCAAGCCAACAAAACACAGTTGCATTAAAATGAAGAATGCTGTTTTATTTTGAATGTCATGTGATGATTTCACACATTGTATATCATATGGGGAGTTCATACTATGAAGCCATAGCTTTTTCAATGTACCATGACAACATGCAATTTATGAGCCCAACCATGTTGAAAATATATATCACACCTGTTTACTGCTTTACTATATAGTTCTAGGATACTTCCAAACCTAGCATGCCAATGATGTTTTGAGACTGCCAAAGCAACCAAGTAGCATGTTGGCTAAGAATTTTAGCAGGTATAGTCGCAACATACCTCAAAGATATTAAGTCTAAGAAAACATGAAGCTTGGGTATTATGTCACTGGCATGAACTGAGATTTACAAATGCCTCATTCTATTGTTTACAGACATTATTTATGCATCTATCTTACTCCCATGAGGAGAAATCAATAAATGGGAATATCTCTCAGAAAAGCCCAAATTGAACTGTGTAATGAAGTACAACAACTCAGCATAAAGCATAAGTTTCTTTCCAGATCATCTCTCTTAACATTATCACAAATCTTAGTAGAATAACCAGACTTTTAGATCATTTAAGAAGGATCAGACTCTAGGGATTTGTATGTGCTGAAGAAAAGGCCAGTAGCATATGAACTTTTTTTCCCTTTAAAAGCTAGATGCGCTTTCATTGCATGAACAATTGTCTGATTCAGTATCAGGTATCAGCTATGTAAAACTGGAAAAAAACAACTCAATAAGAAAATAACAATTATGAATATATGCTTCTTTTGGCATATGCTTGTTTTGTGCCATATCATTACAATATCTCGAGGTAGAGCAAGTTATGTCGTAATTTCCTGGCTATTCTGACAAAGGGTTCACTTTTAAACACAGTTGTAACATTTGATTTATCATTAATGTCCATCACAATGTTTTCCATTTCACACTTAACTCATTTCTTAAATGAAACAATTTAATACAGCCTCACTATTTCCCAGTTGATTCATTTTTTTTGTTAAATGCTGGTAAGTTTTTCAAGGCAATAGTCTAAATTATTAAAGCATCATGTACTCTGTAAAGCTGAGATAGCAACCTGCAGCCATCTAGTTCCTGAACCACAATTCCAAGAATTGTAATAATCATCAGCAGTAAAGATTGTCAGAATGTGACAAATTAGCTTTTACCAGTGAAAAGCAATAATTTGTGTATATTTAGAGAAATATGGTATCACATAAATATATACAATAATTTATATAATATAATATAGATAGATATATTCATTCATATGGCTATCAGAATCATTAACTTGTGATGGATGGGCATATAAATTGAAATAAGTGGAATGAATAAATAAACTGTTGTAGGTTCGAAAAGCATCAAGCCTTATATTATATACAATGCATGCTACTCATGTTGGTGACTAGTAAATATGGATGGAATGTGATCTCAGCTCACTGGCAAAAAGAACACATCAGAAGAAAGTGGTATTTTGTGATCTCTGTTTCTATTCTTTCTACCTGCAATGTAGTCAGTGGGTTATTATAAGGCTCAGCATACAAACTGAAGTCCCTCCAAGTTGTAAATTGTAAACACCTCTGTGGTTTGGTGAGATTATTTATTTATCATCACAGTATGCTGTTTTGATAGTGAGGACTTGCCTGTTGCAATTGAAGGGTTTTTCAGAAAAATGTGATTGTCATCTACACTGTGTGGATCTTCAAAGAAGTGTTGTGTTTCAATGGAGGCTTGAATGAGCCATCCTTCACAGGAGCTTAGCAAAGCAGCATGACCTCCTCTCTTCTGATAGCAGTGACCAAGTTGTTTATTTTTGCTCTCCTTTGGAACAACCCTTTCTCAATTTTTGAAAATTGTTTGTCAAGCTTTGGGGAACCCTATGGAGGAATATTGCCTTGTATTTGCTGGTATACATGTGGCAGAGCCTTATGCAGACAGGGTGATTGTGCAGGAGCCACTTTCGCCTTTAGCAACACCAGGGAGGAGACATAGGAAACTTGATAGCAATATATTGATTCTGTGTTTCAGCAGAAATGATCTAATTCAGGGGTCGCCACACTTTTGGACCTCAGGACCACTAATATGAATTTTGACTGATGGTGGCTTACTGAGGTTGGTGTGGGTGTGGATGTGGGTGGGAGAAAGAAAGAAACAAACAGAGATCCGATCTAACCTTGGAGGGCTGGTGGTGATGCTCTCTCTCTCTCTCTCTCTCTCTCTCTCTCTCTCTCACACACACACACACACACACACACACACACACACACA
>BLBF01000018.1:56783335-56805073 GCA_015471245.1 Laticauda colubrina | reverse complement strand
TTCTTTCTTTCTTTCTTTCTTTCTTTCTTTCTTTCTTTCTTTCTTTCTTTCTTTCTTTCTTTCTTTCTTCTCTTTCTTCTCTTTCTTACCTATCATGTAAAGTCATGGTAAGGGGAATCAAATACCTGTTTTCTCTTATTTCTGCTAGCGTTTTAAAAAATGATCTTGCTCCAGCAATATTTATTTGTATTTATTTATTTCTCCAAAAGTCCTAAAATTATACTGTAGAATTTGTATTCTAAGATTTGATCATTGATTTGTATTTATATTGTTTTATTTATAACCTTGTTCTATCATTTTATTTATAATATTGCAAAAGCAGGAGTTCAAATGTATCTTTGACATAGCTATTTTTTTTTAAAAAGGTAAGTATATCTTAGGCTAAAGGACTTGTTTTTTGCAGTTATAACAAGTTATGATCACATTAGGAAGAAGAGGAAAGTGTCCACTGAACCCTACTCCTTCCTATCTAACATTCAGAAAAGAAAACATTTCCAGATCTCATGTACATTCTGTGCATATGCTTAAAGTAGTTTTGTACAAAGGAGCTTCAAAGTGAGACTCCAGAATGAAACTGCTGAATTACATCTTTAAGGAGTTCATTTCTGTCACCTGTGGCTTGAACTGAGATAACAAGTTTCTATGCCAGTAAAAGTGTTAATTAGCTTACCAGTACCAGAATAGTTGTGTTACAATGTGTACAGTGTGTGTGTATGTATCTGTATGAATGCATATGTGTGAGTGTGTAATGTGTCATACACGCACGCACACACACAAAAGACACACATAGAGATGAGAAGAAAATGTATTTATATATAATAGTTTTTAAGGAGGTTAGTCTGTCTCCATTTTCCTTCATTTTGGCAACTTTCAGATTTACTAATAAGTTGTTTTTCACTGATTTTGTGAGAATTAACTCTCTCGTTATTCATCCAGCAGCTTCCCTCTGACAGAACTGGGCTTCTGAGCAAAGAAGTTTCACTGAAGCAGATGTCATTCAAAGTCCCAAAGGTGCTTTTTCAAAGCAACTGGACTTTGTTTTTCCTTGAAGACATTTCACTTCTGACCCAAGAAGCTTCTTCAGTTCTGACTGTAGTTTCTTGGAATGAGAAGTAAAATGACAGCCATGACCTGGAAGACTAAAAATTTCCATAGACATTCAAAGATTTCTCTAGTATTTACATGACACCAAAGTAGCAAATATCCAGCCAGATTAGCCCTTGAAATTCCAGTCCTCCATTAATTGGTCCATCAAGTCCCACAGTTTATCTATGTAATGTGTGAATTAGTGCATAATTTCCTGAATTTGATCTTAAAAGGATTGTTTTGAATTCTAACATTGTAAGAGGAGGGAAAAATTATTGCTGTCTACATTTTACATATCATGCATGATATGTATTTCTCTCATGTCTCTCTGTTCTTTTATTCCTTTGTTTATATGTGTCTTGTAAACTACTGAGTAATGCAGCATGCTGGATGTGACAGTGGAAAAACCACCATGTTTGTGGATTTGTGTGTGTGTGTGTGTGTGTGTGTGAGAGAGAGAGAGAGAGAGAGAGAGAGGGAGGGAGGGAGGGAGAGACAGACAGACAGACAGAAATACATAGAGACAGAGACAGAGACTGAGAGACAGAGAAAGACAGAGAGAGGAAGAGGGAGAGAGAGAGAAGCTACTTCTTCTAGTTTGAATTCCAACTTCATTTATTATTCAGTGGTTTACAAAATACATGTAGGAAGCTCACAGATGAAAAAAACACATTAAGCCTATATGATCCCCAGAAACTGGTATTAAGGTTTTACCATATGTTAAATTGGACCCTATCCATTTAGAGTTATCAATTTATTTCAGATATTTCTAGTTATCTGATTCAAAATGAAGCCTCAACATAACAATCCAGTTGTTTGACTACAGTGACAAGTCTTCACCCTTCATGCAGGATTTCTTAAGTAAGAAATCTAAAATCTGTATATTTATTGAAGAAAATAAGAATGCCAAAGAACCCTTCAGCCTCTCCTGTGATTCAAGAATAACTCATTTATGCAGAACCAAAGTTCAAATCAAATTGCATTTTGTTTTATGTCCTGTCCTATGTAGCATATCAGAGTCATCTTATTGGTGAGATGGGTGGCATAAAAAAATAAATTTAATAAATAAATTTGTATTTTTGAGGAAACTGCTCTGTCTCTATCTAGCCTTCATTTTGACAACTTTCAAACTTTCTTATTTGCCAAAGATTAACCTTTGGAGCTGTTATCTTTCTTGCTTTCCTCGAGCCTAAATCCTGACTAATTTTTTTTAAGGTTAGGTTAATTAGATTAGATTCTGTGCCTTTAAGGAATAATGGATTGGAAGGGAAAGGCTGAAAAACTGGAAAATTGGGATTACAACCTCACCCTCACCAAGAAAAAAATGGGGGATGCAATATATTCTATGACATAACTATATGAACAGGTAGCCATTAAAATAAGCAAAAGTAGGTTTATACTGTATAATATATAAAGTACCTAAGTACCTCCCTTTCTGTGAAAAATAGACCTGGCCTTTGGTATGGGAAAACATTGAGCAGACTGTTAAAGAAGACTTAGTCTTCTGAAAAAGAGGAAATTTGAGAAAGAAATAACACTGATTTTGTTTGATATAAGATGGAGTAGAGAAAAATTCTGACAGGCTATCAAGAATCTGCTACTCTAGTCTGTTAATGAAGAATATCCATGAGTGCTTTTTTCTTGAACTTGCCTGCATTAAAGAGCTAGTACTTTCTGAGGGAATAAGCAGTTTTATGAAAATGAAGGCAAATCATACCCAGTCCACCCTGTGCAATGACACACATTTTGATTAACATCAAGGACAGAACATTTAAAGTTTCCTTAATTACAAAATTTATTATTTATTTCCATTTCACATTCAGAAGTTGCTAAGAATATATTTATGGGATCAAAGAAAAAATAATCTTAATCCATTATCCCTGTACAGCTTCATGTAGCCTGCAAGAACCATTGGACTAAGCAGCTATTAGCATTAAATTTGTTTGCTTATTTCTTTCACTAAAGTAAATGTTAGTGTGCACACTTTGTGTTTGTAAATTCTATCTCATACCTGTAATTTACAGCTTACAAGCTGTTTTTCCCCTCCTCCCAGTTTGAATTTTTACAAAACTTGCATAATATCACAGTAAATAAACATATAGTTTGCTAATTAATCTCCAATTGACAATAGCATAACTGGTTTTGGGATCGCTTTTCTTCTAGGATAATATTTGGATATAGGGCTGGAAACCAAATACTATGTGTGTGTTTTCAGTGTATGATAGTTCTGCATCCGTTCTGCGTCCGTTCCGCTTCCTCCCTGCGTCCGAGCGGATGCGAGTTGCGCGGATGCGGAACAGATGCCTAGCGGATATAGCGGATGTGTAATGGCTGCAGAACGGATGCGTAGCGGATGAGTAGCGGATGCAGAATGGACGAATTGGATACATTTTCCGCGCAAAAGTTTTGAGCAGCTCAAAACTTTCTGAGCAGATGAAACGTCAATAAACGGATGCTGGACGGATAGAGAGGAAGCAAAACGGAGGCAGTGAGTACATCGCATTTTCCAATGGATGGCAAGCTTTTTTGTCCGTTTTACATCCTCTTTGCATCCATTGGTGCAGTGTGACAGGGGCTTAAGAAGCTACAAAGAAGATCACAAATGACTATCAAATGATCTTGCTAGTCAGGCACTCAGCAATCAGATTGGGATCCCATAATTCCCATGAGCCTTGGTGGTGCAGTGGTTAGAGTGCAGTACTGAAAGCTACTTCTACTGCAATTTGGCAGATTGAATCCCTCCAGGTTCAAGGTTGACTCAACCTTCCATCCTTCCGAGGTGGGTAAAATGAGGAGCCAAATTGTTGGGGGCAATATGCTGACTATGTAAACCACTTAGAGAGGGCTGTAAAGCACTATAAAGTGGTATATAAGTTTAAGTGCTATTGCTATTACTATTCCACAAACACTACAACCAATGTAATTTCAGAGATGGTTGTAACTACCATTCATTTAGCACTGCAATAAATTCAAATAGTTGCTAAAAAAGTAGTTATAAAATAAGGATCATCTGTATTATTTTTAGCAACCTTTCTTGATGCTCTGATGAAAAAGAAAGTATATAATGAACACTTAATATTCAAATGTTCCCGTTTAAATCTCAGTTCCCATCTGCTTTACTCCAGCCATTCATAGTTTTAAGCAAATTATAAATAGTGCAATCCATGATCTCAATAATTGGGAGAATTCCTCTTGGAGAGTTATACATTTAACATTTCCTCCATTATTTTATCTGCTATAAGAACAATGTTTTAATATTCTTACTGATTTTGCACATTTTAATCTATTTTATTAGTGTTTGGTTACTTTGATGTAAGTTTTAACTTATTTGTTAGAACTGGTCAAAACAAACATATTAAAATGAATCTTAATATATATGCAGTGCTGTATGGAGTGTTCCATGTTTAGATTATTTTTTCTGGCATGTGGTTTAATCTAATGTATATCTATCATAAATTAAAGTCTAGAATATGAAATGGGATTTGTCCAAGTAATGAGCAATAGTCCTTCTCTGCTCTCCCCTTCACTGGTAGCAATCTGAGTTTAAAGTTTAGACATGGTCTCTCTATTGTTATTTAATTATGCCATTAAAATATGAAATACATTTGGAAATAGTTGCCCAGATGAAATTTCAGAAAATAGCAAGAACAGATAGCATTCATAAAAGATTGACTGACTTGTTCAGTCAAATTTTGCATTTTTTGTAGCAGGTTAGTAATGTGGGTTACATTGGTTTTATTAGCAAATATTACTGAACCAATGTATAAACCAGCCACACTGGTTTCTGGTACGTAAGCTATAAACCAGTCCTTTATAACATCCCATACAATCATGTACAATCAGAAGATTATGAATTTTGGTTTGCCAGTCTTGAACAAAATACAATGCCGGGCATGTAGTCAAGTTAACTGTTGCATTATTCCTTCAAATTCAAAACCTAACTTACCTCCAACAGAAAGTACAATCAAAACAGGCTGGTTGAAACTCAGTGAAGCTGCTTATACTTATACTTCTTTAAAAAGTTGTATGTTTGGCTTTAGCTTTCCTGTTCAATTACAAGCAGTCAAGCAGAGCAGTGCTTGAGCCATTTTGAGGGCCAAAGTTTCAACAAACAATCCAATAATTCAAGAAGTTGGTTTCAATTGTTAGATCTAATTTGATATTAAAGAATTCACGTAATATGTAGCTGAAGTAGGACTATCACAAAAGTTGCTCTAATGGAAAATTTTATCTTTGAGAGAACTTTAAATAACCCAGATTTTATACTTCCAATCCAGGAACTGTGTAGACTTGATTTAATGTGATCAAACTAACAAAGGAGAATATTTGTAACTCGGGGTTGATATGAGGGGGTCCTTGACGCTCTCTAAGCTGTTTTCTTCCTAAAGCCTGAATCTGTACTTCTCTGATGTACTATGGCTGACTTCCTAGTCACTAGCTTGCTAGCATACCAAAAAAATTGATGTGTCCAACTGAACCTTAGGACTTGATAAGTTTGTTTATTAGATTAGACAATTTAGACAAAGCTGTAAGTGGGTGGACATAGCATTTCTGTGGTATGGTAATAGAAATTGCCTCTATTTCTGATACCTTCCTTTCTCCTGTTTATTTTATCTGACATCTCTTTAAAACACAGATGCCTGCAGAGACAGATAGGATAGCTCTTATTCGTGAATATGAGCATACATGCTCTGAAATTGCCACCTCTGCTCTGTACTCAAAATAGCAACACTCATTTTTGTATCATAAAAATGCATTAGCTACTCACTACAAAGCACCAAATCTGCTTTTATTTCACTTCACATATTTTGTCTCTTTTTAAGAGATAATAGGAGTAATTACATTTTTAAAAGAGATAACTAAAAATTTTAGACAACAATAATATTATATACTTCATTACATTATTTAGCAGCTTCTTAATCAAAAATAGAAATATTATATCTATATTATTGCCAATATGCATACCAGATGTTGAATTAAATAATAACTATTCTGCCCATCAATTGTAAAAATCTATAGTTCCCCAGAAACTATTTTCTACATATTCTGAATAACCTTTTTATTTGTTTCACAATCTTAGTGTTACATCTCACAACATGGGAATAATATTTTTAAACTAATTATCACTGTCAACTATGTCCCTGAGATCGGAAGACACTGAAATTCCCAGCACTGTATTTTGTCACCTATTAGATCAGAGTTTAATAATATTAAACAAAAGTCAGAAGAAAACTCTTTCTTTTGAAGATGAAGAACACCAATGGTCTATATGTTAATTTCCCCTATTAAAATTACCTTTTGAAGAAAATATTTGTAATAATAGTATGTTCATTGCAGTTTTTTTTAAATGGTACAATAATACAAATAATCTAATATATTAGAATGGAAAGAATCATAACAATTTCTCATTTAATATTGGAAATTTAGATTATTTTAGTGAGAAATGAAATGATTGCAAATATTAAGTGCTAGACAAAAGTAAACAAATAAAATATTGATATTAAAGTGGATATATCAATAATTGCCATGTTTCAGTGACCATTTTCCACATTCCAGTATATTCAGTAAATGCAGAAACATAATAATTATCAACCAATTAGATACATTTTACTGATGGGACACAGAAATGAGTAGGATTAATAAAAAAGTGAAGCCATAAAAATTGCATTCTTAATCACACTGTATGTGATAAATTCAATAACAGAAATTATATGAATGTAAACATGTCATACATTGAAAAAATGGAAATAACTATTTCTGTCATGTTGAGACTCTGGTTGTTTCATATACTGATTAATTAAAAATAAGATGCAAAAGCTTGAGAACTTGAATCTGTTTCTATGCAAACGGGGAAAAAAAACTTATAAAAAACAACACTGTGGAAGACAGAACAGGAGTGGAGGCCAAAATAGACAAGAACTTGATAAGAGAACACCTATCTGCCATAGGCAAGTTCAAATTGCCAGATGGTTTATATTCCACAATACTGAAAGGATTGACATATGTGATCTAGGAATGATTGAATAAAATCTTTTCAGAACTCCTGCAGCATGGGGGAACAGCCAAGGGACTGGAAAAGAGCTGATGTTGTTCCAGTCTTCAAAGGGGGGTGGGGGAGTAATCCAGAAATCTACAGACCAATCAGTTTCATATCAATACCTGGGAAAATCCTGGAAAAGATAATCAAGCACTGGATTTGTGACACCTAGAAATGAACAAGGTGATTACTAGAAGCCAGCATGGGTTTGTTAAAAGCAGATCATACTAATCAAATTACCTTCTTCAATGAAGTGACTAAATTAGTGAATGAAGGAAATGCTGTATATATACAGTAGTATACTTAGATTTCAGTAAGGCATTTGACAAAGTAGACCATAGCCTACTTCTTAAAATAGTCAGTATCACCACAAGATGGATTTGCAGTTGGCTGACCAAAACCAAGCATTTAACAGTGACTGCCATACCATGTGCACTAATCAAACAGGTGGCAAGAAAATAGGGGCAGGCAGATACAACACAGGTTATGTAGACAGTAAACTCAGTGTCAGGCATAAAGATCTCAAGTGCCTATATACAAATGCACAAAGTCTGGGGAACAAACAGGGTGAACTCGAACTACAAATACATGTAGGTAAATATGATATAGTTGGAATAACAGAAACTTGGTGGGAAACCCATGACTGGAACATACTGATAGAAGGATACAAACTATTCAAAAACACCAGACCCCATAAAAGAGGAAGTGGAGTTGCACTGTATGTAAAGGACCACTATATTGCTACAGAAATGCATGAAACCAAAGATGAAAACCTCCTAGAATGCATATGAGTCAATGTAAAAGAAAAAAAGAATGACATGGCCATAGGTGTATATTATAGGTCACCCAATCAAGCAGAAAAAAAATAGATTTTCTTTTTGCCAGCCAACTAACAAACATATGCAGGAAACACACAACAGAAATGGGAGACTTCAATAATCCTGATATCAATTGGAAAACTAATTCTGCACCAAGTGAGAAATCAAATAAGTTCCTAACCCACCTAGCTGACCCCTTTGGTGTCCAAAAGGTAGAGGGTGAAACTAGAGGGACAGCCATACTGGACTTAATTCATACAAACAAAGAAGAAGTGATAGAGGGGGTTGAAACTGCAAGAACCTTGGGTGAGAGTGACCATATCATACTAAATTCAACATAATACAAACACAAGCAACAGAACATAATGACACCAGAGTCTTGGATTTTAAAACAGCTGATTTCAAAAAACTCAGAGATAACTTGGGAAAGATTCCATGGGTGAAAATCCTAAAGGGGAAAAGAATTCAAGAATCTTGGGAAACTCTAAAAAGTATGATCATAGAAGCCCAGACCAGCACAATATCACTGAGAAAGAAAAATAAGAAATCCAAAGAGAAACCAGCATGGCTGCACAAAGATCTCTGTGGGAAATTGAAAAAAAAAAAAAGGACAAGTACAAAAAATGGAAAGAAGGACATACAACTAAGGCAGAATATCAGCAAATAGCCAGAATCTGCAAAGACGAAGTCAGGATAGCTCAGAATGAACAAAGACTTGCAACAAAAGTCAAAGATAATAAAAAAAAGTTTCTTCCAACATATAAAGAACAAGAAAAAAATCAAGGAGTTGGTCCACTAAAGAGAGAAGACGGCAAGGAAGTAACAGGTAACAGAGAGAAAGCAGAACTGCTTAACCCATTCTTTTCATCCATCTTCACGCAAAAAGAAACTATAGCTCAATCCACCAAAAACATAACTGTGAAAGACAGATCAGAAATAAAAGTTAAAATAAGCAAAAAAATAGTGAGAGAACACCTGTCTAATCTTGATGAAAATAAATCACTGGGGCCTGATGGATTATATCCCAGAGTTTTAAAGGAGCTGGCAGAGGTCATCTCAGAACCACTGCACCATATCTTTCAAAAATCTTGGAGCACCGGGAAACTACCAGAAGACTGGAAAAGAGCTGATGTGGTTCCCATCTTCAAAAAAAGGGGGAAAAAAACAGACCCAGGAAACTATAGACCAATCAGCTAAACCAATCTTATTTCATTCTTCAACACAGTGACTAAATTAGTAGACCAGAAAAATACTGTGGACATAATATATTTAGATTTCAGCAAGGCATTTGACAAAGTAGACCACAACCTACTTCTAAGGAAGCTAGAAAAAAGTGAAATAGATAGCACCACCACTAGAGAGACTCAAAACTGGCTGACGAACTGTACTCAATGAGTTGTCCTAAATGGGTCTAAGTTTACATGGAGGGAAGTAAGCAGTGAGGTGCCATAAGGTTCCATCTTTGGCCCAGTACTCTTCAATATCTTCATTAACGACTTAGATGAAGGAATAGAAGGGGAACTTACCAAATTTGCAGATGATACTAAGCTGGTAGGAATAGGTAACACCCAAAAAGATAGGCTCAAGATCCAGATGGATCTAAAACTAGAACACTGGGCCATATCTAACAAAATGAAATTCAATGTAGAGAAAAGTAAAGTCCTACACTTAGGCAAGAAAACCAAAAGTACATATATAGACTGGGTGAAACCAGGCTCAATAGCAGTAACTGTGGAAGGGATCTTGGAGTCTTAGTGGACAACAAGCTAAATATGAGCCAGCAATGTGCAGCAGCCGCCAAAAAAAGCTAATGCAATCCTAAGTTGTATTAACAGAGGGATACAATCAAGATCAAGGGAAGTACTAATAGCACTCTATAAAGCCTTAGTAAGACCACACCTAGAGTACTGCATCCAGTTTTGTTCATCACATTATAAAAAAGATGTTGAGACTCTAGAAAAAGTACAGAGAAGAGCAACCAGTATGATTAGGAGACTGGAGACTAAAACACACAACGAACAGTTGCAGGAACTGGGCTTGGCTAATCTAGTAAAGAGAAGAATCAGGGGAGACATGATAGCAGTCTTCCAATATTTGAGGGGCTGCCACAGGGAGGAAGGGGTCAAGCTATTTTCTAAAGAACCTGTAGGCCAGACAAGGAATAATGGATGGACTGAACAAGGAGAGATTTAACCTGGAAATGAGAAACTTTCTAACAGTGAGAACAATCAACCAATAGAACAGCTTGCTTTTGGAAGTTGTGTGAGCGCCATCACTTGAGACTTTCAAGAAGAAATTGGACTGCCATTTGTCTGAAGTGGTGTAGGGTTTCCTGCTTGGGTGGGGAGTTGGACTAGATGACCTACAAGGTCCCTTCCAACTCTGATTATCTGTTTGATCTGTTCGATCAATTGCACCCAGCATGCAGTCTTCAATGGAACTCTATTTAAGTGAAGCAGGATACTTCAAAGCTCTATCTTGGGCCTAGTGTTCTTCAACATCTTCATAAACTCAGATGAGAGGATAGAAGGAGCACTCATCAAATCTGCAGATGACACAATGCTAGGGGAAATTTCTAACACTGGGAGATAGACTTAAAAGTCAGAAGAATCTTGATTGATTTGATCATTGGATCCTATCCAACAAAATGCTGTTCAATGATGAGAAAAATAAGGTCCTGCACTTAGGCTGGAAAAAAACAAATGCACAGGTAGAAAATAGAAGGTACTTGCTTTACAATAATATTTGTGAGAGGGATCTAGGTATATTGATAAACCACCACTTAAGTATGAGCCAGCAGTTCACCACAATGCAAAAAAAGATGCTCAGACCATTGCAAGATTGCAGAGAAGAGCAAAAAAAAAATCATAAGGGCTTGAGAGTAAACACCTATAATGAACAGTTGAGTGAACTAGATATGTCTAGCTTATCAAAAAAAAAATGTTTAGGGCTAATATAATAGCTGTCTTCCAAATTTGAAGGGCTGTCACAGGGAAGAATGGGTTGATTTAGCTCTAAATCACCTGACGGCTTCCACCTGAGTGGAAGCTTGTCAGAGAGATCCAATCTAGAACTAAGGAGAAATTTCCTGACAGACAGAACAATTCATCAATGAAGCACCTTGCCTCTTGAATTTGTGGATGCTCCATCACTGAAGGTTTTCATGAAAAGCCATCTGTCCAGGATGTTTTAAGGACTCCTCCCTTGGGCAGTGGGTTGAACTAGGAGACCTACAAGGTGACTTCCAACCCTATGATTTTATGATTTTACTGGAATTAAATACATATACATGGACAGCAAATGTTTTAGACACACAACTACATTTTGTGTGGTTAAATTAACAATTACTCAAGGGATGTTGTGGTTTTTACTGTACAGTAACAATAACAGAGAAAGATTATTATAGACGAAAAGCAACTTCTCCATGACATTTGTAAGACCTAATGAAATAATATGCTTATAATTTGTATATACATATCAAACAAATTGGCTACAATTTTAGTATAGGTCTTTCCTCAGAAAGTTTTTCAAGGCCTTTGGGAGAAAGAGGACAGATTGAGCAGCTATAATGACCTGAAGAGATATGCATGTTAACAAACAGAAGGATTTAGCGGCTGGGGAATCTGTTAATTAGCTTTCTCTTTTAAACAAATAAGGGTTCTCATACCATGGGAAGATTGGGTTTGCAGTGCAACTGTGCAGAGTTGGAAATTGGAAGGGAAAAAATCTTGAGGGAATGCCATATTGTAATATATTCACAGTTAAAATGCTTGGATGACAACTTTGCTGGTAAAGAGGTTGTACCTGAGAATGATTCAGCTAGGGATGGACAGCCTTTGTACACTTGAGTCCATTCTCTTCTAATCTACTAAACTGGTACCAGTGTAATCCAATCACCTGTGAAAATGAAATGTAAACCTGAGATAACATTGGAGAAGGGGTTTGATAGATTTGATATGTTTCAGTAACTGAAAGTTTTTAGTTGGGAAGAAATTGAGTTATGGATTTACTTTCCAAAGATTCTTTAAAGCAACAGATTATTACTGATCTACTGACATTGCCAGAATGGAGAACTGGCAAAACATAGTATACTGAATAAAACATGAACAATGTGGCATAGTTACAGAATACTTTTTTGTTATTAGGCTTCACATCTGAGCTCAGCAATAAATCATATATCTTTGGAAACTTCACCCTTGATCAACTTATTGGCTTGACTTGGAAAAGGCTCTCAAATCGGGTTCAGCTAGATTAGAATCTTTATCGCAGACAAGAATGATGCCATACAACAATTGATTACCCACTGCAATACAAAGGAATAAAGGACTATTATATATTTTCAAAGATTTAAGCTTCCTACAACTATTTCCTTCCATCTTTCCAAGTATCCATTAATTTATCATATTGAATTCAACACAAGAATCAAGAAAATCAAGAAAATAATAATCAAGAAAAGTTCCA
This sequence comes from Laticauda colubrina, assembly GCA_015471245.1. Classification (NCBI taxonomy): domain Eukaryota; kingdom Metazoa; phylum Chordata; class Lepidosauria; order Squamata; family Elapidae; genus Laticauda; species Laticauda colubrina. The sequence continues at coordinate 56,792,671 of BLBF01000018.1, read as the reverse complement.
TGTTCTCATTCTCTTCTATATTTTTCACATCACTTGGCTTTTTTGTGCATTAAAGGTTCAGTGTAGGCAAATTTACTACACTATGGTTGCCTGTTGAAAATGGTTGAAAGTGGTCAAAATTGGGAGCATCCTATCTGTACCTGTCAACAGTGGTGTCCCCCAAGGCAGTGTTCTAGGACCAATTCTCTTCATACTCTACATAAATGACCTCTGTGATCATATTAAGAGCAACTGTGATCTCTTCACTGATGATATAAAGCTATTCCACTCCACAGAAAATACTACTACCTTCCAAAAAGACCTCAACTATATATCAGAATGGTCAATCAAATGGCAACTTCAAATCTCAACAAATAAATGCTCTGTCTTACATACTGGCAAAAAAATCAGAAAATAAAATACAAGCTGAATAGTCGAGGATCCAAACTCTGTCAAGGACCTTGGAGTACTCATTTCTAATGATCTAAGTGCTAGAGCCCACTGTAATTACATTGCCAAAAAGGCATTAAGAGTTATACTAATCCTATGTAGCTTTTTCTCTGGTAATATCATACTAGTAACGAGAGAATAAAAAACATTTGCTAGACCAGTACTTGAATATAAGTCATCAGTCTGGAACCCACATCATGTATCTGATATTAACACAGTTGAGAAAGTCCAGATATATTTCACGAGAAGAGTTCTCTGCTCCTCTACCAATTGTAGAATACCTTATGCCACCAGACTTGAAACTCTAGACCTAGAAAACCTAGAACTATGGCGCCTTTGGTCCAATCTAAATACAGTATGTAAAATCATACATTGCAATGTTTACCTGTAAATCAATACTTCAGCTTCACCCATAACAACAAAAGAGCACACAATAGATACAAACTCAAGGTTAACAGCACCAAACTTGATTGCAGGAAATACGACTTCAGCAACAGAGTGGTAAATGTTTGGAATACTCTACCTGACTCTGTGGAATACTCTCTACCTGACCCCAAAAACTTTAACCTAACACTGTCTATTGTTGATGTCACCCCTTTCCTAAGAGGCCTGTAGGGGACTTGCATAAGCGCACCAATTGTGCCTACCATCCCTGCCCTATTGTTTCTTTTTATTTTTCTTATATGTGTCCATCTCAGGTATTCATAACTATGTTTATACTTATACCTGTTATCTTGTAAGTGATTGACAAATCAAATTAATAAAAATAAATAAATAATAAAATAAAATAAAACATAACTCAGTGACAGAGCACATTTGCCCTGGAGACCTGGTGGCAAAGTGGATTTGAATGCAATATTGCAGACTAATTCTGTCTGCAGTCTGGTGTTTGATCCTGATGGGCTGCACTCCATCCTTCCAAAATCATTATAATGAGGACCCCGATTGTTGGGGGAAATATGAAAACTGCCCAGAGTTTATGTAAAGCAATATGGGGTGATATGTAAGTCTAAGTGCTATTGTTTGAACATGCAAACAATGCCTGACTTAGTAGAACTGCTTCTACTAAGTGCAATTAGCAATTCAACTAATAAGGCAGTAGCCTGACTGAGGATGCAATTCCCCATATTCCATAATCTTTAGTTCTGTTCAAAAGAACTATATCTTCATGAGTTTTTCTAAGGTTTGGAATGAATATATACATTCCAATATACATTCCAATATAACACACAATATTTTGTCTACTTGTAAAACTTTGCTTTTCTTTGATTTGAACTTAGTTCAATTTTTTCTCCCAAATATTAAATACTCTTCATGGAGAACTTTATTTCAGTGTAGATTTTTAATGTTTTACAGAATTTGGTGAAAAGGTTTCTTGGAACTTTGGTTAAATTATCTCCAAGATTCCTTTTTCAGTGTCCATTTCAGATTAAAACTGGGAAGGAGATTATCTATTACTATTAAGAAGCAGAAACAAATATGGAACAAATCTTTTTTCTACTTATATAAGGAACAGTTGGATGAATGTGAGAAGCAAAGGCAAAAGAAATAATAATAATAATCAAGGAACATATGGTATAAATGCATCCCACTTTGCATCTATTTCCTTAACAAAGCAGGCCTAGAAGTTAACTACCTTTATAATCAGAATTGTCCTATTATGAACATAACTTGCTTAAGGTCACTGAGTTAGATTCATGGCTGCACAAAGATCAAGCCCAAAAGCTAATATTTGAAACTGATCACACTGAAATGTTGAGTGCAGAAAATCAGAAGTGAAGGCAGTTTAAATACATGCTAACACTCTCAACAAAAATCTGAACTACAAATGGTCAAAGCAAATTGGTTGTAGATAAAAATTCAAGGTAGGCTGGATTTAGATCTCTTTTGTGGGCATGAAGGGACTTGAGATATAGCTTGAAGCATAGCTTGAGATGGAGATGAATAAAAAGGCATATTCCATCCCATATCATGTTTATATCTTTTTATTTCTATATGCATTTCATCCAAGCCACAAGATGCCAATGTTGATGCAAATGGGAAGGCTGATATTTTTGGGTTTTGGATTTTTTTTCCTTAGCTCTTTGTGTTTTTAAATTTATGTATCACTTAGTTTAGTTTATTGTCATTGCACCTTGTACCATGAAATCAAACACTATCTTCAGTGCACATCATGACCATGACCATGAGATGTACACAAACACACATCTTTCACCCTCCACACATTGAACTGGAAACCCCCAATATTGCACCAACACTGCACTATACAGCAGAATTCAAAAGAGCTACTGCCTGGGATAGAATCTGTTTTTCAGCCTATTTGTCCTTGAAACTTAAAATTGTAGAAAACAATACTATCTGTTTTTAGCGATTGTACATAGGGGATGCATGTGAGAGTGTGTGTTTGGGAAGGGGGAAGAGAGATGCAGCAAGAGATTCAGAGATTCATGTGGTCCCAGGAGTAAAGGCTGTCCACCCTGTTACAGTAACATATCAGATGGACTACCCATAAACCCTAGACAGATAGATAGATAAATAGGTTTTATTCAAGTTGAATTTCAGTTAATAATACATTGGTTCATACATTTTAAATGTGGCCATATTATCTGCCTTGTAAAATGCAATGCTTCCTATTATCAGTCAGCTCCAGTCAAACACCTTGCTTGCAACATTCCCTTGTGGTGAATATAGGTTGTGAATAATAATTAATGGAAGCTCCTTCACTGGTTATGTAAGATTATGCATGACTGTATCATCATCACAGTATATCAGAACTTTAAAATGCCAAGGAACAATTCTGGCAAGGAAACCAACAAGCCTGTATTCTTCTTTTTTCTCAAAAGCTTTTTCATTAACTAGCATGGGAAACTTCAATGTAATGCTGCCTTTTCATTAGAGAATCTTGGGTAGATTTGCCAAGAAGTATTTAAGAGTAAGCAAAAAGGCCTTAACTAAAGGCTATGCAATTTCACGGTGAGTTATGTGTCTGGAAAGCAATAGTTCGTCACCTCTAAATTCACACGGTTCATTACTTGCCAATCCAACATACAGAGACATCACTGCAGAGGAATCCAAATGGATGCTAAATCGACATGAGCCTGTAATTATGAGGCAATCAAAATAAAAGTCACTGGTTTCAAAGCTAAAATGAAAATCTGTAATTATCTTCCCTTTAAAAAACCCAAAGAAGCTTATATTAAAGAAAGTGAGAGGGAGGTAGAGAGCAAGAGAGAGGGAAGCCTCTATGCAAATCAGATAAAGGCAGATAGCAGAAAAGATATTGTTGGAGTCCTAGCCTTTCTAAATAACAGGCAAGGTAGCTATAGACTGATTTCCATGAAACTTCTGACAACCATGATTTATGATGTTCCTCAAGCACATCCAGTGTTTGAATAGTCAATGGAGAGTACTCAATTTCCTTCACCCTCATCAATTGAATTAGATTAAAATGGCGAGTTAACTTGAAAACGTAAGGTATGAATTGTATTTATTCAACTGGGGAGGAGATAATACAATCTGAAAATAGACATTTTCATATGCAAGTCTGATCATTGTTCTTCCTTGCATCAGAACTTGACTGAGAAGGCTTGAGAAACTGTATACTTGAAAGGTCACATTTAAAAGTTTTTGCAGGGACTATTCATCATAAATCAGTCAATAATGCAATATCTTTAAGGGTGAGGATTAGCTTCAATATGCCTAAAACGATTGACTCTCAGAGCTAGTTGCAGATTTATTATTCCTTATAGATCATATCTTGAGGATCCTCATTGACTTGCCATGATTCTTCTTTTAACTACTAGCTTTCCACTCAAAGCTATTTATTATTCTCTCGCTTTCATTATATTCACATTCTCAAGCTTACCTGAGGATCTGACCTCAAGATAATAACTTTGTATGTTGCTAGAAGGCATTTCCTTTATATTTCCTTGTTTTGTAATTCTTTTTCTTCTGGGATTAATAGTTTGATTAAATATACTTACATGGAAGTAAGCCACTGTGAACTTAGTAAGACTTACTTCTGATTGAGTTTGAGCATTGTTCTAGCTCTGTTTGCTATGAGAACTACAAAGGTAATGTTTTGTTGATTTCCATAATCATAGAGATATCTAATTACTTCCTGTGAGATTCATGAATTTCTCCTGAAATTCATGAATTACTTTTTGAATCTCTCAATTTAAAGTGCTAAGGGGCAATAAGAATACAATGTTGTTGTTTTTTTTTAAAGCTCTTTGACAGCTTAAACGTTTGATAATGAAAACATGTTTTTTAAAGATGCTCACAATTGATAAACAATCTTAAAATTAAACTGAAGGGACTTACCTTTCAGTACTGTATGTAGAATAGATTCAGACATTTCTCCAGTGGGTCTACATCAATACTGATCCATCAGGTTGAACACAATAATTATATAAATATAGCAGATTGGACAGAATTTTCTTCAGTGGGTCCCACAACTGGACCTTCAGTTACATGTCATGATCTCCGCACCAGAAACTGCAGTTGATTTAATTTCATCTACACTTGCATTTAATTAAAATTAAACCTAGTTCATATATTCATTTTCTGGGCTTGCATTTAATTATGTTTTTTTCTGTTCACTTTTTCCCCAATAATATTACAATTTGAAAACAAGTTTGGGTAGTCCCTGAAGGCAAAGCCTAGACTTTGAGTGCAGCATACACCTTAGAAGTTAAAAGACAATGAGATGGAAAAAGCAAAAGTGGCTTTTCATGGAAAGGCCCACTGGGCATGAATTAGAGTATTCAATGTGAGCAAATTGTATGGTGATGAGGTGTGTGATTTGCTTGCATCCTTCAGTAGCTATCAAGTAAGCTGTTTCATCTGGCTAAGGATTTATAGTAAAAGAATCAGCAAACTGGGATACTATGAGTTGTAGCCCCACTTTAGGCACAAGTTTGCATGCACACACACATACACTTATGGTTTCCTTCATAGCATATAAGAAACATTAAGGATTTTATGTATTTTTTGATCCTCTTTTTCATGTTTCTGATATACCTAAGTCAGAGACTTCCTGGACAAATTTCTGTAGTTTTCTTGGCAGGATTTTAGAAGTGACTTTTATACACACACACACACACAAATTATATTGTCTCCATTCAACACAACCCACAGAATAGTTACCTAATAAAATTGAAAAGGTGATCGATGTATGCCTCCCTGAGCTTCTAAAGGAAAACTGGGATAGAAATTTGAAAACTGAATCAAATATGTAAACCTTATTTTGAAACTATCCTGGATGCATTAGTATGGGTGAGTCAAAGATTATCTGAGTCAGTGTTTCCCAACCTTGGTAGTGTTAAAATGTCTGGACTTCAACTCCCAGAATTCTCCAGCCAGCATGCTGAGAACTGGTCCAAACTTCTTAAAGCCACCAAGATTGTGGAGCACTAAGACAAAGCTGAATAAATTACACTGTAGTTATTTTCTATATCTTTAAAGAGGCACCAACTCTTTCTGTTAGTGACCCAGAGACATTGGCCTGAGATGGATCACCATATTAAATACATACATACATACATACATACATACATACATACATACATACCCACCCACCCACCTCCATTGTCATCATTTGTTCCAAACAAGAATAGACACAGGAGTAAGACGACTGAAATAATCATGGATCATTCTTTGAGATGATAGACTAAAAATTAGAAATCAACTTCATAGGAGGCTTGACTTAAGAGTTCAATGTTTAAGACATCATTATGCAATGAAGCCCTTAGTGGCATTTAGCTTTTATTATGTCCCATTAAATAAACATTTCCAAAGCTCATCTAGGTGTGCTTTCATTACTTTACTCCTAGAGGCTTTTGAAATTTCATGAACTCAGGTACCAATAGGGCAATCTGACAGCAGGGTTCCTTTAATAGCACTTCTGAATGTTGTTCTGAACATATTGTTATCTGACTGGCATGTAAGAATGAGACAAGGAATAAAAGCAGCCATTTCACTTCCATTATTTTGGTGAAGCTTGCTATATCGCTTTTATGTTTAAAATAGAAATGCATATACAATGATGTAGGAAAGCTTGAAAGGTAATAAATTCATAACACAGAAGAAACATACAAACAATGGCAGAACAGAACTTAAAGTACCCCAGTGGGCTTGTTCTTATTCTTTTCATAGTGTTGTGTACATTATCCTCTTCCACCAAATTGTTGCTTTCATTATGGACAACAGAACAGGGATCACCTGGTGGCCTTCATTCTACTGTTGTTATGTACAGTACATAAAAGAGTTAACTATGGAATAACTTAATATAACTCCTTTCGGGATGTCCATGCTAAATATTGTTTCCATTCTAGAAATTCTGTATTTTTAGATACTGGTATATAACTAAATAATGCAAATTGTTGCCTATATTGTTAATCTCTTTTTCTCCTTCTCTCTAACAATTAATTAGTCAGTTTATGTTTTCTGATGTTTAATAAATAAACATAAAGCTGTATTTTTCCTAGTTGAAGGGGGTGCCTGTGCTTGCTCTAATCTGGAAATATGAAATGATTGGAAGTGTGCCACAATGGCTCTATAAAATTTGGTACTTTGGGATATATAGCTAGAGACACAAATAGAGTAAATTATAGGCTGTTGTTCATGTCTCTCTGCTATTAACTTTTAAATATTTTTGATGATGTTTAATAAATAAACTTCAAATCATATTTTTATTCACTGAATTGTACAGGATGTGTGCTTGCTTTCATCAGAATTCAGCATATTATGAGAGTGTATGAGACAGAAACTAAACTGGAAATTAGCAGTAGCAGTTGGAATTAGTGATCCAGTTTCAAATCTACTTTCAACACAAATGTTGTTTTCACTTGGAAGAGCTCCTTACTTCTCAACAAGTGGAAGTATGTCCTACCCACTTTCACCATCTCACCCATCTGGTGTTCTATTTATTTGTTTGTTTGTTTGTTTGTTTGTTTCTAAATAAATAAATAAATACCTGCAGTAAGCATCTGTTTTTTTCCAACCATTTTTGAATGGCCAGGCTTTTCAGAAAAGCAACTTTGCACTGAGTACCAAAGTAAATAAGAGATTTAGCAGGAAATTATAAAATCTGAGGGACTCTCTCAGTGAAGCTACCGATTCATGAAATTACAGACCAGCATTTAAACCTTCCCAGATTTCAGGCCTGTTTGTTGTCCCTGTTCAGTGGTTTCTGTTTCCTAAACTTATCTCAGTAGTGAAGGTGCTGACTGGAAGTTTTGAAGTTCAAGGCTTCTATCTTCATTCAACAGCTATATTTTGTTTGCTTTTGTTTTTAAACAAGCATAACCAAGATTTCCTTTAGGAAATTAAGCCTAGCAGACCGCTCTTTTCTCCTTCAGAAAATCCTATGTCTCTGAAATTATTATATTAATATTTATTTATTTAGGTAATCTATTAGTATTTTACATAGCAGTATTGCTATATATTAAGCAGCCTTGCATTCAGTAATTGTAAACAAACTGGAGAAAATGAACAAATTGATTTGGAAGTAATAGTAGGCAAAATTAATTAAGCAAAATTTGTTAAATTTATATAGATTCTTTGCTATAGTGAGCATGGAGTGAATAAACCTTTGGGTTTTTTTAGGCTTCTGTGCTGTATAACAAACTATAATACATGGTAATTAGTTAGCTAACTAGTTTAAAATTATTCCCATGTTCCTCTGTAAATCTAAATACAGGTAAGGAATATTTATCAGCAAAATAGTTTATTTAGAAAAAGCTTGCCTTAAAGAGTGTCATCATTATCTGCCAATTAAAGGTTTTCAAAATGAATATTTATTGCAAGCATTCATTTTCCATAGAAAAGATCTGAGGTTATTGTGTTTTTTAAAAGAATACAAATCAGCGACAAGAAGTTCTTGATCAGATCTCCCATTTCATCTCAGAAAATTAAAGTATAAAAAATAAACTTCGCCCACATTCTTTCTTAAAATGTTTCAGCAATAAAGCTTTTAGTTCAGTAAATGCTTAAAGATCCCATTGAGGATAGACACTTATAAGTACCTGCATTTCACTCTCATTTCTGAACAGATAAATCTATTGAACACACAGTTAAAATAAATGTGTGTATCTTCCCTACCCCAATATATATGCCTTTTCAAAATATTGAACATAACTGGAAGAAATTCATAACTCAAACTCATAAATCACTTTAGGTGAAGAACTCCAATATTTTTGAGTGTTCCTTCAACCCAAAGTACTTCATTGGATAGGGAAAAAAATCAAAGGCATAAATACAGGATGGGGAGAGATTACTGGACAGCAGTATGTGCAAAATTATCTCATTGTCTTGACAGATCACAAGCAGAATATGAGCAGTGTGATGTAGCTGCAAAAAAAATAAAATCAAATCAAATTCTAGGCTATTTCAATAGAACGACAGTGTTAAGATCAAGTTAAATCATCAGTTTTCTGTTTTACACATTGGTCAGCTTACATCTAAATTATTTTTTTCCACTGCTGGACATTTTAGGAAGCATATTGACAGACAGAAGCATGACCAGATGAAACCCTTTATAGACTTTTATGTAAAAAAGGGGGGGGGGGGGTTAGAACATTAGACAGAATAGATTATAGAAAGAAAATACAGATAATGCAACTTTAGAGAGAGAGAGATTAATATATAATTATATTAATTATACTTAATAAACTTACAACTGCTTTGAAGTAGATCAGAAGCCACTTCTTTATAACTTTGTCTTTTTTCTAATTTCTTCTGTTTTTTCCTTATTGCACTTTTAGTTTTGTCTTTTATTATCCTTTTCTTTGCTCTAGTTTAGTTTTACCATTTCTCAAAAATCTCTTAGGTAGGTAGGTAGGTAGGCAGATAGGCAGATGATAGATAGATAGATAGATAGATAGATAGATAGATAGATAGATAGAT
>BLBF01000018.1:56757363-56783325 GCA_015471245.1 Laticauda colubrina | reverse complement strand
GATAGATAGATAGATAGATAGATAGATAGATAGATAGATAGATAGATAGATAGACAGACAGACAGACCAAACAAGCATGACCAGATGAGATCAATCAAGGTGATAAGGGGCCTGGAATGGAAAAAAAAAAAACTGAGAAATTATTGGAGGCACTGAATATGTTTCGCTTGAAGGTGAGAGAATTGTGGATAATTCTTTTTTTTAAATTTTTTTTTTAAATTGATTTTTAGAAACAAACATAAACAAACACAACACAGAACATGAAAACATAAAACCTCTTTTCTGAAAGCAGCCTGATCCCGGGTTACATCTCTTTGTACAGACACTAATTCAAATTCATGCTCATTTTTATATACCATTCCATATCTTATTGCCATTCTACATTTTCTATATGGCTTCTCCCCTCTTTTAACTTTCTTAATTTTATTTTTATTTGTTTCATCTCCAATCAGATCATTATATTTATATTCTTTGTATGTCCTATTTCAGCTATCTATTACCTTTTCTCCTTAAACAAAATTCATCCTGTAGTCACTAATTGGAGTATGACGCCTTTATATCTTTCCCCTAAAATTATAACACTTAATATAGAATATAATTTCCATTCGGATTCTGCGTAGTACATTAAAGCTAGACACTACATTTAAAAAAGAAAAAGAAAAGTATAAATATATAATATAATTGAAACAATGATCCATACCAATTCAATTCTATCATTAATGTTAATATTCATTTAAATTTTAAACATTTAACACATTACTTTTCAAATAGGTATCATGCTTCTATGGGAACACTTGTAAACTTTCCATGATTACTTCCTCCTCACTTCACTTGCATTTTAAAACATTATGTCATTAAAATGTTCCCATTCCTTTCTAAATTAATTCTCATTTGATTCATTCCATTTATTTTATTCAGAAATGTTTCACTAAATCATACGTTGTTTCCAATTTTCTAATATTATTTCTAAATACAAATATAACAATACAATCATATGTACCTTTGCAGAATTCCTTTTTTACCCATTATTTCTAAATAAGTCCTGTGTCTTTACATCTTGCTTCACACCCTTGTAGCTTCTCTTCTCTTCTCACCTCCTTTGCTTCTTCTCTCTGCCCTTTTTACCCCCTGGTCTCTCCACCTCAATTTCCCTTTTCTGGATTCCCTTTTTCTGTTGCTTTCTCATGTTATATCCACTTTTCACCTTATTTTTCCCATTTTTGGTTGTTTTTTTAGGTCTCAAATTCTCCATTCTCTTTCTCCTCTTTTCCCTTTCTTCCCCAAGTAAAGTTACTTGTTCATTAAAGGTGGCTTCTTCTTTGTCCCAATCTTCTTGTTGCATAGTCTTTTCTTGTAGTTTCTCATAGGTAAAGATCACCATTTCTAAGAACTGAAAAACGGAACCAAGTGAGCTTCTCCTTTCTTGTTCCTCTTCTTTATATTTTTTAAATTCTATTTTCAGTTCGTCCACAAGTGATGCCATTGTAGAGTTTTTTTTTCTTCTTTTAAAACAACCACCCAAGTGTTTTTAATCCTTCCAATATAATTCCAAAAGTCCCAAAGTCAGCAAACAATCCAAATACACACAAGCTGTTTCTTTTTACACTTTCTTCTTTTTTTCACTTTCTCTTCCTGGGGTTAGTATTTAGTTACAAAGTTCCAGTTAAAATGTATCTTTTAGCAGTCCTGTTAAAATTTAACTTTAGATTCTTTAGATTCCAGGCTATCTCTTCCTTCCAAATCCAGTTCTTAATCTCTTTCACTCCCTTCCCATTTACAGCAAAAAAAAAAATTCTTTCTCTCTTTTTTTTTTTTTGCCTTTTATATTCAGAAATCTTTATTATCTCCTTGGCATTAAATTTCCAGTTTAAATACCTGTTGATACCAAAGCAGATTTTTCCAATTTCTCATTCACCTCTGTTCGCTGTCAACGTAAGGAAGGAGAGTGAAAAAAAAAAAAACAACTTTCCCTTTTCACTTTAATTTGCTGCTTCTGAGTCTTCTTTGGGAGCAATGTATCTTTTAAAAAAATAAAAAAAGTTCAAGTTCCAGGATGCCTTCATTGTTTCTTCTTATCCCGGTCAGCCAAAACTTTCACTTCAGCACTTTCTTCCTCCTGCGCATTCTTTTCCGGATGAGGGCTTCTTTGAGGTGGCCATTTCTGACTGCCGCTCTACCGCCTCCGGGAAAGGGAGTTTAGTCAGCTGGGGAGGAAAGATGCAGCTTTCCTTGACCCTGCTGGAGTCTCCCCCGTCTTCACCGACCTCTATGGGGTGGCTTAGCCCCAAAGCCAGCTGGCTCAGGGCACTCCGGTGGCGAGCCCAGGCAGAAATCGTGCACGATTGTGGATTCTTGCCACCAAAGCCCTGCAAACTGGAAGTCCCCAGAATTGTGGGTATTCTTGATAACTATCCAATAGGTTACCAATGTTCAGTGTTGTAACTGGGATGCAAGAATTGTTGGGCTGAAATATAAAAATAAAGATTTTGAGTGGACACTAGGAAGAATTTCTTAACATTGCTCTGTATTGACAAATACTGACTTGAAGGACTCCCCAGGACTGAAAGTATTTATACAGAGATTGGCTAGAGCTTTGTGGGGAATAGTGGATTTCTGCACTAAATAAGCCATTGGAATAGATCAGGCCTGTCAAACTGGCAGCCCACAGGCCACATGTATCACGTGTAGGCCACGCCCATCCCAGCTCCACAAAGGCAAAAATATGTCACAATATATCATGTGATGTGATTGAGTTTACACCCATGAATTAGATGATCTCCAATGTTCTTTCCAGACAGTTTTCATATTCTATTGTCCTTTAATTCTCTAGCCTGCTCTCTTGCAGAACAGCCAGGAGATTCACTCTTGAGGAAAAATGTTGGAAAAAGGAAAATAAATGTTATATTTCTTGGAGAAGTAAAAAGTTATTTGATGCCTTTGATTATTGTAACAGATGTAATATCTGGTTTGGAAATGCATATACACAAGCAGCTTCTGCCTGCGTATCATATGTTGAATTGGGAACTACAAGTGTGCCTTTTAGGAAATTTACATTTTAATGTACAGCCTTATTCATAGTTAGTCAAGCAGCCATAAATAGAAAACCCATATGAAATACAACTAAGCTTTTGATTGTCAGATTAGTATTTAGTATTTATTTGATTTGTAAATCGCTTACAAGATACAGGTATAAGAATAAATATAGTTTGGCAAGGCTCGGCGGCAGCAGGAATCCATGGTTGTACGTAGTTTCTGCTGCGCTCACCGCTGGAGTGCCCCGAGCCAACCAGCTTCGGGGCTATAGCTACCCTGTAAAGGTAGCTGAAGACAGGGGAGACCTTGCAGGGGTCGGGGGGAATTGCACCTCCCCTCCTCAGCTGGCTTAACTCCCTTTTCTGAAAGCAGTAGAGAGGCAGTCAGAAATGGACACCACAAAGAAGCTTTCATCCGGAAAGGAATGTGCAGGAGGAAGCTGAGAAGTGAAAGTTTTGGCTGACCAGGATGAGAAGCAACATCCAAGATATCCTAGAATTTAAATTTTGGAAAAAGATACATCGTTCCCTAAGAAGATCTGGAAGCAGCGAATGAAAGTGAAAAGGGAAAGTTTGTTTTTTCACACTCTCCTTCCTTATGATGACAACAGGTGAATGAGAAATTGGAAAAACCTGCTTTGGCATCAGCAGGTAATCAAACTGGAAAATTAAAGCCAAGGGGACAATAAAGATTTCTGAACACTGGAAAAAAAAAAAACTTTTTTTATGCTGTAAGTGGGAAGGGAGAGGATAAGAATTAAGATTAAGATTTGGCTGGAGAAGATTGCTTGGAATTTAAAAGACTAGAACAAAATCATAACAAGACTTCTAAAAGATACATTTTAACTGGAACTTTGTAACTGAATTACAACCCCAGGAAGAGAAAGTGGAAAAAAAAGAAGAAAGTGTTAAATGAAATAGACTGTGTGTATTTGGATTGCTTGGTGACTTTGGGACTTTTGGAAATTCTTATTTGAATGATTAAAATCATTTGGGTAGTTTAAAATTTTTTTTTACAATGGCATTACTTGTGGATGAACTGAAAATTGAATTTATAAAATATAAAGAAGAGGAACAAGAAGGGAAGGGCTCTTTTGGCTCCATTTTTCATTTTTGAGAAATGACGATTTCTACCTATGAGAAACTACAAGAAGAAGAAGATTGGGATGAAGAGGAAGCCATCTTTAACGAACAAGCAATTTTATCTGGGGAAGAAAGGGGAAAGGGGGGGAAAGAGAATGGAGAATTTAAGACTTAAAAAAACAACCAAAAAAGAGAAAAATAAGGTGAAAAGTGGACACAATGTCAGAAAGCAACAGAAAAGAGGAATACAGAAGAGGGTGGAGATTAAGAGACAAGAGGGTAAAAAGGATAGAGTGGAGAAGCAAGGGAGGAAAGAAGGGAAGAGAAGTTACAAAGGTTTGAAACAAGATGTAAAGAAACAGGATTTATTTAGGGATAATGGGTAAAAATATAATTGAAAAAGAGATTCTGCAGAGGTACATAAGACTGTATTGTTGTATTTGTATTTGAAATAATGTTAGAAAATTAGAACAACATATGATTATAAAATGGGATAAAATATTTAATGTAATTTAGTGAATTTTTTTTAAAATAAAATAAATGAAATGAAATATGAGAGAATTGAACTAAAAAGGAATGGGAACATTGTCGTTACATAATATTTTAAAATATAAGTGAAATGGGGGGGAAGTAACTAAGCAAAATCTATAAGTGCTCCCATAGAAGCATGATACTTATTTGGAAAGGAATGTGTAAAATGTTTAAGACTTAAATGAATATCAATTTTAATGATATAATTTCAATTGCTATGGATTGTTGTTTTAATTATATTATATATTTAAAACATTTTTCCAATTTTAAAATATTGAGTGTAGCTTTAGAATGTACTACACAGAATATGAATGAAAATTATGTATTATTTTAAGTGTTAAACTTAGGGGAAAGATATAAAGGCGTCATACTCCAATCAGTGATTACAGAAGGAATTTTGTGTTAATGAGAAAAGATTATAGATAGCTGAAACAGGACAGACAAAGGATATAAGTATAATAATTTAAACTGAGCTGAAATAAATAAAATAGAATTAAGAGAGTGAAAACAGGGGAGAAGCTATATAGAAAATGTAAAATGGTAAATAAGATATGGAATGCTACATAAAAGTAAGCATGAACTTGAATTTATGTCTGAACAAAAAGATGTAACCCGGAATCAAACTGCTTTCTTTATGTTCTTTATGTTTTGTTTGTATAAGTTTGTTTTTTAAAAAATTAATATTTTTTTTTAAAAAGAATAAATATAGTTTTGAATACATGTGATAGATACTTATAAGAAAAATAAAAACAATAGAACGGTAGGCACGATTGGTGCACTTATGCACACCCCCTATAGGCCTCTTAGGAAGGGGGTGAGGTCAATAGTAGACAGTCTAAGGTTAAAGTTTTTGGGGTTTGGGGAAGAAACCACAGAGTCAGGTAGAGTATTCCAAACATTGACCACTCTGTTGCTGAAGTCGTATTTTCTGCAGTCAAGTTTGGTGCGGTTAACCTTGAGTTTGTATCTATTGTGTGCTCTTGTATTGTTATGATTAAAACTGAAGTATTCATTTGCAGGTAGGACATTGCAATGTATGATTTTATATGCTATATTTAGATCAGACTGGAGGTGGCGTAGTTCTAGTTTTCTAGGTCTAGAGTTTCAAGTCTGGTGACATAAGGTATTCTGCAATGAGTAGAGGAGCAGAGAACTCTTCTTGTGAAATATTTCTGGACTTTTTCAATTGCGTTAATATCAGATACATGATATGGGTTCCAGACTGATGAGCTGTATTCAAGTATAGGTCTAGCAAATGTTTTGTTTCCAAACGCCCAAAACTTCAAAATTTACTTCTCAGTTCTAGTGTTGCAGTATATCTAGAGTTTCTTTTTTGAATATGAAATGGGGATGGGTGGGTTGATATTTTTTCTGCCAATGAGAGCACTAAATTACTGTGGAGGTTCTATTGAGAACAAATAGGATTTGTTTTTCACTGTTTTTTTTTCGGTGACTCTTTTCTCCTGCAATTTCCCTCCTTTCCTCTTGTACTCTTCTAGAAAAGCTACATATGCTTTTTTAGGGATTCAAGAGCACTACAGAACTATGAAGAAATTCATAATATACTTTTTTCCCAATGGTAGAGTTCCATTCCTTGTTATTTGGAACAGTTATTTTGGTAATGTCATTCTCTCATTTTGCAATAGTTGTCAATGAAATATATTTTCATTTCTGAACATTTTTCTTATTTTGCTTCTGATTTCAGTGATATAAGAAAATCAAATTGTTTTCAAAATATAGCAAACATATATTTTGAAGTAATTAACATTTACTGTCCATTCTATAAGACACATTGATATCTTCAAATAAACCCATAGTGCTTATAAATGTAAAAGAGTTCTCATTTATATATAAAATTTCCCTTTATCAGCTGGTCATAAGTGGATATTATAAACTAAATCTATTCTTAAATGGTGCCTCTGACATAAACAGGATAGGAGGATGTCAGTGTGTTTTTGTTTCTTGTTGTTAGTTTGTGTTATTTATATCTTGTTTGTTTTATTCATGATATCATTTCTGAATGTATGAATCCTACTTCTTTAGCTGATTGGATTCTTCAGAGATAATTTAATCAATCCTCTAAAGAATGTGTGGATTCCTTATTTTGATAGTGTTCCTATATTTTAAAAACCCAAGGGTATCATAGTTTTTGTATATTTTTTCCACTAATGTGTTCAGGATATTTTACAGATCAGAAAGCCATGGTATCTAAGTAGCTAACAAACGATTTACTGATGAAGCATACCCATGAGTCACTGTAACCATTTGTTTGGATATTTTCCTACATCATCACAGTTGTGCTTTCAAAGTTGTAGCAACGTTTCGGCAGAATCTCATCTGCCATCATCAGGCTTCTGTATTGTGTTCATCAGACGAACAAAATCTAGTTTAAGGGTATTAAACTTAACAGAACCGGAATTCATAACTTGTTGTCATGCAGATATTTTGTATGGTTTAAATGCTATGTATAACATTTATTGTATTACATGGTATTCATTAAATATAATCCCCAATGTTTGACACACTGCTTCTTTAAATGATGATGTGACTACATGATATTGCATTGTCACCTAATAATTTCAGAAAGCACTGTGGGAGAGGCTGCATCTCTGCCAAGAGCCTAATACTTCTATGATTTTTTTGTAGGTGGTTTAAATATTAAATGTTAAAAAAAGAAAGAAAAGAAAAAGCACTACTATAACCTTCTACAGAATAAGTGGCATTGGATTTATAAAGCAGGGATTGAACATTAGCAAAATTCTGCTTGTGGCTAGCATTGGCTCAATTATCTGATTTAACCTTCTCCAACCTGGATATCTATTTGAAATTTATGGATTTCAAATCCCAGAACTGTCAGTAATAGCCATTCCAGTTGATAGTTCTTGAAACTTGAACAAATGTTCCTCCTTTCTTGATAATTGTCTTAGATATTGGACTTTCAAAAAATAATAATAGGTTTCCAAATAGTCAACTTCCCTCTTTATTGAATAGCAGAATTGGAAGGGACCTTGGAGTTCTTCTAGTCCAATTCCATGCTCAAATGGTTGTTTAATTTCTTCTTAAAAACTCTAGTGATGGAGGCAAGACATTCTGTTGTTTAATTGAATATCACTGTTAAGAAATATCTTCTTCAGATATCTTCTCCAAAGCATCTGAAGGCAGGACAAGAAGCAATGGATGGAAAATACTCAAGGAGAGATCCAACTTAGAACTAAAGAGAAATTTCTCGATAGTTAGAACAATGAATCAGTGGAATGGCTTACCCCCAGGAAGTTGTAGGTGCTCCATCACTGGAAGCTTTTAAGAAGAGATTTGGCAACCATTTGTCTGAAAATGTAGAGGATCTCCTGCTTGAGCAGTGAGTTGGACTAGAAGATCTCCAAAGTTCTTTCCAACTCTGTTATTCATTATTCTGATTCTCCTTTGTTCTAGGCTGCATCTCACCTTGCTAAAATTATATCCATTACTTATCTTAGTTTCAGGTGCTTTTGAGAATTTGAGCCCCCCTTCTAGTCTCTTAGATATTGGAAGACTGTTATTGCAGCACCCCTAGTCTTTGTCTTTACTAACTAGACATGTCCAATTCCTGCAAACGTTTGTCATATGTTTTAGCCTTCAGTTCCCTAATAATCTTAGTTGAACCACTCTGCACTCTTTCCAGAGTCTCAACATCCTTTTTTCTTTTGGTATTGTGGTGAGCAATATTGGGCATAGTATTCTAAGTGTGGTCTTATCAAAGCATAATAAAGCTGTACTACTACTTCACATGATCTTGATTCTGTTCTTCTGTTGATGCAGCTTAGGATTGTTTTGGCTTTTTTGGCATCAAAGAACAAATTTTGCCCACATTTTTTTCTTCTCATATTTTAATGACAGAGATAAACACAAAACTCAGCATTTGAAAAATGGATTTCAGAGGTATACCTTATCAATGGATTTATATGTTGCAAAAATACATGGCAGAATTAAGGAATAGGCTTGTATGAGAAAATCTTTGCTTGCAGAATTACCAGAGGTGGTACGAGCTTTTCCTGGGCAAGATGAATAGGGTTAGGGTTAGTTATATAAGTTTTATCATGACTAGTCAAGAAATAACTATTACAATTCTTCTACATCTCAATTAACAATGCTAGCCCTGTTTTTAGATAAAATGGCCATAGGACAGAACTTACCTATATCTATTATCCTCCCAATGCATTGCCAGAATTACTAACTACCTCATTGTGCCTAAGTGTAGTTTCAGCAACAGATTACTACCCTGTTGATTATCCCATTATGTTATTCTGAAGAACTCCTCAGATCTATGCACATAATAATGCTTTACACTAAGAGCCTCTGCAGAGAGATAATTATAAGGCATCCAGTCCTTCCCTGTCCTAGAACAAGCAGCAGCACTCTTGCTGCCAGGGAAGTGGTTTGGAGGAGAACAGACACAATGAATGGAATAGCTGGGAATCAGGTCCAATGGTATATAATATCCCCCTCCCCTCAAAGGGAAGGAGTTTCTTGGTTTGCCTTCATGGTCTGTAAATTGATGCATAGGGACAGCAAATTAAGGTGCCTATTGTATATTATCTTAGTTTGCAATCTCACAAAGACAAGGTATATTTAAAATAGAACAGAATAACAGAGTTGGAAGGGATCTTGGAGGTCTTCTAGTCCAACCCCCTGCCTAAGCAGGAAACCCAACACCACTTCAGACAAATGGTTATCCAACATCTTTTTTAAAAAAACTTTCAGTGTTGGAGCATTCACAACTTCTGGAAGCAAGTTGTTCCACTGATTAATTGTTCTAGGTGACAGGAAATTTCTTCTTAGTCCTAAATTGCTTCTCTCCTTGATTAGTTTCCACCCATTACTTCTTGTCCTGCCCTCAGGTGCTTTGGAGAAGAGCTTGACTCCCTCTTCTTTGAGATATTGAAACACTGCTATCATGTCTCCCCTAGTCCTTCTTTTCATTAGACTAGACATACCCAGTTCCTGCAACCATTCTTCATGTTTTAGCCTCCAGTCCTCTAATCATCTTTGTTTCTCTTCTCTGCACTCTTTCTACAGTCTCAATGTCTTTTTTTACGTAGTGGTGATAAAAACTGAATGCGATGTTTCAAGTGTGGCCTTACCAAGGCATTATAAAGTGGTATTAACACTTCATGTGATCTTCATTCTATCCCTTTGTTTATGCAACCTAGAACTGTGTTGGCTTTTTTGACAGCTACTGCAAACTGCTGGCTCATATTTAAATGATTGTCCACTAGAACTCCTAAATCCCTCTCAGGTTTTTTAAAGGCCCAATCCCACTGGCCGACGGACGCAAAACGTATGCATAAAGGACACAGCAGATGAGCAAAATTTCGGGGGTGGCTCCATCTGTTATCATCTGCTCCAAAAAGTGGTGAAAATTTGCATAAACAGAATGAAAAAGAACGGAAAAGAACGGACGTGGGTAGTATGTAGCGGGGATGTTAAACGGATGTTCATCAGAAGCCTAGCGGATGAAAGTGGATGGAAGCAGATGACACCTCCGAAGGGGTTCCGGGGGAGAATTTTGAAGCAGATGCATAGCGGAAGGGGCGGATGCATAGGGGATGAAGCAGATGCATCACGGACACCTATAGGAAACAAAGGGGATGCCGCGCGGATGTATATCAGATGCAAAGCGTTCACTGTGCATGCGGGGAGTATGAATTGCGTTAGCTCTGCAGATATAAAAGGATGCAGCATGCAAGCAGTCAGCATACAGAGGAAAGATGTGCTGCCACATACATCTTGCAGGAACACCATGGTTTGTCAGTCAGGCAAGAGGAAGCCCGTGCCTACTCGTTCAAGCCCTGGCAAGGTGAAGCAGGCCAGAACCAGCATCCCACCCCCTGACACTGACTCTGAAGCGGCTGCTGCTGCTGCCGCTGCTGCTGTGGTGGACCAGCCCCAAGGCCCTCAAAGCCCTGTTGCTGAAGGCCCTGATGCTCAAGCCCCTGAAGGCCCTGATGCTCAAGCCCCTGAAGGCCCTGCTGAAGCCCCTGCCAGAGTGAGGAAGAGGCAAGGGAAGGAGAAGGGAGAGAGGAAACAGTACACCATTTCCGAGGAGCATGAGGATGAGGTACTGGAATGGCTGAGGGAGAATGAGTATCTCTGGAGAAAGGGCCACAGACTATCAGGACACCAAGAAAAAGCAGGCAGCTTGGAGAGACAAGGCAGAGAGCCTGGGGTACACTGCAGATGTACTCCTGGGATGGTGGAAGCATATGCACATATGGTATGGCAAGCTACACCTCAAAAATCCGGGCAGGCCGCTGTCAGGCTCACTGACCGGGAGATGTACGTCATGGCCAAGTGCAGTTTCCTGGAGGGTGAGATCCGTCACTGAGGAGCAGCCCCTCTGAGACCCTCTCCCTCAGACAGCCCACAGACAGCCAGTCCTCTTCCAGCCAGGAGCCAGCTACCCTGTCCAGGCAGGTGTCTTTAGAGGGCCCCACAGCAGAGACCCCCCCCGACAGCTGCACTCCCCATGCCGGCAGACTTGGAGGATCCCATGAAGGATGATGCCATGCTGTCACAAATGGAGGAAGAAGCAACAGCCACCAGAGGCCAACCCACCCCCACTCCCAGCTCCAGAGGACACAGGCAGAGAGGCAGACTGAAGGGCCAGAACCACAGGGTCCTGTTGGAGATCAGGGACACAATGAAGACCAGCACAGAACTTCTCTCTCAGCTGGTCCACTGCAACATAACATCCTCAGACCCTTCATCACCACGTGAGCCAGACCCTGACCTGCCCGAAGTCCAGTACCAGGTGATGAAGCAGAAGATCACAGCACTTCTGCATAACCCTCAAGGCTGCTCCTACCCAGTCCAGGTCTTCTCCTCCACCCCAGGCGATGTCACAGCCCTTCCACGGCTTTCAACAGCCCATCACCTACCAAGGCTATGACTACCAGGACTTCCCACAGCAGAAGCAGAACTTCCCAGTCCAGGCCCAGGTTCATCGGATGCCACAGATGCCAGTCCTCACCCAGCTGCAGACCAGACAGCCCCACTACACTCCTCCTTCCTCCACCCCACAGCCAAGCCCGTCAATGGACAATCTATCATCAGTATTGGGCCTGACGGCTCAAGTCCTTGATGAAGGGCCTCTCAACCTCACAGGACTGAGTCAGCTCTCGGATAGCTTCCTGAACACACCACCACCTGTTGTACCCTCAGGGCCAAGCACCCAAATGGTGCCTCAGACCAGCACTCAAGCCACAGCCACCTCCACAGTCCCTGCCCGCTTAACAGCTGAGACCATGGACATGACTCAGAGTGACTGAGAATAGTGTCAGAGACTGAATTGTTTACTTGTTAAGTTTATCTTTGCTTAAGACACTTTTCTTGGTTCATTTTGCTTATTTAATACAATCATAAAGTTTACCTAAGAAAGTTTATCTTTGCTTAACACACTTAATACAGTTTACTTGATTCATTTTGCTTATTTAATAAAGTCATAAGGTTTACCGGAGAAAGTTAATGAAAGTTATCTTTGCTTAAGACACTTAGTTTACTTGGTTCATTTTGTTTACTTAATAAATGTTGATGAAAACTTTGAAAAAATGGTTAAGCCTTTTCATGCTTGTGGAATAGATAAGAATAGTTGTGGGATAGATAAACTTCCAGTGCAAGCTTAGTGGGACTGTATGGTTCACCATCCCAGAGATCCAGATGATTTTCTCCCCCTTTTTATAGAAAATATCGGTTGTCCGCTATGGGGCCTTCTACATACTCTAGACATCCTAAATATACAAGATACATCCCAGATACAAATGTTTTGTCCATTTTGAATACTTTATATACGAGATGCATACGCTTACATCCCTTCTATTTCCGTGCTACTAACGCTGTGTAGACGTTCCGTGTACCTTTTGTTTCCTCCCTCTTTCCATTTTCAGCTGCAGCGGATGTGAGTTGAGGGGATGGCCAGAGGATGCAGAGAGGATACAGCGGACGTTTAATGGATGATAACAGACATAGAAGTTTTGTCGCCCATATATGTCACGGATGTACATCGTACACGACGGAAAGTTCATCCGTTCACAAAGTTTTGTGCAGCTCAAAACTTCTTGCGCGGATGAAATCGCAGTGGATGAATGCTTGATGGATATAGCATATGAAACACGTATGCAGTGAGTTCACAATGGATGCATAGCTTTTTCCAATGGATGGCAAGCTTTTTTTATCATTTTACATCCTCTTTGCATCCGTAAGTGCAGTGGGACCAGGCCTTTAGCTGCATATTCCTATTTGCTCTTTCTGTACTGAAACTTCAATATTTCAAGGCCATTTACACCTGCATGCCACACTGACACACATGCACACACTAACTATGTAAACATAGATAATTTATAGCCCACCTAAATTGAAAAAATTAACTGCAACAAACTGGTTAACTGCTTTCCAATCAATCAATTTTGGACTGATATTGCTACCACATCAATGGAGCCTTCTGCAATATTTTAGCTTTATGATGTCTTTGAATACCCAGAACCCAAGACAGTGATTTTGCTTACAAACTCTATAAATATATTACAGAGCTAACAAGGGGTACAAGAGATCCGAGCATTTCTGGAGCTCCCATATCATCCCCATTTCTGTGTTTATTAAGCAGCCTTCAGCCAATGGAGCACACCAACATGATATTCACAAATCTTAAATATAAAAGAAAACAGTGGAGAAGAAATTGAAATGTGCAACCAGACTTTGAAATAAAATATGGTAATATATAGAAAATTGGGTATGGAAGAATTAAAATGGTAGGAACTGTACACTCATGAATAAGTCAAAAATTGTAAGTGTTAAAATACACCCCCTTTATAATTTAGAGCAAATATGTGGCATACTTTGGGCAAATGAGAGTTGAGTATGGTGTGACCTACAACGTCTTCAATACAAAATTCCAAATTTGGGGGATCAGGATGCAGGATCTAAATGCCACTGTCAGTATATTTTGGCAGTATAGTTAATTTTAAATAGTTTAGGAAAAAGGTTCAAAGTTTGATGCCTGCTTTTCCTATTTCTCACATTTTAAAAATACTCTCTCTAAAATGGGACACAATTCTAATATCAGCCCTGTTACAGCCTCAGCAATAAATGTTGATAGGTTGCTGGGGAGTCTGATGACATAAGTTTCTTTCACAAAGTATCTTTTAGCACCTGTCACTGCCTCAAGCCTCTTCCTTAGCAACATTTTTAAAAAAGATTTCAGATTCTATAACTGTCAATCTGCTAACCGATTTGCCACATTAATTTGAATGTAATAAGGTTCATTGCAGACACAGAGATTAGTAGTGAAAAATATTTATTTAGGCATATTTTTCTGTCATTCTCCTATGCGATTTAAATTGATCAATCCCTCTATATTTCTCCAGATAGTGCAAACCATACCATAAAGTTATATTTAGTCCTCCTACTTTTATTACAAGAGGTGCATATTTGATTACCCCATTGAAAATAAGCATGTGATAACCCAATGTTATCTCCCACTTCTGCTTTCACCACTTGTAGGCTAGACTTCATTTTCCAGAGCAGCTGTTGAGAACAATAGGGAAGGGAAAAAATATGGATATTTTTTCTGCATAGCTGAAGGCAAGACTGGGACAAGTTATTCCTTATAATTTCTGGTAATGGTAGAAAAAAATTGGTTTTGTTTTACAGATATTATTTTAGGGCACGCGTGTCTCCTAAAACCCAAGGGAGTTGACATATTTGCTCCTAATAGTAGCAGAACCTTTCATAAATATAGTAAGCCAGCTAAAACAGCAAGCTCAGTTTGGTAACTGATGAGTTTTACTTTTGCAATTGTAAGAACATTTAATTTTAACTTTAGAAAGGATTGGGAAACCAAAGAGATTTGGAACATTAGTTGTTGTTTTTTTTTTTTCTGTAAAATTTGAAATGCTATGGTGAGAAGAGGGTTTTTTATTTGTGACTTTAAAGAGGATGAAAAGTTAGTACATTAGCTTATGCTCAGTACAATGAAGGTTGGAAGTCCTTATTATCTTATTGTCTTTGGGACATTTTCTTTCTCTTCTACTTTTTTCTTGTTTTTTTTTCCTGCACCTTCTCAACTCTTCATTTCATTTCTAGTTTAATTTGTATTCGTTTGTATTATTTTTATTAAAAATTGCAGTATATTAAATAATAATATCCACTGTTATACTAATCATGATTAGAACCCTCTCAGTGATATCTAAAAGACTTCCTTGATATCTGAAAATATTGAATTTATCAGACCTGATCACCCTAATTTTACAAAAAGAAAAAGAAAAGAAATATTCTGCTTAAAACTGACAAATACTTAATAATCAAAAGATTCCAGTTTGAAACTCTGGATTGTTATTGTTAATTAATGGCTATCTTTGCAGTCTTTGTGTATAACAGTATGCCAGTTCAATCTTCTGCATAGAGGGAGCCTAGGAATTGGTGTCATAATTAACAACACATTTAAAACAAAACAACAAAAAAAGAAAGGCTGTTTTCTAACTTGTAGATTTTGAAACAAAATGAAACTTTATATCTAATGCATCATGTTTGTAATCTAATAGAAATGCTCCTCAACTGAGTACAAATCATTCCAGCAGGCTTTACTGGAAAATTACTTTACTGGAGAATTACTTTACTGGAGAATTACTTCTGAGAAGATAAGGGAGAATAGCACTGATTTTCTCAGCTTGTCTACTACTGGGTCATAGCATGCTTTCTTTAAGAAAACAACTGAGGTGGGAAGATAAACATTGGATCCAGGTCCATTCCAGGTTAATCTTCTGACTATTACTTCTTATTCTAACTATGGTAGAACACTTTTTTCTGCACAGCACCTTCACAAATCTTTTTTTTTTTCTTAGAAAAAAGAGACCTGCTAGAGTAGAAAGATGCATTCTTTACACACACCTCTCCCTTTCTTGCTCTTTCTTTCAGACCTTGCCTGCCAATCCCTCTTATAAGTCCCATGAATTGATCATTTGTTTCTTGCAGTTTTCTTCGTTGATATCAATATAGTGGGTAAAGGATATGCTGTCTCTTCTCAGCTGGGTCCTGTTAGTTACAGCCATCTGTCAAGAAATGCCTACAGAACCAGCCAGAAAGCTTTGGCAGTTGACATAGTGATAGATAGGCAGGGTGGCTCTTTTCCCTTCCTCTTAATCCATTTTCAAATAGTGCTGTCCAACTGTGGTAACAGGTAAACAGAAAGATGAAACTTTTACTTGCCTGGTTAAACCGCAGTTGTGCATTATAACTGGAAAACATGGTGTCATTTCTAGCTAAAATTGCCCTCAATCATTTCAATTCCAGGTCTAGTTGAAACTTTAGAAACCTTCAGCTATTTATCAGGCTGATTTACTTAAGACTTGGAACCTTGAGCAATGCCTTCTACTACAATACAGGCAATGCCTGCCTTTCCTAGAGGAATGCCTATATGTCACTCTTTCTCTCACAGGAAATGATGACACATCAGTAAAAAATGAAGGTTCCTATTTATCTAAACCCATTTATCTAAATCTTCAGCTATTTATCAGGCTGATTTACTTAAGACCAGGGGTGTCAAACTCATGTCACCATGGCTGTGTCATGTGACATATCAGGACTTTCCCCCCTTCATAAACCAGGCATGGGTGTGGCTAGCATGTGACACATTCGGCCTGCAGGCCAGGAGTTTGACAGCCCTGATCTAAACCAATTTGAAATGATGAACCTTCAACTAAGCAGATTTATATTTAAAGAAAAACCCAGGAAGTTTCTAGTTAAGCAGCAGTTAAATCACCATTAAAGTGGATTCAAGTGTGCCATTTTCTTGATGTATATTGTTTTTCCAACATTGGTTTGTTGTGTGCCTTTCTTTTTCCTGCAAAGTTAGTATCAGGTTCTGGGAGAAAACAACATGAGACAAAGGGGTAAAAGGGTAGTAATATCATCCCTTATATCAACATTAGAGTCTCTTAAGTTGCTTTAAAGTATCCAATTATACAAATAAGAAATATAGATGTAATTATTTTGGATTATATTGGCTGCCATAATGGCTTTATGCCATTATCATATCTCAGCCTTTTACATCCATCTAATATTCTCTACTTGTGTGTAAAATCATAATCTCTTATATCACACCACTGTGTAGTGATTGAGTTATTATAGAAATTAAAGAACATTTCCTCACAGACAGTGTCCATGATATTTTCATGTTACTTCATGAGTCTCCCCCTTGTTAACTTTCATACTTCCACTGAAGCAATACTGAAGGAGAGCATGCAAACAGCAACCATCTAAAATGTGTTCCATCTTCCCTCATTGTGTTGTTTTTTTATGATGAAGGAAAGCAAAAACAAGAGAACAGGGCACAATATAATTCCCCTTGTGAAGTGTGAAGGGAAGGCACAAAGCATCTTGTCTTCAGGAGGGAGGGAGAATTTTGAAGAGTGGGGAGATACGATAAAGCAGGACTTTTGCTAATTGGAAGTTTCCTGCCTCGGGGATTCAGAGAAAATGCTACAAATGTTTTTGCTTAATTTCTTCTGAAACCACAATAGAGCCAGAATTAATTGGCTTAGCTTTCAAAGACCTATTCAATTTTTACACTGTCATGGGGATACAAGGAAATTCTCCCAATCCTGAATAGATACAGCCCTTATATGTTGAAGAAACCAGAGTTAGATTCCAGCATGTCTGAGGGAAACCATATGGGGCTTCACTGCACTAATATCACTTGAGACTTGCAAGAAGAGATTTCTGCCATTTGTCAGAAATGGTGTAGGGTCTCCTGCTTGGGCAGGGGGTTGGACTAGATGACCAACAAGGTCCCTTTCAACTCTGATTATCTGTTATCTGTTATGAAGACCAAAATCTTCTTAAAAGCCTGAAGTATTTTACATGAATAAGTGAAATCATTATGCAGTTTTGCACACTAGTTATTTAGAAGATTTTTTTTAAAAAAAATATTACCCATACAGTTGAGTATTTGAAGGAGGCCCATTGTATCCATCACCATGTGCCTGTAAGAACTTGTTTCCCCTTGTTAACAATTCTCTCTTTTGTACATTTTGCAACATGACAACTGGAACTGCTCTATCATAAGGGACAAAAGTGGTCTATTTGGCAGCATGGTCCTTTTGATCTGGAGATGAAGTGACACATATGGTAGTATATGGGGAATTCTGGAACCTTAAAGTTGCCAAGTTTGAAAAACACTGGTGTAAACTCTCAGGCAGTTTTCCATGATGTCAGTTCCAGCGCACCATTTATAATTGCCATTTAGATTATACAGTAAATTATGGAGCCATGTATCTTCAAAATGCAATGCATATTTGAAAAGCATTGTACCATGCCTCTTTCCTATCTAGTCAATGCTTTTTCAGATTTCTCTTGATAATAAATAATTTTAAAAAGTTTATCTATTCCAGATCTGAACAGTGAATATCTGTGTAACTCAAATTAAAAAGTAAAATTACAGATCTTTGGTGCAGTGCATTTATATCTTATGGGCTTGTTTCTGCTTGTACCAAACAAAAAGCTAATCATCACCATTTGCCATAAAAGGCAAAGTTCCGCTGCTCATACCATCTGCTCCTTAACATCCTGACTGACACATTAGCCAACGTGGAATGCTGGGAGCTTTCCAGAAACTCAGAAACATACTTTCATAGTTACCAATAAAAGCCTGTGTACCATTTTTTTCCTGAAACAGTTCAGTTAATAATGAAAGCTGCTATCTGAAGTGACTGTCTTGAAAAGTGTAATAGGTAAAATACATGTTTCCAGCCTGTCATTTTTCTTTCAATGTTTTCTGTCTCTGAATTCTGTCTAGTGCTACATGAGGAAAAGAGTTTAGCTGGCCTTGATAAAACAGTCTTTAATATTGCAAAAACAGTAACACACACATACATACATAATGTATTTCCCTTGTATCATGGATCATCTGGATGGAATGAGAGTACATTACAACCTTCAAGGGACTCCTTGGTTACCTTTCATTATCAGCTGCCTGTTTGTGGTAGAAAACAATCTGATTTTTGGTGTTTGTTGGATGCTGAAAAATTACATGGCAGGCAAAATGGTCAGTGAGCTCTGAGTGTAGGGAGGAATTAAAACTTCCTGTGCTGTCTAACTCAGTGATAAAGGGTATGCTTCAGTAGAGTTTTCAGATAATATGGGATTACTAAACAGTTTCATGTGAACTGGAAATAATGAGGTTATTTCAATTCAGGAGTTCCGTTTAAGCATGGCACTGCAAATGACATCTGTTTGGCCTGAAGAATTTTAGATATTCTCAGCATACAGTAGCTAATGCTTGATGGGACATTAGCTGGAGCTGTACCTTCAAATTGTCTCACAGATTTTGCACACATTTAGTGGCAGG
The DNA here is from genome assembly GCA_015471245.1 of Laticauda colubrina. NCBI lineage: Eukaryota > Metazoa > Chordata > Lepidosauria > Squamata > Elapidae > Laticauda > Laticauda colubrina. The sequence goes on along the minus strand of BLBF01000018.1, from coordinate 56,764,302 downwards.
CACTCATCCATGTACTAATTCTTCTATCATTTTTTTTTAAATATCCTATATATTTTAACTTTCAATTCAATTCAATTCAATTGTATCTTATAATTATTGCTATAGTTGTGCATATTTCTCCCTGATTATATGATCTAATGCTTACTTACACTGGATTTATTTATTTTATTTAATCAATTTATATCGCTACCAATCTCAACAAGTGATGCTTGGGAGTGCATATACTAAATAAAAATAATTTCAAGCACATATAAAAAATTTAAAATGCAAAGCACCAAAAGAAACAATACACAGTCAAGAATCATTAATACAACTAGAAGATATAACCCTTGGGGCACCAGGCTTAGACAGAAATCTAGGTTTTAGACTTTTATGAAAGGTCAGCAGCAGGGTTGTGGTCATTCTGATCTCTGGAGGGAAAATGTTCAATAGGCTGGGCACTATGGCAGAAAAGGCACTTCTGACCATCACCAACGGGCATTCCTTACTCAACAAGATCCCAAACATGTCCAAATTTGACATGTAAAAACAATTGGGTAGGTATGGCTCCTGAAGGGCTTTAAAGATGACAACCAGCATCTTGAATTGAACCCTGAAGCACATTAGGAACTAATGCAGCTCACAAAGTAGTGATATTACATGCACCAAGTAACTGACAGTATTTACCACTTTTATGCTAAGATTTAATTATGTTAAATCTACCTACTAGATAAGAGACAAAAGCAGAACCAAATGCTTAACTTTTTGAAGCATGTTATTTTAGTTATTTTATTGTGTCCTATCAATGAAGTTCTTATTTCTCTTAGCCTTCTTACTTCTCTTCAAAAGCCTCAAAATGTTTTACATATAGTTTCTATTCAAGGATTGCTTCCCTTAAGTGTTTGTTTCCTCTTGAAACTACTTTTAAAATGTGCACTTTCTGACTTCTGAGACAATCCAGTCCATGCAAACAAAGGAGACCAGAGTCATATAATTCATTAGGATAAATCATAGAATCAAGGAATTGAAAAGAAACATGTAAAAGCATCAAGTATAACTTCCAATTTAGTGTAAGAATTTTTATTAAATCATTCCTGACAGATGACTATTCAGCTTTTGCTTGAAGACATCCAGTTAAAAGGAGCCATTCAACTCCCCCATTAATTAATTGCAATGTCACACTCATCTCACCATTTTCCTGATATTCTTCCAGAATCTTGGGATCATTGTTGTATGACTTGCCCCTGGGCATGATTGAGAACAACTCTTGACTTTTCATAACATGTAACCCTTCAAGAAAGTGAAAAATGCTGTCATATTCCTCTGCTGTTGAAATATATTTCAGTAGGTGTACATTGTGGCCTTTCTTTTAACTGATAGCTCTTTTCTGCTGTTACAGTACAGTTTGCACACAAATCTGTGAACTATCATATACACTCATTGGAGAGATACAAGATAAGAAGATAGTTCTGAAACATAATGGATGAACAATCTGAAATCCACATTTGTCTGTAATTTTAAAAGTGAGGAGATATTGGGGGGAGGGGTTTAAGCAAGATTACTGAAGAAATGGAAAACAAAGTGCTGGAAATGGATCCATTTTTCTTTACCATCTTTCCTCACAGATATTTTGCATTCTGTTCAAAATATCCAAATCAGTTTGAATATTACAGATTACTTGGTATATTCAGTATAATCTTACTTGATTGTTTAAAAAGTAATCACAGAGCATTTCAACATTATGTTCCATTATATCATCTCGCATGACCTTTCTACTAATGTGTAGAAGCAGCTACAATCCAATCACAGTACACTGAGACCTATCTGAGTACTAAATAGTATTTGGTTAGGTGATGACTTGGGAGTTACACATTCTCAGCCAAAAGGCTTCTGTATTTGCTGTAATATATTCAACAGATATTGGTTTTGTTATGAAACATATGTATACAATCCCTGCTCAGTAATTAAACTAATGCTAATACTAAGTGAACCCATCTCTTCCAAGCCTACTTTATTCCAAATTCCTGGGAAGATGATGCAGATCTAAAATACATTTGGATATAATCTTTTTATTTAGTGATTATGTGTTATCAAGTCATTACTGACTCTTTGTCACCTCATAGTTAGATTTTTTTTTGGTCATTATTTATTTAGTGGGTGAAGTCTTATAATCATGTATTAGCTTCAGAACTTTTTGTGTTATTTTGGGCTGCCATGGACTGGTCCTTCATGAAATAACTGCCATGGTGGAATAGTCAGATTTGGATCTGCTCTCTTGCCACTGAATAATATTTGGATAGGGCCTTATGTTCAAAATTCTTTTGAATCTTAACAGCAACACTAGCAGACCTATCAAAATCACTAAAAAGATCCTTACTTGACTTGCCACTTTATTTAATTGCAAGATTGAATATTTTCTTTCTAGGCTATGTATAGGTTTTTTAAAACTTTTTTTAAACAAAATTTGTTATTTTATTATATTTTATTACTATTTCATATCTTCCAGTGTCTGTAATGTAGAATAAAATGTGTGTCCAATTTTATTTCCTTCATCTTTCAGTGAGGTCATGATGGGATATCAAAGTTAAATATTCTTAGTGCCATTCAATAAAAACAAAAGTATGGGTTTTTTTTCTTACTGCCTGGTTTTTAACTTTACCTTCTGATTCTAAACAGTTGAAGGTGAGGTAGCTGTCTCTGTCAACTTCCAATTAAATGTACTTCATCCTATCCCACTCTGATGTAGACACCATTATGGAGTACATACAAATATGTTCTCCGTGGATTCATTTTGATTGATAACAAACAGCAATACTAAATGTAACTTTTATATTTAAGAGAAGAAAACTGCCTCATCCTGCTTGTTCAGCCAAATGTATCACGAAATGATTGAGACTATTTGAAAGCATTGTATCCTTGGCTTATTGAATGAAGAATGTTATAAGAAGTACATTGAGTCAAACAGCACTATTTTGAAGGGTCTTGGGTGGTCTCTGAGATAGATTGTTTTCTTGCAGACTTTTCATCACCCCAACAAAATAGCACTGATGATAGCACTAATTCAGGTAATGAAATGTCTGCAAGAAAATAACCAAGCTCAGAGACCACAAAAGACCATTTTAACCCTGAGCTACAAATGTTCCCCTTTAAAGGCACTTTTTATTATTTTCAGGCTTTCATTTTGAGGAATATTTAAATTAATATAGGAATACTGCTACAGTATGATAACAGAGTAACTACCAGATGTTAACAAAAACATCTGAATATTTAACTGCAACATTAATAGATATATTTTGATCCCCTTTCTGAAGTATCCTCTTTTTGGAAAGTTCAAGTATGCTAAACCAAGGACAGTTGCTTGATATAATGAAACTTTTTAAAACTGTCTTTTGTTTCACATAAACCTAAGACATCATAGGAAAACCATCAAAGTAAAATTAGCATAAAATCTAATCAACAAAACTAATCAGTCTTAAAACACCTGGCAAAATAGAAACATCTTGATTATCCATCTAAAACTGTAAAGATTTGTTAGCAACCCATGAAATTGCATTATACTGAATCAGGCCCTTGCTCCTCAAAGCATAGCTGCATCTACTCAATTTAGCAGATGTTTTTGGGAATCTCATGGAAAGCAACCTTCCCTATTAATTCAAATCAGGTGCTGACAATAGCCATGCTGCATACTTTCCTTGAGTGACATCTTTTTCTAAACTAAGGAGCGGAATCACAAGTAATTGGTCACTTAATTTAATCACTTAAATGCCAACTATTCAAGAGCAGTGGAGAGAATTATCATCCTTGTGCCAATTCTTGTGAGCTTCCTGAATGTATTTGGTTGGATGCTGTGGGATACAGTAGAATATACAGGCCATTGATCTGATCCACCAGGGATCTGTTTTTGTTTGTTTGTTTTATTTCATTCCAGAACTTGTAGTGATCTCTTTAAATAAAAGCAGTTAACTGTGTATATATGTGTTTTACTTTTTCCCCAATGGATTTAATGATTAAGCATTCAGGGAGGTTATTCAATTAGAAGGACCACCAGTGTGACCCAGAAGACATTATTAAGTTTTTATCGATTGTTGTTTGTTTCATCCATGACATTCATCTGCAGAAAGATGTGAAAATTTTAGGAATCTTCAAGGAAAATGATATTATTTCAAAGCATGTGGGATTAGAATTAAGATTTGTGGTATTAGAGAGATGCAGGCATCTAATATTTTCATTTGTAAGGCAGTGTATTCTAGCCCAGGCATGTCAAATTGGCACCCAGCTTCATCCTTACTCTTTATTAAAGTGTGGTAAAATGCATTTATATCCTTTATGTAACATTGCAATCAACAATTATATAAACCAGCAACCAAACGAAATTCAGTTCTCTTACTCTAGGAATTCACAAACCAAAGACTGTAATTCAGTTTCTCCCATGGTGTGACAATGAAAACAGACAGAGAAGATTGTATGAGGCAAGCACAAAAAGAAAATAAATATGAAATAATAGCCCTTCCATTTCTGTGCAGTATATTAATTTATTTTGAGATGTATAATTGAGAAAAACATTTTGTAAAATGTATAGTTAATGTTCCTGCTATAGGACAGAAAATCAAAACAGTAATATTGTATATAATGTAAAATAAATATCAAAAATCTAAGAAAGGTGATTGTTTGCAAAAACATTCCAGTGTTTTGAGGCTGACATTTCTCATCTGAAGTGCAATGTTATTATTACAGTTAGTCCTCGATTTATGACCATTTGTTTGGCAAGTGTTCAAAGTTAAGACAATGCTGAAAAAAACACCTAGTCCTTAGACTTATGACCATTACAGCATCCCCATGTCACATGATTACTATTTGCAATCTTCCCAGCTGACTTCTGAGAAGTAAAGTCAATGGAGAAAGCTAAATTCACTTAACAACCATGTGATTTTCTTCACAGTTGCATGAAAGAAAGATATAAAATAAACCATGGTAATTTAATGATCACATCACTTAGCAATGGAAGTTTTGGTCCCAATTATGGGACAAATTCAAGGACTATCTGAAATCCAGTTTTTGAGGTGTTTTTTTTTTTACTCCCATCATAAATGGTTGAAGGATACAGTCCTCGACTGCGACCCTAATTGAGCCAAATTTTCTCTTGCTAAGTGAGGTGATTGTTAAGTGAGTTTAGCCCCCTTTTATGAGCATTCTTGCCACAGTTGTTAAGTGAATCACTGAAGTTGTTAAGTTATTCACACATTTTTTTTTTATAAAGAATTTTATTAATTTTTAACAAACAAACATGTACAAACAAACACAAAACATAAAAAACATAAAATATCTTTTTGGACGGCAGTTTGATCCCGAGTTACATCTTTTTGTACAGAGATAAATTCAAGTTCGTGCTTACTTTTAAATAACATTCCATTTCTTATTTCTTATTTTGCATTTTCTATATAGCTTCTCCTCTCTTTTCACTCTCTTAATTCTATTATATTTATTTCATCTCAATTTAAATCATTATACTTATATCCTTTGTCTGTTCTATTTCAGCTAGCTATTTATCTTTTCTCATTAACACAAAGTTTCTTCTGTAATGACTGATTGGAGTATAATACCTTGTCATACTTATCCCTCCCCTAGTTTTAAAGCTTAACATGACACATAATTTTCATTCGGATTCTGCATAGTACATTCTAAAGATAAACTCAATATTTTGCAACTATATTTAAAAAATATAATATAATTAAAACAACAATCCATAGCAATTAAAGTTATATCATTCAAATTAATATTCATTTAAGTCTTAAACATTTTACACAATCCTTTCTAAATAAGTATCATGCTTCTATGGGAACACTTATAGATTTTACTTAATTACTTCCCCCTATTTCACTTATATTTTAAAATATTAAACAATAACAATGTTCCCATTTTTCTTTAATTCAATTCTCTCATATTTGATTTCATTTATTTTTATTTAAAAAGAAAAAATTTCGCTAAGTTACATTAAATATTTTGTCCCATTTTATAATCATATATTATTCCAATTTTCTAACATTATTTCAAATACAAATACAACAACACAATCTTATGTATCTTTGCAGAATCTCTTTTTGAGTTATATGTTTACCCATTATCTCTAAATAAATTCTGTTTCTTTACATCTTGTTTCAAACCTTTGTAACTTCTCTTCCCTTCTTTCCTCCCTTGTTTCTCCCCTCTACCCTTTTTACCCCCTTGTCTCTTAATCTCCACCTTCTTGTGTATTCCTCTTTTCTGTTGCTTTCTGATGTTGTGTCCACTTTTCACCTTGTTTTTCCCTTTTTTGGTTGTTTTTTTAAGTCTTAAATTCTCCATTCTCTTTCTCCCCTTTCCCCTTTCTTCCCCAAATAAAGTTGCTTGTTCATTAAGGATGGTTTCTTCTTCATCCCAATCTTCTTGTTCTTGTAGTTTCTCATATGTAGCAATTTCCATTTCTAAAAAATTAAAAATAGAGCCAAAAGAATCCTTCCCTTCTTGTTTCTCTTGTTTATATTTTATAAATTCCATTTTCAGTTCATCCATAAGTAATGCCATTGTAAAAGAAAAAAAGAAAAAAAAAATTCAAGCGATCCAAATGATTTTAATCATTCAAATAAGAGTTTCCAGAAGTCCCAAAGTCAGCAAACATTCCAAATACAGTCTATTTCATTTCACACTTTCTTCTTTTTTTTCCCCCTTTTTTCCACTTTAATGCTTCAAAAAACTTCAAATTCTTTTAAACCTTCAGTCCATCTGATAGAGTAGCCAATTATGATCCAAAATGGAAAAATCCAATAATAAAAATGGCCCAAAGCCAAAGAAGAAGAAGGATAAAATAAAAAAAATAAAAATATTACTAGAATTGAAATATACAAAAAGGTTGGCGAGTAGAGATTTCACAAGTATGTATGTATATATATATATATATATATATATATATATATATATATATAT
>BLBF01000018.1:56726093-56749692 GCA_015471245.1 Laticauda colubrina | reverse complement strand
GAGAGAGAGAGAGAGTATGATTTAAGTCTATATATTTTCTATCAGAATGGTTGATTGCATAAATTGAGAAGATAGGAGAAGGTGTGGATGGGCGTAGCTGGAGGAAGGTCAGTGAACCTCAGATATATAGGTAAAATTTTTATCAAGGAGATACTGCTTCTTCCACAATTTACAGCATCTAAAATTTATAACCATGTCAGAGCTTGAATTGTTGCTGCTTTATATAGGTATTTTCTTTTAATTTTGAAAGTTTCTGATCACAGAAAATATACTTAATGACAGAGCACCTACATTACCTGCAGATCACTCCAAGATCAATTCCTGGAAACACATTAAATTGGAAAAGACCCAGTCTTAAATGATGAAAAGCTGTTGCCACTTTTGTAGATGAAGCAGAGATTGGAATAGTATTAGCTTTATAGTGGAGAAAGGAAGTACTGCTTTCAGTGAAGAAGGTGATTTTCTGGGCATAACCACTGCTATGTTCCAACAAATCAAATATTCCCGCCTTGACCAGTAAGATTGGTCTTGGAAACTCATCTGAAAGGATAATGGCAACATGCATTCCTGGTTGTTAATTGATTTGAATAACAGTTTAAAAGACAAGTGTCTGTCTGGAAAAGAGGAAGCTGCCCCCCAGGAAAGAAAGAAAAGAAATATCCTTGTTCATTGAACAGGGGGACTAAAAAGGCATCAGTCAATAGCCTTGCTTTGGGTCTCTTTCATTCTATTCTGCCATGAACATACTTAATAGGGGTCCACAGCAAGTACCAAGTACTTGGATCTTTCTCTGATCTAGTACCAGGTATTCCTAAAAAGATTGAACTTATAAGGATCAAATGGCATTTTTTTTCTTCATATTTCTGTGTTTTTGCAAGAAGAGAAATGAATCTCCAATAAGGAGGCAAATATTTTACTGAAAAATGACTGGAACATGAACCTCCACAGGTTAAAATAACTTGTCTGGATTCCAACATTTTGGGTTAAGAGTAAGGAATAAAGACAAATAATGTTTTCCCTCTCTTTTCTCTTATGAAATATACAACACAAGTGATTTGTTCTATGTGGACCCACAAGTTTTTGTTATAAGCTTTGTTAAGTTTCAGAATGAAATTCACAATTTTTCATAAGTTTCCGTTTAGGGTGAAAAGTATCCATTCCTCAAGTTGAGTTAAACTAAATAAATGGGTTTTGTGTGAAACAGCCCTTTCACAGCTGGATTTAAAGCAGCTATTTGAGCATTCAAATTGGGGTGCATTTGTAGGAATATGTAAAGAAAAGATTTGTCTATGGCATAATACACGAGGAACAATATATTCATTTGGAATCAGTGGGTATGCTTGGATATGCAGGATATGTTTTGCTCCATAAATGTACCTTTTATGTCTCTACATTCACTACTGAGTATTGCCAAGAATTACACAAGAAAATCTTTTTATAGAGTCAGTAACAGATGGTCAGCCACCATGCTTACCTACAATTATACCCTAAATCAGTGTGCAAGATTATATCATCAAAGTAAATAATGGAACAAATGTTCCTAAGCAAATCTCAGACATGGAAATGCTTGCCAATCACAGAAAAAGTTTCAAGAGTTATTTTCAGGTTATGCCCAAAGAAGTTCCCAACAGTGGAGAAAGAAAAGCAAGTTGGAAAATATAAGATAACAGAAGAATCCTGGCAGAAACAATATGAAACATTGTACAAGCTAGTCAAGAAAAGGCAGATTCAATATACATCCTGAATTGCAGATCATGACCTATTGAGACAGTAGTATAGGGAAAAAGGTAAGTAATAGATCCCAGGAAGTACGTTCATAATTGAACTGTATATAGAAACAAATGTGACATGCAAGAAAACAGTACAAGGAATCTCCCTTTCTTACAGCAGTCTCATCTTCAGAGTACCAACCAGCCATCTCTTTTGACAAACCATTCCATCTCTCTTGCCCTGTTCTTTGGCATCTCCAAATTGACTTTGCAATTATAAGATGCCATAAATGCAGGTTCTCAATTCTTGAATTCATTCCATGGGGTAATGAATAATACATTCAGGATTGCACTTCATTGTCATTAGAAACTCAAACTTTTCATACATCTGGAACTCTTAACAAATGCTTGGATATGAAAGTCCCAGCATCTCTGTTCCATCTCAGCATAAGGGTTCCCATGCTTCCTAATTCCTTCATCCTTTATGCAAGCAAAATGTGTTTTTTTATTTATCAAAGAGACAAGTAAAATTTTGTCTGGATAATAGCAATTCTTTACACTTGCAATTACTAGCACTTATTTAACCCAATTTTGGAAAGCTCTTAGCTATTTTTTTCTGCCAAAATTATGGAAAGCAGCACATGTTTATCTGAGTGTTACTATTAATCAATGTCTTGTGTCAGTGAACCGTTGAGCTGCTTTCCCTGATCACACATACCTAGAGTGATAAAAGATTCAATCAGGTATTTTCTTAGATCAGTTCTTGCTTTCCCTGAATTTCTACGATGTGCTGATCTTGCTACCCAAGATTTGTTCTGTAATCTTTATCTCAAGCTGCTGTCTTGTATTCTTGTCTGTTTCTTTAGCCTTTGTGTATATGTGGGTGTATGATTGTCTCAATCAATCTCATTCTATTGGTATTGGTCCACCGACCTCTGCCAGCAGAGGAGGCAGGCTACAGGCCTTGTCAGATCAATTCTTCCAGCTGATGGGGTCCAGGAGATGGGCTTCTCTGCTGTTGCACCTGCCCTGTGGAACATTCAACACCCCCTTCCCCAGTATGAAGTCAGCCCTGACCTTCTGGGCCTTCTGGAAGAGCCTAAAGACTGTTTCTGCCAGTTAGCCTGGGGCTCCAGTGGGGGAGTATCACAGTGAAGGTGGCTGATTGATTAGCAATGGATCCCACCTCCCCACCTATTCTGGTTCATCTTTTAATCTGGCCATGATGTCCTGGATTTTATATTAACTTATTTATGTTTTTATTTTTTTATGATTGTATGCCACCCAGAGTTACCTTGAGTTAAGATGGGTGGCCTATACATCTTGTAAAAAATTAAACAAACAAACATATAATGAGATGGAGAAACATTTGTGTAATATTGTACATAGAAAGAGCTAGCAGCTGTTTCTGCAACTGTGTTTGTATTGTATTCCAAAATGTAATGTACCCATGCAAATAACTGAACGGAGGACATCAAAGAAACTGCATTAAAATGTATGTTTTAAATATAAATGGGGAATAAATATTATTTAGATCAATTTTCATGTCTTTTACAATATTATTTGAACATGCCTTCAGTTCTGACCTTTTTAGCATGACTTTTTCCCAATGAAATGAGGAACATGTTACTAATCATCTTGTTGATTTCAGAATCTTCATGTTTTCATTAAAAGAAACCATCTCCATGTGCAATAATATTAAAAACATAACAATAATATTTTAACATTACCACATGTTAATGCTCCTGTGTGAATTCCTGCATGAAGGAATTAAAAAGAGCTTGCATTAAAATCAGTATTTTAAAAGTGAAGTGAGAATCAGTATCTGAGATTATGATTTCTCACTGTCACCATCCTTTCTTTCTCATCCTTGTAATGTTGCCATTACTCAAAAAAGATAGAAAGGGGTAAGAGTAAACACCATGTGCTACTATCACTGCACAGGATGAAACTTGAAATAAGGACTTAACCTTATTTTTATGTGCAAGTACGTTACCCTGGGCCTGCCTGTTAAGTAAATACTGTTGTTACTGTGAAAATTGTCCTCCTTGGGACTGAACAAACCCTCATGCCCTGTTGAGGAGTGAAATCAACTAGATGATAATTAACATGTTCTTAATTTCATTTGACAAAATTTATGCCACATTGCTAAAAAGGTCAGACCTGAGACCATGTTCGAATAATGTTTTGGAGACATTTCAGACATATAAGTTAGGAAGTTTAATAGAATTTAAAAAGTGTCTTTCAAGAGAGTATTGGTTGAATACTTTTCTTGAGTCAAGAAGCTGCAACCAGATCTTTCATGAGAATTCTCAGATTTCTAACTGCTGCCCTTTACATAGAAGGATAGGAGGTCTCTGAATTCAGATCCCATTACAAAGAGATAGTGCTGGCCTTTATAGGAATGTGTCCTCTGATGAGTCTATCAGAAATGAATAATGTAGTGGTAAATCATGGTACTCTGAAAAGAAGTGGCACCAAGCCAGTCCTTGGCTTTCATCTGCTGCAGCCACTTATCAAATTAAATGATTCCAAAAGACTAATTTAGTAAATATCTAGGTTATTGCAGATGGAAGGTGAAGGGTGGCTTCACTCCGGGCAATGAGATAGTTATTCTAAGTGAACAATCATTACTATTTGCAAGTTATATAATATTTATTTGTTTGTTTGCTCGTTTGCTTGCTTTTGTGTTACATTTCTATACTGCCCATTTCATCTAAATGATTCTGTGAAGTTCTGGGGACAACAGGAGGAAGCAATGAGAAGGGGAATAAAACCTAAAATATTGTTTGAGGTGAACATGTAAATAACATTTGATGCTTCTAATAACACAGGAATGTGGGGGGAAAATGGAAATTCCAATAAGTCATCTCCTCTTCCTCCTTCTCATCCAAGGTAACCAGTGTGCTTCATTGCTACTTGAAATATTCTCATGATTGTTTTTCTTTTCTTTCCACCCTTACTTACCACAATTAGTGAATTTTGCTTTAATATCAGAGTGTTCAATATGTATTGCCTTTATGAGAAAGACTTTGGAGTGAAAACTTATGTAGGTGTTAATGATCATCTCTTTTACATTCCATGAAGAAGATATTAAAGTTCTGATTCTCCTTCTTGCTTCTATTTTTACTGTTCTTTTTTTAATTGCACAATTCAGTTATCTGCTTTTGAATGGTGGTGTTTTATCCCATAGTCAATACAGGGGCTGTAGAATAGCTGAATTTTGCATCTATTTACATATATTTTAAATAGGAAAGATGTAGCTTGTTGATGTGTCTATTTATACATGTTTCATCAACTATTTTGGGGTACATATGGACTGCCACTGTTTAAGGAATGCCCATCTATACATCAGAATATTTTGAAAGTATAAGCATCAAATTTCAGTCATCTAATCATTCAGTTATCTTAATATCTGATCTCTATTAGTAACCGGATTTTTACAAAGATCTTACTTTGCAGGCATATGTCACTGAATAGTGATAATTTCATATGGTGGATTATACAACACACTAAGTCAAAATCAAACAAACCTTATTAGATTTTAGTGTAATCTACACATAGATAAATATCATTTGGGATTGTCCGCCTGAATATCTAAATGTTAACTTTCATATTTTCTGTGTATCAAGGAATTTTTAGTACATTTAAAATATTAAAATGTCCCTGCCTGAATACTGATATATTTAAATAAAGACCTTGGAAGCCAGCAAAAAATAATAACTATGAAATGCTTCATTATTGAACAGACATAAATCTTGTACTTAATTACTGGAAAGTTATAAATCAATGGTACTTTGGAACTCTTTCATTTAGCCTGGAGAAAATTAGATCATTATTAGATCATATGAGCCACCTTAAGAAATGTTAAAATTGACTTTTCTTCTGTCCTAGATTTTCTTGATATTCCTTGTGTCTGATGAAAATGTTCAGCAAAAATTTCTTGTTATTGTGGAATGTTTGGAATGAAGAGGAAGTTCCCTTTTCTCTCAAAATAATAAGGAACCTTCTTTGCATTTGATCAAATACAGTATTCTGAAATAAATATAAAGAAAAAATAAAAGTGAATAATGGTATTAATACTAGTAGCATTTGCAGTTTCCATGGCTCCTTGATGGAATTATAGTTCACAACACTTCTAGATTTTATTTAATATCACCTATCAATCTACATTCTCATGTCCTAATCCCAACTTCTCCATTTCCAGTTCTTCCATTAGGTAGAAAATAATGATTTGTACTAGTGCTATCCATCTATCTCTACAACCATGATCCCTATTAGTTCAATCTTTGACTTCCTCCTGCTTTTCTGAAACAAGATAGATATTAAGCTAGGAAATCAAGTTTATACTAATATAAAAGTACTAAGCAACTTCTCCACTTTTGTTATGTCCATAGACTGTCAGCCTGCTATACTGTTTAAAGTGTCCCAGTTAGCAGAATTTTCAGTCATTTGGCTGGGCATTTTTTGGGGGGGACATCACTCATATGTACTCTGGCTTGGAAAGCAGATGGCCAGAATCTACCGAGATAACAGAAGTGACAACTTGTGGGATTATCTGGTAGGCTTTTGAGCTCCTGAAAAAAATGAATTTTCTGCAATCTTAGCTCTGCAATTTGAGCATTGGTCCTTTGCCCTATCTGGCTAACTAAAGGAGACTGGGAGTTGGACCAAAGCTGTGGTTAATGCCTCTTTGAAAAGAAGAGTTGACCCAGTCTGCAGTCAATGCCTTTTTTGCAGGAGAGATGTCAGAGGTTCTTAAAGAAACTGCTTCACCTACATGGCCAAGACAGAATGCAACAAAACTAAACAATTACTATCCTGTTTCTAACCCTTTCCTTTTGGGAAAAAACAGACATTATTTTAAAAGTGGTGGGGTTGTGAGTGCAAGAGGGGTTCAGATGACACAGATTATCTGGGACTTTGCGGTCTGGATTCACAACTGTGAATGAGATGGAAATAGCATGGCTCACTTTTATGAATACCTTTGGTAGAATTTGGATGGAGTGGAAGAATATTCTTGTTTTCTTAGATCCTTCACTGACTTTCAGTACTGTCAACTATAGTATTCTTCTGCATTGTCTGTGAAATTTGGGTGTGGAAGGCAAAGTGATACCGAGCCTTTCTGAGTATCTGTTGAGATCAGACTCACTGTTTTTGGTTAATTTAGAATTAGGTGGTTAGATATCAAAATGATGCACAGGAGAAAACACCAGTATTATTAAAATTAAAAGTAAGACTTTTTGGTGAAAATCCAATATTTACAACATCATAGAGATTCCTCCTGTAACTCATGCAGTGAGCCAAAGCAATAGGGAGAAAATTCCAGGGAAACAAAAGCATATTTTATAGCCCTTCAACTTTTGTCTTCAGGCTGTACTGAAGATGGTCACTCATGTCCTTATCATCTTTCTTAGATGACTGTAATGTACTCTAAAAGTGACTTCTCAGGAAGACTATCCAGAAACTTTAATTGGTTCAGAATGGAATGGCATGATGACTTTCAGCCATGGTTCTGCTGTTACATCTCAGTTGTGCTGGTTACCAGTAGGCTTCCAAATATAATTCAAAATGCTAGCCTATAAAAATCTAATATGGTTCAGGAACAAGCCTTCCCCAATAGTTTCTACCTGTATTACCCAGGAAGTAAGAGAATGTCTGCTAAGTCCCCATTTACCAAGAAGTAAGGTGTGATGTAGCCCAACAGAAAATGTTCTCTGTAGCAGCTCCACTCTTCTGAAATAGGTTGTCCTCTGAAGCATGGATGCCCCTCCTCACTGGCATTCTGAATGAATGTGAAAACATGGCATCCCAGGTGGTTTTAGGGATTGCTGCCATTTCTTGACTTGGTATGATTTGTTAGTATTTTAATAATTTTATCCTGATTTGTACTCCATATTTAAAACATAAACTGCCAAAACTCTTCTGATTTTAGGTGGTCTGATTAAATAAATATATAACACATCTCTTTATATGCGTGAGAACTAGAGTTTGAGATTCTCTATGTTCATCACAGTCATTTTAAAATATAAATATCATCACAATGTTTTCAGAAGATTTGCTCATCTTAAAATTGTTCACATTGAACAGAAAAGCAGCATAAAAATGTACTATCCAAGCAAAAAAATTTTTAAATGGTTTATTATTTCTTGTTTGATGCTCACAGCATACATAGCACTTTACAGAATAATAAAAGAAGAAACTCCCAGCAGTGTCAACCTTTTAATCTAAATTTAGACAGTAGGAAAGATTATAGTACAATAATAGTGCAGTTCTCTGTTGCCTGGAAGGCAAGACTTGATTTAGTGGTTTTAAGTTGCAGCAGAGTAGATTTTAGTTGAATATTTTGGAGAAAAAAACCCACTTAAATCAGTGTTCCTCAATCTTGGCCACTTGAAGATGTGTGGACTGGCTGGCAGGTGAATTCTGGAAGTTGGAGTCCACACATTTTCAAATATTCAGTAAATATTCTCTCTACAAAGAATGCCTTCTTGCAGATGCTGGACAGTGGAAAAGTTTTGGCTATCTTGCATCAAGCAAGGAACTGAATTCACTGGCCTAAGCAAACTGCTCTCCGAATTTTTCTACAATACTATGACCTTGAAAATGAATAAAATAGGAAGGAAATAAAAACTGTGCTCTATATAAAGTATGTAGATACTCACATGTAAATACACCCTAATGCACCCACACACCTGTCATGGTTTTGGCATTAGCCTTCCTCCCCTATGCAATAAGAATTAAGTCTTTATAGATAGTAGGTTCCCCTCCCCCCTGTTACATATTTATCCTATTAAATTTGGAACTCTTTTGAATTCCAAAAGAGGTTTCAAGATACCTTCCATATATCATCAATCTTGCTTTTGCTTAGTCGCTACATTTTCTGTACATTGGGCAGGAGAGACTTAAAAAGAATGCTTCCAAAACATCATCAGAATGAATATTTAGCTTTTCACTGCCTACTTCAACTCTGAAGTCTCCTGTATAAAGAGAGGATTATCTTGCTGTGGTTAATAACTATTATACAATATAAAAAACCCCAAAGGGCAGAGTGGTCTACTTTCTCAGGACATTGGAGTCCTCGTTGTTACAGAAAAGAAAAAAACTAAATGATGGAGGGCTGGGATGGTGGAAGAATTCAGGAGCAGATTGAAATGACTCATTAATTGGTGTCTTACCTAATTACTGCCCCCCCCTGCATTGCTTTCTTTTCCAAGCTGTCTGTCCAAAAGGGCAACTAAATGCCTAAAGTGCTGTGCTGCACAAAAAGTTGCCAGGGCAGTATGTTGTTTTTCATCTCACTTTCTCTTGCTCAGTATCATTTCATCTCTGCAGAGGGCAAAACTACAATTCCCCAGTCATCTGGGACCAGGTTCCCCTCGAGAATAGTTCTCCTTTGACTTACTAAGCTAGTCCTTCTAACCTCCTGATTCTTCAGTCTGAATAGCTTTCTTCAACACAAGCTATATTCAGACTCTCCAGCTTTCTTTCTGTCTTGACTATCAATTTTCTTCCAGTCTATTTACTCTCTCCCTACTTGTGTTCATTCTCAGAATGGATCATGAGGCTGGAATTGCTAAGAGGGCACTCACAATTGATATTGGATATCACTTTAGGTCAAAGAATAGAAGCATTGTGCAGGTATGCTGGTGTGAACTTATAATTATTTTTTTGATTTCCTCATAAAAGAAAAAAGAGAAAGAAGTCAGCCACATATGTGAGAAAGCTTACTGCTACAACTTGAGATTTTCTCAATTATTGTATAAGTCTGCCTGAACTTGATTAGGAAAAAGAAAAGAAAAACCCCTCAGTTTCAACTATCTCTAAAAGAATCTGTTTAAAAATTACAGCAAAATCAGATTTTAAAAATTATTTTCACAATGAAATCAGTGTGCATTGTGGTAAGGGTGAAATCATTATAGGAGGGAAATCAGTGAAGGAGGGATGAATTTCTGTAACCATTTGTCTTTCAAGTGGTCAAAATCCAAGCTGTTCTGCTTCTGCTCTGGCAACTTCCATTTTATATAAATCAAGTGAAAGTCCTCACATTAATATGAAAATATCATTGCTATGATGTATGCTTTTTGGAATGGAGAGGTCTAGCAGTATTCTTTTTTTTTTTAGTGGTGTCTTTATTGGGATGAATGCAAAAATGGCAGAAATGACAGAATGCTGGAAGCAGAAATAGGAGAGGAGTTGAGTGGAAAGTTAGGCAAGGCATGTTTGCTTTCTCAACACTCAGCTACCACCTCATTCATTTGGTTGATTGAAAAGACTATCTAGGATGCATCTGATCATATCCATTGATAATTAGACTGAGCAGAATCATAGTTTGGCCTGGGGTGATCATGATTTTTTATTGTGAAGTAGAGAATCAGGGATGCGGTGCCTCAGTGGCTAAGACACTGAGCTTGTCGATCAGAAAGGTCAGCAGTTTGAATCCTTAGCACTATTCAATGGAATGAACTCCTGTTACTTGTCCCAGCTTCTGCCAATGTTTGAAAGCATGTAAAAATGCAAGTAGAAAAATAGGGACCACTTTGGTTGGAAGGTAACAGTGTTCTGTGCATCTTCAGCATTTAGTCATGCCGGCCACATGACTATAGAGACGATTTTGGGCAGGCAGCGCTGGCTTTTCAGCTTTATAATGGAGATGAGCACTGTTGCATAGAGTTGGAAATGACTAACACATATGTGTGAGGGGAACCTTTACCTTTAGAGATCACACATGAAAGAAGCCTCGGGAGATGTTGAAGATCCACTGCCTGCTTCAAAGCAGACACAAAGGATAATTGAAACCATGAAAGACATCCTGTTTGATGAGTTCTTCACTGCACCATCAGACATCTTTGGGTAGAAGAATTTTGGAATTAATGAAGAGAGGCAGCTTTCTTAAGCTTTTAAATGATTCACTGATATGTATTAAAATCCATGCAGCAACAGAAGCATTGGTTTCTGATCCTCTTTCTCTATTACTGTTTCTAAGCACTGGTCCATTTTATTTTTTTCCCTTTCCTTCTTTATCAAGTAGCACTGTTTGGACAAGCCTCAGTAAAATTAATTGTCCAGGAAATCATAGACTATGTCATGTTTCAGAGAAATAGAAGGTTAAGCAAAGCATATTTCCCGAGTCCATGAATTGGTTTGGGAGAAAAAGTCATCATCTTTTCTGAATTAATCCAAGGGAGCCTTAGAAATGCTCACCCACTTCTTTCTGCAAATGCTCACACATCAACAAAGTTTATTTTGAGATAGTTCTTTTAGTACATAATGTGGCCTCTAACAATCTAAGAATAAATGGGTGGCAACAGGTTTTTCTGATTTTACAAAAATGTTGCTAGGATACTGTTTGACTATGGAAGAAAGAAAAGTACTGCTTGAAAGAAAGGAGAAAGAAGGGAGTGGTTCTAGGCACCATGACTTGTTACTGGAAAGTTCCCAGAGAAAAAGCCAGGATAATAAATTTGCACATTGTTGAAATAAAGTTTAGTTTAAACTTGGGTTGAGGTTCTGCAAAAGATAAGAACTTTCAAGGAAAGCTCTGCTATTCTGCCATGAAACTCTGAAAGACATTTCCTAAGACATTGCATTTTTTTTCTGCCAGTGAGGAATTAATGCATTTAGCGTTGCTAGGTATATAGAAATTAAGTATGAACCAGATATTGCCTGCAGCCATACAATCAAATAGTAAAGATGACATGTTTTGAAGGAAAAGGAAAGTTATAGCTTAGTGGCAGAACCTAGTGCTTTGTATAAACATAGTTTTCATTTCAAATTTTGTTATTGCCAATGAAAAGAACCATGTAGTAAGTGATTAACAAGTCCTCTGTTTGAGATCTCGAAAAGCTAATATATGCCAGTTTAATCAAGGAATGTTGAGTCTTGGATGTTTTTGGCTGCCTCTTCCACCGTCCTACCTAATTATGTGCTAGCATTAAAAGCCCTTTTCAAGGGAAAAGAAATAGTCTAAGTCTGGATACAAAAGGTTATAATCAGAAAAGGTTATATTTATAGTGGAAAGGGGTAGGTAGAGAAAGGAGCCTATAAAGAAAGACAATATGGGAGCATCCGTCCATAATAATGGACTCTTCCATTATAATTACTTGTAAACAATAAATAAACTAAAAATACCTGTCTGATATGGCATTGTCATTTAAAGGGTAAAAAAAGGAGAAAATTGACTTAAGGCATTAAAATCACAAAGGATGAATTAGATTAATAATCACAATGTAAATATATATATCACATTTATTCTATAATAACAATTGAATATAATTAGAACATACAATAAAATGGCATAATAAAACCTATAATAAAAACATGCACCAGAGTTGTTAGGAGCCTTCTCTGCATAAAAATTTAATATATTACATTTAAAAACATTTCAATAATTCTGAGGAATAAAAATGCATTCCCTGGAGATCTACAAATGAAAGATCTTGTCCTTGACATCTAATGCCCGAAATGCAGGTAGTACTTGACTTATGATCACAACTGAAATCAACATTTCAGTTGGTAAGCAAGACAGTTGTTGTTTTGTCCCATTTTATGACCTTTCCTGCCACAGTTGTTAAGTGAACATTGCAGTTGTTAAAGTTAATAATACAGTTGTTAAGTGTTTCTGGATTGACTTTGCTTGTCAGAAGATCACAAAAGGTGATCACATGACCCAACGACACTACCACCATTATAAATACAAGCCAGTTACCAAGCATCCAGATTTTGATCACATGGTCACCGGGATGCTGCAATAATTTTAAGGGTGAAAAATGATGTCATTTTTTTTCAGTGTTGTAATTTCATATGGTCATTAAATGAATGGTTGTAAGTCAAGGATTAACTACAGTCCTTGTAGTTAATGAACTACAAATGTAGATATAACAACTATAACTAAATAAAACGCAAAAGCAAATCCTGTGAACCATTTATCTATATCTCTCCCAGGAAGCCCTTCAAAGCTTCCATCCCTTCCTTTCTGAGGAACTTCATCTTAAATCACAAATATTCCTCAAGCAGAGGACATTTCCAATAGAGAATGGCCATTCCAACTGATTTACATCACAGTGTTATTGGACAGATCTTCCTCCACATGAATAAAGAATGCATTCGGTAGCATAGCTCAGACATTTACAGTGGTGCCTTACAAGGGAAATGTAATGATGATATATGTGTTGTAGAAGTTCCTTCATCATTTGTGATCTTCTCAATAAGTCTCTTTATATGTTTCTGGGGGATTTCTCAGTTACTTAGAGAGGCATTGTCTTCCTTGACCATGTTAGTCTCTATATAACTTTTATTAACATAAAAGTTAAATTAATCATTAAGAAAGCAAGTTGAGAATATAAGAAACTGACCTAGAGTTTTATAATTTCTATTCCTTGAATTGAAATGTTTTACCATTCAGAAACATGACCAAGAGGCTTCTGCTTGTGGGATGCTGATGTGCATCCATTAGCATGGTTGGAACAATGCCAAAATTGTAGATGCTGTGGATTTTGTCTTGTCCAACATTAACATTGCCTCAATGTATAAATGTTTTTAGCAGAATGACTTTTGTTCATACTTGCTGTGCCATTCATAAA
This sequence comes from Laticauda colubrina, assembly GCA_015471245.1. NCBI lineage: Eukaryota > Metazoa > Chordata > Lepidosauria > Squamata > Elapidae > Laticauda > Laticauda colubrina. Next base: position 56,736,401 of record BLBF01000018.1, on the reverse strand, counting down.
GGCAGGGAGAAAATTTCAACTTTATCGTTTGCTGTTCAGCACTAATATAATCCTAGATATGAACAGATTAAAAAGTAGACCCAAACATATGCCAATTAAAAGCAAATTAAAAAAATAAAACAAATTGATGCCACAAAAGTTGAAGAGAAAACCAATTCAATAAATCTCAAATGCCTGATGAAAGTTAAACAAAAGTCCAATGCCTACAATGAAAATGAATATATACGATTAAAATAAGTAACATTTAAAAGTCCAATGCCTAAAATTAATAAAAGGAAAGAATAGATGGGATATAATGGAGATATTGTATTGTATGTTAGATATTTTTTTCCTTTCTGATCCTGAAATCTGGCGTTATTGAGACAATCCACTGAGATTCTAAACAATCTCAATAGATTTCTTGAATAACTCCAAATTCAGCATTAAAAAAGAAAAAAAATGAAAATGTTATTTTTATACTAGGTATACACTTTTCAGTTTTTAGACTTAACTAACATAAGATGTGAGTGGAGGTAGATCACTGACAAGGGGCCTTTAGGTTATTACCAAATTATGATTTACTTTCTGCACACATTCACTGTCTAACTCAATCTTTCTTAGTCACATCTCTCAGACAGTGTGCCCTTAAATCCACATTGTTCTCCACTAGACAGATCTCAACTAAGAGCATTCCAAAAGGCTGTTTTCTCTGCAAAAGGTGGAAAAGAATTCTCTATGCTGGGAAAATTCAGAATGAACATTCTTGTGTGCAGCTAGAAATATCTGTTGGAGTGGCCTAAAGAAGCATTATTTTAAAATGTGGAAGTATTCTTGGACTAGCATCTGTATATCCATAAGTATCTAAGCTTGTTGCAGAATTATGCTATAGATCAGTGTTTTTCAAATTTGATCCTTTAAGATATGTTGGCTTCAACTCCCAGAATTTCCCAGCCAGCATGCTGAAGTCCATACAACTTAAAAGTTGTCAAGTGTGAAAAACACACTGCTATAGACAAATATTTATGGGCTCTTTATAGTTGCAAATATCTCTCTCAAACTTCTTATGGATGCAGAAAACTGGAAGTAAAGTTGGAGACAAGCAATAACATACATGGACTATAATCAGTGTCAGCAAGAAGTCCAGTTCCAGTAAAGATCTTTGCATCTTTGCAAATGGCAGACATACCCTAGACAGAATATATTATCTGAAAATGGTGAGAAAAACAGTTTGGTGCGCCTACTGGTTGTGTTATTTTCAGGTTTACATGGGCTGAATGTCCTAGCACTTTCCCTCCTTTTGCAAGTTGTTATATAAATAAACAGAATTTGTCATTTTATTTAATTGCAATATATGTGCCAATTCTTTGCAAAGGAAAGGAAAATATGTGGCATGACTCATAACAAAAGCAAAAGGTAGCAACAGTTGATGAGATTACAGCATTCATACACACTTTAGGTCCCACCGATCTCCCCCCCATCTAAAACTCTTGAAATCTTGTAAACAAAAAAACTCAACAACTGATTGCAATTGAATGTGCCAGTGGATAGATAGATCAGCCTTTCCAAATGGAAAGGAATATTTCCAAATGGAAATATAGCATGGACAAATGCTATATCAGGGGTGTCAAACTCAAGGGTGCTTCGATCTGGCCAGTAGGGCTGCCCTGGAAACAGTGAAGGACAGTGCCTCTGCCAGCAAAAACTGAGCTCAGGAAGACTGTATGTGACCCTCCTGAACTCTGTTTTTGCTAACAGAGGGTTGCAGGAACTGTCCCAGCTGCATGCAGCCCTGAGCTCCATTTTCACTGGCAGAGGATGGTAGAAGGCTGTTGCAGCTAAAAATGGAGCTCAGGAGCCCATTTTTGCTGGCAGGGTGCTCGGGCTGCTACAGGCACCCCCGACACGAGTGATGTCAAGCTGGACATGTCCACCCTGGCCATGCCCACCCCAGCCCCCAGAAATCAACCACAACCCTGATGTGGCCCTCAATGAAATCACGTTTGACACCCCTGTGCTCTACTGTAGTCCACATTACCTATATTCCCAGTGAGCCTGGCAAATTCAGGAAACAAGAATCCTTTAGATTTCTGGAAAGATCATTATTTTTGTAGGCAATGTAATCTTGAAAGCCTATCAGAGCAACTCTCCCACTCAACTTATACTTTGCATAATTAAAGCAGAGTTGCTTTGAGTCTTAAACACCCTTGGACTGAGATGTCTCTTTTGCAAAGTTTTTGTTTCCTCCTCTCCTTCCCCAGTCTCTTCCACCACAGCAGCCAACCCACCACTACAACAGCCAGAGCTGTTGTGGGAAGGATGGTACATTTTGTCTCTGTACAACACATGGCCCATGCACTGTTTGTGGCCTCCAAGCAGTCTTATGCACCCTGCTGGCTTTTTGAAATAGTCAATAAATTATCACCATCATTGCCCAAAAAAATTCTCTGCAGAGTGACTCCAGTGACTCCAAGCTTCACTTGTGTCACCAGCTCTAGTGCTGCTAGTGTTCCTTTAGCTGACTGACGTGCCAGGTCAATGCCTTTCTGATTTTGCAATTACTTTTAATTTATTGATGTGGCCTTTGTCCCTCTACAAGTTGTGCAAATCTGAAATAGGTCATTTCAAGAAAATAATTCTAGAAACAATGAAAGAAGAGCAAATGGTTGGTTATTATATCCCCAGAATATGAAACCCCAAATCTAAGTACTATCCATTTGCTCTTGGATGGGAAATACTAAACTACATGAACAACTCCTCCTCCTCCTCCTCCTCCTCCTCCTCCTCCTCCTCCTCCTCCTCCTCCTCCTCCTCATCATCATCATCATCATCATCATCATCATCAGCATCATCATCATCACAACAGATGGCAGCATCTAGCCAACTTTATCTTAGCTGGGAAGCTAAGCATGTTCAGGCCTGCTTGGTGTGATATGGGAGATCATAGGAGAATTCCAGAGCTGAGAAGTTGAAAGTCAAAAGTACTCAAAAGTCGGCAATGGCAAATGACTTTCATCTTGTTGTGAATAAAACTGCCTGTTGATGTTTGTAAAAGAATCACCCAGAGTTGAACTCCACTTGAGGGAAAATTGGCTTATGCTTTTGTTAAACAAGGGCCTCAGAATTCTGGCATTTATTGAAATATGAAAATATTTACAGGTAACAAGGACTTCTGGTGTATAAATCCATACTGTCCCTGATCATAGGTATGTTTGTGTGTTTGTGTGTGCATGAGTATGTGCACACATGTAAGTTTGCATGTGTGTGAATATATGTTTCTCCCTGCAATAAAACCTCTTGTACTTTGTCCTCAAGAGAACAAAGAGATTATGTATCACTTGAAAGTCTTCCTTGTGAGGGGAATTAATTTTAGCTTCTATGGCAGCTTAATTTTTCCCAGTCTATCAATGGGTCTGCTTCAAAGGAATATGCATTGACAATTTTTATATGTGCTTTAATTACTCAGGAAGTAATATGTTTGAGATTCAGCTGTTGTTTCTCTGGAGAATATTTATTTAAGGTGTGTGTGTGTGTGTGTGTGTGTGTGTGTGTGTTTCCATGTGAGAGTGGTGAAGAATCAGCTGTATGGGGTGGGAAGAATAATTTAAAACTTTGATTTAACAGTACAAAAGAGAACACTGTTTAATCCCTGAAGTAGGAAATTGCTGTTCGTCATGATCCATTGCTTTTGTTCTGTTTCTGACTACAGGGGATGAAGAAGAGGAGTGAAATTTTCTTGCTATTTTGCAACCTTTTGTCTGTTTGTGTGCTTCATTTCTTCTATTTGATTTTGTTCTTGAAACCAGGCTCTTAAATTGTAGCTGAAAATAATCCTAAAAAAAAAAAAAAAAGATGAGAGGGAAACTTTCCCAGTGAAATGATCATTGAGTCTCTGGTGAACATTTGTGAACACTGGAGCAAGGCAGACATTTACATAGGAAGGAAAGAAATTATACACCTGACACTTTAGACCTCTGTAGCAATAATTTATAATGTTCTAAATCTCTGAAAGCATTCAGATGCATTTGCCCATAAAATGGTTTTGAAAAAGATGGAGGAAAAGTAGCTTTTCTTTTCTTTCTTTTTTGAATCTGGGGGACGATCTGATCAAGATATAACGAACAATAAAATTTACATGCAGCTGTTCGGAAATCAATGTTAGTTTTGTTTCATCTCTCTGCAACAAATGTCACGTGTTGGCTAGAAGAACAAGTAGCCTGAGTTTATGATTATCTTGGCATGAAGACCACAAACAAATGATGGAAACATATTGGTTATTCTATATGCCCTAGAAAGCTTTCTAAAAGCTGGTTCTCGTTTTATGGCAGCAGGAATGGAATCAGATGAAACCCGCAGTGGAACAGTCCCCAATTTTGTATTATTCTATGCTTTGCATTGCAAGTCATTCTGGAGATGACAAAAATCAATGTGTAGATGCAGTGATTGAATTATGTGATTTTTTTTGTTTTTGTTTTGCTTTTCTCTGGTTACTGTTTCACCCAGCCCTAATGTTTGGCTGATTATGGAATGGAAGGCAAACTAGTGTTCAACCATGTCACCTTCACTCAGGGAGCTAAAATATATTGTTCCACCCATTTTTGAGGGGAAGGCAGAGGAAGCTGTTTCTCTTACTTTTTATGATTACCTCTGGAGGTAACTAGATGTGAATGGATTTGGCTAAAATTGAGATAAATTTGGATAGGATTAGTGGATTCTGTTTAGGATTCCCTTTGTATTTTACATTTTATTTTATTTGTTGATAACCACTCTTCATAGTGTTGTATGAGAAACACAAAGGTTAATAGCTACCATATGATCGATCACTCAGCATTTGAATGGATGTAAAATAAAACTGCCATAGCTTTCAAGTTCTACCAAGATTTATACTGACTCTTGTCAGTATAAAAGCAGCAGCATAGAATGAAATGTACTAATATCTTTCTCTGCTGAAAATTCTATACCTCCACCCCAAAATGCAAGCTTTTGATAGTATATACAGAAAAAGATACATTCTTATTTTTAAAAGGCAAAGGCTTGCTTACACCAGAGAAATTTATGTTAAAAATGACTGCATCAAGGGAATCTGCATTTTTTTTTAAAAAGGACTTCCTGCGGAATGTATGTTAACTGTTAAGTACATTAGGCAAAGTTGTAAAGAAACTTTCGGTACATCAAAGAAAGCTGTGAACAAAAAGATATTATTTTCCCCAGATATTTTTATTCCATAAGTAACACTGTTGACCAGAATATATAGGCAGCACAATAGCGAAGATTTATATTGATCTGAACATTACCAGGCATTAATCACATATGTTTCTCCTCTAAATCTACTCTTTGTAAAACTGTGCTCAGAAAAGCAGCTATCAAGTTGGACTCACTTTCTGCTTAATATTTATGCTTACATGTGAAGCACCAGGAAAATGGATGAACCAGATGGGCTGGGGTGGAAAATCCTAGCAAATCCTGGGTTGTTTTGACATAGACTCATGGCTGAGATTAGCACACAAAACAAGAATCCAAATTGTTAAAAGCACAGGCATGCCATCCAAGCATCCAATTATTCTTTATCAGTAAAAATATAGTGTATGATGCAATATTTTTACATGCACAATTTTTTTTTTAATCTCCTGGTACAATTCCAATGATTTTGTATTCCAATTCAGAAAAAAACAATAATTTCATATTATTTTGCCCTCTTCTGTAAATTCTGGCTACATTGATTGAGAAGGGTGCTGACAAAAGGCAACATTTGTTGTTTTAAAAGATGGAGGAAAAATTATAAATTAACTAAACCTTAAAAGAAACTTCCCAGTGACATAATCCATTTGAGATTAGAACAAACTATAATTCTACAATTCAAATCCATTTATGGATAATACAATTTATTTAGATAGTTGTTTTTTTTCCAAATCTGTGGAGCTGGAGGTCATTCAAGCTAATGTTAATTGTGTACTTACTTATTAATCATATGTCTGTGTCCGTCTTCTAAGCTTTGGTGTCCTGCACATTTTGAGTATATTTGATCAAACTATCTCCTACTCTGGCTGCTGCACAATATGCAGCTGTGTTTACAAGTATTGGGAAAATGCCAGCTTTAAAAATGCTGACATTACTTTTTCACCATCACAACTAATAAGAACTGTTAAATGCAGTAGAGAAAAGGTAGCTTGGTAACATCACACTTTCCTAGCTCCTTGGTTCTTTTTCATATAATAGTTATAACCAGATACATTCACTGGACATGGGTTAAAACATAGTTTGTGTCAGGTTCTGATGGATGCCCTAATTAATCCTGGCCTGCTCTTGAGTTGACAGATAGGGAGAAATTAGCAACCAATTATCTGGGATCTATAATGTTTCAGGAAACAGGGCACTGCATTCTTTTCAGTCTTAATAAAGGAAAGAGCGTCGGTACTTACCCGATACGCCCATTCTCTGTGAGCTGTGAAGAGCATCCAGAAGTGGGGAGATGCTTCAGTCTCTTCTGGGAAGGCTGGGCTTAAAACTCCAGGACGCTCCTCCTCCTCCATGGGACTCCTCCTCAGTGTCCCCCAGTTTTGCGAAGACTGAGTTCCAAAGTCTGGAACTCATCACCTAATCTAGATCCCTGACTGGAATGGAACCCCACCAGATGGAAAGAAATGGGTGGGGCTGGATGCTCTTCACAGCTCACAGAGAACAGGCATATCAGGTAAGTACCAACGCCCTTCCTCCCATGAGCTGTTCAGAGCATCCAGAAGTGGGACATACCAAAGCTTGGCCTATCCTTCAGGAGGGACTCCATCTGGATCAAAATCCACTCCTAAACTCTGTGGACCCTCGGCAGGACTCTTCTGCCAAATGAAGCATCCTCTGAGTCATAAACATAAATTTTATAATTCTTGACAAAAGGAGATGGTGAAGCCCAAGCTGCCACTCTGCAAATTTTGTCTATGAAGCCCTTGTGGCCCATGCTGCTGATGTTCCCTGATGTTCCTTGTTGAGTGGGCTGTAATGCCCTTAGGAACTGAGGTGGACTGGCATTCGTAACTTTTAGCTATGGTAGCTCTCAACCATCTACCGATGGTCATGGATGATGCCTTTTGCCCTAAAGTGGGTGGGTTGAAGGATAGGAATAGAGCCTCAGATTTTTGAAATGCCACTGTGTGGTCTAGATAGATGCTTAAGGCCCTTCGAACGTCAAGTCGATGCCATTGATGCTCCAGTCTATGAGGTGGTTTCAGACAAAAATTTGGAAGGACCAACTCCTGCGCTCTGTGAAAGGCTGAATTTACTTTAGGAGTGAATGATGGATCCAATCTGAGAATTGCTCTGTCCTCATGAAACACGCACAGATTCTCTCTCATTGACAATGCCACCAATTCAGAAATTCTCCTAGCTGATGTGATTGCAATTAGGAAGGCCACTTTATATGTCAGGAATTTAAGACTAATAGATCTGAAAGGCTCGAATGGGCCAGTTGTAAGTGCAGTTAACACCTTGTTGAGATCCCAGGTGGGATAGCGGTGAATTACAGGAGGTCATAAGTTTGCAGCACCCTTAAGAAAGCTGCAGACATGTAGATGGTGTGCTATGGGATGGAGGTCACCCCAGGTTATCACTGAGGCTGAAGCCACCACCTGTCCATGTAAAGTATTTGGAGATACGCCCCTGGTCAACCCCTCCTGTAAAAAGTCCAGTAATTGTCCTATTGATGGGGCAGTTGGGTCAATTTTAGACCCCTAACACCAGCGACTGAAGGCAGACCATGTGGTCTCGTATATACGATTTGTTGAGGCCCATCTGGATGCTTGAATGGTGGCAATAGCATCCTCTGAAATCTGTTGGGCCCTTAAACGGTTCCGCTCAACCTCCATACAGCTAAACCAAGCCATTGTGGGTTCGATTGAAGTATTGGCCCTTGGGAGAGGGCAACCTTCGACGGTGGAATTTTCCAAGGTTGTTCTCTCGATAAGTTCTGCAAATCTGCGAACCACGTTTGCCTGGGCCAGTAAGGGGCGACTAATATCAATTCCGCTCGTTCCTCCAATAACTTCTGGATCAACCTGGGTATTACCGGGACTGGAGGAAACACATATAAAAACCTGGGAGGCCACTGACAATGCAGGGCATTGATGGCCTCCGCCCCCTGAGTCAGGTACCTTGAAATATACCAGGGCAATTGGGCATTGAGAGGAGAGGCAAATATATTGATCACCACCCCAAACCTCCGCACTGCTTCCTGAAAGACCACCGGGTGTATGCACCACTCTGCCTGATCTATCGTGGCCCTGCTGAGCCAGTCTGCTTGTGTGGTAAGGTCCCTGCTATGTGTTCTGCCTTGAGGGAAAGCAGATTGGCCTTGGCCCACTTGAACAACTTGGCTGCCTCCAGCATCAGAAGTTTGGAATGGGTACTCCCCTGTCTGTTTATGTGAGCCTTGGTTGTGATATTGTCTGTCAAGACCAAAATGTGGTGTGATTGGAAAAGGGGTAGAAAGCTGCTAATGGCAGGTGAACTGCTCGCAGCTCCAACAGGTTGATGCTTTGTGATTGTTTGGAAATAGTCCAAATTCCCTGCGCAGTGTGGGATTGGAAATGAGCTCCCCATCCTACCAGGCTGGCGTTGGTTGTGATCGTTACCCTGTGAGGTTCCTTGAAAGGACAACCCTTGTTTATTGTTTTTTCCAACCACCAGAGGAGAGATCGGAAAACATTGTGCAGTACCTTTATCCGGATGTTGGAAGTGGCTCTTCCAGATCGCTGGAAGGGTAGCAGGAACCATTGCAGCTCTCTAGAATGGAATCGAGCCCAAGGCACAATGGAAATACAAGAAATCAGTTTCCCTAACAGTTGAGACAGCAATGCCAGGGAAACCTTCTTAAATGCTCTGATCTCTTTGGCCAAAGTGGATACTTTTTAATCTGTCCCGAGAGAGAAAGACCTTGCCTTCCATGGTATCTATTACTGTCCCTAAATGAACTAACCTAGCTGAGGGGATCAAATGGCTTTTATCCCAATTTATGTAAAAACCATGACCCTGAAGGGTCTCCAGAGTAAACTTGGTGTCCAATTTTGCTTGATGTCTGGAAGATGACAAAATTAAAATATCATCCAGATAGCATTGTAAATGAACATATTTGATCCTGAGTGAGGCAGCCAAGGCCGCAAGGACCTTGGTAAAAATCCTAGGGGCTGAAGCCAGACTGAATGGCAGGGAGATATATTTGTAGTGCTGATCACAATAGCAGAATCCAAGATATCTGTTGTGAGCAGGTCTAATTAGTATATGTAGATAAGCCTCTGTGAGATCTATAGAGATCATGACATCATTCTCTCTGATGCTGAGCAGTAGTCATCTTGAATTTTATAAATAAATGATTTGTTCAGACGTTTGAGGTCCAGAATTGCCCTCCAGCTCCCCAAACTCTTTGGGACCACAAACAGAAGAGAGTAACAGCCTTGACCTCACTGTTCAGATGGGACCTTTCTAATGGCGCGAATATGCAGAAGATGATTGATAGCCTCCTGCATCAATGCCCTCTTAATGGGGTCCGTTGAACTAGGGCTCCTCATGAAAAAGTTCGGGGGGGAGAATTGAAACTCTGGTACCAAACCAAACCTTATAGTGTCCCTGACCCACACATCAGAGTGGAACTGTGCCATTGATCAGCAAATAATTTCAGTCGCCCACCAATGGGAACTGCTGCCAAGGGCTCACTTGGGACGGTGAAAAAAATTGGCCTCCAGTGCCCCTGGGGTTTCTTCTATTTTGGCCTCCCCTCTAACCTCTATCAGAAGATTCAGACCTATCCTGTCTAAAACGGGGCCTGTAGCCTGATGTCCTCTGAGATCTGGGAATGTAGGGGCCCTGATAGTTTGGCCGAAAGGAACCCCTTCAAAATGACTGGGGCGTTCTGTTTTCAGACCTCCAAAAAAGAGGGGGAAGCACTTTTTTCTTGTTTCTGTTCTCTATAAGGAAGAGCTCCAATGCACTGCCAAATAATTTATCCCCCTATATTGGGGCTGATGCCAGCTTGCATTTATGCTTGGTATCCACCTGCCAATGTCTGAGCCATAGCAGCCTCCGTGCTGCAACATTTCGGCAGAATTTCATCTGCCATCATCAGGCTTCTGATCTGATGGCAGATGAGATTCTGCCGAAACATTGCTACAACTTTAAAAGCACAACTACAATGACGTTGGATAATACACGAAGGAAGCTGAACAGCATACATGTAAGTACCCACGAAATCTTAAAAAAACAAATATATATACAGAGATATCTCTACTCAGAAATGAAGTTCACAGTAAAAGATTCCAATTAGATCAGTTAAACAAAGATTTGCTAGCA
>BLBF01000018.1:56647266-56721093 GCA_015471245.1 Laticauda colubrina | reverse complement strand
GTCAATTTTGTCTTTGGGGTTCCTCAGGATGGCTGCTATTTTTTTGTCTGTTTTGAAGGCAGTCTTGATGTGATGCCTGTGTAGTATCTTACTGATTTTATCTGTGGTACCTCTTATGTAGGGCAGGACAGCTGTTCCATGGGAACAGCCTGATGATGGCAGATGAGATTCTGCTGAAACGTTGCTACAACTTTAAAAGCACTACAATGACGTGGGATAATACCCGAAGGAAGCTAAACAGCACATATATATATATATATATATATATATATATATATATATATATACCCATATACATAGACATATGCCTATATCTACATGTATAACTGTGTCTATGGTAACCAGTATCTAACGTCCTACAATTTAAATGGCACTCGAGTTTCAGTCCAAATAAATGATCCAAAGGCAAATGCAAAGAGATGCCTGTTTAATGACTAGCTGGCTAATGCAATGTTAGCCAGACAAGGGAGAGCCAAATCCAGGGAGAACCAAGTGGAAAGGTACTTCCTTGGTCCCCAGAAAGGGAAACTAGCGAGGAATGGCACCTGTGGTATTTGGGCGCGAAATTGAGCCAGCCATTGAAAAGGGCGGGAAGCGGGATCACCGTTGCTACAGCCTGAGCCGTCTGCTGCTGCTGCTCTAACTTGTGATTTAAATGCTGCTGTCAAATGAAACAGCCAGGCAAAGAAAGCTGCGGCTGCGAGCGCTCTGGTCCAATCACAGAGAAAACGATTGGAAGGTTAGATAAGAGGCGATGGCCTCAAGCTGCCTGCGGAGAGGCAGGCTCTGCTATTTAGAAAGAAACTGGGGTTTTTTTGTTTTTTTTTTTAACTAATCGAGGGGCAAGCCTGAAAACCCAATTTAAATGGGGAATAGTTTTAAAGAGCAAACCTTAATTAGAAAGAACTGTTCCAGTCAGGGAGTGCACAACCTCTTACCACGAAGGCTGAGCTAAAACTGGGGGACGCTGAGGAGGTTCTCCGTGGAGGAGGAGGAGTGTCCCGGAGTTTTAAGCCCAGCCTTCCCAGAAGAGACTGAAGCACCTCCCCACTTCTGGATGTTCTGAACAGCTCATGGGAGAATGATTGGCTCATGGTATTCCCTGTTTTTCTTCAAAGTCTTCAGTCCAACAAAAGAGGAAAGGTTGAACTGTTTTGATGGATTGAGAAGACTGAGTGGCGGAGTGGGATACTCACAAATAGTGTCTCTCTAAATAGCAGATGCTGAAAGCAGAGGCATCTGCAAGGGCAGTCAGGGGGAGGGGAGAATGACAAAAGCAGCATCACATCTCAAAAGCTCCAAGCCTTTTGTACATGTGTTCTGATGTTGCAACTTTGAAAGGGATGCAGTTTTTGCTTGCACCACAGTCTTTTCATCATTTTGATGAAAGTGCTGGAATCTCTGGATACATCTGGCTAGAGAAAAAGGGAGACAATAAAACTTTTTGTCTTTGCCTATGAGCACTTGGAAGAAGAAAGGAAGGTAGGGAATGAGAATAATTTACACACATGCAGTCAAAGTAACAGGGATAGATAAATAGGGCACATATGGGTAGTGGAGGGCCAAACATGGTGCATTAATAATCTCATATCCAAACCAATACAAATAATAAATAAATACAAATTTCCAGAAAAGAACCAGAATTACTATATGGCAACCATGCTCCCCGAGTCCTTAAAGCAGGAGGGAGGGTATACTTGAGTGGTCAAGGCCTATAACTCACAGTTTTTTGGAGGGCCACAGAAATGTTACAAAACTGTTGAATTTTTTAAGGCTGTTTTCCATATGCTTTAAGGTTAGATAGAAATTGGAGGGCAGTTCTGTTCCAAATCATCAGTTATACTGCTGAAATATACAAATTTGTCATAGTAAGGGCAAAAGTTGAGGTGCTGTTGGGCTACATTTGAGTGCAGGTTGCCCAGACCTCACTTAAGGGATTAAAAATTACACTGTTGCTCCATTTCAGTAACTGCAAATGAATAATCCTTCTAAAAATGGAATATAGGCTACTTGTATATTCATTCATTATATGCAATGAATTCTTTCATTCATTCATCCTTCATTAACATTGTACACACACACACACACACACACACACACACACACAAAACAAATTAAAAGAAAAGCATTATTTTACTGATCCCTTTGTTGTAAACATAACCTGTTTGAGATTTCTGCTTTAAAAGTGTACTATCCTCATGGGTTAAGTAAGGATTTAGCTTGGAGATCCAGCAAGTATTTTTGTTGGAAATACATGCAAATCAAAATACCAGGAGAAGCAGTCTTCATAGATATTTATTTTACTTTTTAGAAAAATCAGACATAGCTTAAATGATAATAAAGTATTTTATGATGAAATATAGCTATAACTAATTTATAAGAATAAAGTGGATTTTAAAAGTGTCCATAGAGTATTTCAGAGTGAACAAGGACAAAAAAAGGACAGATTTAAGAAATCTCAGATTTTCTAAAAGGAAAAGAGAAGTCAAGACAAGACAAGAACAAGTGCCTTCAATCTCTCAGCTCCAATTAATTGTTTAAATGTATAATTTAGGGATTTGAATTGAACAGTAAAAAATGACTATTTTTTAAAACCAACACTTCATTTCTACTTTTTCCATAGTATTCCTAACTGAAATATTGTCTTTGTGTTTAAAAGCAAGCCAGCTAATTTTGAATTATATCTTGACTTCCCTCTTAAAAAGTCAGCTTAACTCTTAGGTCAGCTCTGAATTTCGTTTTCTTTCCTAAAAAGTTCCTTCTATTGTCAATTCATTGCAACTTACAGTGTCTTTCTTGCTAACCAGGTAGTTAGTGTTGCTCTAGTTCCATTCTTTCTTTCCCTATTACTGTACATGACTAGAAACAGTTAGGATTTGATTGGTTTTTTACAATATTTGTAATTGCAATAACTAGAAGGTAATTAATATGCACAGATGGAAGGAAAAATACAGTGACAAATGATGGTTTTGTACTGCCCTTTATGGCTTGATACGTGGACTTTTAGAGGACTGCCTTCTCCACCTAGTTTTGGCTCAACAGCCTGCTTATGGAAATCAAGTTAGCTCCTTCTTTGATAGACTTTTGAAAAGTTTCAAAGATTTTTTTCTTCCCCTGATATTCTCTTACCATTTTAAAATCTACTTTCCTTGAATTGTTGTTGTGCTGCCATTTGGTATGTTTTCATATTGTATTTTTTAATATGAGCTGCTGAAAATTGATTTTAATGGCATAGAAATTTGTCTAATAAATAGACTTTATGTAGTAAATATTTGAAAGGAGAGATTTATACAGTACTTCTTTCACAATTTTGACTGGGGAATTCTGGGAGTTGAGAAGTCCCCAAGTTTGCTGGAGAATTCTGCGAGCTGAAGTCCATGTATCTTAAAGGTTCCAAATTTGAAAAACTGTGACTTTAAGGTATCTATAAACCATGTTGCTTCCTCAACATAGTGGCTGTGACATATGTTGCATATAATTGTCACCCTTCACATCTGACTGCTATAGTAAAAGTTGCAGTCCAATGTATTGGAAGAAAACTACACTCTGGAATATTGGTGTAGTCATTAACAATCATTATAAACCAATATTAATTTCACAACACTCAAGAAAGTTCATCTTAAAAAATAAGCACAAATAACCATCCCCTTCTCATGCCTTGGGGCTCAGTATGTATCTGTCTGTAAAAGAACGATAGATCGATGTTTGAGTTAGAAACTAAAAAAGAAACAGAATATTAGCCTGGGTTCTGTAAGATCTCAAAATGATGATGCAGGAAGTGGTGGCCTTCTACTTTCTTTTCAAATGTCCTGCTTCTATACAAATTCAAGTTATATACTGGTAAATACTAAATAGAGAGCACATCTGCATTGTCTGGCCACTATTTATTTGTTTGTTTATTGGTTTATTAGTTTATTTATTTGATTTATGTCTGCCCATTTTGTCTAAAGGTGATTCTAGGTAGCTTATAAATTGGTAGACATTGAAATGATAAAACAATAAATAACAACAATAAAATAAGTGCAGTTAAAAGATAGCAAGGAGGGGAGCAGGAAGTACATGGGAAGAGGTGGGGCCTTTTCTTAATCCAACAGCCAATTCTAAAAAGGTGCATTCCCATTGGGAACTCAAGCCAACTGGCAGACAATTACAACTTCAGGCCCTTAAGGAAGGTCAGCATGGTGGGACAAATCTCACCTCATGGGCAGGAGCTAAGGCAGAAAAGGCTTTGTTCTTGGACTGAAAAAAAAATTGACTGACAGTGTCTATCAGTGTCAACTGATAAAAATTTCTATGCTTATTTTAGAGTTGCCATGAACAAGGGGGGAGGAGGAATTTGAAGGAGCAATGTGGCAATTTAAACCAAAAGTGCATTCAATTCTTATCTTGCAAAGTTTGTAACTAAGCTACCAGAATTTCTTCCATGAAAATCCCTAATTGGAGAATGTGATTGATGACTCTCAGTTATGAACATGTTTTGTTGGAAAATATGAATTATGATACATCCAGAGGAATGGGGGGGGGGGAAACAGGGTCATAGGTGATAGTATATTATGTGTTTCAGAATCGGCTCCACACAGGTCATGCTGACATGTTCGCTTCTAATAAATCCTTTGAAGCTTTTGAAGCTTGGCTTGAGGCTCATGATTTAATTAGGGCAACTGCCGGAATCCTGACAGTATACCCCTTCTGCAATCAGAGATGGGGTAGAACCGTTCCCATTGGAGTGAGATGTTTTTTCCAAAAATCTGGACCTATGCCATGAAGGGTTCAAAGGTGATAACCAACTTCTTGTATTGCATCTGTAAGCAAACCGGTAGCCAATCCAGCTCATGGAACACCAGTGTAACATGGGGCCAACCTAGGAGTCCTAAGAACTGCCTGTGCTGCTGCATTCTGTACTACTTATAGTTTCTGAATATTTTTCAAGGGTAGTCCCATTTAGTGCATTGTAATAGTCCAGGAATGAGATGGCCAGCACTTGAATGACTGAGTACAGGGACTCCCAATGAAAGATTTTGTGAAACTCGCAAAAAAAAAAGAAACTGTTTTTGATTATTTTTCTCTAGAGACAAACATGTTTTAGGTGTATGTGTTTGACTTTCTTATCATTTACTGTTCCTTTTTCTTTAATTCCACAACTGTAGTCATCAGAATCCATACTCACCAAACAATAAGGTGAACCACAAAATGAAAATAATGTTGAAAATACATATTTATATAATGAAGAGTAGAAAGCAAAAAAAATACCCATGCTTTTTAATTATTTTAAGCTTCAGGAATACGTGATGGTAAAGAAAATAGAAAGTCAGCACCATATGCCCAATGAAGGCATCATTAGAAGAGCATTAGTAGATTAATCCAACCTAATGTGCAGTTGATATGAAATGCAATAAGGTAAGTTCATTAGTTTGCTGTCCTAATGTTTTTCACTGTACCTCAAAGCAGGCAGTAACAATTCCAGGGAGGCAAAGTCGAGCTCAGTAACATCTGTCAAGATAAACACAGAGTTTTCTGATGACACTATCTTGGCAATCTAATAGAGAAAGTCACCAGGGCAGGATGGCACAAGGAGGGGAGGAGAGAAGCTAGCTTTTCACACAGACACTAAAAATGGGGTCAGATTTCCCTATTGGCCCCATAAGCAACAAAATGTTCACAGGGTGAATTTCCTTCAGCTTGGTAAAGAGAGAGAGGCTGATGCATTTGGTCATCTATCATTGGAGTGCATGTGTAATAGCTAAGAGGATATTAACTAAGGAGCAGCAGCAGCAGTAGCTGCATACAGATAAATATAAGCAGTTGTTACTTATTCACATATTCTGCATGCAAAGATATGCAATACCTATACACAAGTTCATCAATGAAAATAAGGAGAAATATTAAGAAAAAATAGAGAAAAGTAAGGTTCTGCAGAGAAAAATATGGCCCTGCACTTAGGCAGAAAAAATTCGAATGCACAGTTATATAATAGGCCCGTGATGGCACATGAGCCCCAGCCAAACTTACCTGCACTGTGCATGTGCACTCCTCCCAGCTGATTTTTGGTCCATTTGAGGCCGTTGTCGCCCCCCCAGAGGCTCGACGGAAGCCTCTGCAGCCTCAGGAGGCCAAAAAATGGGCCTTCCAGAAATACCAGAAGTGCTGAAATGGGCAGTGCAGGTAAAGGGGTGGGTTGGGGGTGTTGCGCATGCATGTATGGGAGCAGGGCACATTGCATTGTGGGTGCCAGCACGCATGCTATCATGTGCGTGCACATTTTTGGCACACTACAACAAAATGGTTCACCATCTCTGTAATAGGCAGTACCAGGCCCAGGATTTTGGTTTGAGCTCTGAGTTTGGCAATTCAATTGCAAATGTTTTGTCACCATTCGAGGAGACATCGTCAGTGCATTTTGAATTGGCAGTACCAAGCTCAACAGTAGTAATTATCAGAAGGATCTAAGTATCTTCATGGACCACTATTTGAGTAGGAGCCAGCAGTGTGCCAAAAAAAAAAAAAGGCCAATGCATCAATAGATTCATGAAATCAAGATAATGAGGTATTATAGTATCACTCTATACTATAGTATCACTCTATACGGTGAGATCACAATTGGAATATCGTATCCAATTCTGTTACGATACCAAGACAACAAAAAATAGCTGAGATCCTAGAAAGACTTTGCAGAAGAGCTTTGCAGCAAAGCTGATAAAAGATTTCCAGACTAAACTATACAATGAACAGTTAAGTAACTAGGTATATCTAGCCTAGGGAAGAAGGTTTAGGGGTAACATGATACTTGTCTTCCAGTACTTGATGGGTAGTCACAGAGATAAAGGGATTGACATCCTCCAAAACACCTGATGGTCGGACAAGAAGCAATGGATGAAAGCTTGTCAAACAGAGATCTTACCTGGAACTAAGGAGAAATTTCTGGACAGTGAAAGCAATTAACCAATGAAACAACCTGTTTCCTGTAGTTGTGGATGTTCAGTCACTAGAGATTTTCAAGAAAAGATTGGACAATCATTTACCTGGGATGGTATACAGACTCTTGCTTTGGTAGGGATTGGACTAGAAGACACAAAAGTAACTTTCAACCCTATGACTCTAATTCTAAGTCATTACAGGAAGGAAGAGGTTTCTATTACTTACAGGTGTCAAACCTGGAGCCATCTTGGAGTTTTGATTTCCTATGGGCTGTTTCTTGGAACTCTGACAACAGGAAGAGAATGAAGAGATTTCTGTTACCTACAATTGTTCCTGGGTTGTAAGAATTTGATTTAGTTTATTGTGAGAAAGATTACTATGCAACTCTTTAGAAAGGTAGGACTGGTTCGAGGAGTCTTTAATTACTAATCCACAATTTAAAAGCAAATCATCAAGCAACTTGAAATCTTAATATGGAATAGTATGGAGGATAGATTTCAAAAATGTAAACAGATAAGTGAATAAAAATAGTACATACCTGTTGGAATAATTAAAATTGAGAGAGCCTTCAACATTCTACTTCAAGCCCAATTTGAAGAGAATAAAGAATGTAGAACAATTACTTGTTTGAATTCAAATTTACAAAACTCATGCATGCTTTCATCCACTGCCCTCAGGCTTAACAAGAAACTTGGCTCTGTTCTCATTTTCTACATGATCATTTGTCAATACAGTCTACCAAATTGCTTTGGTTTTGTTCTGATATATATCTATCATGACAATAATGATGCCACAAGTCCACTTGACACAACATCTTCCACTGAGCAAATTACAACGTAAACTTTTAAGTTCTTTTTTTGTAGCTATTTTTTAAGATCTGAAATACTTATATATTCCTGGACGCAAGTGAGAACTATCCTGCTCATTGGACTTTCTTCAGATGCTGTTCCTAGTGTTTGCTCCTCAACTTTCCCTCAGGAAGAAAAAAGAGCTTTTTTGAATCTCATTATCTAGAAGCTGCTTGAGAATGAATATTGTGTAGCTGTAAAAAACACGAATGCTCAAATTTCAAGGGTACCCTTGAAGAGAAAGAACTAAAAATATAGTATCTTTTGTCTCTTGTGCATATGCAGGTAAAACTCGCAAAATTAGAATATTGTGCAAAAGTTCATTTATTTCAGTAATGCAACTTAAAAGATGAACCTGATATATGAGATAGACTCATCACATGCAAAGCAAGATAGTTCAAGCTGTGATTTGTCACAATTGAGATGATTCTGGCTTACAGCTCATGAAAACCCCAAATCCACAATCTCAGAAAATTAGAATATTGTGAAAAGGTTCAATATTCGAGGCACAAAGTGTCCCACTCTAATCAGCTAATTAAGTCATAACACCTGCAAAAGGTTCCCGAGCCTTTAAATGGTCTCTCAATCTGGTTCAATAGGAACCACAATCATGGGAAAGACTGCTGACCTGACAGTTGAGCAGAAAACCATCATTGACACCCTCCATAAGGAGAGAAAGCCTCAAAAGGTAATTGCAAAAGAAGTTGGATGTTCCCAAAGTGCTGTATCAAAGCACATTAATAGAAAGTTATGTGGAAGGGAAAAGTGTGGAAGAAAAAGGTGCACAAGCAGCAGCGATGACCACAGCCTGGAGAGGATTGTCAGGAAAAGGCCATTCAAAAGTGTTGGGGACTTTCACAAGGAGTGGAGTGAGGTTGGAGTCAGTGCATCAAGAGCCACCACACACAGACCCTGGACATGGGCTTTAAATGTCACATTCCTCTTGTCAAGCCACTCCTGAACAACAAACAACGTCAGAAGCATCTTACCTGACCTAAAGAAAAAACAAAACTGGTCTGTTGCTCAGTGGTCCAAAGACCTCTTTCTTATTAGAGCAAATTTTGTATTTCATTTGGAAGCCAAGGACCCAGAGCTTGGAGGAAGAATGGAGAGGCACACACTGCAAGATTCTTGAAGTCCATTGTGAAGTTTCCACAATCTGTGTTGATTTGGGGAGCCATGTCATCTGCTGGTGTTGATCCACTGTGCTTCATTAAGACCAGGGTCAACGCAGCTGTCTACCAGGAGATTTTGGAGCACTTCATGCTTCCTTCCACAGATGAGTTTTATGGGGATGCTGACTTCATTTTCCAGCAGGGCTTGGCACCTGCCCACACTGCCAAAAGCATCAAAACCTGGTTCAAGGACTGTGGGATTACTGTGCTTGATTGGCCAGCAAACTCGTCTGACCTGAACCCCATGGAGAATCTACGGGGCATTGCCAAGAGAAAGATGAGAGACATGAGACTGAACAATGCAGAAGAGCTGAAGGCTGCTATTGAAGCATCCTGGTCTTCCATAACAGCTCGGCAGTGCCACAGGCTGATAGCTTCCATGCTATACCGCACTGAGGCAGTAATTGCTGCAAAAGGGGCCCAAACCAAGTACTGAGTAACATATGCATGCCATCGAAAACATGCTCCTGAGCTCCATTTTCACTGGCAGAGGGTTGCAGAAGGCCATGGCAGCCGAAAACGGGAGCCAGTTTTCTCTGGCAGAAGTACCACAGGCCAGTCCTTCACTGCTTCCAGGGTGGTCCCATGGGCCAGATCTAAGTACTCTATGGGCCAGATCCAGCCCCTGAGCCTTGAGTTTGACACCTATCATGGAACATTAGTTCTGAGAGACCTCAGCATCCATGGAGAAGTCTTAATTGCATTGGTTGATATCACATGTCCATCATAACAATCATACATATCTCAACTTGTTATTGACTCAACATACATGATTTCACACACTGGATTTGGATTTATCTATCGGGCAGAAGGATGGCAATCTGAAAGTGGGAGATGTTGTTACATCTGTTCCCTTGCATAGCCAAAGCACTTCTGCTGAGCCTTACACAAACTACTCCTTTCTATAGAGGACAGGCACCTATGAGAATGGAGCACCTCAGAAGCTAATAGCATTTCAGAAAGTTGTAAAAGATTTCTTTTTTTCCCGTTATGGCTGGTGCTTGTTTTAATGATTTATCTTCCTTATGGAATATACAGATGACAATACCACTGACCTGATTGTTCCTTTAATTCTCTACCACATTACGCAGTCCCTTGGTACACAATGAAGCAAATCAGATGACTAAAGTACAAGTGAAGGGATACTAATTTCACATCTGATCAAATACTAGTTAGAATTTATTTCAAGTAAACTTTAGGGTGGTAATGGAAAACAGTAGATTCTATTCTCTGTTATTGCATTCTGTCAATGGTACCCAGTGGAACTTTTCTGAGTAGTTTGGGGCTTTCAGCAATCCCACAGCATATCACTATGACATGTTGCATAGACATTTTGAAAGCAACATTGATCAAATTCATAACTTAGACTCTATCATTTTAGCAGTTAAATTTGTAGAAGTGCCCACAGCTCTGCTCAGAATTTTTTATTTTTCAGATTTAATTTTTCAGGCTTGACTGATGTAGACAAGATGCTTGGGTGACTCCAGCCAACTATGTATTTGTTTGAACCATGCTCTTCATGGCTTATTACAGCTTGTAAGTAAGGGATACTTACTGGATCCAAAGATTGAAATAATAATAAATCAATGGCCAGCAAGGGGTATATGCAGATTCTGATATTCTTGGATATTGGGACAGCAAGACGGGTGGTATATAAATTTAATAAATAAATACATTCAATGAATTTCTATATCTGTTTCAATTGGGGTTTAGATCTAATCTGAGCATCAAAATCTCCTTGATTACCCTGTTGGACGAAATTTACAGGAGAAATGAGAGGACTTGATTCTGTTAGATCTATCAGCAGTGTTTGATACTAGCAACCATGACATATTTCTGAAAAGGTTGTCTTTGGTGAAAGAGCCAAATAAAATAGTTCCATATGGAACTGTATGGTTATCTTCAGAGGATAGTGCTGTGGATATTTCTGTTTAACTCCCACACTCTTATGCCATACATTTTCACGGTTCCATTTTATAACCCATTGTGTACACCACTAAACATGAAAACTCTGAGTGAGATTATTTATAAAATAAAATATCTAAATTTGCCAAAGATACACAGTTCTCTCTTTTTCACTGGATTCGTATGAGACAGTGACATTGCTGAGGGCATGGACCAACAATCTGTTGCATCTGTTTATTTATCTAGAGGAACGGGCTTAAATCTGTTCTGGATATGGTTATACTTTCCCTAAAAACATCATAGATCAAGGTTCTTCTGGTTATGTCTTTAACATTAGTGGCACTGCAGCATGAAGCACCTTTCATCAGCTTAGGCTGTATACTAGCAAAGGTCTTACTTGCATGTAGTCACCTTGCTAAGGTAATCTGTGCCCTGGTAACTTTCTACTTAGATTACTGCAGTGCAGTGAATTTGAGACTACCCTTCCAAATGGTTCAGAAAAATTAAGTAATACAAAACTCCAAGCTAGAACTGGGTGGTATGAACAAATCATGGCAGCTATTTATGTTCTTTTTGGTTCATTTTGGTCCAATTCAAGTTCTTATTTTGACTTGGGGTCAGATCTTTGATGTTTTTTTATGGTTTTAACATGAATCATATGTTGTTTTAACTTTTGATTGGGAGTCATTCAGAGTTGATTAGAAGATGAATGGCTATATAAATACTTTAAGTTAATAAATAACATTTATGATGCATTTCTCAGTCTGGAAATGCAGTATCTGAGGAAAGACTTTTTCCTTTGATCTATTATTTGTTCCAGGTGCCGTCCCATATTGAAGATGGTGAAGTAGATAGTGGGAGGTTAGTTTCAGTAGTTGCCCCAATATAGCAATACCTTTCCCTGCTGCCTTTCAGTAGCAGGGAAAATAATTTTATGATCCCATAATATGCTCCTTTTAATAATAGTAATATCCTAATTTTTAATCTATTGTTTTCTTTTGTTATTTTTAAATTTATATTGTTCCATACATTTTACATATCTTAATATATGATTTTATTAATTGCTTTATTATTGCTTTACTTACTGGTTATTATTATTACTTTACTCACAAAGGAAATTTGTGAATTAGATTATGTGTAGGTTTGTAAGAACAGAAAGGTACACAGAATGCTGTTGGTATAAACTAGATATAATGTATTTCCTTTTCTTTTTCTTATCTCATGCCTTTAATTTTCTGGCTAATTACTTTGCAGTCTTTTTCTGTACTTTGTATAACCTTGGAATATGTATGTATATAAGTGTAATGTTTATTTTTAAAAATATGTAGTGGTATACAAATTATTAAAAAGATACATTCATGGATTTAATTTTACATTTAATAAGTTACAATATAAACAAGTGGGAATAACAACTTTCTACACTTTCATTCCTGGAAATACTCAAAGGACACAATTTAGGTTTTGCCAATTCTATTTGCTACTTCATTTCAGTGGAAAAACAAATTTATTTAAGATGGGTGAAATGAAGTAACAGATAGAACTGCCAAAACTCAACTCTATCCTTTAGCATCTCCAGGAATAAAAGTATTGGAAGTTGTTGGGTAAATTGGTGACATTTCTGTCTTAAAATATTTGCACTAATGTAAAATAGGTAGACTTTAGTGTATAATTAAATCATTTTTAAAACATATATTTATATTTCAACTTGCCGTACTTTTAAAAAAACTGACATTGAAAGCTATTTTAAAAGCAAAAGCTTTTTTTCATACTAGTTAATTAAGTAAGTTTGTTGATGTTCCCTGTTTAGAGGATTGCTAAAATTGTTTTATTTCAACAGGCTGTAATTTAATCTCATATATTAATAAAATGTTTAATTTGTGGGGGAAATTCATATATTTAAATGTAGATGTCACTCTCTGCAGCAAGAAGAACTATGTTTTGAATACAGTATTTAAAATTAATGTATTTATTCATTATTCCTACTTGTTTAGATTGTAACTTTTTGATTCCTCAATGAAGAGGACCTTCACAGTTGAAACATTCTGAAGTTATTTCATAACTGATTAGTAAATAATTAGTAAATAATATCTGTTACAATCCTGCTTTGGCAATCTAATTTCTTCTATATGTCTGGTTTAACTCCCAAAAGCCTTGGCTGGAAGGGTCAATGGTGGGAGATGTTGAGAGATGTTATTCACCATCATCTGGTCATTGAAAGGGCCTCTACTTCTTATGTGCGATGGGAAGGGAGCAGGAGAAGAGAAAGATATAATTTTGCAACTGCTAGTGTAGGAAGGACTTTACTAGAGCTATCCTTTTTATTTCCAATCACAATGTTTTTGCAAAGCATGTAAATGGAACTTCTCCAAGTCAGTTCCTATCCATGTACTGCTTTCGTGTTTGTGAAAACAGAAATACAGGCATAATAAGATGTCTAGGAATTTAACAAAGCTTAGAAGTCAAACAGCAGTTTTTCTTGGGAGCTGTCCAGCACCTGAAAAGAAACATTGATTTGCACTATTGAAAAAGATATATATTTTTAGTGGTAACATGCCAGTTATCCAGATATATATTTTTTAGTGGTAACATGCCAGTTTTGCTAATGGGAAACACAGGGAATATAGGCAATAAGGCTCATTCCAACACCTATGTGTTAAGTTTTATTGGCTCCATTTACATATAATGCTTCATACTATAATCCACTATCTTCCAGAATTATTAGACAGAGTGTAATTTTATTACAACCCCAAGCTTTGCTTCCTCCCCCCTCTCTCTCTGACCCAAACTTCACTTAATCTTCCCTTGCCTATAACACCTGTTGTTTCTTTTTTAAATAGCTTTTGATTTAGAATTATGGGGTTGGAAGGGCCCTTGGAAGTCTTCTAGTCCAACCTCATGGCCGAGAGGAGGAATCATCATTTCACCAGAGACAAAATGATGCTGAATTTTTGTTTGAAAGCCTCTCGTGACGAAGCACCATGACTCCTAGTGACAAGCTGTTTCATTGCTTAATAACTCTTCATGATCAGGAAATTCAGCCATATTTCACATTCAGATCTTCTTTAGTAAACATGCCATCTATTGGATTTTGTCTTACATTTGGAAACTAGGAGAATAAATCCATATCCTCCTCATGACTTCCTGTAGGAAAATAAGAAAACTGGATCATTCTCTGGGGCTTCTTGGCATTATACTCAAATGGAACTCTGAATTGTTCCTTTCCTAAGATGTCAGAGCCATTATGAATGGATAAATGAAGAGTTTATAGTTTTAGCTTGTTGGAAACAAAATGAGGCAGAGTTCTTAGTTTATACATAATGCTGAGAAAGATACATATAAAGCTGTTTGGATATGTTTTGCTGCCCCTATAGGAAGGAGAAGCTAAGTGGAAACAGTGAAACAGCAAATAACTGTTCATCAATAGTTCACTTTGAAAAATATCAGTTTTAAAAAATAAAATGTCCAAACATGTCCTTTTTGGGCTGAGATTGGCTGCAATTTTCTTGCTCTCAAATCTATCCCACTGCACATATGATTTGAGTCTTCCATCCCTCTTTCGCAGTCCAGAGCTAATTTTTTCCCCAGAAAAAACTAAAGGCAGCATTTAAGACTGGGCAAGATCTGCATGTAGCAGAGTAAAGCAGTCAAAAATCAAAAATAAGTGCTTTTAATAAAATAGGTTACTTTTGTATAATTTAATCATTTTCAAATTGGAAAAAGATGAGTGCTATTGGCATGCATGGGTAAGATGAATTCCAGTTTAATTGTCTGTAAGAATTATTCAAGGTGTAGTATTTGAGATCTAGCCACAAAGGGTCAATCAGTATGTATGCACATAAGAGAGAGGAAAAGGGAATGAGACACAGAGAACACAAGAAACCTAGAAACAAGCTTCTCGGCCATCTCCTAATAACAGCTCTGCCGGGAAAAAAGAGATCCATCTTCTTATTGTAGCAATTGCCCAGGAATGTATATTTCAATAGATTTTAACTTGATTATTCAACCAATTAATGTTTAAATAATCAGAGGCTGAACAGCAGTCAAGAGATTGTTATTTAACTATATACACAATGCTCCTCCACATGCAGGTTTGCCCAAATGATACTAAATGTAAATTAAATTCGCCTTTAGTAATCTGACAGGTTTTAAAGGTTTATTTTTCTGTCCTAGATTCTAGCACTTCTACAGACACTTTTGCTCTCGATATTGATGAGGTGGGCTGGGCTGAGAAAGAGTGTCTGACTAACAGTTAGCCATCTGACCTCTGTGCCCAAGGGAGATAAAAATAACTTTTTCAAGTTCTAAGTCATCAATAAAAGCACATATACCTTAGAATAAGCTACCAAATATTGAGAAGCTTCACAATATCTGGCAGAAAACACTGTTTGAAATACTGGCATAAAGATGTGTGGAGATGTGATAACACAAGGTTTGCAAATGGTTGCTTCGACATTAAAATACATTGCATGACGTAGCAATGAAATGAAACATGAGCCCTTTACTAACTTTAACATATCTGCTAGTGAAGTGTTGCTTTTTACATTATCTGTTTTAGAAAGAAATTGCATCTTTGTTTGGAATCCTATCTTTGGAATGTATTTATTTACATATCTTCCTGGATTGTCAGCTACTGGTTTTCAAACAAATAAAACCCAGCTGTTCATTCTATTAGCTGAAACCTGTAACAGAATTTCTAAAAAAATAACCACAATCGGTGAACACAAAATGTCCCTATTTCAAAAGCTGACTCCCCCACATAATTGAGCCTCTGTTTCCTTCCCATCTATAGTTTCAGAAGTATTGATCTGCAATACATTTTGCATTATTTTACAAAACTAAATCAGTTAATGAATGTGAAATGTTCTGCATGATTTAAAACAACAGGATTAGGCAACATGTAACCTCAAGCAATATTTGCCCCTTGATTAATTTCCAATGCTTCCATAAATGATAGCCGCATACTAGTGACATAAAATAAAATTTAAAAAAATAGTGGCCTCACACATGCTTGGTTGTAGCCCAATCTTCTGGCATTTTAATCTTGAAGGATGTTCCCTTAAATCTATTGTTATTCTATGTTTCTGGACAACAATTTAGGAAGATAGATTAGATAACATAAACATTTTGAATTAACTCCCATCAATGTCAATCATTCAGTCAGTCAGTCGGTGGTAAGGGAGTGTGACAACTGTGGTTCAAAACAATGGACATTTTCAAAGCATAATTAACCCTAAATGGTAGCATCTAAGATATTATATAAATCAATGATGCAACTGCCTCTGGATTATTGTGTGCAGTTCTGGTGGCTGCATCTCAAAAAGGCTATGGGGAGCTAAATAAGTTTCAGAGGAGGGCAACTAAGATGATCAACAGGCTAGAAAAGCTACCCTTTAAAGAAAGGTTATGATATTTGTGGCTTTTTAGTCCAGAAAAGCATAGCTTTTCCTCTTCCTAAAATATTACAATGAGGGATCACCTAATAAACTTGAATCCAGGAGGAATCAAGACAGAAAAATGAAAGTATTTTCAAAACAGCACATGATTCAGCTTTGGAATTCACTACCATGAGATTGGTGGTGCTTACCACATCTTGGTAACTGGTGAAAATCATGAAGATCAATGGATATTATTAGCCTTGATGATAGTCTGACTGCCTCTGAAAGCCATCTGCTGGGCTTCCTTGTGCATGGTGGGCCACTATGAGAACAGGCTGCTATACATGAGCCATGGATTCAATCCTGCAGGGCACTCCTTATGTTTATATGCTATGACAGAATCTTTTAAAAGGGCCAATATGATATAGTTGGCAAGATGGGATGGACTGAGAAGAACCCAATCTACTCTTAGGTTTGGATGCTCATCAGTTCCTTTTGGACTTCTCACCCTTTAAATCAACATAATCTCCTGGAGACATTTTTAATGGGATTAAAATTAAAGAAAGCAGTGCTAGCTATACTTTCATTTTGCCATTTCATAAAGAGCCACAATTTATTGACTGAGGACATTTGGTATAACTCCTTCTCCTTTCCCAAGGCAGTCCTTCTTTTCTCCAGAACGCTTCCGCTTCCACCGAGTGATATGTCAGCAGGCATTTAGTGTGAACTTCTACACTATGAGTGTAAAATCTTTTAGTAGCTGGGGCATCTAAAGAGAAACATTTTTGGGGAGCCAGGGACCACAAAGGAAAGGACTATGAAATAACAAATAGAGATGATAGGTCAGCATTTGCTATCTATTCTGGGCAAACTTTTTCAGTTGTCTGGACGTGTTAAATATCTGAGGGATACACTTATTTTATTTTGTATGTATATTTCCTTTTAAAAATCAGCAATAAATTTGGAGCACTGTTGCTTGGTAGTTTGCTTATGTGTTTCAGTAACATAATCTCTTGGGTCTCCAAGAATTTAATTCAGGTGGTTTGCAGATGTAAACATCTACCTCATTCAGATAGGATGGACTGCCCACCAAGCTGCCCAAAGTAGTGGATGCTTTTCATTATAAAG
The DNA here is from genome assembly GCA_015471245.1 of Laticauda colubrina. Lineage (NCBI taxonomy): Eukaryota > Metazoa > Chordata > Lepidosauria > Squamata > Elapidae > Laticauda > Laticauda colubrina. The sequence continues at coordinate 56,703,747 of BLBF01000018.1, read as the reverse complement.
GACTTTTTAGCATCATAAAAAAATAGATGATTGAGTCCAATTCTTTCCAGTGCAAATTTCAAAGTGAGATAGCAGGAACCATCAATTGTCAAATCCTTATTCCTTCAGGCTCAAGAAGAGCAGAGAAATACAAGATTAGCAAGGGGGAAGCAGCCATTCCTACACAGGGCTGTTCTTCAAGCCTCCTTAGGTAGTGCAGAACAATGGATTGAAGTTGCAGCTGGAAGTGGGTGGGGACAGAAGGAAAGAGACCACCTGTATCATCTCTCTCCCTCTCTGGACAACATAGCAGATCATGTTTTCAGTTGCTCCCTTGAGAGGGGGAAGGTGCTGCCACTGCTGCACAGGCTTACCCTGCCTTTTGTTCTTTTTGGAAGGAACTGGGTTGCTCACCTGCCGAATCCTTCTGCAGTACTCTTATCTGTTGGAACATTCACTCTCTTCCAGTGAGATGAGACAGAACAGGAAAGCAGAAAAGGGTGCCTAGTACAGAGGGGGAACCAGTGTAGGGTCCCCCATATCACTCATGGAATGGGCGTAAACTCAGTGGAAAAGAACAGGGGTTGGGGGGGGGGTCGTCAGGAAGGGAGCAGAGGCCGGCCTGGCAGAGATCTTATCTTGGATGCTGGCTGTCTTGCTTGTTCTCAGAGGTGGCGGAGTGGTTGCGTGGTTTGGGGGGGGGGGGGGGCGTCTCTTATGAAAGGGCAGAGGAAGAGAGGAGGACCCATTGCGCTTCCTCTTTGAAGCATCTCCACTCCGCTCCAATAGGCGGCTTTCCCTTAAAGAGGCGGCGAGGCATCCCTCGCTTAACGTCACCTGCCGATCGGCCCTGAAATACGGACAGAATTAAATCTCTGGGGGAGGGCGTGGAGCAAAAAAAAAAAAAAAAAAAAAAACCACGTTGTTTGAAAGTATCTGAGGCTTCTCAGCTCCCCATCCCACCCGGAAATTCTCCCCGAGCAAGGAAGCTGCAGAGCCGCCCGTAGGCTATGAGGAGCGGCACGCAGCCCGCCTGCCACATGGCCCACTCCAGTTCGCGCGCCGCCGCCGCCGCCGCCGCCGCCGCCGCTGCGAGGAAGCGAGCCGGGGCCAGCGCCCGCTTGCTTACTCCCCCATAGGCTGGTCCGCTGCATTGCATCGGGGCGCCGGTGATTTGCTGTTGGGAGACTGCAGATTTGCATAGCGCTCGCTTCGCCTTCGCTGCCAGCTAGCATGGCTTGGTCCTCGCTCACTCTCGCCCGCCCCCCTCGCCGCGGTGGCTCCGCTCAGACGCGTGCAATGGATTCTCCCCGCAAAGCTCCGCTCGCCGCCTCCTGCCCACCGCCGTCCTCGCTGTCGCCGTCGCCGTCGCCGTCTTCCTCTTCGCCCTCGTTGCGCTGGCAATAGGCGGAGAGCAAAGGAGAGAGGAGGCTCGCCCGGGGAGCTGCGCGCGTTCTCGGCGCGCCTTGACAGAAGCGCTTGCCGCTCGCTCCTCTGGATGGATCCCCCCCTGCGACGGTTGCTTTTCTTTGGGAATTGGGCGCCCCGTTCTCACCTTGGCTGGCCGTTCCCGGCGGGAGGATCCCCCGCTTTGTGGATTATGGAGGAGAGTCCCCTGAGCGCTGCTTGACGGCGGAGGTAGCCGCACGGAGAAGCACTGGAGACTCCCCGGGGCCGTCCCGCCGCGTTTTCCTCACGGGAATTTGGCGCTTCTCGGCCGCCCTGGACTATGTTCAGGCCTCTTTGGGGCAAGAAGAGACCCGGGGCGAGGGATCGGCGCCCAGCAGAAGCGCCCACAATGACGAACCGCTTAGTGCGGTGAGCCGCCCGCCTGCGCTGTCCTCGCCCAAAGTTTGCCTCGCTCCTGACGGGGTGGGGTGGGGGTGCCCCCGCCCCGCCATGCCCCAGCGGATGAGGGAGCTCGTGCTGTCCGAGCCAGTCCAGTCCCGTGGCCAGCTGGCCGTGCTCTGGATGCTCCCATTGACTCTCAGTGGCTTCCTCGGGGTGGCTTGGGGTGCCTCCAGTTTGGGGGCGCCGCATATCCACCATTTCCATGGCAGCAACAGCAAGCACCCTTCAGTGCCTATCGCGATCTACAGGTCCCCGGCTTCCCTGCGAGGCGGACACGGTGGGTCCCGGATGGCTCGGCTGGAGGGGACGCGTGGGGTCGATGTGGCAGTGGGGAGCTCCCCATTCGAATGACAGAAAATGGGGGTGGCACACTCACACGTGGCGGCGGGGAGCGGGTAGATTCTGAGCCAGGGAACACGCCTAAACTGAAGGAGAGTCGAGGGAGCCTCGAGAGGTGCGCGATTGAGGGCGTTGCAGGGATCGCTCTGGCTCCCTTCTCCCCCCCCCCCCCTCCTTAGGTTTGGTGGGTTAGGACGGGGATGGTGGGGAAGAACGGACAACAAGGGAGCGAAGGAAGAGGCTCAGCGTTCCGTTAAATCGAAGCCTAGAGGGGGCAGTTTTTTTTTTTTTTTTTTCCCCTTGGAAAGACAGGGCGGTCCCCGGCATTTTGGCTACCTGGGGGATGATTGACGTTGAACCCCGGGCTGACCCAAGGCTTTGTGGGTGTATGCGCGGGGATGGTGGTGGCCAGCGCCGGGTGCTGAAAGAAGGGCGCAAAAGACTGGAAGGGAGGGTGAAGGTGCAGCTTAGCGGAGCCTGAGGCAGCCGCCGGGACTAGGACGCTAGGAGCCACCGCTCCACCTGAGGGGAAGAAAAGACACACCCCCTCGGCAGAGGCGGGGAAGGGACGGAACTGCAGCCTCTTGCCTAGGAGAAGATTGTTTTAGCCCAGTTTTCTGGTCTCTCCCCACCTTCCTCTCAGCTCAAAGCGATGGCTGTAAAAGAAGCTGGGTGGCGCTGGAAGAAAATCCCCCCCCCCCTCCGCCGCTGCCACTTCGTTATTCTTATCATTATTATTGTGGCTCATCCAGAGATACAACGCTGCCTTCCTTTGCCAGCTCATCCTTGTTTCTTTCTTCCTCTTTCCTATTAATGGGGTCAGATTCTGGAGGAGCAGAAATGTGCAGCTGGTGATCTTGGCTTCAGGGCAAAACTCTTTCATTTGAAGTCTGCCATTCTGCTAGGATGAGAGTGTTGCAGTCTGGAAGTGTATGTGAGGGGCATCGGTTATGATCTGCCCCACGACCACCTGAGAGAACCATATTGCACCAGGAGACCTGACATGATTGCAGGAAGCCAGCTTGCTTTTATGAGCCATGCTTTGTGTTTCTTCTCTCATTGTTCTGATCTAGAGGTGTGTGTGTTAAGAGCGGATCAGAAAGAAATATATATATATTGTTTTTGCTTAATAGTGCCCTGGGATTTAATAAGTAGCAGTATAACACTTTCTCCCCTCCTTCAGTATTCCTTTTCTCTTGTTGGAAATACCATTTTTGTTACAAGTGTCCCTGTGTGTTTGTGGTGCTATTCTTTTATTGGAGGTCATAATCTTTGTCTTGGTGACAAGAAGAGCAATTCCAGCCTGCTCTGTGCCTCCTATTGTGAAGATATTGGTTCCCAGTGACATGTTAAAGAAATATGGTCTGTGATGTTGGTGATCTATGAATGATCTATTTGAAGATTTACACGCTTTGCAAGGTGGACTTGGCAATGATAAATGAGATGTAAGCTTATAGATACCTAGGCAGTGTTTCCTGGCATTCCAAATGCTCACGCTCCCCCCCCCCCCATTTCTGCAGTGTTTTGTTTGAATGTAACTGAAGCTCATGTATGGCACATATATTGCAAGATGCCCAGATGGCCTTGCTAAACAAGTGTGTGTGTGTGTGTGTGTGTGTGTGTGTGTGTGTGTGTAGGTGTTTCTGGGTGTCTTCTAAAGATAATGGTGAAGAAGCTGCCTATTATTTCCTGATCTCTGTATCCTCTATATCCAGCTGCCGAGAGGTGGACTTTGTGGATTGTGAGATCCCTTGGCATGGGGGAAAAATCTTGCTTACTACAGAATAGTCCTCAACAGAAAGTCACACCATATTTTCTATTGCTGCCTGTTTATTTGTGTCATGTTAGAGAGCAAACATCCTTTGCTTTCTAGATGTGGCCCATTAACATGATTGTACATCTCTCTGTGTTTGGTAAGGCAAAGAAATACAAATAAAATTAATTCCCTTACCTTCCCTTTTTCCTCTGGTCCCATTTTCTTTTATGCTACAACAGTTCTTATTTGTTCCCTGAAAACAGTTTCCATGAAGCCAGTTTTCCTAAGTGCAAATAGACAATTGATGGCCAAGCATAGAATGTCTCTCTGGATTGGTTGATGTCTGTTCTGCAACACAGCTGTTATTGAAGAATCTTCTGATAATTAAACTGCTTCTAATTAATTATCTTGGGGTGATGAGCTAAACCTAAGGTTGTCTAATTAGATAAAGAGCCCAGCCCCCTAGAAGTCAACGCCTCATGGTTCAAAGCAGCTGTAATAATAGCCTTGCTGTTTGACTTTGTGTATGTATGTGAGGGAGAGAGAGAGAGAGAGAGAGAGAGAGAGTAAGTGAGTGTGTGTGTGGGGGGGAGAAAGCTTGAGATAGTCAGAAAATGGAAAATAAAAAGAGTCAATGAGGTCCTTTGCTGGGAAAGCTGGGTTTTGAGTTAAGAATTTATAAGAGTGAAAAATAATGGGAATGAGAGTAGGAACATTTCAATAGGAACATCTGGGTTCATATATCTATGTATGTGTAGCTAAATGAATAAGACAGAAAAATGATGTATTTATAAAATGTCTATGATAAGAGAGCACACACACACTTCTTTGTTTATCTCCATATTCATTTAAGGGTATTAATTCACTGAGGTGGTCTAATGTAATCCATTGGCAGAATGGAAGATGTCTAGAATGAATGTCTTGTGTTTTAAACACAGTTTTGCTTTCATTGGAGAGCACTTGGTATGCTGTTATGGCTTCATCCTTCTTCATTTTCATACCCTGCTCTGCTTCATTTCCACTATCATGTGGTGTCATTCATAAGCTTTGCAAGGTAGTGAAGCGATCTTGAGGGAAGCCATTGCATCCTTACATAAGTGACCCACTTGCAGGAGAAAGATTCTGTCATACATACTAAAGGTAACTGTGATGTACACCTTCAACAGGAGAGTTCACTTGAATTTGGTGAGGCTAATTAGTACTTGTAAATATTGAATAATACCCAAAAAATACCTTGGAAAAAATTCCTTTTTTTTGGATGATGCATTTTGAATTTTCACTGTCAAGTAATGGTTATATAATGATCAGTCATTTTCCTTGTGTTAATTTTCTAAGTGCCTGAAAAAAGAATTGGGCTAAATCCAACAGAGAAAGGATGGGGGGAAGAGGAAGAAACTCCCTTCACCAGACTAGCATTCTGTTCCCGGCCTTTTCTAGAATTCTGCTTGTTCTTCATCACATATGCCTACATGGCAAGATATTAAGAACTAAAGGCTTTGTGTAATTTCAGTTATCACACATTTGGTTAAAAAAAATAGAAATTGGGGGGGGGGGAATCCATTAAGAACTTCCTGGAATAAAATTTAAAAGGGGTGAGATTGAAGGCAATGAGAACAACAGTCCAGGAAGCTTGTCGGGTTATGTTTCTTAGGCAATACTTTCAGCTATTTATATGCATTTGCCTTGGATTCATTTATGCTATATGGGAAAGAAAATGGTGATGAGGAAAAGATCTTTGCTGCAGCTTCCACCTTTGCTTTTAAAAAAAGTTCTATAGTAGTATTTTAGGGTAGAGGTGCTGGGATTCTTCGAAATTACTTTGTTGCATGATGTCATAGACAATACCCACCAAAAATCCACCTGTAATCTATCACTATTTTTATTGCTTTTTTTTTTACATACTTCCAAACGATACCACTTTCAAGCATAAATTAAAGAGGAATTTCCTAAGCTGACTTTATAATTAATAAGGGCCAGTAAATAATTGATTAGAGTTACTTGTGGATGGGGAAAAGAATGATTCAGCCTGGAGATGCTAATGCATTTCATATTTCTTTTCCCCAAACATGTACACATCTTTATATTAAAGCTGCAAATTTCATGTGTGGTCAGAATTCAAAAATTACATATAATGCAGCTCTTTGAATAAAACAGTTCAGTTGACGTCTTCAGTTGTCAGTTCAGTTGACATCTATATGTGGGTTTGATTGAGTTAAATTGTAGGGGGAATGCAAATATATGATTTGCATTCTTTATTTTTATTCTATTAAAATTGTTTTTTTAATAAATATATGTTATAATATATGTTAAAATATATGGCCTTATTAATTCTGTGTTCTTTATTCTGTATTTTGATATGGCCTAATGGCTGGTCAACAATAAACAATTGTCTTATTGTTGTCCCAAACATACGTTCAGCCTCTTAATACAATCTGCTTTTCTGATGAAAGATGCAGATTTCTTTTGCACATCTCAGTGCAATTTTCCAATGTAATCTCTCCCTCAGTGTTTTGGATGAAATTTGAAGAAGCACTAGATAGAAAAAGGAAAAGCTTTTGGAAGCTTTTTTATGATCTTTATTTGCTAATATTTGTGCAAGAAGTCTCCCCATTTTGTGCAAACTTCACTGGAGCAGAAATTTCTGGCTGATCATGGTCCTGCAGTGTACATTAGTGCAGCTTCCAAAGGCATGATTTGGAAGAGACTCAGATACTTTACCTTCCTCATGTGCCTAGTGCTTGCTTTCTTCAGTAGCTCTTACCTTATAGATAAAATGTAGGTCTGAATGCTGGTGGACATGCGTAGTGGCTGAAACAATATTTATGTTCTATATCTAAGATATGTTTAAACAAAACAAAAACATTTTTATAATGCCTGTATAAAACTTATTGTGCTTTGTGTGCAGAATATCATGGAATATCTATGAACTTTTCATGTTCAGTCAAAAAGGGACAAGTTGAATGAGAAAAAAAAATTACTGGGAAACAAGTATCTCATATAAGTTCATACATCAAAACTTTACTCCTGTGGGACTGTGCCAAGTAATGAACCTGGATTATTTCAGTGTAAAGTCTGAAGAGGTGTGTAGTATTTTGTGAAAAAAGTTTGCATTATTAAGGCCAATCTTCAGTGAGCTATTCTAAAAACATTTCAACTTGCTTATAAGAACTTTGGGAAACTTTCAATTAGATTATTCAAGAATATCTGTAGTAACAAAACCTTTGATTGATTATGTACCATCAAATTGGTGTTAACTCTTAGCAACCATATGGATAGATTTCCTTCATGATGCTCCATCTCTAACCTAGTCCTTAAAGACTTCCAACAGCACATTTGGTAATGAATCCAAACATCTTGCTACTGGTTGTCCTCTTCTCTTTCCTTCCACTTTTCTCAGTAGTAAGTATGTTATACATAGAGCTAGATATTCACAAAATGTGTCCAAAGTATGACAATTTGAGCCTGATCCTTTATGTCTAGACTGATCCATTTGTTTGTTGTCTTGGCTGTCCATGCTAGTCTCAGAGGTCTTTACCAATATAACTGTTCAAATGTGTCAGTACTCTTTCTATTATGTTTCTTCAAAATCCAACTTTCCCTTGCTTACAATGTCCAACTTTCCCTTCCTTGGAGTGTCATAGAGAATAACTTTGTTTGCTGTTCTTTGTAGATATAGACCTATCATAGCATCTGAATAACTTCTCCAAGTCTTCAGGGCTTCTCTACTAATTGTTAGTTTGGTGTACTTCTTGATTACTTATTCATTTGCTGTTGATGGTTGATCATAAAAAACATAAACTGTTTACTACTTTATATCTTAATTGTCTAAGGCTGGTATTTTTAAGGCTGGTAGTTCCAGTATATCTGTTGCTATTAGTTTAGTGTCCTTTAATTTTAGTCCTTTTTTTTCTCCTGTACTCTGACTTTAATTATTAGAACTTGTAATTCTTTACATTTTCAGCAATCAGTGTTGTGTCTTTGGCATAGTGCAAGTTATTGATGTTTCTCCTTCCAAATTTAAAACCACATACTCATCTTCCCCCAGTCTAGTTTCTTTTAATATATCTTCAGCATATAGGTTGAATAAATAAGGAGAGATTATACAACTTTTTCTCGCTCCTTTTCCAAACTGTAACCAGGCTCTTTTGCCATGTTCAGTTTATATTGTATATCTTGATTTGTATGTGGGTTTTGCATTGTACACCCCACAGCTTGACAGTAATAGAAGGGCAAGATCCTAATCTTGCATGCTTTTCCTGCTTTTTCTTTTTTTTTTGTAAACTCTGTACTTCTGTACTTCTACTGAATTAAAGTACTCTCTGTTAAGTGAAAGACTTGCAATGGGACAAAATAAAGTAACATGCATTTTACAGTTTTACCCATTGCCACTCCTTGTGCAGCCTATAACATGTCACTGAAAAGTGGCACTATTCAATTTTGAGAATATGCCACTCCTTATAGGCACTGGTTTTCTATTTTAGCTTGAATGTTACCTTCTTTCAGTAGTTTTTTCTTTAGTTTGGACATTGTTTCAGTAGGTCACTGGAAAGTGGGGAAAATATCCACCTTCAGGGCACTGAAGTAGAAATTGAGAGGGCACAGCTTCTCTAGGCTGCTTTAATATAAGGTAAAATAAAAGAAAATGTAAGGTAAAATAAAAGAATAAAAGGAGGAAAGTAGGGCAGAAGTAGCCCAAAGAAGAGGGAAATAGATTCTGCCCTGATTGTGCAACTATCTAGAGTAGAACTCCATAGAGAAACTGATTAGCTGCTGGGCAACAACTTTCTTTTTCCACAGGAAGAAGGAAAATGATTGAAAGTGACAATAGAGATAGGCAAACTAGCAAATAAGCAATAAAAGACCAGTCTAGCATGCCTCGTTATTTCGGGACATGGCAATGTATATTAAGGAAAATATGTATTTCTTTACCTGCATGCTTGTTAAGGGAGCAGTGTATTTCAGAATACTATTACAGTAGATTAATATAAGCATGCTCAGGATTTTCAACAGATGAAATAAAGGTCTGCTGAATTATGTTTTGGCTTGTGGAAAGCCTGGAGAAAAGTTCATTTTAAAAGTGGAAGTGATGGAAAGTGATGGACGTACAATTATGGGTACTTCCACAACACACTCTTGATCATATCCACTATTGGTCACTATCCACTAAGGAATGGCAAAGCACAACAGAATTTAAAAGACATCTTACTTTTGCATTTCTCTTTGATTTTTTTTTAACAACCTGGTCTAGCCTACAACTTTGTCACTTCCTGGTAATCTCCCATCCAACTTTGCTTTGTTTCCAATCCCAAACTAATAGTAGGCTACATAAAAGACAATATCGGGTCTAAATCTGTTCAGTAAATGAGTTCCTCCCTTTTAGATCTTAGGTCTATATCTAAAGAGGTTAATTTGGAACTGAAAAAAGAGGAGCAGCCCTGAGATATAATGGCTAATCCATGATGGGCATTATGTGTGTCCCATTCCCTTTTAGACACTGTACTGCTTGAAGCATGAAAGAATTGTTGAGATTGTTCACTACTTTCAAATAGTTTAAATGACAAAAAAGAGAGATAGATATTTTATTAATAGAATATGGACAGGGTAGGCCTTAAATGAAAATGAAATCATAGCTGACAGATTCTATCTCTATGAATATCATTTCAAAAGGAGTTTCTAATTGTCCTAGAGGAAGCATCTTTCATTGTCCTTCTGCAGAGAGGAGTCTCTGTCTTTTGGTAACAGCTGCTCTTATGATTTCCATTTTTTCCTTAGAATAAGTAGCAGTCATAGCCTCAAAATAGAAGAGTAAGATCATAGAAGGATAAATCAAATAAAGATTTGGATTTCTGTGATGTTATAAGATCTGAAACAAAATCTTGCAATCCCCAGATCATACAGTGAAATCTTATAAAAAAAGCTTAATACTGATTATGATGCCATTTGTAGTTTGTAATAGATACTAAATCCAAAGTAAATTTGTTGGGAAGGACAAGACACAATTTTAAAAAGAGACAGCTTGGCTATATGCTATCTTCAGTAATTTTAAGAAGTTGATTATCATTCCAACACTGATTTATTTTTAACTCAGTTTGACCCAAGGATTTAAATCTGATGAAAATTTGAAGTGATATTTCCTAATATATAACTTGAATGTTGATTTTGAAAATGGAATCTGTGACAGTGAAAGTCTTGGCAAAATATTTACTCTCCTCATGGTAACCTTTTACAGATTTGAAAATTACTTATTATATCTTATTTTTATTATTTTCTTTATTGTAAAATCCCACTAGACTTCAGGTGATGGAATACATGAGTCATTGGCTGAGTTTGATCAAGTATATTTTATCTCTTAGATTTTCCTGTTTTGGTATCATTATGAAGAAGAACAAACAGTTGTATTTGGGAAAATGGACTAAGTGGTAATTTTAACTGGCCTTGGTTGATCTTGAAAAAATAATCAGAATTTGGAATGAGTATTTGGATGGGAAATCACATTGTAGGCTAGAATAGGAAATCTTCCTCCTCCCCCCCCCCCTTTCAAAGAAGGCTGTGACAAACAGTTTCCATACTGTTTCTAAAAACATAAACCATCCTGAAACAGATTACTTTTAGACAGAAGGAAGTAGAAACAGCACATGGATTTAGGAAACTGTTGATGTAAAATCAAGAGCAGTAACACTTTCAGAGAAATTTTGTGAGTTTTACAACAGATTAAAACCAAATCCTGATGCACAGATCTGAATTACCAGATAAAAGTAAAATTCATCTGGGGTGTGAGATATAAAATGCATATATAGCCTCTCAGTTTTGTTCATTATAATTTAGATTCTTTACAGCTTCTGAAGTTATTACCACACACATAAAGGGGCCAGAGAAAAGAGGAGGAAGTTCAAGCACTGTCAGAGTCAAAGAATCATGTGACATACAAATTACTTGAAAGAAGCCTTCCATAATTTCTATTAAAAAGTAATACATGAACTAGCCATACATTTTGAAAGACCTCACATTTAGAAATATATTTATTTTATTTAGCTAACATTTGGAAGTGAACTGACTGGATTCACATCTCCCAAACTAATGTGTAATTCAGAATAGTTTTCTTGCTGATTCTGTCCTTTCTCAAATTTTATTATTCTGGATTTTTTATTTTAAAATGGACCACAATGCATATAAAATCCATATTTTATAATAATGTGTATAAAATGTGTATGCTGCAATAAAATCCCTATAAAAGATATATTCTGCTATAAAATACAGATTACCATAAAAGTGCTTAAAATGTGTATGAATGTAGCGCCTGTTAACAAAAAATAATAATAAAAGTTTGATCTATTTGTGTCACAATAGAATACAGTGAACTACTACCATATTTGCTGAAAAGTAGGTTTGTATTTTATCTCTGAAAATATATCTGTGGGGTGGTAATGGTGGTAGAATACCTATTAATAAGAACAAAAAAATGTTGATCAAGAAGAAATGTTGAATAAAGTAGAATTTATTACATTACATAAATGATTAACTGTTTCCTTATATGAAGCTGCTTGCCCAGTGAATTTAACCCTTTATGTAATACTTAAACAGGGCTAATGCTTTCCAGAAACCTCATGGATTTCAGATTTATATTTCTGCAATAAAATCCCTTTGTTGGAAGTATGGAAAAATGATTTAGCGGAGTCAGAAAAGGGAAACTATTGCTGTGTGAATATTTTTTAAATAATTATGTTATGTATAATAGTGAATAAGAATTCTGTAGGAGGAACTTATTTGTTGTAGCAGGAAATAGCATGTTTATATAACTTTCTTTCTTTACTGACTGATTTGTTTTAAAAGGATAAAGCAGCCTAGAAGGTTGGCAGCCTAGAAGGCTAGTGTGATATAGAAAACAGTGGTTAATTGTACATCTGTATTGTATATGGCTTATAAATTCAGTTTCATACAGTAGAATCAACTTTCTACTCTTTCATTATTTGTGTCAGAGCACCTTCAAATTATAAACATACAACATTCAACGCTGAGCAAATAAAATAGATATAAAATAAGTCATAAAATGTAGCATATGTAAACAGTATGTAAAATAAGTGGAATTAAAACTAAACAATATTTGCCCAGTATTGAGCCATGCCAACATTTTCTCTCACCAGCCTAGACATACTCTGTCATAGAGTAGCTGATTGTTGGTATTAAGCAAAATACTTCCCATTCATTTGAAAGGAAGTAACTCTCTATTTGGATCTCTTCAGCATTGTAGGTAGAACTCTAGGAACTGCAATTTTTTTTTTTAATTCCCTGATTGGGGAATTATGAGGAATAAATCTGCTCAGGATTCACTTTAGCAATAAAATATACTTTTAAGACATTTAAATAAATGTCTTAAAATCCCATTTAAATCCCACCAGGAAATCATTTATATAAGCATTTTGAAAGTCTACGAAATGAGTCTTTCTCACTATCTCATGAGGCATTGGCCAAGAATCTCTCCTCATGATGGTCCAAAGGAATGATCCATGATTCTCCAGAACAGTTCGAAATTAAGAGACCAACAATGGTATCTTCAGCTATTTTAAAACATTCCTTAACTACAAAAATCTTCCCTGCCTATAATCTGATTTAATAATATTTGGATTGGACTAATAATTTCATACTTTGTAAAAGAACTAGCCCTGCTTGGAGCAGATGAGTGACAGCAGAACCTGAAGACTCAAAAGTCAGCTTAATGAGATAAATGAGTTGGAAAGTGTAGGTGTGAAGGAAGAAGTTGAAATAGGAAAAACCTAAACCATACAGGCTATGGATTAACAAGTAAATATTTTGACAATTTGCAATCTTCTCTATTATTCCAAATACTAAACATATCCTGTAGAAGTAAATAATGTGTATGTGTTGACTTATGGTGTCTGAATGTACAAATCTGTATAGTTTTCTTGGTAAGATTTCAGATGGAATGGGACAACTTGCCACAGCCAACTTATTGTTGCCACAGGACAACTAACCACAGGACAACTCACTATAAGACAATTTAACAATTCTATTGAATTATTTTTAAAAAATATTAATTTTTGCCATTCACATTCCATTCTGTCCCTCCTTTTGCATCCTTTCTTTAATGTTTAATGATTCTATTCCACCATTATTTTTATATTAGGGTCAACTCTTGTCCTGCAGTGAGTGGCGAGTTGGCCATGGCGAGTTGTCCTGCAGCAAGTTGGTGGTGTGGCAAGTTGGCTGTGATGAATTGTCATAGATCCATTTTTTTCAAGTGGCTTGCCATTGTTTGCTTCTTAGATCTGAGATACAGAGACTGGCTGAGGTTCATCCAGCTGCTTTCATATCTCCCCATATCTCACCTGTTACCTATCCACTAGACCAAATTGGTTCTCAAGTGTAAATTGTTACATGCAAATAATTTCGGACTACAAAAAAGTAAGGTTTTTTGATCTTGTGGAAAGGTATAGAAGTTTGAAATACTTCAGCCTAGAAACGTATACTATGTTACATTTACTTTTATGATAAAGACAACCTTTGCTAAGATTGATTAAAAAGCAATTTCAATATTGAATGACTTCTGTTGATATCAAAATGGAATATTTCAAAGTCAGGATATTTCTATCATGAAACATTTTGCACATTTCTGGAGAAAAAAATCTGAATGTTGCTCATAAACACTGATCACAAAATCCTCTCAGAGTGGACCCTTTCCCAAATATAGGACTGGAGAGTATTCATTGTGTTCAGAATTGTGTGTAGAAACATCTGCATATTTAATTCAGCTTTGAGTTTTAATGAGCACCTTAACAATGTAAGAACAAGCTTTGAAATCAAATTTACAATGTTGTGTTGCTAATGTGCATTTCTGGCTTTGGTTTCTGGGGGAAGAAGATGAGATGATGTATCAAATAGTTTTCTGAATATCTTTGTATTCTTCAGTTAATTCATGTTTTGCAAGGCCTCCCCAATTAAGGAGCATTCCATAAGAATGAAAGAGAAGGTTCATGGCTTATAAGTGATATAACCCTTACCAGGATCATGACTTATAAATCTTCTCCAAAGAGGACTTTTATGTTACCACATTTTATATTTCCTTTCTAAAATTTCCTTTCTGCTGTTTCAGTTGTTTTTCATGCCTCCTGCCAAAGTATTAACGTAAGTTGGAACAAAATTAATAATAAAGCAATATCAGTCAGCAAAGTGGTTAATTGGATCTGTTCTTAAATATGTCGGAATAACTTTACTGTAAGTGAGTTCCTATTGATAGGCTGCCTTTGCTGCTGTCCTGGTCAGGCTGTGAGAGGGTAATCGAAAGTGGAGCATGGCTGGTGGATTTCTGATAAACATCTTTATACATGCCCTTCCACCTCAGTACATTCAGAGACTATTGATTGATTGTGGTTCCTTTCCTGGGCTTGAGTAAAAACAGCTTTTCATTGTCACTTATCTGTAACAGCACTGGGTTCCGCGTGGGGTAATCATGTATTTCTGTATTTTTTTTTAGGAAAAAAATAGCACTAAGATGCTATCTATAAATTGTGTGCTATTGTTTTTTAATCAAGTGCTGTACGTAAGAGGATAAATTAATTTGCCATACAAAGACATTGGTTAACTGCTGCTTTTTTATTTGCGGATTTATTTACAGTTTTTGATACAGCCAGGCAGTTTTGATTCTGGCACCCTTCTTAGGGTTTGTTGTAGAGTATGCAATGTGATTATGCCTCAAGAGATGTATTAAAAGTCTGGTTATTGCCCAGGTGTAATATTGCTTAGAAACTTGGTTGTTATAGTACCTGCTTACATGTTACTTGCCTGCTATGTTACTTAAATAATCCAGCTTTACTGATATATAATACTCATGTATTTACTGATGTATATAAATTATGATAAGCCATAATTGGTTTATACATGGGTTATTGAATAAACAATGTTGTCTGGGATTATCTAGTATGCTAAGATATAAATAACAATGGTTGAGTTCACATAGCATGTAAATCAAAAGAATACAAACCACATTTTGACTAGTGCACTAGATAAATATGAAGTTGGTCTCACACATGTTAAACCATGGTTTGCTAATCATAATTTATTGAATTGACTATTACTGACTGAGTTATGCAACATAGTAAATTAAAACCAAACAAATAACATTATAGCTTAGTGTGATATGTAAATACAGGTTAATTTGATATCCATTTTGGAAGGAATGAAGAATGTAAACATTTAAACAAATAGAATATAATTTATTTATTACAACTCAAGTTAATGAAGTTTTTAAAATTCATTGGCTAAATTCACATATCCCAATGAATCATAATATGATCTCCTGGATTAAATATCAGGATGTTTCAATGCAGCCATTGAGTTTGGAAACAATGGTTTGTACTTTATTGCTGTTTGTGTTCCTTGTTAAGCTTTTAGTGTAACCCTGAAGTGAACCTGGCTGAGGCCATCTTGGAGGCTTCAGGGTTGCCACATAATATTGGGGGGATAGTTAGATGGTGTTTTGTAGCCAAAACAATAAAGTTTTCCTGTGAGAATCAAGGACATTCTCACATGCCCAGAGGGGGAGTGAAATAACCAAGGCCAGCAACTGGGTTGGACAGCATGACTTAGGGACTTGGAGGAAAGGGGAAACATTTACCTTTTAATTAGGTGAAAACCATGGGAACTTTCAGAATTGGCTTTCACCAGTTGTGTCATTATGATGTATCCAATAAATTATTCTTTAAGGAATTTGTCAACCTTGGAGTTCTGTTTTCTATGGGTATATTACTTGGAATGCTGACATCTAGCAGAATTTGGATCATTCAAAAAGTTCAGCCTGGGACTGGATTGTACTTAAATGTGGATTACAAGACATTTCAAGGATCTGGACTAAATAGGAAAGATGAAAAAAACATCCAATGAAATCGCTTCCCTATTGTTACTAAGAAAATTACATGAATCTTTCTGTGAAGACACCAAGAATCTCAAAGGAGCATTTTGATTTGAAGAAGTTTGTAGTTTATGATTTAATAATAATTTTTAAAATGCCAGCTTTCTGAGGACTGCAGCATAAGCATTTTGTCCCCTTTTATCTCCATCCTCTTATTTCTCTTTTCCCTATGGTAGCCTAATATTGATCTGAAAATAATAGAGGCTAAAAACTTAGAAGAAGAATGGTTATGGTGTGTTATTCAACTATTGATCCTATTTAGAATGTAAGGTATGGAGGTTATGGAGAAAGTAGTTGATCGGAGAAAGTGAATATACTCTCCCATCTATAATCCCTCTTTAATGCTTTATGTGGCTCATAATTCCAAATACATATCCTTTTGAGAATGAAAAAGGGAGTTAAGGGTGGAAAAGTTCTTCCATTTGTTTGAGAGGATTCCACTGCACATTTGTATTTTATGGTTCTAAAGCAGTAATGGCAATGTAATTAAGATCAAAATTAAATTAAAATATAAAATAAAATAAAGAAAATCAGCCCATATAGGAACTAATAAAAGAATGGCAATATTAATACAGAAAATAATGGAACAAATATAATAGAGATAATAAAGCCAGACAGTACAAAATCTGATTGTTTAGATATGTTTGTGAAACAAATAAAATGCTCAGAATGACTGGACAAATAAATGGGAATCATTGTGTCAGAGGTTTAGGAAAGACATTACATTTTGGAGTTGGTCTTATAAGGATCTTAACCAAATTCATATCCAGTTGACTTGATGCAAACTGATTATCTGAAGTGTTCAAGTGGAGAGACAAAGTTGCAAATAGCAACATGCATTGTGATGAACTTTTGTGTCTGACATCAAGTTGCAAGTATGAAATGGTTGTGTTGCTATGCACTGGGAAGGTTGTGTCTCTGTGTATGTGTCATTGTGATTAGCAGTAGATACTTACCATAAAAATCACCACTGTTGAAGTTGAATATGATTTGAATTTTTCCTTCAATCTGTGTGGATTAAAGCCAGACTAAACCATGTTTATGGCACTGGCTTTAATTTGTTTTTGCAACTTTCATTTTATTCTTTATCATTTGCCCCATAAAAGTTGATCCCTGATTGGTCAACATAACTCTGAGAGATTTACACACTGAGAACTGACAAACAATCTTGGTAAAATTTGCTTAATAGCAATTTAATAACATCCCACCCCTACCCAACAGTAAGGACAGTAAGTTTCCAGCGATATCTGAAATATATACTGCTCAAAAAAATAAAGGGAACACTTAAACAACACAATGTAACTCCAAGTCAATCACACTTCTGTGAAATCAAACTGACCACTTAGGTAGCAACACTGATTGACAATCAATTTCACATGTTGTTGTGCAAATGGAATAGACATCAGGTGGAAAGCCTAGGCAGTTAGCAAGACATCCCCCAAAAAGGAGTGGTTCTGCAGGTGGTGATCACAGACCACTTCTCAGTTCCTATGCTTTCTGGTTGATGGTTTGGTCACTTTTGAATGCTGGCAGTGCTTTCACTCTAGTGGTAGCAGGAGATGGAGTCTACAACCCACACAAATGGCTCAGGTAGTGCAGCTCACCCAGGATGGCACATCAATGTGAGCTGTTGCAAGAAGGTTTGCTGTGTCTGTCAGCGTAGTGTCCAGAGCATGGAGGTGCTACCAGGAGACAGGCCAATACATCAGGAGACATGGAAGAGGCTGTAGGAGGGCAACAACCCAGCATCAGGACCTTTGTGCAAGGAGGGATAGGAGGAGCACTGCCAGAGCCCTGCAAAATGACCTCCAGTGGGCCACCAATGTGCATGTGGCTGTTCACACGGTCAGAAACAGACACCATGAGGGTGGTATGTGGGCCTGACATCCACAGGTGAGGTTTGTGCTTACAGCCCAACACCTTGCAGGACATTTGGCATTTGTCAGAGAACACCAAGATTGGCAAATTTGTCACTGGTACCCTGTGCTCTTCACTGATGCAAGCAGGTTCACACTGAGCACATGTCACATGTGACAGATGTGACAGGATCTGGAGATGCAGTGGAGAACATTCTGCTGCCTGCAACATCCTCCAGCATGACTGGTTTGGCAGTGGATCAGATGTGGGGTGGCATTTCTTTAGGGGGCTGCACAGCCCTCCATGTGCTCGCCAGAGGTAGCCTGACTGCCATTAGGTACTTAGATGAGATCTTCAGACCCTTTGTGAGACCATATGTTGGTGTTGTTGGCCCTGGGTTCCTCCTAATTCATGACAATGCTTCATGTGGCTGGAATGTGCTAGCAGTTCCTGCAAGGCGAAGGCATTGATGCTATGGACTGGCCTGCCCATTCTCCAGACCTGAATCCAATTGAGCACATCTGCGACATCATATCTCGCTCCATCCACCAATGCCACATTGTACCACAGACTGTCCAGGAGTTGGGGGATGCTTTAGTCCAGGTGTGGGAGGAGATCCCTCAGGAGACCATCCACCACCTCATCAGGAGCATTCCCAGGAGTTATAGGGAGGTCATATAGGCACGTGGAGGCCACACACACTACTGAGCCTCATTTTGACTTGTTTTAAGGACATTACATCACAGTTGAATCACTCTGTAGTGTTTTTTAACACTTTAATTTTGAGTGTAACTCCAAATCCAGACCTCCATGGGTTGCTAAATTTGATTTCCATTGATATTTTTTGTGTGCTTTTGTTGTCAGCAGATTCAACTATGTAATGAACAAAGTATTTAATAAGAATATTTCATTCATTCAGATCTAGGATGTCTTATTTTTGTGTTCCTTTTATTTTTTTGAGCAGTGTATTTAGAAGTTAACTGGTACCGTTGGCTGGTTAACAAGTGAGAAATGTTTACTTCCTTGTAAACACTGGTTTCCTGTAGTTCATTTTAACTTTGTAGCTACACGCATATAATTTCAAAAATTTTGCCTTCTTTAATGGTTTGAAATACAGTTTTGGGAGATTGTTAGGAAACTTGTGGTTCGAAAATCACACCAGAGGCTTACAGCTGAATTCATACTGATAGAGGCTAGTGCAATATTTGTCAACCATAACAACTTTAAGACATCTGGACTTAAACTCCAACATGTTGGCTGAGGAATTCTGGGAATTGAAGTCCAGACATCTTAAAGTTGTTGTGGTTGACAGATGCTGGTCTGGTAGTAAGTGTACACAGTTCTAAAGTCCTGAATCATGGATTTGAGGAGGAGCAATCAGAAGGATCTGGAGAAAACTAATCTGTGGCAGATTTTAGGCAGTGCTACTTAGAGAAGATAGTTTAGTTGTGATGGCTGAAGGGTTACCAATCAGTACTAGGATTATTAGATAGATTCATTGACAATGGGACTGTCAGAATCAAAACAGGAAAAAGTATATAGAATCAGTAAATACTGAGTTTGAGTGGTTAATCCATTAGTGTCTATTTAGGAATTTTCCTGAGGTGTTAGGCTGTCCACTGTGGAAATAAATAAGTCATACAGATGGCTCTTTGATTTGGATCTCTATGGTCATTGCAATGTTTTTTAAAATTCTGTGGTGTGTGTTTTTAAGTGCAACAAAGGAGATTGCCCTTCTGGGAGTTCTGGATATAGTAAATGCATTTTTCACTCATAGCTTGTTGACAGAGAGATTTTTCAAATGTGAAAGTGGTTTGTATTTGGTAACTATTTACAATTTATTGTACTGTGTGCTTAATTTGATCTCGAGTAAAGTGCCAAATATTTCCCTACCTCTCATTTTGCTCCAGTTCATTGTGTTAAGCAAGTGTAGTATTTCATTGTGGGAACTATCAGAAAAAAATAATATGCTTGATGTAGGAATGAGCAGAGTTACATATGCAAATAATAGCTTGTCTGTGATATCGCTTTTGTCTTCTCTAGCACCAATTCACTGCTAGTCTATAATTAGGAAGAAAGAAGAGAAGGAACAGTCAGCAGAGCTGAGTAATACCCAGTATGAATTTCAGATATGATCACAACAGAGCTTTGTAAACACAGGGTTTCATGGTGTGTATAGATTGCATCCAAGCTCATCAACCATGCCTCTGAATTCTAACATTACAGTTCTTTTCAAATGTTTAATAACCTAGGAACTGGATTTTACATGTGAGAATTTTATATTGGCTAGAGTAGCGCTGTAGAAAAATGCAAACAGGCAAAGTAGCACTTAAAGAGAATGTGGGAAATAAAAGATCAGATTATCAAGGCAGATGCAAACAAAGGAAATGGGAGATTGATTTTGAGCCCAAGGAAATCAACCTGAATGGCTGAAAGATTATTTTTATTATTATTATCCCTGCATCTGACCAGTAAGCGTTCGACTCCATCCAGTTGCCCTGACTCTCGCCTAAATTAAGGGATTACAGGATCATAAAAAGGGAGTGTTATTTCTGTTTTATAACAAAGTCTTAGCTGCAGTATATTGAGTATGAATATATGGTCTTTGTCAAGCTTTAGACAAGTTTGTTGAAATTCTGCCTTGGGAGAGCATGACAGCACACATGTGCCCATCACATAATGATATAACAGGAAGATGATAACCCCAAAACTTTTCAAAAAAAATTCAGATTTGTCCAAGCATTATGCTTTCTAGCTGAATAATTTCATGGCTTCAGTAGGAAATCTAAAACTAAAAGAATATATAAATAAATTCAGATAGCTGGGAGAATTAGAAATGGAGTAATGAGGCTAACTGCTTTTAAATAAATCAACAGACTCATTTTAGCACTGATTATCTGACTGGTATAGATAGGTTAAAATATTGAAAAGTGTCTTTTTTACTGTTCCTAGAATAACATAAAACCTAGGAGTTCTTTACATTGTGGAGATTAGGTATAGGATGGAAGGATTAGCATTTCCTGAAAACTTGCTGGATATGAGTTTCTTCAAATGTTCAACTGAAAATATTTTCAAGCCACATTTCAATTCTGAAATAACAGAAGTAAATGCTAAAGTAAACATAAAATAATAGATGTATATTTTATTATCAGGCCTGAAAAAAAGAGACTCTGAGTGTACGTATGTGTATGACTTGCCCCATCTGTCTGTGCACCTGTAATTGATTAGAGCTTCTATGATTGAAAAGTTGTCTAGAGTTGTACCATCAAAACTGATCAGTCTTATATTAAAATAAAGCAATAGATAAGTGGGACAATCCTGGAGAATGTGAAGTTTCCATAGTTTTAACTGGTTAATCAAAAGAACTGAGGGAATTGCAGGAAGAAAATAGCAAAAGCAATTATGTAGTAGATAACTGTATGAGATTTCCAGGTCAAATTTGCTTGTTGATCTGAGTAGCTAGGAGATTTACTTCTTGCCAGTAACAGGCAACCTTTGCCCTGCCTTCAGGTTCACAGAAGCTGCATCTGACAAGCAGTTACCTAATGCAGAGAAGAGAAAAATATTGCTGGGGTTGCAAACTAAACACCTAGATATTTGGACTGGGTGATGGGGTTGATTGGAAGATTGATTTCCAAAAAGGTTCTGGCACTGAGCAAGTATTTCATCTGGTCTTGAGAACTTTAACATAATAGCACAAATGAAGTTTCCCATTATCATTATGCAACTTCAGGATAGAATTTGGGGACAAGAAGTGTGTCATACAGTTTCAGCCCATTAAATAACAATGATTTTGCATGACTTGCTATGTGTACTATCAACATATGTTAGGAGTCAACAGAGTACAAGTTACTGCTGTTAAGGCCACCCTTAACTTCTGTTCAAAACTGTTGCCTTATGCTTAGAAAGAAAAAAAAATCTCTAAGGGATTGTTTCATTTAATCACATTATTATTATTAGGACCACAGTTTAGCTATATCACAGCAAGAACTATTCCACACAAGGATTGGAGGTTAGGTCAGAATAGTGTCAACAAAAATGTAGGACTTCCGGTTTTGAGCTTCTTCGGCGACAGACTGAAGCCTCGTTCCTCCAAGGCTTCAATCTGTGCTTGCCGCTGGAGCACCCTGAGCTGGCTGGTTCGGAGCTAAGCCACCCTGTAGAGGTGGTGAAGAGGGGGGAGACTGCCCACAGGGTTGAGGAAAGCTGCATCTCTCCTCCCCAGCTGGCCATTACTCCCTTTCCCGAAGGCGGTTGCAGCGGTGGTCAGAAATGGCCACCAAAAAGAAGAACTCAACTGGGAAAGAATGTGCAGGAGGAAGATAAGAAGAGAAAGTATCGGTTGACTGGGTCAAACAACAAAAGCAACAAATAAGGTACCCTGGAATTTAAACTTAACAACATTGTTCCCAAAGAAGATCTTGAAGCTGTGAAGAAGAGAGAGATGGGAAAGGATTAGATTTTTTTCTTCCCTTCTTTATACTAACAGCTAAGAAACTTAAGCAAGAAATTGAACAAAAATCCACTTTGACATTAATAGGCATCTAAGATGGAAATAAAAGTCAAAGGGATAATAAAGATTTCTGGACATTTAAAAGTTTTTAAAAGCTGGAAAGGAGAAAAAAAGAATACAATGGCAGGATTTGGAAAAATGGAGGAGACTGCCTGGAATTAAGGAATGGAATTCTAATTAAAAGTGAAACTTTAATAAGATTGTTCAAAGATACATTTGAATGGAAACTTGGTAACAAAATAATAGAATCTCAGGAAGATAAAGTGGAAAAAATAAGTAAGTAGTGACAGCCTTGGACTATTGGATTATTTGGTGATTTGTGATTTTTGTAACTAGATTGACTAAAACTAACCGGATGGTTGTTTAAAAGTTTTTAAAATGGCATCGCTCTTTGAAGAACTGAAAACGGAACTTAAAAAATGGAAAGAAGATGCAGAAGAAGGGAGAAATTCTTTTGGCTTTGTGTTTCAATTCTTAGAAATGGAGATCTGGAACTATGAGAAGCAACAAGAAATGCTTGCAGAACAAGAAGACGGGGACAAAGAAGAAGCCATCTTTAATGATCAAATAATTTTCAGTGGGGGGAAAAAAGAAAAGGGGGGAAAGAGAGTGAAAGGTTTAAGATAAGAAAAAAACAACCAAAAAGAAGAAGGACAATTTGAAAGATAAGTATAATATTAGAAAGCAAAAGAAGAGGGGATTACAGATGAGAGAGTTAGAAGTAGAAAAACCAGGGGTTTAAAAGGGGAGGGGGAAGAAGAGGGGGAAGAAAGCAAGGAAAAGAAGTTGTAAAAGACAGAAACAAGAAATGGAGATACAGGGAAAAGATATAAGGACTGTAACCATAAGCTTGTTTAGAGATAATGGGTGAAAATTTAATTATAAAAGGGATTCAGTAATGGTACATAAGATAGCATTGTTATATCATAATAGAAATAATTTTAGAAAATATGATGATGGATAAAATATTCATGGTAATGTAGTGGATGTTTGTTAATAAATAAATGAATTAAAATGATTGAGAGAATTAAAAGGGAACATTTTTAATTATTCATAATAATTTATAAAAATATAAGTAAGTAAGAAATATGGGGAAAAAAAGAGTTAATCATGGAAAGTTTATAAGTGTTCCCAAAGAAGTATGATATTCAATTGAAAAGAAATGTTAAAGTTGTTAATATTTTAATGCATATTAATGATAGAATTGAATTGGAATGGAATGTGTGTTTTATTTACATATGTATATATTTTTTCTTTTTAAGAATATAGTGTCTATTTTAAGAATGTACCAAGCAGAATCCGATTGGAAGTTATGTATTATATTGAATGCTATAATTTCAAAGTTATATATTGAAGTTTAAATAAGAGTTTGAATGGATAAAATTAAAGGATATAAAGGTGTCATACTCTAAAATTGGTAATTACAGGGAAAAAATTGTTTAATAAGAAAAGATAATATCAAATTGTAACAGGACAGACAAAGTGTGTATTATAAGAATGTACCAAGCAGAATTCAATTGGAAGTTATGTATTATGTATTATATTGAATGTCATAACCTTAAGGTATATATCGAAATTTAAATAAGAGTTGGATGGATAAAATTAAAAGATATAAAGGTGTTATATTCCAATTAGCAACTACAGGAGAAAATTTGTTTAATTAGATAAGATAATATGAAATTGAAACAGGATAGGCAAAAGTATCAATATAATGATTTGAATTGAGATGAGATAATCAAAACAAAATTGAGAAAATTAAAAGAGGGGAAAAATATGTAGAAAATATAAAATGGTAATATGATATGGAATAGAATATAAAAATGAGCATGAAATTGAGTTGTGTGTCTGTATGAAGAAGTGATAACCTGGGACCCTGCTATTTTCAAAAAAGATGTTTTATTTGTATTTTGTTTTTTGTGAAAACCCAAATAAAATTTTCAAAAAAAAAAATGTATCCTTTCTATAAGACAAAATGTCAAGATTTTCATGAATCATAGTAAACCTGATGTTCTCTAGATGTTTTGGATGATATCTATAGTTCTTTGTCATTAATTGTGCTGGTTGAAGTTAATTTCTTGTTAATAGGAATATGAGATCATAAGATTGAAATAACCGTAGTATTCATATAGCTCAGTTTCTTATTAATTTTAATGACCCACTAATGAAAAATGTGAACTTTTGCAGTCGACAGATAGAAATTTGTCAATGTTAGATTTTCTAAGTGTCATTCAAGATTTTGGGGTATGGCACCCAATGTGTCAATAACAATTAGACCATGGCCAGATTATGTCATGATCTTCTCCATTGTTTTTCTTCTATCTATTATACCTTGGACTTGGCATTTTTATCCACCTATCAAGTCCTTCCTAAGAACCTGGGATAGGCAGATTTTGATGTTTTATGGTTTTAAAAGTATCATTGCAAGATGTAAGATGTTCCAAATAAAGCTGCTTTTTGCAATTGACTGATGATGATTTGTCAATGCCAATAGTATTCAAGTGGTGTTCTGTTTATTTTCAGATTGATGTGGTTTGTTGCACAGTCAGCCAGATGTTCAGACTGGATTTGGCATTTTTATCCACATTTTGAGTCCTTTCTAAAGACCTGGGGTAGATGAAGTTTTATGGTGTTAGAGGTATCATTGCAGAAAATAAGCTGTTCTAAATAAAGCTGGCTTTTGCAAGTGATTGATGGTGGATTTGTCAATGCTGATGGTTTTTCACTGGAAGAACCCCAGTTCTTCTGGTTTTGCACCCAATGTTCTTGTTACAACCGGTGCTACCTTTGCTTTCTTTTGCTACAGTCATTCTATTTCTATTGCCAGATCTTTCTATCTTGTTATCTCCTCTAGTTCTTTCTCTTCTGTTCTCTGCTTCCAGATATTGCAATGTACACTATCCAGATGGGTTTTTTTTTTGTCTTTCCTGTCAACAATTATTAAGGTGTTATATGGAAGGTGCTTTTCTGGTTTTTTTGCTTTTTTTCTATTTTATGATCCCACTAGGTTTGTGTGCGGGCAAATGGTATTTCTTGCAGATCTTTCAATGCACCATTGTTGTTACTTTGTTGTGCCATTATTGTAGTCAGTTTGTGTGATCATCTTGCAAGCAGCTAACAGTGATCCACTGTTTCATCAGCCTTTTTGCAGAGGTGGCACTTGCTATCTATTACTGTCTTCTCAATTCTGGCTTTGTATGCATATGTTCTTAAGGCTAGGTTTTATATAGCCAGAGTTAGATCTTCTTTCTTCAACTTTCCCGAATGTTAATTGCATTGATGGCATTTCCTCCATTGAGTTTGGACTTTAAAATCTTCTTCACTTTTTTGATAGATTTATTTCTAACTTTTTTCTTGATTTTCTTGTGCTTGATGTTGTCTGCTTGAAGTATACCCAGGTATTTGTAGTGATCGTCTTCATCCAGACTCTTGATGTTATTTCTACAGAGCATCTTAATTCTCTCAATTGAAACTCTTTTTCCTCTTTGATTGTGACGATTGCATCATCCAGTCCAAACTCCATTGCAGCATCATGCCTATACATATAGACAGTGTTGAGCAGCAATTCTATTTCAGATGGTGTTTTTCCTTACAGCTTCAAATCATCAATTTAAAGGAATCCTGGCAGATGTTTTTGATATTTGATAGCCCTGGCTTGAATTATTCAGTACTGTTGACAGAGGAATCAGTGTAATGAGGAACAGTTGTGGTAATAGTGAGTCTATGGCTCCCAACCATTTTGGGAGACTCTTGACAATTAAACAGATTACAATAAAAACCAGTAAAATATAAAATAAGTCTAGTGTAATAGATCAGGTAGAATGAATCAAGAAGTCTCCTTCTCCCTTGCCAAAGGCCTGGGTAAACAACCAAGTTTTCACAACTCTTCTAAAGAATAGCAGATTAGGGACCATCCAAATCTTGGGGGATTATCATTAAAGGCAATAATGATTTTAATTGTGGAATAAAACTAAGATTTCTGCCAAAACCTAAGGGTTTTACAAAAGTAGAGTTTTCTAAAAATATTATAGAATTTATGGATATTTCCAGGTGAATACTTTTCAGCAATATTGTTGCATCATCAACAATGTACTGCTTGCTTCAGAAAGGCTACCTCATACACATATATGAGATCTTCTAAGATGATAAATCCACTTATGCACTCAAAAAAGGAGCAAAAGCACATATGCAAGCAAATTCATCTAAATTCAAATTAGAGTGATTGAAATCTGAGAATAACCTGGATTTTCTAACAGAAGTAGACCTATGAGATCAAAATTGATATTGAAGTAGAGCCAGCTTGATTTTCTACTCTATGAGCTATTGGCTAGTTTGCATAAGAATTCTGAGACCTTGCCAGGATTGTTTTTTGATGCTCAGCCTGCCTCCTTTCCCTCAGAAAAAGAGTGCCAATTCAGCTATGTTTCTGTTGCTTACAGAAACATAGCTTCTCTTTTTTTTCCCCTCCACATGGCAGTTTGGGAGTTGCCAAGATGATGACACTGATGTGTAACATCTCACTATGACTTATAACAACTGGAATAGAAAAGATCACTTACCTGGAGCTTATTTTCATTTGTTTATCATTGTTTAAAATATTTTAAATTGCTCTTCAGCAATAAATAGCATTTTGAAGAAACTGCAAAGCATTTATAGTTTAAGTAATAGTAGTTGACAATCACATGTTTAACTTATTCTTGAAACTGGAAATCCAGCCTGTCGATTTCTGTCAAAAAAATAGTTCTGAGGCACACAATAAAGAAAGTTCTCTCTTCTTTTTTGAACTTGAAAATAAGCTGAGTTACAAATGTCAGCCATGGACTTTTCTGTCATAAGCATTTTGCCAGAGGCCCCATTTATTGTATTACATTTCTTAATCATGTTTTATAAATGGACTTACAGTTTATCAGATTCTTGATTTTAATGTCAGGAGCATTTCTTTCTCCTCCATATGGCATGTTATAACCCTTCATACTCCTAATTCAGTTTTTAAGTAAAATATATTCTTGGTTTTCTTTTTGGATGGGGAAAAAAAGGGAAAGAGATTTAGCTGCAAATAATGACAATAGGAACTAGTAAACAGATACTACCACATTCTGAATTTTGTAAACTTGCTTAATTGCAGCAGCGCTGACAGTGATTTACTGTGATGTAATATAGTGGCAAACTGCACCTGATGCAAGTGCTTTATTATTGCTGTCTGTTGTCAGATATTGCATTAGAATTAAACTTCAGTTTTAGAAATAGTATATTGATACTATTATATTTTAAGATTGGTGAGCACGTATGAGAAGAAAGTGAATGACTTGTCTGTGATCCAGATTGATGTCCATTGCTGGAGTTCCAACCCCCCCTCCCTTCGCTTTACACAAGTTCTTGGAATAATCAAACAATGGACACTTATAGGATTTAAAAATTGCATTTCCCACCCTGGTAATGGAGCACTAGAAATTTTTCATATTGATCAAAACATGTCTAGTGCCAGTTTGTTACAAAATTGGTAATCAGATGTCGTGATCAAGAACTTTCAGTGCCCTAAAATTGCAATATCCCATATTATCCTGTATAAGGGACCTCTGCTTTAATTTTGCCATTTGAACTCCAGCTTTTTTTTCTCCTATAACTGCTTTGAGAGAGACTATAAAAATGCTGGCTGGGTCGCAGGACTCTGTTAGGTTCTAACTGTATCTAACAATTGCTAGAGGCTGTTGAATTGCACAAAAGTGTAGATATGTGAGTGAATCATTGTGACTAATTTCTTGAGTGGGTAGGGTATTCAAATCTTTGCCAGAAGTATTTTTCATGAATTTCTTGTAATGTTTGGTCCAGGGTACTAAAGCATAGTGGAATTGCCTTGTTCGGTTAGTAGTAAATGTGCATCTCTTCTCTTTTGTCTTGTATTTCTGAGAAGTGTTAACTATTAGTTCCTATTCTGCACAGATGTCAATAATGCAACACATTTATGAACAAGCTTCATGTTAGATCTGTTGCAGAATTTCTATTAGCCTAGATGCAAAATAATTTCATTGTGGGTAGGTTTTTTTTTTTAGAAAGGCTGCATTATTACTTTACTTTGCCTGCACACAACACCTTAAGCCTTTTCAAATGAATCTGGAAGCAGCTGAGACAGCTTTATCAACCCAACAAGGTAGCTGATGTCAGGGGTGGCTAATTTGTAGCCTCCTGGGCTGATTGCAGTTCACAAATTTTAACTAGCCCCTAGTGGCCTTACATAATTGATCAAATTGTATGAAAAACATCGTCATCAGTTTCAGCCAGAAAAGGAAAATACTTTGCCCCGCAATTGTACAAAAAAATCCTGTATTTTAATATTGCTTCTTATTTTGATTTATAATGACATCTTCCTGTCTTTTGTGCTCTGCTGTTCTGAAGTCTTGATTCTAAGTGTCTATGGAGCTTCTCAGTCATCCAGGTCATGGTTGTCCCAAAGATACTTTTTTTCAAGAGGCAACTAGACTTTCTGGTTTTTCTTTAAAGATATTTCACTTCTCATCCAAGAAGCTTCTTCATTCAGAGCTGAAGAAGCTCCTTGGATGAGAAGTGAAATGTCTTCAAAGAAAACCCAGAAAGTCCAGTTGCCTCTTGACAAAAGCATCTTTGGGTCTTAATTCTAAGGACTCTGACTTTATTCTAGAGCTTGAAATACTATCCTGTGAGTGATCCAGATTCTCCTATCAACTTCCCTTGGGGAATAGCATCCCCACTTAACAAGATTTGTGCTTTAAATTATACTGTTATTGTGCAGTAACAAATGTCATTTGCAAGAGGTTCACATTTTGCCAAGACTTGTGGATGCTCATAAGTATATAGAGGCAGGCCAGTGTGAGCCAGATAGCCTTCTGAACTCTTCCAAATGCTTTGGGCAGGATAACAGCCTTTTAGAGGAAATCTAAGAAAAAAGCAGCTTTTCCAGTTTTACTACACACTGGTGAGCCTAAGAGCTCATGTGAGGGTGGGCTGCGTCAGCGGTAATTCTGCTATTAACATTAGATGTCTTGATGCTTTCTTGGTCATTTCTCATCATGCCCTTAAGAAGTGCTACGCAAGGGCATGGCGAGAAGTTAAAGTAATACTCATCAACTTTGTATAGGGGTAGGTAGGGGCATTTCTCTGAGAATAGCTTGTACTGATTTTGCTTCTTCTTGCTTGTCAGCATGAATTACCTGGAAGAGGTTTAATTTTTGCTGTTGTTTTTTTTTTTGGCTTTGTGATCCTCTTGCCTTGGCCTCTTTTTATCTTTCCCTTCCTTGAACTTGCAAGGTTTGACATTTTGCTTGTTTGGTTGTTTTGGAACTCTGGGCCACAATCCAAAAGTACTGTATAACATTTATCCTTGGCTGAGGATTTTGTGTACATACATATCAAGAAATTGATCAGTACATGATATGCTTTCCTTTTCTTTGGAGTTCAGCAGTGATATTAGTCTAAATTATCTTGATTTATTCTGCCTAATTGTCTATGGTCAGGGAAGGTGCTATAATTTAGATACATCAGTGCCTGACTCATGTTATGAATAGCCCTTAAAAAAACTTATCAGAATATATTACAGCATGCATCTTTCTGCCTTCTAAATCAAATTCCTTTTGACTCAGTAGTAGCATTAATAAGTAACTGATTCCCCCACACTATGCCACTTACCTTGCCCTTCTGTGTTACTAATTATCGGTTCATTTGTGCTGAATCTATTTGGAAGAGACTGTTCTCAATTGCTGGATGCTATCTCAGAAAACAGCTTTTTGAAAGCAACCAATTGAGAGCAGCCAATTGAAAAGAAAATGAGTTTGGTAGTGTTGCTTTCACAATTTTCCATTCTTACAAATTGTTGTTGACCATTTCTTTGTTATCTGAGTCAGAATGGTTATAACTAAAAAGGGATAGCCATTTCTATCTTCTTTTGCTCCTTCAAAAGAGTGATAAAATGATAGTCTGTGGTTTATAAGCTGCATCGATCATATAGTGCTAAACTTTGGAGATTCAGAGCAAAATCCATCTACTTTGGTGTTCCATTTGATAAAAAGTTGTTAGCCACATGCTTCAAAAGAAAGAAATAAACAAAACTATTATCTGAATATATAGAGTTGTAGGGATAATCCATTAATATATGAGTAAAAAGTATTAGAGGAACCATGTGGCCTCTTTAATGAATTTATTGGCAGGTTTCCTACAATTTATTTATTTATTGAATTTATATTGCCACCTATTTGCCCATGGTGACTCAAGGCGGTTTACAGAATAGAAAACAATACGTAGGGTAAATACAGAACAGTGCTGTAAGGTAAATCATATGGATAATTAGTTTGTAGTTCAGTATATTGTGTGAACCCAATTCTCTTGGTTATTTTAGGTCTAGTGCAGGGGTGTCAAACTCAAGGCCCATGGGCTGGATTCAGCCCACAGGGTGCTTAGATCTGATCTACGGGGCTGCTCTGGAAATAGCGAAGGACTGACCCATGATGTCTTTGTCAGTGAAAATGGAAGTCAGGAGGCCATGCATAGCACACACACCCGAGCTCCATTTTCACTGGTAGAGGGCTGCAGGAGGCCATCACAGGCAAAATGGATGTTGAGCGGACCATGCCCAGTCCCAGTTCCCCGAGGTCAAACACAATGATGTGGGCCTTAATGAAATCAAGTTTGACACCCTTGATCTAGTGTGATATGAACACTCAGAAAGTTTGTTAAGTAAACCATGGTTAACTACCCTATGAATAAGGATGTCACAGAAACATAGCCATTATGAAAGATTTGAAAAGACATTCAAAGAATGCCCACAAAAGACCTTTTTCCAGGTCACTAGCTGCTGCCTTCTAGAAGGACTTGGAGATTGATGGAATAGATGCTCAGGTAAAAGTAGAAGGATTTGATCCTTTAGTTTTTTAAAACCCTTCATCCTTTGTTTTCTTCATTCTTTTGTTTTCCATGAATTTCTTTTCTTGAATAATTCTTGGCTTATAAAAACTACTGGTTTCCTGCATGATTTTGTTGAGAAGAAGCATGTCTTTGACATATGAATGGTAAACGTTCTGGACTAAAAGATTTATTTTTTTATGTGCATACTATGATGATTTAGCATGAAACAGGTAATAAATTAAGCACTTTTCAAACCTGAGCAAAAGCATCTTAGATTTCTTTTTGAAGATTGATCTTCTACAGATTGAACCATCTGAACTTTTAAAGAAACCCTTTAAGTCATTCCCAAGTTGGCAAAAAATGACCAGTATTTTGCCATATTAATTTTCTATTAATGATTATATGGATATTTTTATGAACTTACAGACTTTTCTCCCACTTTGCTGATGACAATACATTATGCTAAGACATGATTGATGAATGTCAATATTTTACAGTCTGCTATTTAGGCAGGAACAAATCTGATTTTTTGGGTACCAACATAACATGCTGTTTTACAGCCTCAAACCCTCACAACTTCAATTTCAAACTGTCTACTGTGGACCTCATCCCATTCTAAAGAGGTCCATAAAGGGCGTGTGCAGCATGCCTTCTGTCCCTGTCTTACTATCCCCACTTATCTGTATTTACTTCCTTCGTTCATGT
Organism: Laticauda colubrina; assembly: GCA_015471245.1. NCBI lineage: Eukaryota > Metazoa > Chordata > Lepidosauria > Squamata > Elapidae > Laticauda > Laticauda colubrina. The sequence goes on along the minus strand of BLBF01000018.1, from coordinate 56,671,956 downwards.
TTATGTTCATAGCTATATTTGTTATCTTGGACATGTTTGACAAACAAATAAAATAAATAAATAAATACCTTTCTACTGGGAATGTTTTCACATTCATACTTTTAATTGTTCCCATTTAACTAAATGATTTTCATTTCCTCCTATTATATACACTTTTTATAGAGTAGGTTTAAAGTATATACATATACATATGCACACACCTTTGAGAGAATTACAATAGGAATGAGAAAAAGACACTTCTATGTGACAAACCCTGGCACTTCTCTTTGCCTCCAAACAGCTGAAAATTCCATGCACAATTTAAGCAGTCAGTCTTGAGTAATGAACATAGATATAATCTATTATGGAAGAAGCTTCCCTTCTTTTGTCATCAATGATAGCCATTTCACCAAATAGACCCTTCAATATATAAGATACGAGGACATATGTGAAGAAGAGGTGGTATTCAGTAGGTTCTGACCAGTTCTGGAGAACTGGTAGCGGAAATTTTGAGTACTTCTGAGAACCGGCAAATACCACCTCTGACTGGAGATTTTACAGTATCCTTCCCCTGCCACGCCCACCAAGCCACAGCCACAGAACTGGTAGTGGCTTTGAATTCCCACCACTGATGTGAAGATACATACTCATTATTATGAACATGTTATTTATGCATAAATTTATGCATAAATTAAAACATGAATAAAGAAAATTACTATTTCAAGAAAGATAAGCAACCTATGGCAGAGTGTTAATTTTCTTGATATCAGATTGATTTATCCATAAGCCATGTATATAAAAAAATAATATGGGGGGTAGTTTGTTTCAAGGATTTAACCAATTGTTCTAGTATGTCAGATGTTTCAGAAGCTAGAAAGTGCTGCTGATCAAATGTTAACAAATGCGAACAAACATCAAACTATAGCCCAATATTGCTGTTGGGTTATATATGATAGATGATATTTATTTCTTGGCTACAATGTAAAGTAGTATACAAGTTATACAGCTTGTATAACTCTGTAAATGTGCTGTCCTCTCAAAATAATGCAACACACAGCCATTAATGCGTAAACTGCTAGCAACGAAAGTGAGCACACCCCTAAGTGATAATGTCCAAATGGGGCCCAAAGTGTCAATATTTTATGTGGCCACCATTATTTTTCAGCACTGCCTTCACCCTCTTGGGTATAGAGTTCACCAAAGTTTCACAGGTTGCCACTGGAGTCATCTTCCACTCCTCTATGATGATGTCACGGAGCTAGTGGATGTTAGAAACTTGTACATCTCCATGTTCCATTTTAGGATGGCCCACAGATGCTCAATAGGATTTAGGTCTGGAGACATTCATCACCTTTACCCTCAGCTTCTTTAGTAAAGCAGTGGTCGTTTGGAGGTATGTTGAGGTCGTTATCATATTGGAATACTGCCCAAAGGGAGGGGATCATGCTCTGCTTCAGTATGTCACAGTACATGTTGGCATTCATGGTTACCTCAATGAACTGTAGCTCCCTAGTGCTGGCAGCACTCATGCAGCCCCAGACCATGACATTCCCACCACCATTCTTGACTGTAGACAAGACACACTTGTCTTTGTACTCCTCACCTAGTTGCCCCCCCCCCCCAACGTTTGACACCATCTGAAGCAGATAAGTTTATCTTGGTCTCATCAGACCACAGGACATGGTTCCAGAAATCCAAGTCCTTAGTCTGCTTGTCTGCTTGTCTGCAGCAACCATTTGCAGGCTTTCTTATGTATCATCTTTAGAAGAGGCTTCCTTCTGGAATGACAGTCCTACAGACCAATTTGATGCAGCGTGCAGAATATGGTGTGAGCACTGACTGGCTAACCCCCCACCCCTTTAACCTCTGCAGCAATGCTGGCAGTAGTCATATATCTATTTTCTTAAGCCAACCTCTGGATATGACACTCAGTATGGGCACTCAACTTCTTTGGTCGACCATAGCAAGGTCTGTTCTGAGTGGAACCTGTCCTGTTAAACTGTTGTATGATCTTGGCCACCATGTTGCAGCTCAGTTTCAGGACCTTGGTAATCTTCTTATAGCCTAGGCCATCTTCATGTGTAGCAATAATTTGTTGCTTCAGATCCTCAGTGTTCATTGGCATGAGGTGCCATGTTAAACCTCCAGTGATCAGTATGAGAGAATGAGATTGATAATATCAAATTTAACACACCTGCTCCCCTTCACATCTGAGGCCATGTCCTACTAACGAGTCACATGACACCAGGGAAAAAAATGACTGTTTGGGCCCCATTTGGACATTATCACTTAGAAGTGTACTCACTTTTGCTGCCAGGGGTTTAGATATTAATGGCTGTGTGTTGCATTATTTTGAGGGGATGGCATATTCACACTGTTATACAAGCTGTATACTCACTACTTTACATTGTAGCCAAGAGCCATTTCTTCAGTGTTGTCACATGAAAAGAAATACTTAAATATTTACAAAATGTGAAGGTGTACTCACTTCTGTACATACAGGTGTACTCACTACTGTAATACTGTTCAACCAATCAAAAGTACTTTTTAAGTATATTCCAAAGTGGCTCAAACCAGAAACATATTTTCCAGAAATATGAATTGAGATTCCTCTCTGAATAAATTAACCTTGGAATAATATTCATTTTGAGAGCATATGATATGTAGGTGCTAAGAAATGAATGGAATAAAAAATTTGAGATGTCTATATTTGCTTTGCTTTTCCCATTTTTTTTTTAAATTTTAAAGTACAAATCTTTAAAATATTATGAATTTTGTCATCATTATACTCACATCTTCCACTAAAATGTAATCTATCTTGACAAATAGAGCAGAGGTCATTTCATACTGTGCATGCCTTGTGAATAACTTGTGGGGCTGAAGAATTACATTCACAGAATCTCTGAAATTTCAGGAGCTTTCATATTTGTGAGTGAAGAAGTTGTATCTGTGTTACCTCTTGTGTCTTTGACTTGTCAGACAGTGTAGCAAAGGCATCATTCTGCTTTGGAGAAAAAAAGTTTTTTGTTTAGTACAACTTAAAAGACATGTTTATAACTTGATTATTTTCTCGAGTGTTACACAGAGATCTCAAAGTATATATGCATTTATTAAAAGCATCTTTATACTAACAATAGAAACATACCTTATGTATAATTTTTTTCTTCATATTTTCTAAAGCATTAACTTTTTATGTTCTCCCTAAGTATGTATAACTGTGGAAAAGGTAAGTGTACATAGTTTTACTGAACAACTAAATATATGTTTTTGATAGCTGCCTTTTGTTGTCTTTCTACAATGACTCCCAACCTCATTGTTCAAAAAGAAAAAAAAAATGTAGCACTATCATATAGTTTAATTCACTCAATATTAATGCTTGAGAATATGGCCACCCATTATAATAGCCTTTCATTTAGAGAACCAGATTACTTCAGTTTAAAAGAGGGAGGGGAGGCAGTTAAACTTAAATGAGGACAGCTCTCATTTTTGTCACAAGTTCTCCAAGGACTTCATCAAAGGCAGCCATATGACATCACCACTCCAATCATTTAATAACTCTTTTCAGGGGCAACTTTGAGAAGGGAGTCATGCCAGAGCTTTCAAGTAATGATGAAATCCTATATGAAGCCACCTGTAATTAGGGCTGTAATTACATGTGACAAGTCCATGGCCACAAATAGGCAATAAATGCATAAGCTGCAACAAACCACTCCCCCGGGCATGGAGATTGAGATCAGTCAAAACTAACAAGCCTTGGAAACTCTAGCACCATCCCCAAAATTATGTTTAGCTCTTTGAAGGGCTGCTACCAGACAGCCAGGCAGTCAAAACACCTACTCCAGGCTTGTATTTTCAGCCCATTATTACGCTTAGAAACTTGCATCCAGTTACCTTCAAGGCATTACTCCTTGTCACTGCAAAAATTTCATGCGTAATTCCTCTCCTCCCCTCATCATTATGGTTCCTGTGGGACCTGCAACATAGGCAGGCAGACTTCTAATAAACTCTATTCCTGTCACTGTCCAACCAGACCTCACCAATAAATCCTAATTATTGCATTCAGATATTGCCATGTTGTAGATGGACATTTTATTCTGCTCAGACCTGATGCTTATCAGATTCAAACTCTGACTAGTTAGGTTCAGGGTTGGGCAGCTGTCTTACAAAAAGGGACCTGTTGTCTGCCTACAATACAATAGTATTTTGAGCCCTTATTAATCATCCTTAGACCCACACAACCTTCCAGTTTGAATGTTGTGCAAACAAGCTTTATAACATTCACAACCAATTCACTGAACTAATATTATCTAGGCAGTTTAGCAGTTTTCTGTCTAACCAGAAACTAGCTGTTCTGACTAGACCAGAGGTGTCAAACTCAAGGATTCGGGCACAGGGTATTTAAATTTAATCTGTAGGGGCCACCCTGAAAACAGCGAAGGACTGTCCCGCGATGTCTTGCCAGTGAAAATGAAGCTTGGGTGCAATGTACGTGGCCCTCCCAAGTTCTCTTTCCACTGACAGATTTCAGGAGGCTGGCATGGCCAAAATTGAAGCTCGGGAGCCCATTTTCACTGGCAGAGGGTTGCAGGAGACTGACACAGCTGCAAACAGCTGTTTTCACTGGCAGAGTGCTCAGGCTACCACAGATGGCCCCAACATAAGTGATATAGTGAAGTCAAGCTGGTCATGCCCACTTTGGCCATGCCCACCTGACCCCCTGAGGTTAAACACAACCCTGATGCATCCCTCAATGAAATCAAGTTTAACACTGCTGGACTAGACTGACTAAAAACTAGCTTCAAAAAGAAAAGTGCTTGTATTTTCAAACACAGAAAAAACTTACAGTTCTAAAGTGCTTCCTGGATGCATGCAGATGACTTTCCCAATATATTTTGTTATGATCTCCATGACTATTTGGTAATAATATTGTCTTGACTGTATTCTCTCAATTTAAAATCTTCATTATCATAAATACATAGAGAAAAATTGACATCTGCTTTTTCCTACTAGTGGATATTTTTGATTGCTTATTCAAGCCTGCATTTTTCAAGCATTTAAAAAACACACTTTCTTCCTTGTGTTTAGTTTTTATTAATGGTTATGCTATAGTGCTAGTGCATATTTTATGCTATTAGTTTCATTTGGTTGAATTGCCATTACAGTACATATTTCAAAGGAGATTTAAACAAAAGTAAATTCAGGCAAATCGATATCAAACCAGTAGCTAATTTTATGGCTGGTTCAGTGAACCAGCAAACCTCACCCATGTCTGGCTCCACCTACCCTACCATGCCCCTCCCAGGAGTCCCCACATGGTCTATTTTGGATCCCAGGTAAATACAGGGCCCGTGTGGAGGCTAGGAGAGGGTGAAAAATGCTGCCGTCCAGAGGCTCCGGAGCTTGGGGAGGCCATTTTTTGCCTTCCTAGAGGCTCAAGGAAATCGTCCGGAATCCGGGGAAAAAGAAAACGTCCTCTGCCATTGTTCTGGAGGCCAACTAGGTCACGCCTACCATGGCCATGCCCACCCAGTAACCAGGCAGAGAACCAGTTGCTAAACCTTTTGAAGGCCAACCCTAAGTATATTCATTTGCAACTGGATAATCCAAAGGAGCTCATATAGTCGAAATTGAAGTGTGGCATCCCATGACACTTTCTGCACAATGTTGTTCATATTCATGGTGAAACGCATGAGTAACTTAGATTTCTGCCTTTCATGTTTCCAGGAAATGATGCAAAATAGAACTCTCTGAAACTTTAGTACCATTAGACAGAAATTCTATAGATGTAGGTGGTGCCCAAGTATTTCACTGTTCCAAAAAGGATTAAAGCTTTCTTCCATTGTCATCTCTCTGCAGTGCCTGATGTCACCTTTTGCTAAACTCCATGCAAATTAACTAGTATGTCCATTAATATGGATCACTGACTAAACTCAATCCAGATCCCTGGAAATGCTCAAAAATGTAAATTTCACATTAAGTTGATCTAGACTGCCCTTTCCTTTGCTGACTTCACTTGGGTCTCTTTATAGCCTAAGGAGAAATTATTCAGTCCCGAAGCTTGTTTCCCATAGTCAGTGGCTATCTTGGATTGAAGCCTTCCATCACGAAGTGAGCGGCCATTTTGTAAGCCCAGGAACTTACAAAAGCTATACAAAATATATACATTTATACCCTAAGGGGCTTAATACAAAAAATTTACAAACAGTTTCTTTCCAGCGTAAGAGCCTTTATTCTTCAAATGACCCTTCAAGATAAGGGTCAGGCAGAGTCCTCCCCCCCAGTGGAACAGTTGTAGGCAGCACACCCAATCAGTCCAGAGGGAGGTGGCTGCTAAAATCAGAGCTAAGGCAACTCAGGCTGAGTTGAGGGTAGAGAAGTGCATACATGCAGCCCTAGAGAGGATCTAAGCAGATCCGGGCCTTATTTCCAACAAACTTCTGGACCCTATGCTCCTCCCCCTCCCTCCAGGCCTCAAACCTCTTCTCAATCTAGGCCTGAAGCCACCTTCACTCCCTCAGCAGTGGGCCTGCAGCCTTCTGCCCCTACCTTTGAGCATAGACCAGGGGATATCCAAGATGTTGTCTCTTTGGCCATTAGGCAGGGATTGGTTGAAAGCTTCAAGCAAATCTGTAAGTTGCCTCATCACCCTGATTTACACAGGCCCCAGGACCTCAGGGTCCATTCTTCTCTACCAGAATGGGAGAAGGTTGAGGAGGAGGGAAGGGCTTCACCATCTGAACACAGTTACTCTTCTCGTTCAGAACGTGAAGAGAGCGGGAACTTTGACCAATTTTTTTCAGAGAAAGAGGACTCTCGCCCAGAGCAGACATCCTCTGCATTGGTCTTCAATTCTTCTCTCTTCAGGCCATTACTCAGCATGGCCTTAGTCACTGCCAAGCTGTCGCCAGAGGAAGTGGCTCCCGTGCCACAAGGAATTCCCTCTAGCCAGGGAGACTCATTCTTCTCCAAGCCTGTAGTGCAGGCAGGGGTTTTGCCTTCTCCCACTTTGATCATGGATATGGCCAAGGAACAGTGCACTTCCCCTTCGGCAGGTCCTTTTTGAGGACATTTTGATTCTGTCCTCCTTCATCCATGCAGCCCACCAGGATCTGCAAATTATCCTGTCATATCTCCAGAGCCACAGATTTTTCCACTCCTGTCTACTCTAATGGTTCCTGCTTCCCTACCAATGAGCAGGAACCAGCCATTCATCCATCAAGGTCCCGTTACCGCCACAAATCCGGAGATCTCTCAATTGTTGGTGTTCCCTGTTAATCTGGAAGGGACTCCTTTTCAGAGTCCCAGACAGGCTAGTGATAACCACCGATGCCAGCCTCCTGGGTTGGGGTTCCCATATGCAGGGCCAGATAGCTCAGGACCTTGGTCCAGGTCAGAGCAGGCCCTTCCCATAAATTGAGAGCTCAGAGCCATTTTCTAGCTCTCAAGCATTTCAGGCACTCAGTGACCGGCTCTCATGTTCTAGTCCTTATGGACAACATGGCTGCCATGGCTCATGTCAACCGGTGGGGGGGACGAGGTCCAGAACCCTCATGGGAGAGGCTGTACGGTTGGGGTTATGGGCAGAGCAACACCTGCTATCAATCTTGGCAGACCACTTCTCTGGGATTAACAACTCCTAGGCCAACTGGCTCAGCAGGAGCCTTGTCGATCAGGCAGAATGGTCTATTCCTCCTTCTCTATTCAGGGACTTTTCCCTCAGATTCAGAACACCAGAGGTGGATCTTCTCCACTCCACAAATTGCCCAGGTCACCAGATTCTTCACCAGGTTTCCTTGTCAGGAAGCAGAGGGGACCAATGCCCTTCGGTGCAGATGGCCCAAAAGTCTTCTCTATGCCTTTCCCCCGCTCTCATCATTCCGGCAGTAATTCAGAAGATGTTGCAGGAACGAGTGGAGCCCCTCCTCCTGGCACCCTATTGGCCAAGGACGCCCTGGTTTGCGTACCTGGTCAACCTGTTGGTGGCTTCTCCTTGGAGGATCCCAGCCCATCTAATCTCCCTTCATCAGGGGATTCTGCTCCACTCGGAGCCCCAGTGGCTTAAGATGACCATGTAGCACTTGAGCAGCAGCGGCTAGAGGTGGCTGATCTTCCTGAAATGGTCATCATCACTATCCTGGCATCTCGCAAACCTCCCACAAGGTGCACCTATGATGCCTCCTAGAAGGCCCTTCCTGATGGTGCCTTAGGGATGGTCTTTCTCTCCCGCTTTAGCCCAGTTGGCAGAGGTTCTTAGATTCCTTCAGCATGATCTGGAGAAAGGTTTGGCCCCCAACACCTTTACGCAGGCAGGTTGAGACCCTCTCCTTGGTTCTTTCATGGGGTTCACTTCCTTCCTTATCCCATCACCCTTCAGTCAGGAGGTTTTCGAAAGGGGCTTCCAACCTGCATCCTCTGGTTGTTCACAGGTATCCTTCCTGGAATCTTGGCATAAAGGTCCTTTATGCCCTTACAAAGCCCCCTTTTGAACCCCTTAGAACATTGTCTCTCTGTTTCCTGACTCTGAGGGTAGTGTTCTCCGTTTCCATCACTTCAGCCAGGCGGTTATCTGGGCTCGCTCCTCTTTCCATCAGACAGGACCTTTGTTCCTTTCACAATGATAGGGTTGTCCACAGTCTGGACCCCTCATTTATTCCAATGGTTAACACCTGTTTCACAGATCCCAGGACATTATGTTGCCTGGCTTCTGCCTCCTCCCGTACCATGACTTAAAGCAGCAGCGGCACTCACTAGACGTAGGTAGGGCTCTTAGAATATACATTAATCACACTTCTTCCTTCAGGAAGTCTGAAGCCATTTTGTTTCCTTTTCCCTTCTCACTTGGGGCACAAGGCCTCTTCTCCTACTATTAACAGGTGAGTCAGATCTTGCATTGAGCAGGCCTACAAAGCTGTGGCCCTTCCAGTTCCTCAAGGTCTGATGGCGCACTCTACCAGAAATGCGGCCACTTCGGCTGCCTGGGCAACCTAAGCACCCTTGGAGGAGATCTGTCATGTGGCCACGTGGACATCTCCATCTCTTTTCATCAGATAATACCATCTGGATGTCTTTGCCTCGGCAACTGCAGCCTTCGGCAGACAGGTGCTTCAACAAGTGGTTCAACAGTCAGTGTGATGAGCCGGACGAGGACCCACCCATGGACATGCAAGCTTTGGTATGTTCCATCCTGGGCTCTCGATGAAGCATGGAGGAAAATGGGCATTGGTAGAAATTACCCTGAACGCCCTTTCTATCTGTGCTGTGAGAGAGCTCAGCCCCTCCCTTGATTTGTCCGGAGAGAGTAAGTCATATTTCTGTATTCATTTGTGCTTTCAGAGACACCTTTCAGTCTGTCAAGTATCTTTGCCAAAGTTGGGGTCTCTTCTGGGGTCTGGCTTTTATATCTTAATACAGACTCAGCTATGATGTCATAGGAAGGAGTCAACCCCATCCTGTGCTCTCTCGCAACATAGATAGAAAGGGTGTTCAGGGTAACTTCTACCAACACCCATTTCTGGCCTACCACATGTTCTCTTGACCTCTGTCTTTTTTGGCTTATTTAGTTAAGTGGTAGAGGATCAACAGATATGACTGCTTCTTTCTGTGATAGAATGGTATTACCAGTTTTAAATAACTAATGGCTTAATCTTTCCAAAGAAAGCTTTCCTAATTCTAGGGGTTTATGCCAATTACTGTCCAAGTTCAAATAAAATTTTGATGAGCAAGTTGCCTGAGTGCAATTATTGTGATTATTTTCAATCTTAGTTTAACTTAGTCTTGAAATCCTGGTGCATGCATGATTTTACATGTCCTGGAAATTATGAAAGTCCTGGAATATTATTTTCTGTTTCAATGGTGTTGATCTTATTTGCATGGGTTGAGGGGTAGGGGTGGGGTGGGGGCTCTAAGAAAGTAATACTGGATAACTCTTAATTTTACCCTGAAGTCTGTGGCTATGACTCTTTTGTCCCCTTGACTTTTTATTGCAAATGTCAAGCCAATGTGGGCTAGAATTAGGTATTTGGAGACTGGCTGATATTAATATGATGAGGTTTATCCTATTCTACTTCGGATATGAATTAGGGGAGATTGTGGCTGTTTTCTTTCTGGGGGAGGCTGAACATCCTTTGGATGCTATGATTGGGAGGAGATTGTCACTCTATTAACTGGAGCAGAACCCTGACAAAGCAGAGGTTTTTTGAGTAGGTGATTTCTGAATAGGGAATTAAGAATTTGGAGTTGCATTTGAAGTGATAATTGTAGATTATACAGAGATTCTCTGTGGCTAAGAGTGTCTTTTTTATGAGGTAGGGATTAGGGTTATTCGGTTTTAACTTCTGGCAATGTCCTAGTTAAGTCTTGGCAACTCTTAGGAATGGTTTATCATTTCCTTCTTCCTAGGCAACAAGGCTTAGGCATCAAGCTGGCTTTGTATCTAAGACAGTCTCCCAGTTCCTAGTCTATTGCCTTCAACTACTATACCAAACTAATTCTAGTAGGATCTAGTTTTATTTTGGTATATCAACTGTGTCTCTTTTTTTAGCAACACCCGAACTCAACTGTTGGTGTATACTATACTGTAATGAACTTCATGTGGAACTACTCTTAACCTTCGTCTGAAAGTTGCAGCTGAAGTGCTATATAGCAGAACTTGTGCTCATACATATTACACTATTTCTTAAAGCAACTGTATTGTTTTAAGTTAGCTTGAGTTAGATTTAAAGGCTAGGTCACATCGGCCGACGGATGCAAAACGTATGTAAAAAGGACACAGCGGACGGGCAAAATTCCATCTGTGGCTCCATCCATTGTTATCCGCTCTCAAAAGTGTCCCAAATTTGCATAAAGAGAACGGACAACAACGGAAAGGAACGGACATGGGGAGGATGTAGCGAGGATGTTAAGTGGATGCTCAACGGAAGCCTCGCGGATGGAAGCAGATGGAAACAGATGACACATCCACAGGGCTTCCATGGGAGAAAAGCAAAGCGGACACGCAGCGGAAGGAGCGGATGCGTAGCGGATGCCGAGCGGATGACACAGATGCATCATGGATGCCTAGCGGATGCCTAGCAGATGCAAAGCGTTCACTGCGCATGCGGGGAGGATGCATTGCATCAGCCCCATGGATATAAAGGGAAGCAGCTCGCAAGCAGGTCACCATTCAGAGGAAAGACTTGCTGCCAGACACATCTTCAGCCAACAACCATGGGGAAGAAAAGGAAGCCTGTGTCTACTCCTGCCAGACCTGGCAAGAAGGACAGGACCACCATCCCACCCCCTGGCGCTGACTCTGCTTCTGATGGGGCTTCTGCTGCTGGTGCTTCTGCTGCTGCTGCTCCTACTGGTGCTGACTCTGCTGGTGCTGGTGATTCTGTTGGTGATGCTCCTGGTGCTGCTGCTGGTCCTGCTGGTGCTGCTCCTGCTCATGCTACTGCTGGTGCTGCTGGTGCTTCTCCTGCTGCTGGTGCTGCTGGTGCTGGTGCTGGTGCTGGTGCTTGTGCTACTGCTGGTGATGCTGGTGCTGGTGCTGCTGGTGCTTCTGCTGGTGCTGACTCTACTGCTGCTGGTGCTACTGCTGCTGCTGCTGCTGGTGGTGGTGGTGTGGTGGACCAGCCCCTAGGCCCTCAAAGCCCTGCTGATGAGGGCCCAGAAGGCCCTGCCAGAGGGAGGAAGAGGCAATCGTGCGAAAAGGGGGAGAGGAGACAGTACTCCATTGCAGAGGAACATGAGGAGGAGGTGCTGGAATGGCTGAGGGAGAATGAGTACCTCTGGAGGAAGGGACACAGGCTCTATCGAGACACCAAGCAGAAGCAAGCGGCTTGGAGAGAGAAGGCGGAGAGCCTGGGCTACACTTCGGAGGTCCTCCTGGGGTGGTGGAAGCACATGCACACCTGGTATGGGAAGCTGCACCTCAAGAAGTCTGGCCAGGCCACGGTCAAGCTGACAGACCGGGAGACCTACATGATGGCCAAGTGCAGCTTCTTGGAGGGTGAGATCCGCCACCGAGGAGCAGCCCCTCTGTCAACCCTCTCAGGCAGCCCACAGACAGCCAGTCCTCTTCTGGCCAAGAGTCAGCTCCTGTGTCCAGGCAGGTATCTTTGGAGCGCCCCACGATGGAGACCCCCCTGACAGCTGCACACCCCATGCCGGAGCACATGGAGGATCCCCTGATGCAGATGGAACAAGAGGAGGCCGTGGCCACCAGAGACCAACCCACCCCCACCCCCAGCTCCACCTCCACAGAAAGTAGGCAGAGAGGCAGACCGGAGGGACAGAGCCACACTGTCCTCTTGGAAATCAGGGACACCATCAAAAGCAGCGTAGATCTCCTCTCTCAGCTGGTACACTTCGAGATTCCATCCTCTAACAGAAAGCCCTTCCTCACCTACGTGAACTAGACCCTCATGGAAATGCCCGAAGCCCAGTACCAAGTGATCAAGGAGAGGATCACAGGTCTTCTGCACCACCCTCCAGGCCCAGCTGAACCTGCTCCAACCCAGTCCAGGTCTGCTCCTCCACCCCAGGCAATGTTACAGCCCTTCTAAGGCTTTCAACAGCCCCTCACCTACCAAGGCTACGGATACCAGGACTTCCAGCAGCACAGGCAGCCCTTCCCAGTCCAGGCACAGGTTCCTCGCCTGCCACAGATGCCACCGACGCCACAGATGCCACCAACGCCTCAGATGCCACCGATGCCACAGATGCCACTGACGCCTCACCTCGCTCAGCTGCAGACCAGACAGCCCCACTACACTCCTCCTTCCTCCACCCCACAGCCAAGCCCGGCCTCAGAAAATCTGTCATCGGTGTTGGGACTGACATCCCATGCCCTGGAGGAAGGGCCTCTCAACATCATGGGACTGAGCCAGCTCTCTGAGAGCTTCCTGCACACGCCATCTCCTGTTGTTCTCTCGGGGCCAGGTACCCCAATGGTGCCTCAGACCAGCACTCCAGCCACAGCCACCTCCACAGCCCCTGGACCCTTCACCCCTGAGACCATGGGTATGCCTCAGAGTGACTGAGAACAGTGCCAGAGACTGGGTTGTTACCTGTTGACTTTATCTTTGCTTGGGACACTTTTCTTGGTTCATTTTGCTTTTTTAATAAAGTCCTACAGTTTGTTATTAATAAAGGTTATCTTTGCTTCACACAATTGGTTCAGTTCTTTTACTTTATAAAGTCTTGGTGGAAACTTTTAGAAATGGTTTAAGCCTTTGCATGCTTGTGGGATGGGTAAGGATAGCTGTGGGATGGATAAGGATAGCAGTGGGATGGGCAGGGATACCTGTGGGATGGGTAATAGCTGTGGCATGGGTAATAACTGTGGGATGTGTAATAGCTGTGGGATAGATAAGCCTCCAGTGCAAGCATAGTGGGACTGTATGGTCTACCCTCCCAGGTGCCACACCTATGGCCCTTTATTATCAATAACAATTTAATCATTCATCAACACATTTCAACATAAACACAACTCTTTATTAAATGCCCTGTTCATTGTAGGCCCACTCAACATACATGGCACAATCTCATCAGTGTGATGAGACAGGCTGAAGGAAGCATCCATTAAGCATCTATCATCCTGTCTTGCCACGCCACTGCTCCAGCTGGGGAGTTGCACCAGTGTTTCAGGAGGTTGCGCTGCTTCTTCCCTTCACGTGAAGCTCTTTTGGGGCCTGGCATATCCACAGTGTCTATCAGGTTTAGTCCTTGCCTCCATTCACCAGGCTCCATGTCCCCATTGCCTTATTGGCGGTCCACAAGCCTGTTCTGCAACACTGGGAAGCAGGTGCGTGTGAGATTGTACAGGATGCAGCAAGCTTCCATGATCCTCCTCACGGTCTGTGGGTGATGCTGCATGGTGGTGAGAAGTACCTGGAACCTGTTGGCCAGGATGCCAAAGGCGTTCTCCACCACCCGCCTTGCCCTGGACAGCCTGTAGTTGAAGATCCTCTCTTCAAGGGTAAGGTATCTGGAAGTGTAGGGCTTCATGAGGTAGGTTCTGAGGGAGAAGGTGTCATCACTCACGATGAAGTAGGGCACATCTTGTGTGTCGTTGGGTAGGGGGTCTGGATCTGGGAAGCCCATGATGAGGTTGCATTCCAGCCCCTCCTTGAGGTCACTGGCATTGTATACCTGGGCATCTGAAGCTGACCCGTTGCCTGAAGCATCGATGTACATGAACTTGTAGTCAGCATCAACCATGGCAAAGAGGATGATGCTGAAGAAGCCTTTGTAGTTGTGATAAGTGGACCCTGAGTTGGCTGGAGCTTTGCAGGCCACGTGCTTCCCATCTATGGCTCCAACGGTGTGGGGGAAGTTCCACTTCTGATACCACTGTTTTGCAACTTTCTTCCAGCCTTCTTCAGTGGTGGGGCACTGGAGGAGCTCCTCCAGGTATTCTTCAGTGATGGCCTGTACCACTTCTCTGACCACAATGCTGATGGTGTTGTGTTGCACCCTCCAGCCATACTGCATGTTCCTGTACGTGGTCCCAGAGGCCAGGTGGTGCAGAGTCAGTGCCACCTTCAGCCCAGTTTCCAGTCTGGGCTGGAAGTTGGTGTTTGCCTTGGTCAACCTGGGTGTCAGCCGCTCCACAACTTTGTCAAACATGGCTGGTGGCATCCTCTTGATGTGCTGGAATGCACGAGTGTCTTCGTTCCTCAGCTCCATCATCAGCTTGTCATACAGTTCGTACTCCACTCTTCTCGCGATCCATCTTCGGACCCACACACTTCTTGGACGCCTCCTTTTCCTTGCATAGAACAAGTGAAAGAGCCTGAAGAGGGCTTGGCACTGGTGTGGAATGATGGCGGCTACCAAAAGGAGTGTGTGACGATCCATGGTGGAGATGACTGGATGATGTGGAAGAGCAAGAGCAAGAGCAAGGCTGAAGAGGTCTGCGCATCAGGGCTGCTGGACTGAAAGTGAGATCCAGGTGATTTCCTCCCCCTTTTTATAGGAAATATAGGTTTTCCACTTGGTGTCCTTCTGCATCCTCTAGACATCCTCCAGACATCCTAAATATCCGAGATATGTCCCCTATATGAACCTTTTTTCCGTTTTAATGCTTTATATGCGAACTGCATCCGCTTTCATCCTTTCTATGTCCGTGCTGCTAACGCTGCGCGGACGTTCCATGTCCTTTTCACTTCCTCCCTCTTTCCGTTTTCTGCTGGAGCGGATGCGAGTTGGATGGATGCACAGCAGATGCCAAGCAGATACAGCAGACATGTAACGGATGACGACGGAGGTAGAACGTTTGTTCCCCGTATGTGTTGCAGATGTAGAACGGACGTGGTGGAAAGTTCATCTGCTCAAAAGGTTTTGTGCAGCTCAAAACTTTTTGAGCGGATGAAATCTCAGTAGATGGATGCTGGATGGATAGAACGTATGAATCACGCACGCAGTGAGTACAGAATGGATGCATCGTGTTAACCAATGGATGGCAAGTGTTTTTCTCCAATTTACATCCTCTTTGCATCCGTTGGTGCAGTGTGACATGGGCTTAAGCTTCAGCTTTTGATATCTAAGGCTCCAAATAATTTGGGACCAAGGAACTTGAAAGGCTCCCTTTGCTGTTATAGCTGTGGTCTCACTGACATCAAAAGAGGTACATGCCAGTGGTGGGATTCAAATTATTTTACTACTGGTTCTGTGGGCGTGGCTTGGTGGGCGTGGCAGGGAAATGATACTGTGAAATCTCCAGTTAGAGGTGGTATTTGCTGGTTCTCCAAATTACTCAAAATTTCCACTACCGGTTCTTCAGAACTGGTCAGAGCCTGCTGAATACCTCTGGTACATGCCATGGTTAATAGATTTTGTGGGTCCACTTTGTATTAGTATTGTTGTCTATTTTTAGACAGCTGTAGTACTGTTGACTATTTTTCTCTAAAGCTTGTGTACATTTTAATGTCTATAAAAGGTCTATATCTTTATATATCTGTATTGTAGTTATTTCAATATTTTAACCCAAATTCTTCCCTTCATTAATGTTGGATGAATGGCTTTGTCTGCTTCTGCCCTTTGCCTCCATTTTAGTTCATTCTTTCTTACATTGATTTGTTGTTTTTATTCTTATTTTAATAATTTTTAATTATAAACTGCTTCAAGGTGCAACTGTATGAGATGTAGAATAGAAATAGTAAATAAATTACACATCAATAAAAAACTAAGGGCAGCCATTCTGTCAGTCCCCCCCCCCCCCCCCCCCCCCCCCCCGGCAAACCAGTGACTGAGCTGATGGAGAAGAAATTAAAGACTTGAAGAATAAGTGGCTGGAAAACATTTTATGGCACTTAAAACTCCATGCAGACCTTTTATTTGGCCATGTAGAAAAATGCTAATTTCTGTGCTGTTGAATTTTAGGTTTAGATGAGAGGTTTAATTATGTATGAAAGATATAATAGTAACAACTAGATAGTAAGATATATATTAATTTTTAATCTGTATGTTTTTTGTTCATCTACTTGGCTTTTAATTATTATTTTATTATGTATTCATTTTCCTTAAGGAGAATAGTTCACAAGTTCACCAAAATATGCCAAGCTACCTGATTTCTCTAGGTTACTGTTCCTGAAGTGTTGGAGACTGGCTTAAGTTGGTGAACAGACAAATGTAGACACCCACTAGCAGTGGAGAAAATAATGCGGTTGTCATCTTTATCTTCTTTCAAGCTATAGACTCTGCTGATTATGTTTAAAAGATGAATGCTACCTTTAGCAAAATTCAATGTGATTTTTAAAAGCTCCAGCAGTCATGTCTGTGAAAAGATTATGGTTGCAATCATAAGTGAATACTGATGTGAATATACAAAGAACAACTTTTTTTGTGATTTTGAGATCAGGAATAAAAGCTTGGTGATGAAAAGAAGGTTGGATTTATAATGGATAATGGGAGTTCACATTTAATGCTTGGCTGCAGCGTCGTCTCCAATCACAAAGCAATTTGAGTTTGCTGTTTTCCTTTCCTTTCTTTTTATTTTTTTTAAACTATTCCAGAAAGCTTTCCATCATCAAGGCTGTTTAGAGTGGCAGATAAACTGTAAGCAAAATTGTGAGTAGTATTGGATTGATGTTGCTTTCATGTGGGCAGATAGATTGAAGAATGAATGTGAAGTTGATTCCTCCTCTTTACCCTATCTGTAATTAAAGTTGTGGTACAGATTCTAAATGTGCATTTAAAAAGGTTTCACAGGTTATTGTATTTGCCTGTTCTAGCTTATCTGCAAAAATACTATGGCTAATATTTAAAAGTTGCAATTGGAGTTAAAATTGTATAGGTTTATCTCATAATGAAACACTTGAACGAAGTCTGCCAAAAAAGTAGCACATTTCCACAGTTAGAGAATAATATATAAATAGAAATAATGGATATTAATTATACAGTAGTTTAAAAGTATTGCTTCAGAAACAAAATGTTTAAATGCTATTAAAACATATAATTTGGGTAAAGAAGATTCCATAGATTTCTTTTGAAAGTATTTCACCTAGTAGATCTTCTTCTTCTTCTTCTTCTTCTTCTCCTCCTCCTCCTCCTCCTCCTCCTCCTCCTCCTCCTCCTCCTCCTTCTTCTTCTTCTTCTTCTTCTTCTTCTTCTTCTTCATTTAACGACCCTATAATCCCTTGTGTGGTGGAGTCTGGGCAATTGAATGGAGCTAGCAGAGTATTTTAATGGCCGGATGCCCTTCCTGTCACCAATGCAGAGTTTTGTTCAGAAGATATATTCTCAGTGTGCCCAGAGAGAGAAATATCTGCCTTTACTTAGGATCGACCTCACAGCCTCCTGATTGTGAGGCAAATTTTACCTAGTAGGAGCTAGGGGGGGAAAAAAGTCTTCACTGGCTTTTTGAAAGCTGCTCCCTCTTGGACCAGGAGACTGATTGCTACAGAAAACAGTTTCCTAAATTCTTCTACAGAAACTTTACGTTGCATTGAGGAAGTTTTTGCTATTTAGATAACATAAGATTAATTCCATTAATCTAGTACAGGCAATAGTCAGGTGTACTGGGCCTTGTAGTCTAACATTTAGAGAACACAACTTCCACATTCTGTTTTACATTTATAATATATTCTTGGATTTAATTCACTACTCCATATTTTTAATATGGGGCTAATACTTTTTTCCAGAATTTTGTGACAGAAGAATTAAAAAATGTTAAAAGGCTACATATATTTGATTAATCAATATCAGGATATCTTGCCAGGTTATGTTTTAAATATTAATAATAATTTAACAAGAAATGTTTTGAATTTCAACCATAGTAATTAAATATTTAAACTAAATCTCCTGCAACTTTGACCATTCGGGATGATACATGTAGGAATCAATGCTATCTATATTTTTTAAAAAATGCTGCTGGGAAAAACAATATTGTGCTGAAGCTAAAATATATTTAAAATGCTTGGCCTTATTATACTTCATTATTTGGTTGTCAGAATAGTCTTTGCATTTTTTGTCACACCAGGTCTTGTAATTTTTTTCTTCTGTCTAGAGGGGAAAAAAATGCAAGTAATAGTTGGCAAATCTTTGTCATGATTCTCTTAAATCATCTTAATCAATGTTTTAAATGTGAACTCTTGTTATTACTGTCTTTCTAAACTTTTAATCTGTGTATAAATTATGAATTAAATTATATAAAATATAAATTATAAAATGTGTATAAATCCAGTTGAAGCTTTTAAAATCCCTTCCACAGTACAGTGAGAAATTAATTTGATATTGGAATCAATATTTTTTAATCCTTAATTTATTTATTATAAAATTTTATTCTGCCAAGATGACCAAGAATAGAAAATCACATTCATAACAAAATATAATGAGATCATACTATTGAAAATACTTCAAGTTTCTTCCTGGAATTACTTGGCAAATTGAAACAAATCAAATTTTATCTGTGGCTTTCACATCTTAAATACAAACTCAAAAGAGGAAGGAAAAATAAGGGAAGAGGAAAAATTGTAATCATAATAACAACAAATAATGGAGAAAGTCAAAGGAAATTTGTCTCTAAAGCAGAATTCACAATCTTCATTTCTTGTCATTCCCACCTCTGCAGGAGCCACATAGAATAGTATTGCAAAAGAAAAAGCCTCCTGGAACTGGTGTACAAGCAGGAGTGAAGCTTTGGATACCCCATATTTTTTTCACCAGTTGTAACAGAATATAAAAATAGCTTGCTTCAATAAGCCACTTTTGAAACCAAAATACAACAGACTTCCAAACTGGACAAATTAGAACATATCTCCCATCTTCCCAGCCAGTTATTATGAGGAGAGGTGCCCAAGTTGAGGTAAAAAGAGTTCTGGGGATAATAAGTGGTATTTATTTTCCCATCAATAGGAAATTTATTATTTATTATCAGCCAGTAATTGCCATGGAACTGTTCTATATTAAACCTGTAAAGGTTAGCATGGAGTCACTGAGAGTTGGTATGAAGTTGATAAATTATTATCATATAGTTACTCCTCTTTTATCTTGGACTTTGTTTATTATAACCCCACTATTTTATTCTGTTTAATTTGTTGTCCAGAATAGAACTTCGTGTGTTCTATGGGGATACGGTACAGCTTAATTGCAGCATAACTGCACACACACAAACACACTTACAAACACACACACACACACACAGTCCTCCTCTAAGCTGGCAATTTTATATTTTGGTTTGCTCTTTTTTATAGCAGGTCCTTTTATTTCAATACAAAGACTTATCTCATCATTTGAAACGTACACACCAAAGCTCTATTGATTCATAATAAAATAAAAAGAAAATGAGGCACAGAGTGAAATGATATAGGATATAAAAGACAGAAAGAGATGGTTAGAATCAAGCATCTGCAGTTGTCAAGAACAGTGGTTCCCAGCCTTTCTGATACTGTGGACTGGCGGGGGTGGCAGCAATGGAGAGGATGGTGGAAAGAGATGATGGCTGTGCGCAAATAGAGTTTTGCACACTCACTTGTTTATTCACATGCCGTTTGCATGGCTCAATTTTCAATGGGCCAAGGGCTGCTTCTGGGACATGGCCTGAGGGTTGGGGACCCTTTGTCTAGAAATCCAATCATTTAAAATGATGATGGCAGCTAATTATTTCCCTAAGATTGGGTGAGGCATCTCTAGATGGAATTAAGTTTTTAAGCAAAGAATACACTTTCATGCACACTATTCTGATATTGAAAAGTACATCACTTTTCAATATCTGAATAGGTAAAACTAGTGTGATATTTCAGACTGACTGCAGTAATTTCCTTTTATTTAATTTATTCTGTTTGGATGCTGTCCTTCTTCAACAGATTCAACAGATTCCCTGCTTCCATTTACACAAATACTGATATATAGTGATGCTCAACTACTTCTGTTGATCATGAGCCTGGATTTTTTGTTTGGTATCCAGAGGTACAAATGGTCTTGGTGAGAGCTTTCTTGGAAGCTTCCATGCTTTGTGTTCTGCTTGATTTAATTTTGTTTAGATTATTTTAATTAACAAGAAATAAATTAGAAATGGGCATGATGCACAACAAAATGTCTGCATCATCTCTTTCCAAGAATATGTCTAGCTGTTTCCTAGGCCCTCAGACATTTTAGACAATGTAAGCCCAATGCTTTGTTTGGAAGTATGCCCATCTTCATTCCCTATAAGACAAAAATAAACTATGTAGTAAAAAACATCTTGGCATACCAGAAAAACCTTACCAGTTTACAGAGACATTCATGTGGGGGATGTGCCATTTTAACTTTTTTTTTAAGGTTAAAATTGTAGCAATAACCATATGGTTACCAGTTTTTACTTTTGTGATATAGGTATAAAAAATAACAGGGCTTCAATTATGCAAGGGCAAAAACCCCTCCAGTTTATTTTCTGGTACATTTATTCATTCATTTTATTTCTATGTCATTTAATCAATGTATCTTACAATAACGAACAATAAAATATGCTTTATTTTTTTATAAGCTATAATTTTTACAAATTACTTTAACAGCACCCACAAATCAGAAAGTTTAATTATCTTTTTTAAGTTTATTTTATTTTCAATGCAGTGAATATAATATAAAAGAAAATGCATATAACTCTAATTAGATTTTATAGGAACATGGATCTGGGTAGTAAACAATCATTGTGGCTTTATGCACATAATAGGTTTAAAGCAGTTTTTCCCCTTTTTTGCTTTATTGTAATATTGGTATTTTATCAACTTTTCCATTAGATTTCCATTAACATTTGGTGCAATTTGTAAATATTCATATTATTCTTGTTGTTGCCACTAGCTGTTTGGTTGCAGTCAACAACAATAACAACAGCCACTATCAGTTATTTATTCTTTAAAGTTCCATTACCAGATTCTTAGTAATGTTAGTTTTGGATATAATATAAAATCCTGCATTGTGATTTTTTTTAATTATAGTTTTAATCCTGAACAATTGAACCAATTGAAAAGACCATCAAACTTAAAATAAAGTGGTAGCTCACAAAGATACGGAATTTTCTGCCTCAAGAATGCATTCCATTCCATAAAACAGGGGCTACCACGATGAAAGCCTGTTTGCAAGAACATGACGGCTTCCTTCCTGATTGATGTGGTAGAACAACCAGCTGAAGGGGACAGGACACTCTAAAAAGACATTCCAATTTGGAATCTGTTCAGGAGAGGAAATGTCTGAGGAAATGACCCTTAGGTCTATATTTGATGTTTCTCAAGGCAGACAATCTGTCAAAATTCTTGTAATATAGGTGATCAACAATAAAATGTCCAGTTAGACCTAGCCATTTAGATTCTGGTTGCTTTGACCTGACAATCTGACTGTACCAGATGACCAGATTTTACTTGGCACAATCCTGTTCACATAGACAGCCCTTTTGTGATAGTGCTGATATTATTCTCTTGGAAATGTAAATGGATTGCTAGTGAGTAGCCTATGGGTGTGAGCAGCATTAGACATTTTTCCTCAATACACGTTCCACATTTAATACTCTGGGTATTAAATGGGTACATTCTGGATTAATATTCTTCATATCCTCTTGGGTGCACTCGGGGTTAATACTCTTCATACCCTCTCAGAAGAGGGGAAAAGGATAAACAAGAAGGTCTATTTCTGGATAGATAAATAATACCTACTCTCATCGAAGCATTTGCATTGTCTTTTTTTTAAGTTACAAGATTGTACATCAATTAAAATAAAGGAAAGAGACAAGGTTGGAAATTCCACAAAAACTCAGCATCTGAGAAAAGAACAAAAAGAAAACTGAATGTAAAATAACACAATGTAACCACCTCCCCATACTGGGGTCAACGTACCTTTCAGGAGCTCAACAATAGTCTAGTTTAGTCTAGCGAACAAATTTTTCAGCTCAGCCAATCACCCATTTTTTTTTCCTTATTCCCCTTCTCCCACCAGACTTTTCCCCATAATTATCACTATTTCTTGCAACTACAGGATGACAAATCTAAGAATCAATTCTGAATAGATGTTGTAAGCGAGGAACCAAATAAAAATGTTTGGAATTACCTCCTTCAGTAGCACATAGTTAAAATATAAAACTTCCTTCCACAAGATGTATTGATGGCTATCCAACAAATTACAATTGTAATTACAGAGTAGAAATTACTCTATATATTGCCTGCAATTCAGAGATGATATGCCTCTCAGTAACTTGGAAGTCATTACAGAGATAATACTATTTTATAAGCCAGTGATGGCAAATCTTTTTGTTGTGATGTGCCAGCAGCCACAGTGCAATGTACCCCACCCCCTTGCACATGCATCCACCCCCCTTACCTGCACTGCACATGTGAGCATCTCACAGCTGATTTTCGCTTGTTTGGGGCTGTTTTCACCCAGCTAGGGACTCAAGGGAAGCCTCTGCAGCCTTTGGATGCTGAAAAACGGGCCCATTTTGGCACTTCCAGTTTTGGGACTTCAGTATTTCTGGAAGGCCCATTTTTCGGCCTCCAAAGGCTGCAGAGAGCACGAAATGACTCAAATGGGCCAAAAATCAGTTGGGAGGTACTCACATGCATAGTACAGGTAAGTTTGGCTGGGACTCACATGCCTGTACAAATGGCTCTGCATGCCAGCTGTGGCACATGTGCCATAGGTTCGCCATCATGGGTATAGACCCAATGGGAATAGAATGTTGGACTGTATGGGTTGTTAGGCTCCTCCAGCATGTAGTAGATCTTATACAAAGTAGCCCTTTTTGAAAATCATTGAAAAACAATTGTGACATCATTTTCAGAAGCTTATCCTGCATTTTCCTAAAAGGAATATAATGCTTGGCTTTAATACCTCGAGAAAAAATACAGGAAGTTTTGTTGGCCAATAACAGCAGTTATGCTTGGGATGCCTGGCATATTGAGCAAATTGTATTACATTATACTTTTGTAGCTCGTTAATAAAATGAGTTAGGAATGTGAGCCTCTAAATGAAAAAATGCAAATGTGTGCCCTTGGGATCCATTTTGATATCCCACTGAGATTAGGAAATATGTATGCAGTTTAATTTGGCAGAAGTTTTAATTTAATTTTGCTTGTTGATCCTGGTGTTCCAATTCTGGGTTGTACTATGTTCCATAGCTGTTCCCTCTCCCCCCCCCCCCCCGAACTGGGTCTTTGTGACTCCAGAAGAGTTAAGCTAGTTGTATCTGGAATAAGTATGACCCTTCCGTTTCATTCATTAAAAGCAGATTAAGTTTGCTGACAGATGCACTTGGTTTGTGATCTCTGAATAAAGTTGTTAAAATTGTTTATAAAAAGCAGCATATAAAGAAATGAGTACACAGGAATGCTAACTTTACCTAAAGGGGCAAAGATTTCTTTTGCACAATGAAAATGAGTCTTTAGGGATTACCTCACATATTTTAGCTATTGCTACATAAAATATATGCCAAATGTAAAATATATGCCAAATGTGTTTTCTGCCTATTGCTAATTAAGAAACCTATCTGGCTAAATCAGGGCTTAAAGTGAACAACTATTGAAGTTAAGTGAACAAATATTGAAGTTAAGGAACCTGGACAGGCTAGGATGAAGCAATAGATGAATTTGTGCTGGCCTTCCATCTTTTGTCTACAAAGATGTCATATGAAATTCCATTCCCTCAATCCTGATTTTCAGTACAGTATTTGAAATAAATTACATTGAAACATTCATAAGGGATTTCTCTTGTCCTAATACTAAGTATAAGAACCACATTTATGGACAAAAAGAAGTTCTATAAATAAGTTGTTTTACAAAAAGGGTCTCAGTAACTGCCAAATTTAGCTTCTCCCTCCAGTTCTTTACTTTGTGTAAAGGAACAGTCAGATCAATTCCATTCACTATGAATAATGGAAAGTCTTCCTGTATTTCATGCTTGTAGAAATTGACAATTTCAAAGCTGTGGAAAGAAAATAGATAATTATGGTTTGAGATGTGGATCTGTTACTCCTAGAAATCTTTATAATCTCTTGAGAATAACCAGTCAGTGAAGAATTTGTAGCTGTTTCATTTATGTGCAGTTTGTATCATGGATATGTTAGAGTAAATATACACTTGGTATACATTTCCTAAAATGTATTAACTTACATTGTCCACATTAACGGGAACTGAATTGAGTTTAGTAACTTAGTTTTTATGAAGGAAATCCATGAATGATATTCGATTAAATCACACATCATGAAATCTTTGATGGTATAATTTGTCTTGTTTTATGAATTAATTTCTGTATACGTATGTGTAT
>BLBF01000018.1:56636802-56646866 GCA_015471245.1 Laticauda colubrina | reverse complement strand
AATTTGAAACCAGGAACTGTGAGACACACATCCATACAGAAGCCTGATGATGGCAGATGAGATTCTGCTGAAACGTTGCTACAACTTTAACAGAACTACAGTGACGTGGGATAATACCCGAAGGAAGCTGAACAGCACATATATATACACACAAACACACACACACACACACAAACAAACAAAGTATCTCTTGGGATATGTTAAGTAGCTTTTGTGATTTTAAATTTTTAGTAATGGTATTTGAGTATTCCTGAGAGATATTTTAAACTCAAAGTGAGAAGCTCCAGTTGATATTTCATAACATATTAAGATCTGTAGAACAGCAAGTATATCTGGATACCCAAGATAACAAGATAATTCTTGACCTGGAAATATAGGTATTACCAAAGGAGGATAATGTGATTTAGGGAACCATTCTAAACATTTGCATTCACAATGCTTCTTAAGCCATAAACTAAGGGTGAGAGATCACGAATCAACCTTCTCACCATTTAGATCAGTAAAGGAGATGATCCCATTATATTCCAAGAACATAGGCAGGACCTTTTTCACTGGAACGTTTGAAGAGTGAGAAAATTGCTGGATTTCTCAGGGAGGCAACCTCATCCATCTCTACCTTTAAACTTCTAACAATCTTAGAAAGGGGAAATGAATGAATGATGGAGATTTTGAGATTTCAAAATTGTAACGCCCTCAAAAGCCACAGCAGATGAACAGTAATGCAATTAGGTGAAATTAGTTTTTTTTGTCATATTTTGGAAGCCCGTGTTTCTTAGTTTAAAATATAATATCAAGTTTATTGTAGGGCTTATATTATAGTTGCTATCCATTTCCTATGTAAGGGTAATGAGAAATTATACACTGTTGTTAATTTTGGGACTAGTCATGGCTCACCCTATCCTTGCATGTGCCAATAGAAATCCAAATGACATTTTGTACAATCATTTCTGAATTTCTCAGAAAAATCATGTTATCATAATGCAGGTGAAAGTCTCCTGAACTTCACCTCTTAGACTTGGAATAACTATTTTCACTTTGAATGTACACCAATCAGCATACATTAAAATGAAATTTCATTGCATACAGTCTCAGAGGTCACTGTTGAGGTATTCCCTGTTTGGAGAATGAGTGCACTCAGAGAAACGTTGTGGGAGTGATGAGGAATAACACACAATCAGCATACAGATACACTGAATAGTAAAATGTAGGTTTTACTTCCTGTAAATGGGTAAACAAAGTCCAACAGACCAAATCATACACATCATAAAGCAGGTAGTATTAAATATAATCAGTCCAGGGATAATCCAAAAATGTAGTCGAGTATAATAAACAAAGTTCAGTAAATGGAGTTTGCTAACAGTTTGCAAGACTCACAGCAATCCAAGCAGAATGATGATCAGGTAAAAGGCAATAGGGAAATGCAAGAAGGTTTTTGGCTCCATCTTATGGCCATTGGAGGAACCTCAGCCAATCACAATTACACCACTCTCTTAAAGATACAACAGTATTGAATAACTATCCTGGTTTACATATTGCCAACTCAACTGTTAGGTGTCTATCATTCCTAACATTCTCCCCTTTGGATAGGACAATATATAAAACTTTACAGTTTAAGTCCATATTCCTCACAACAAGCCTTATGTTTTACCGTGCCTTGGGCTTTTGTAAAATGATCTGCAATGTTATTCTCTGACATGCAGTACTCCATTTTAATCATTTTACTTTGAACACATTGTCTTATATTTAGATATCATGGATCTGTGTGTTTTGATTTTGTCTTTATGGTGAGGTTGGAAGCCATCTGAATTGCTGATTGGTTGTCTTCATATACAACAATAGGTTCCTTTACATCAATTCCCATGTCTGTCATTAGTTGTTTATATCATACTAAGTCTGTACATAATAGAGACAAACATGAGAATTCAGCCTCCATTGTTGATAAGCTTAGAAGTTTTTGTCGAATAGACTGCCATCCAATGAACACCTTTCCAAATAACACTACAGTTCCTGATGTTGATTTACATGTAGATATGTCTGTAGCTAAACTTGCATCAGCATATGCAGTTAAACTTAGTTCATCCTTAGGCTCCAAATATAATGCATAATGCATTGTTTGTTTAAGATATCTCAACACATGCTTAGCAGCTTGCCAGTGCTTTTCAGTAGGCTCAACATTAAACCTGGCTAATTGGTTGACACAATATGCTATGTCTAGCCTAGACCAATTACTGAGATAGGATAAGCTACCAATCAATGACTGACAAATGTCTTTATCAAAAACAGAACTTTGTACATCACTGTGGCTAAACTCCTGGCTCACTGGCATTTCAGCCAGCTTACAAAGTTCCATTTTAAAGTTCTTCAGTAATTGGTTAATTTTATTTTCCTGTGAGATCTTGTATCCTCCCCTGGTTCTATCTATCTTTAAGCCAATATATTATTTAATTTCACCTAACCTTATCTTAAATTTCTTCTCTAACAGTGATATTATTTTAGTAGCTTCTTGATCAGTCTTAGTGATAAAAGTTATGTCATCAGTGAACAATAGGAGCAATGAAATTACACCATCACTTTCCTTTTTGAATAAACATGGATCAGCCATGACATCTACAAAACCTATCTTTGTTAATTCCTTCACTATGCACTGGTTCCATTCATAGCCTGATTGTTTCAAGCCATATAGACTATTTTTTAATCTCCAGCAATCAGTTTTGTTATCAGTTTTTATCCCTAAAGTCTTCTTTAAATATATAGTATGTTGCAATGATGTATGTAGATATGCCGTCTCAACATCTAAATGGTTTATTGTGTATTTCTTCTTAGCTGCCCACACTAATGCTGCTCGTAATGTGGTAGCTTTCAGACTAGGTGCAAACATCTCATCGTAGTCATTGGCAGACTGATCGAACCCTTGTGCTACTAACCTGGCTTGATGAGTAACAGTCCCATCCACACATGTCTTAATTTTATAAATCCA
This sequence comes from Laticauda colubrina, assembly GCA_015471245.1. NCBI lineage: Eukaryota > Metazoa > Chordata > Lepidosauria > Squamata > Elapidae > Laticauda > Laticauda colubrina. The sequence goes on along the minus strand of BLBF01000018.1, from coordinate 56,643,889 downwards.
CTTACACCCTATGGCATGCTCACCTGGTGGTATCCTGACATTTTCATATACCTCCAAACTTTATAAGGATTTCAGTTCCTTATCCATTGCTTCCTGCCAAGCAGCCTGATCCTTAGCAGGATACAGTTTCAGTTCATTATAGTTAGTAGGAACTATATTTACTTGGCATACTATACTAGCCTGGTATCTATCTGGTGGTTGTGTTACATGGGTTGAATATCTAGGCAACTCAGGGCTTATTGGTGGACTTTCCTGTTCCACCTGTTCCTGTTCTTCTACCTCCTCCTGTGCCTGTTCTTCTTCTTTAATGGCTTTTGATGGTTTAAGTATCTCATCATTAGGGACTACTTGAGTGTCAATAACAACATCATTGTTGGATTCCTGTTCTAGTTTATGCCATCCAATGTACTCAAGAAATTTAGCACTAGTGCTACAGTAAATATTAGCTGTGCCTGGAGCCCAAAATCTAAATTATCTATGGTTGGCCTCGTAACCCCTGGAAAATAATTTCCTAACTCTGTGATGACCTTTTAATCTTACTTGTGAGGGAATATGCACCCATGCTGGAGCTCCAAATGTGAGTAGATAACTTAAATTTGGTTTTCTGCCATGCCAGTGTGTGAATGGCAATTCACCAATTGTTGTGTTCACCACATTGTTTAACACATGGTTGCTACACATTATGGCCTCACCCCACAGTGTTTCAAGACAAATCTGAATCACATAACATAGTGTGAGCCATGGCTTGTAATGTTTGCCCTCTTCATTCTATAAACGAGTTATGTTGTGGCCTGTAAGGTACAGAATGCTTATGCTCGATACCAGCCAATTTCAACATCATTTGGAATCTATTATTAATAAACTCAGTCCCATCATCTAACTAAAGTAATTATCTTATGTCTCATTTTCCTTTCTGCAAATCTTAGTCAATTTTAAAAATGTTGGAATGTTTCTGTTTTGTTTTTCATTAGATAGCAGAAACTTTACCGTGAATAATGGTCCATTATATCCAAAACATAGCAGGCACCTCCCAAACTGGGTTTCTTAGAACCAATTATGTCAGCAAAAACAACCTCTAAAGGTTCTTTGGTTTTAACCCCATTCAGTCTGTTTGCTGGAGTAACTTTGCTTTTCTCCTGCTTACAGGCATTACAGTTTAAGTACTTGCTACAGGGTTTTAATTTTACTCATTCTGACAATTCAACAGTTTGTTTCAACATTTTGAAATTAATGTGCCCTAGATGTCTATGCAGAAAATGTATACATTCGTCATGTGGCTTAACATTGTTATAAATCAAGCTAGCCATCTGCAATTGGTCATCATGTATCACATATAAATCATTTTCTAAAGTAGCAGTAACACTTTTACCCTCTTTCTCTATTATAGGTTATCTTCCCTAAAGGTTACTACATAACCAATATTAACTAAAGCTCTTACTAATAACAAATTAAATTTCAGTTTAGGTACATATAACATAGGTAAATGCTCATTTACAGATGAACAATATGCAATACCTTCACCAGATGCTTTCATCTTCCATCCATTTGCTAATGATACATGTTTCTTACTCATGGACATTTTTACAAACCTCTCTCTATTTCTAGCAATGCACTGCGATGCTCCACTATCAACTATCCACAAATCATGGTTTACAGTTGAATTGCTAGACTTAGCTAAATTAACATTCTTCCTAACCTTCTGGTGATGACCAGTATTCTGTAATTTTCCCTACTTATAGAATCAAGCTATATATCCCTTAGCCCCACAAGAAAAACATTTCCTAACAGTATAGGCAGTTGAAAACAAGTCCTCTTCTTGTGATTGTTTCTCTCTCAGTTGGTCTCTATCCAGCCTTCTTCATGCCTCTTCTAAAAATCGCCCGGTTATGTTAGTCAATGTCAGTTCGTTTCTGCTTAGGACTTCTAGTGAAGATACGTAATCATCATAACTTTCATCCAATGAGGAAAGAATGATGTAAACCTGATGTGGCTCTGAAAAAAATCAGTTCCTTTTCATGTAGCTCTTGAAAAGTTCTTTTCATGGGGTTCAAATAAGCTAACATATGTCCACCTTTCAGAAGACGTGCTCTAAACAGTTTACATGTAAGATGTATATGTGCACCTACACTGTCATGGACATAAATCATGTTCAAATTCTCCCAATAACTAGCATCATCCTCATTATTTGGATCTCAAGCATTAACATCCGGTGGATCCTGAACTGCAGCCCATAACTCTTCCCTATGCAGAAGTAGATTGCACTTCATAGACCAGGAAACATAGTTTGTTCCATCCAACCATGTTATCAGTGATAGACTTGTTGACAGGTCTTGTGCCATCTTTACCAGGACAGTAACCCACAATTTAGCAGTAAACAGCTGTCTGTATATGCAGCTGTTTGCATATTCACATTAACTCTCAGTTATCTGAGTCTGGTATAAACTAGGCCCATAACCAGTGTTGAAGTATTCCCCGTTAGGAGAATGAGTGCACTCAGGGAAATGTAGTGAGAGTGGTGAGGAATAACACAAACCCAGCATACAGATACACTGAATAGTAAAATGTAGGTTTTACTTCCAGTAAACGGGCAAACAAAGTGCAACAAACAGTCATCATACACAGTTAAAGCAGGTAGTATTCAATGCAATCAGTCCAAATAGTCCAAAAACGAAGTCCGGTATCATAAACAAAGTTCAGTAAATGGAGTTTGCTAATAGTTTGCAAGACTCACAGTAATCCAAGCAGAACAACGATCAGCAAAAAGCAATAGGGAAATGCAAGAAGAGAACAAACCAGGTTTCTGGCTCCATCTTATGGCCCTTGGAGGAACTTCAGCCAATCACAATTACAGCACTCTCTTAAAGATACAACAGTATTAAAAAACTATCCTGGTTTATATATTGCCAACCCAAATGTTAGGTGTCTATCATTCCTAACAGTCACCACCTCCAATATATACTACATAAATACATGACTAAATAAATAAATAACAAAATTATACATATACCTACATATATTATATGACAAAGAAATAACACAGTCTAGTTCAGATGTATCCATGTACATGGTGAGAAAAATGAATTTTGCAAGTTTACCCAATGGATGGAATAGGGAACAAAGCTGTTACAGAATCTTCCAATTCTATAGCTCTATATGAATGTAAACTTTTGGTCATGATTTTCCTTTTAGCCCTTCACCATGCACAACCACCAAGATTGAGAAAGTAAATCAGAAGAAGTTCAGGATAATAAGCAAACTCTTGAAATCTACTAACTTTCTTTTTCATTCTAAGAAAAAAGCTGAAATCATTCTCATCTTCTATTAGAGAAAAATGACTAAAGAGTAATAAATGAAAGCTCCTTGACATTTACTCATTATCCTGAACTACTTCTGATCTGTCTGTGGAGATTCTCAGTCATACAGCTCATGGTTGTCCCAAAGGTGCTTTATCAAAAGACAACTGGATTTTTCAGTTTTCCTTGAAGACGTTTTGCTTCTCATCCAAAAAGCTTTTTGAGTTCAGAACTGAAGTCTGGTTGCCTTTTGAAAAAGCACTTTTGGGACATTGGAGGGTTTGGTGGCTAGAAATTTGGAGGGATTCAGGGAACAGATTGTGGTGTCCTTGAGGTGGAGCTCTTGCCTCACAATCAGGACGCTGTGAGTTTGATCCTAGGTAGAGGCTAATATTTGGAATATAGACTCTCCTGCTCAAGCAGGGGGTTGGACTAAATGACCTCCAAGGTCTTCCAACTCTGTTGTTCTATGTCCTCAAATTTCTAACTGTTGATATTGCTGAAAATTTTTACTCATTATATCTCTACATCTCCTCACTCATTTTTTTAAAAATGTAGATATTTTTTTTAATGAGTATAACTGCTTAACAATAGAAGCAACAGGAGTCTTAAAGGCATTGCTATTCAGAAATTAGAAAAGGAAGATTGATCTTTTATTTCTTTTTGCTTGGAAGGTAGGTAACCTGGCATCTTGTAAGCATTTTTCTATTAACCTCCACAAGGTTTCTTAGCATAAGAGACACTGCCTGTTGCTTGAAGAAAAACTGTAGTCATTCTGACCTGGGAAAATTGGCAAACATTTGCTGGATAAAACATTGCTGGATAAGAGAGGCATGGTTTGACTTTTAAAGAAACTGTTATGGTGCAGATCTTCTTGGAGTGAATGATTCATATCTGTAGGTGTGGACTGGTTCTGGAAAATGTGGAAACTTGGCTCTGAAGTGGCTGATCTTCTGAGATGAGGTGTTTTATAATATTATTGAAAGCAGAAGTAGCTTGTTTTCTTTTTTATTAAAATACCGCTGTAGCAAGTTTTTTGAGAATTAATGTTGATGCATACACTACAGGTAAGAATGGAGACATGGCCACTTATTTACATTCAGTCTGGTGATGTTCTGTGAGACTAACTGTATTTTCCAAAGCAAAATCTATATATCCGGTCATAGAAGTTTTGACCTGAACAGTATAAAACAGGTATAAGCAATCTTTTGGTGGCAAGGTGCTGTACACAACATTTCTGTGTGGGAAGAAAGTGAGCAGAGTACTGATGAGAAATAAATAAGATTGCATTCTGCTTGTAGAGAAAGCTTAAGATTTTGTTCCCCTTAAATCCTGCCTGGGAAGGAAAGTAGAGATGCTTTTTGTTTGTTTGTTTGAACAGCTTACACTGCAGTTTTCATGTGTCTCCTTAAGCACTGTCAAAGAACACAGAACACAGAGGTCACTCATCCCTGGCATAAATGAACACAGACGAAGCCTTAGACAGCCAACACCATTTCTGGTCCATCTGGCTGCCTAAAGCCTCTTTTAAGGATCTTAAACAAGAGTGAAATAAGCAAGAAAAGAGATGTAGAATAGTGTGCCAATAGTTTTAATACAAATTTTCTAGATATCCTTAGTCTTCCTGGATTCTGTTTATAGTGTAAAATGAGATGCTATTTCTTTAATAAATAAAATAAATTAACCTGTTGGAAGATTCTGAAATTAACCCTAAATTGACAGAGATTATCTCTTAGCTTCTACCCATATTATATCCTCCCTATCTTTGATAACATTCATATGATAACATTGATACAGTAACAATTATATCTGGCTGTTGTAAAGATTTTTGAGAAAATGTTTCTAAAGTGCACTATCACAGACCAATGGTGTGCCATTGACTATTTTGGCAAGAACTACAGTAAAATCTGCAAGAAAATTACAGTTGATTCAGAGAGTTTACATATTGCTCAGTCAGCTCTGCCCAATCATTAGATTATGCTGAATAAAATCTGTAAGAGGTAAATGATATTCAATGTATGCATTTTGAGGACCTTTCATAATACAAGGCACATGGAAAATACCTATTCTGTATCTAAAGATAGACTTTTTTCCATACTGATGGAATAGTGGCCTTAATCATATCAGTTAATGCATGATTTATTTTCCATTAAGTGATTTTACTCAGTCAAGCACTAGTGTATAAACACATTCACCAATCAGTCCTGATTCCATCACTACAGGGTGAAGGCCTCTTCTCTGAAAGTTAACAACCCTGATATCTGGCATCTACTGTAATGTTTACTTCAGAGGTGGTATTCAGCAAGTTCTGACCAGTTCTAGAGAACTGGTAACTGAAATTTTGAGTAGTTTGGAGAACCGGCAAATACCATCTCTGACTGGAGATTTTACAGTATCCTTCCCCTGCCACACCCACCAAGCCATGCCCACAGAACTGATAGTAAAAAAAATTGAATCCCACCACTGGTTTACTTCCTAGTCTAACACTGAGTTACTTGGAGTAAGAGAAAGTGAGAGACAGTGAGAGAAGCAACACAGTGAGAAGGAGAGAGGAGACACACCCACACACCTACAAACTTGACCACAAAATAGTGCATTTAGTGGGTAGTTTTCTGTGTTTTCTCTTTGCAATGAAAACACAACATGCAAACTGTTTTTCATAATAACAGGTTTTCATAGGTTTGTTTTGGGTTATTTTTATTTTCTTCCGAAAACCTCAGTATTCATGATGATAGATTGCCTTTCTTTAAAAAAAAAGAAAAACATGTCTTTAAGGAAAACATTTGTAGTTATTCATCTCAGCTAGAAACTATTATGAAGGGAAGATATGTATTTGGAACTCATGATTGCTCACAAATGACATTTGTGCATTATTGCTATCAGTAAAGAAAGAAAGAAAATATGACTTTGCCCACAATGGGAATCTCTCCCACATGAGAAATTGCCTGAGGATTTATGTAAATAAAACAATTTTAGGATCAAAAAATGTTTGTTCTAAAGACCTGGTCCCACTGGCCGACGGACGGAAAACATATGCATAAAGGACACAGCGGATGAGCAAAATTTCGGGGGTGCTCCATCCATTGTCATCCACTCCAAAAAGTGGTAAACATTTGCATAAACAGAATGGAAAAGAACGGAAAAGAACGGACGTGGGTAGTATGTAGCGGGGATGTTAAATGGATGTTCATCGAAAGCCTAGCAGATGGAAGCGGATGGAAGCGGATGACACATCTGAAGCGGTTCCGGGGGAAAATTTCAAAGCAAACGCATAGCGGAAGGGGCGGATGCATAGTGGATGAAGTGGATGCATTACGGACGCCTATAGGAAACAAAGGGGATACCGCGCGGATGTATATCAGATACAAAGCATTCACTGCGCATGCGGGGAGTATGAATTATGTCAGCTCCGTGGATATAAAAGGATGCAGCACGCACACAGTCAGTATACAGGGGAAAGACGTGCTGCCACATACATCTTGCAGGAACACCATGGTTCGTCAGTCAGGCAAGAAGAGGAAGCCTGTGCCTACTCATTCAAGCCCTGGCAAGGTGAAGAAGGCCAGAACCAGCATCCCACCCCCTGGCACTGACTCTGAAGCTGCTGCTGCTGCTGCTGCTGTGGTGGACTAGCCCCAAGGCCCTCAAAGCCCTGCTGCTGAAGGCCCTGTTGCTCAAGTCCCTGAAGGCCCTGCTGCTGAAGCCCCTGAAGCCCCTGCTGCTCAATCCCTGAAGGCCCTGCTGCTGAAGCCCCTGAAGGCCCTGCTGTTCAAGCCCCTGAAGGCCCTGCTGCT
>BLBF01000018.1:56618376-56634224 GCA_015471245.1 Laticauda colubrina | reverse complement strand
GGGGGGGTGTTTGGGTTGGAGCTATCAGAGGGAGTCTGTTTTTGCCCAGGTGTTTGCCTGGCTTGTGGCATTTATAATCAGATATTTCAAATCTTTACGATATATTTCAGGCAAAATTCCGAATAAAAAAATCTCTGGTTTCAAGTCTATATGCTTATTTGTCATTTTTTCCAGCCACATGTGGATTTTAGTCCAATATTTTTTAGTGTCCGAACATGTCCATCACATATGGTAATATGAGCCAGACGTCTGATGATATTTCCAACACTTTTCAGACTTATTCATGAACATTCTTGCTGTTCTTGTTGGGGGAAAGTGCCACCTGTAAATCATCTTATACAGATTTTCTTTATATGCTGTTGACATTGTCATTTTATAATTTTGAGACCACAATTTTTGCCATTTCTCTAAATCAATCCCATGTCCAAAATTCTTCCCCCCAAGCAATCATAGTTTGTTTAACTTGTTCTTCTTCTAATTTAATTTCTAATAAATATCCATATAATTTTTTATTCATTTTTTCATCAGCACCTGTCAAAATCTTATCTAAATCAGTCAATTTATCATAAAAACCTTCTGTTTTAAAATCTTTATCATACCTTGATTGTATTTGTGCATATGAAAACCAATTCATCTTTATCCTTGTTCCTCTAATTTTTGCATAGATTTAAGTTCACCCTTTTCATTCAGTATTTCACCATATCTAACTGTTTATTCCTTTTTGTATATTATAGGATAAGAAAATACTTCAATAGTCGATAACCATACTGGAATTTTCAAAAAACATTGTCTTTTAATCTTCTCCCAATTTAACTACAGAGACTCCCATATATAATGTTTTCTAAAATACCCTTGTGTTTTAGTTCCTTTATACCATAAAAAGCATGCCACCCCAACAACAGATCATGTCCTTCTTATATCAACAACCTAGTACTTCTTAATGTTATCTATTCCTTAACCCACATCAGATTTGTAGCTTGGTAATGCAACTCCCAATTAGGCAAATCAAATCCTCCTCTTCTTCTGGCATCTTGCAAAAGTTTTAACTTTATTCTCGCTTTCTTGCCATATATGTTTCAACACAATTTTATTTAAATCTTCAAAATAATCTTTTCCAAGCCTAATTGGAATTGTTTGAAACAAATATAAAATTCTGGGTAATAGATTCATCTTGATTGTTGATATTCTCCCTATTTGTGACAGTTGTAAATTTTCCCATTTCGACAGATATAGCGCTATCTGCTGCTTAAGTTTAATACAATTGTTCTCTTTTAGTGTACTGCATCTTTCTGTCAAATATATACCCAAGTATTTGATCTTATTTGTGATCTGAATTTTCAGTAGGTCTGCTAATCCTTCCTTTTGTCTTGATAACATATTCTTTGTCCGAATCTTTGTTTTATCTTTATTTATTTTCAAGGCAGCCACCTTTCCATATGTCTCTATCTTTTCTATCAATTTTGATGCTGTTTCTAGTGGATCTTCTAAGATGAAAACCAAGTCATCTGCGAATGCTTGCAATTTAAATTCTTCCTTTTTAATTTTCATCCCTTTTATATCCTTTTCTTCTCTAATATTTCTGTTTAACACTTCCAAGGTTAACACAAACAACAAGGGTGACATCCTTGTCTTGTTCCTTTTCTTATATCAATAGTCTGTCAATTACCCCTCTATCATTACCTTTACTGTTTGCTTACGATATATAGCTTCTATTGCTTGAATAAATGTTTCAGTAAAGCCCATCTGTTCCAGCAGTAACAACATGAATCGCCAATTCACATTATCAAATGCCTTCTGTGCATCTAGAAATATCAAAGCCATTTGTTTTTCAGGATGAGCCTCATAGTATTCCAAAGTGTCCAAAATTACTCTCATATTGTCTTTAATTTGTCTCTTTGGCAGAAATCCATTGTGATCAGGATGAATAAAACTGTTTAAATATTTTTTAAATCTTTCTGCCAATATTGAAGCAAAAATTTTATAATCTGCATTTAATAAAGAAATAGGTCTATAGTTCTTAATTTGTAATGGGTCGGCCTCCTCTTTTGGAATAAGTGTAATATAAGCTTCTAACCATATTTTAGGTATCCTTTTCTTTAACATAACTTCATTTATAACTTCTAACAATGGAAGGTTCAATGATTCTTGTAATTTTTTATAAAATTCTGCCAGAAGTCCATCTGGACCTGGCGCCTTTCCATTATTTTGTTTCTTGAGTGCTTCAGTTAGCTCCATCATCGTTATATTGCTTTCTAACATTGTTTCAATCTCTTTAGCTATCTGGGGTAGATTAGCATTCTGTAGATACTGTTTAACTCTTTCCTCATCAATATTCTCTTGTATATATAATTTCTCATAATAGTCTCGTATGATTTCCTCCTTCTCTTTGCTACCATAACAAACTTGGCCTTGCTTATCTATTAATTGCAATATTTTCCTTGATTCTTTCTCCTTTCTCAATTTATATGCTAACCATCTAACCATTTTTTCTGTTTAGCACCTCTGATTTTTTGTGCTAGCTCTTCTTTTTCTTTTAGACCCATTTTATATTTGGTTATATCCATTTTTAGCTTGATATCCTTTTTCTGTAGCATTTTCTGTATGAGTCCTTTATACTCATCCTCTAATGCCTTAGAGGCTAATCTTTTATAGTATTTCTTTTCCTTGTATAGTCTATTATCAAGCCTCTGGCATATGCCTTCATTGTATCTCATACGTTCTGAATTGATGTATCTTCTTTTTTGTTTTCTCTAAAGAAAAAAGCCAGTTCTTTCTCCATCCACTGTGTAAAGTCTTTTTCCTTTAGAATAGTATTATTTAACATCCATCTGGATCTCCTTCTTTGTCCTTTCCATTTAATTATCATTGAATTGTGATCTGCCCAAGTACTTGTTTCAATGTTTACTTCTTGAATATTGGTTAACAATAGATATTATTATCTATTATTTCCACCATTAATATTCTTCCATCATCATCAGTATATATCAATTTCGTTGGGATAATATCTTTAATATATAGGACCACTCCTCTTTTCTTACATTGTGTCAAAAAAATAAATATTTTCCCTAGTTTTGGCTGTCTCAGCAATTGTTCATGTTGCTTTTTAATGTGTACTTCTTGGAGACAAATTATATCAAATTTTAATTTCTCTAATTTATGAAAAAAAAATTCCTTCTTTTAACAGATGAATTAAATCCATTTATGTTGATTGCAATTAGTTTTTTTTCTTCCATGGTTAAATTTTGTAGTTAGGTTTAACAGCTCTCATAGATCTTGGTTCACGCTGTTCTTTAGCCGCCTCCTTTCCGCCTACTGCACCTTCTTCTTTTCCAGTCGTCATTTGATAGTCCTTTTGGAATTCAATTAGTGAAATTTCTTTTTCTGCCTCTTTCTCCTCTTTAAAAAATTCTGCATAAAATGATTCAGCTTTCTCAATTGTGTCAATTCTATATCTCTATTCTTGCCATGTGAACATTAAACCTTCTGGAATCAGCCATCTATAATTCACCTCTTTTTTAAGTAACAATTTGGTCAAGAATCGGTATTCTCTTCTCATCTCTCTCACTCTTCTGGGCACTTGTTTCATGACCATAATCTTCTTATTTTTGTATTTCAATGTTTTCTCTCTTGCCACTTGCAATATTTGCATTTTAATGGCTTTTTTTGTAAATCTGATGTGAACTTCTCTTGGTAAACTATTTCTCATCGCATATCTTTAAAGACTCGATAAACCTCATCTATTCCGTCCATCATCTTCTCTTGAGTTGTTTCCAAAGCTTCAGCCAGTATTTATATCATTATCTCAGCTAGGTTTTGTCCTTTTTCTTCCTCTATGTTTTGAAATCTGAGATAAAATTCTGATCTGTCTATCTCCCATCTCAGCATACTACTTTTATCTTGTTCAAATGTAGTTAATCTGTTATCAATATCTCCAATCTTCTTATCTCTTTGTTTATCTTCTAAAATTTCTTGGAGCCTCTCATCATACTTCATCATCATTTGTTGAATGCTCTGCACTTTTTCATCGGTTTTCCCTGTTCTTTGTTCAATGTTCTCTGTTCAGTGTTCTCTATTCTCTTTTCAATATTCTCTGATCTTGTTTGAATAATTTGAATTCCTTGCATAATCATCTGCAGGGTCACTTTTTCTTGTTATTTTTCTTGCTTTAACATTGTCTGTATTGAGCGTTGTCCTCCAGATGGTGGAGTGGAGGAAGCAAAAATTGAAGAACCAGGAGCTGTTAACTTCCTCCTCATTTTGAGAAATTCAAGATCTTTCAAATTCTTCTAGACCTTAATTCATTTGTGAAATAACCAATTACAATTCCAAGTAAAAATAGTTGAATAAAAAGAAAAAAACAATTGGTAATAATAATTTTTTTAAAAAGGAAAAAAAATATTCAGGCTCTTGTATACCTTCATCCAATTGATTAGTTAGACAACAATAAAAATTCAAAAGTAAAGAAAAAGGGCATAAGCACACCATAAACAGACACACACACAAAAAAAGAAAAATTGTAAAGTCCTCAAAAAGGCAAAAAGGTAAGGAAAAAGGCTTAAAAAGGGGGAAAGAAAAAGATTTTTCAGGTTCTTCAACACCTTAATCCAATTAAGAGATCTCAAATATAATAAGATACATAAAAAGAAACCAGAAAGAAACCAATATGAAAGGTAGACAAGTTTCAGAAAGCCAAAAATCCAAATAGCTATTACAAAAAAAAAAAAAAGAAATAAACTGATTGAGGGGGGGGGGGGGGGAGCACCACTTAGAAAAAATGAAAAAAAAAAAAAGCACACTGCACTTTGTTTAATTATCCAAGGCTCTTATTATAACTCTCTTCTCCAAAGACTTTTATCACCTTTTCTTTTCCTAAGTTTCAACACCAGACTCCAGCTGCTAATAGAAACCCAGAAAAGCACCTGCAATAATACTCTCCCATGCTCTTCCCTCTATCTTATCAACCAGGCAATGTCCTTGAAACAAAGTCTCAGTTCTTTCTCTGCTTTGTCTGGTAAAAAAAAAAAAAAAAATACTTCCAAGCCTCTAGTTGGCAGTGTTACAAAGTTTCTTTAGCTTTCACTTTCCCCCTCTTCTTTTCCAAGCAGAATATAATAAGAATTAATTAAAAAAAGAAAAAAAGGTATTTAAAAGGAATACCTATAAGGGAATCTGTGGCTTAAAATATTATAAAATCAAAAAGGAGAAAAGAATAAATAACAAGGGGGAAAAAAAGAAATCAGTCCAGTTTCAAAATATAAGATCATGTATAAAAAATCCAGCAATGAAAAAAAAAATTACTTTGACATTCTTGTTTAAAATCGCCGCTTGATCACTTCTGTCAAAACTTTTACAGATTCTTTAATTTAGGGTGTCCTTTCAAATCTTAAGATATAAAAAAAAGTTCTCACCAAACTGGCACACTCTCTTTTTCTGTTCTCTTCCATTTCGGAGCTGTCCCAACTTTAGCAGCTTTTATGACTGCCTCTTTGCCGCTGGCAAAAAGAGCTTCTCCTGGATCTACCAGGGACTTTGTGATATCCCTGGGATCGTCAGGATGTGCTCTTTACATTCACCATCTCTTCGGGACAGTTTAGATCCGATTGGACCATCCAGGAGCAAAGATATCGGCAGCAAACTCAGACCTCCAAGATCACATGCCGTATCGACGTGACGCCAGCTCCACCCTCCAGTTTATCCTATTATCTTGACTTCTACTTCTTTATTCACTGACAGGTTTGCTTGAGGAAGGAATGTGACAGGAGAAGCAATGAGAACCAGGATGGAAAATGATTCTGTGATAATAATGTACAGAACACAATGCAGTATCTCTTTTGCAGATACATAAGAAAGGAAAGCAGGCACCTGTAATAGTTTTTCAGAACTATAACTAACATAGAAGCATGTACCTTCTTAGATAATGTGATGTGTTCTCATTGAAAGGCTAATATATAAATTGGTCCTTGATATTGATATCAGAAGAGATGTCAAAGATGCCAATTGTGTCATGCAAAAGTCTTTGCACATAATGAATGCATAAATATTTGATACTGTGGCCGAGCAGGATGTTGGAGTGATGTCTCAAAAGTAACATAATAGTTGTAGTTACTACAATATCTGTTTCTGCAGCAAGAACAGTTTGAAATGTTTAAGGTAAATTAAAGTCTGATAATTTAGTGATGCAGAGTGACAGAATGGTTCGGAAGTTTAACCATAAACATGGCAGGGAAACCTTGAGAGAAAGAGAATATGAACAGCCAAACAAATAACTGAGCCAAACAAATAACTGAATTAAAGTGGGTCAGATTGAGAAGATGACAATAAGAACTGAAAATCAAGGCAAGATAACAGCTGTATGTACATGACACATACAAAAGGTATAAGAGGACTGATGACAGGAAATGACTCATTCCATTCATGGTCACTGGGGATTATTTCCACATTGGTTTGTTCATCAGGTTCTGCTCCTACACAGCTTTCATTCATTTCCATAGGGGTTCTATAGGAGCACTGTATCATCAGTGAAGGTTGTTCAGCAGAACTGTTTAGGAAAATGTATTCAGAATCTCACAGAAAAGCATGATAGGATTTTTTGGCATGGAAATCACCAAGTTCAGAATTCTAAAAAAATCAAGTAAATGTATTTCAGCAGTTCATGAATCATCTTACAAAGGGCTTCACACCTTAATAAATTAAAAATCCATACTGGATGAATATTTGTTATCTCAAGAAGACAATGCTACCTTCTTAGTACTTAACTTTAGTGCAGGTTTAGTATTGGCCATTATATTCTCTAGGTTCTCCTGATTTTCTTTTTGTTCATGCTTCACTCTAGGTAGCTCCTTAAGTTTGTATGATTTAAGGAATGTATTTTGCAAGAAATACCAGATTTTTTACCAGGCTCCAGTTAGATAAACTCAAGAATAAAATGTGTATTTGTCTTGAGCTTAGAAAACAATTTTTTTCACTCTGGGAAAATGTTCTCACACTATACTTACACCATGTTTGGAGGCTGAGGGCGGGGGAGGGGGTTGAATGATGATTCTTTAACTGAACCCTGATAAAATAGAGTGGTTATGGATAGGGTGGAGAAGAAATGTGCTGAATAAAAATCAATCAACTCATAGGTCAAGGACTACCTGTAAATATCCATTTAAAATTATCTGGTTTTGAGGGAAGAAAATAGTAGCTTAAATATAAGGTGACTAGTTGGCTACAAAACAGGTATGTAATCTTTATAAACTTGCCCAGGCTTAGTAATAAGCTCTCCATCTTTTGTTACTTAGGATGAAGGTGGATTTAAATGTAATATTCAATGTGAATATGTGGTTATGTTCAAAATGGGTATATGGAGGGCAAACTCTCCTTCTCTTAAGATAATTTTCCCTGATTTACAGTGTCATTTCTTCCCCCTTGCCAACAACAGCCAATCACATGGCTTGGAGGCAGAGAAAGATATATTTTAATGTCATCACAAGATGTTAAATCTGGAAAAAGGAATAAAGGTGAATCTGCTTAAATTCAATTTTTATTCTGCTGAGGAGTTTTGTTTTTTTTCCCCCTATTCCATGTTTTTGGAATTAAATCATTGTATGTCTAAATAAATTATGCATCTGCTTCATATTGCCAGTAGGAGTCCTAAAAAGGCTGTGTGTTATATTGCTCTTGCTGAGATTGCAATTTTTAGAAAACTTAACTATCTCATTTTATGGATTTAATAAACTATAAAGCAGGAATATTGATTTGCACTGTTGTTTACTTTAGATCTAAATCCACATGTCTAGCCACAATATTTTTTGAACCCTATTAGTGTGCCTGCATGTGCAGCAATCTGACTTGTTTACCTGTATATAATTTTCAATATCCTCTTTCTCCACAAAAAACTTCTTTGCCATCTATAGACTCCAATTCTAATGAGTGGAATGAAGACAGTTGAACCTCAAGGAATGTCTGCGTCTTTAAACGTACAAACAGAATGTAGTTAAATGAATGTGTTGTGGGTGTGCATGTGCAGAAAAGGCTTTAATTAATCTTTTTCAGTTCCTTTTCCTCATACATTATATTAGACTACATTGGACTCAGTTCTTCAGATTTCTTATGTGGTAATAATTAGAACCATCTCCATGCCAAAGTGTATATCTCTAGTCAGGTAGTTCTCATTCCTACAGTAATATACACACAGTAATTTTCTGGTTTTAACATTTGTTTTCTTATCCATTGTTATAAATATGTAGTATATTTAATTAAATGTCATTCCCTTTCTATCTAAATAACACATTCATGTTGTAAATCATATTTTTATTTGTCCCTTGAGTTTTATTTGGTAGAGCAGATACCTCTGTGGGGTGTCACAGGGGAAAGAAAACAGAGAGTCCCAGATAAGGGGTGTGTGTGTGTGTGTGTGTGTGTGTGTGTGTGTGTGTGTGTTTGTCACAAAGAGATGGGGAGGCTGTGCAGAGGTTGGTAGAGGTGTTGGCAGAGGTGAGTGCTGTGGTACATGTGACCAAAAAGGGTGTGGCGCCCATATTAGCATATGAAGGCCAGCAAGGAGAGTGATGGTGCTGGTGGACATTGTTTTAAGAGCAGGAAGGCTCAGGAAAGAATGTTTTTGTATGTGGTGGCCAGAGAAAGAGGGTTCAGTGTGTGTGAGACAGCACACGAAGGCCCAAAAACGAAGCACTGGTGAGCACATTTGTTTATCTGTGTGGAACACAGGAAAGTCAGGGAAGGAGGTGAGATTTTCCCTGTTCATTCCCCATTGATTTAGTTGAGGGAACTTGGTAAGGAGCATTGGAAATGACAGCTACGTGCAACATTGAAGTGACCGTAGCTTTGCCATATTTTAATCCTATGTGCGTCATGGATCCTGGCTTTTGGACATTTTTTGTAACTTAGCTCATTTGAGATAACATTGACACAAAAATTGTTGCCCCCTTTCACCATATTGAAGGTTACAAACAAACAGCGAGGAGATTTTTAGTAGTACATGGATTGCTTCATGGAGAAAACCCTATTCCTCCTGTGTGAAGAGTTAAGGCTTGTGTTTATTCTGTTTGCAGTGTAAATGTTTAAATATTCCCACTCAGATAAAATTGGCATATACACAGAAGTTTTAAGCTCTGGTATATAAATGTTCAGATTAGAGAATTTAAGTTTCATTTTATATTCTATTACAATTTCAGATTCCTCTGCTGGTTCCTAACAGATACACAACATTGTTAGTAAATACTTTGCACATATAATTGGGATCATTGTTTATTTTACAATTCAGCCATTATGTTTACTGTGTATAACTATAATATTTATTCAGATGAACAGAATAAACATTTTAAAGAAAATATACCTTAATGGAGAATATACAGGTAGTTCTCGACTTACAACAGTTCACTTAATTATCATTCGAAGTTACTGAAAAAAGTGACATGATTGCTTTTCATACTTACAATCATTGCAGTATCCCCATTTCATGTGATCAAATCCAGATGCTTAGCAACTGACTCATATTTATGATGATTGCAGTGTCCCGGGGTCATGTGATCTCCTTTTGCAACCAAGCAGTCAATAGGGAAAACATTAACTTAACAACTTAACAATTGCAGTGTTAAGTTGTAACTTAACTGTGGCAAGAAAGGTCATAAAATGGGGCAATATTTAACAATATTTAATACTTAACAACTGTCTTGCTTAGCAACAAAAAATGGGCTCAGTTGTAGTTGTAAGTCAAGAACTACCTGCATAAAAGCTAGGTTCACAGAATTCTAAACTGTGGTATATATTTTATAAGCTTAACTTGTTATCTATGTATAGTCTTCTTTATTCTGGGATAATTGATTGTTTGGATTAAAATGTCCATGACCCATCTAGTAATGGCAATCAACTTCCTTTGCTTTAGGTTTGGGGTTTTCTTTGTAAATGTAACCAAATTTGTTATTTGAGTCAAGACTAAATAGAATAGAATTCTTTATTGGCCAAGTGTGATTGGACACACAAGGAATTTGTCTTGGTGCATATGCTCTCAGTGTGCATAAAAGAAAAGATACATTTGTCAAGAGTCATAAGGTACAACACTTAATAATAGTCATAAGGTACAATAAGCAATCAAATCATACTAGGAAACAGTCAATATAAATCACAAGGATACAAGTGACAAAGTTACAATCATACAGTCACAAGTGGGAGGGGAAGGGATGATAAGGGGTGATGAGAAGATTAATAATGGTAGTAGTGCAGATTTTGTAAATAGCTGGACAGTGTTGAGGGAATTATTTGTTTAGCAGAGTGATGGCATTCGGGAAGTAACTGTCCTTGTGTCTAGTTGTTCTGATATGTAGTGCTCTATAGTGTCTTTTGAGGGTAGGAGTTGAAACAGTTTATGTCTGGGATGTGAGGGGTCTATAAATATTTTCACCGCCCTCTTTTTGTCTCATGCAGTATACAGGTCCTCAATGGAAGGCAGGTTGGTAGTAATTATTTTTTCTGCAATCCTAATTATCCTTTGAAGTCTGTGTTTGTCCTGTTGGGTTACAGAACCAAACCAGAAAGTTATAGAGGTGCAGATGACAGGCTCAGTAATTCCTCTGTAGAACTGTATCAGCAACTTCTTGAACAGTTTGAGTGTTCTGAGTTGGTGCAAAAAGAACATTCTTTGTTGTGCTTTTTTGATGATATTTTTGATGTTAGGTGTCCATTTTAGGTCTTGTGATATGATAGAACCTAGAAATTTAAAGGTCTCCACTGTTGATACGATGTTGTCTAATATTGTAAAAGGTGGTAGTATGGGAGGGTTTCTCCTAAAGTCTTTTCTATGGTTTCCACCATTTCTATGGTTTTGAATGTGTTCAGTTTCAGACTGTTCTGGTTACACCACAAGGCAAGTTGTACAACCTCCCATCTGTATGCAGATTCATTGTTGTCTTGAATAAGACCAATCATTGTTGTATCATCTTCAAACTTCAGTATCTTAATAGATGGCTCGTTTGAGATGCAGTCATTGGTGTATAGGGAGAAATGGAGAAAGCACACAGCCTTGGGGAAGGCCGGGGGCTATGCTAATTGTACAGGTATCAGATGTAATTCTGCCCAGCTTCACTTGCTGCTTCCTGTCTTTTAGTAAGCTTATGATCTGGTTTAGTTTAGTTAGAAGAATGTCTGGAATGATGGTATTGAATGCTGAACTGAAATCTACAAAGAGGACCCTTGCGTAGGTATTTTGAGATTCAACGTGTTGTAGGATGTAGTGCAGAGCCATATTAACAGCATCATTTGCTCAGTATGCAAACTTCATGGGATCTAACAGCGGATCCGTGATGGTTTTTAGGTGGGACAGCACAAGCCTTTCAAAGGTTTTCATAACTACGGATATTAGAGCAACTGGTCTGTTGTCATTCAATTCCCTGATGGAGGGCTTTTTTTTTTTTTGGCATTGGGATGATAGTAGAGTGTTTGAAGCAAGAAGGAACATAGCACATCTCTAGTGATTTATTGAAGATTCAGGTGAAGATGGGGGCCAATTGGTCAGCACAGACTTTTAAACTTTTCTTGTCTGGCTCTGATGCTTTTCCTGGCTTTTGTCTGTGAAAAAGATCTTGCACTTCTTTTTCTGTGATCACCAGAGGTTGTGAACCCAATGGGTTGGGTTCAGTTGTAAGAGGCTGTTGTTGGTGTGTTTGAGATGTGGATTGTAGAGATAGGTGGCTGTAATTTCCTTTCAAACCTGAAGTAAAATGCATTCAGGTCATCTGCTGGTTGTTGATTTCCTTCTGCCTGGGAGGAGGTTTGCTGTAGCCAGTGATGTTTTAAGGAGTTTTCCACATGTTTGCTGGTTCATTTCTTGAGAACTGATTGCTTAACTTTTAAGAGTAGCTTCTCTTTGTTGCTCTGATCTCTCTTGTTAAGCCCATGTCACACTGCACCAACGGATGCAAAGAGGATGTAAAACGGACAAAAAAGCTTGCCATCCGTTGCAAAACGCGATGTACTCACTGCCTCCGTTTTGCTTCCTCTCTATCTGTCCAGCATCCGTTTATTGACGTTTCATCCGCTCAGAAAGTTTTGAGCTGCCCAAAACTTTTGAGCGGAAAATGTATCCAATGCATCCATTCTGCATCCTCTAGGCATACGGGGGACATCCATTCTGCATCCATTACGCATCTGCTATATCCGCTAAGCATCCGCTGTGCATCCGCACAACTCAAATCCATTCCAGCGGTAAACGGACGCAGGGAGGAAGCAGAACGGATGCTCAGCGTTAGTAGCATGGATGGAGAAAGGATGAAAGCAGATGCAGCTCATCCGCTCTGCATCCGCTTTGCATCCGTTCTGCATCCTCTACGCATCCGCTCTGCATCCTCTAT
The DNA here is from genome assembly GCA_015471245.1 of Laticauda colubrina. Taxonomy (NCBI): domain Eukaryota; kingdom Metazoa; phylum Chordata; class Lepidosauria; order Squamata; family Elapidae; genus Laticauda; species Laticauda colubrina. The sequence continues at coordinate 56,621,874 of BLBF01000018.1, read as the reverse complement.
GCATCCTCTATACATCTGCTCTGCATCCTCCCCACGTCCGTTCCTTTCCGTGTTATCCGCTCTGCTTATGCAAATTTTTGCCCCTTTTGAGAGCGGATAACAACGGATGGAACATTTTGCTCGTCCATTGTGTCCTTTTTGCATCTGTTGGGCAGTGTGACATGGCCTTTAATATGTTTCTGACCTGATTGTATAGCATTCTGTGACCTTTTCTTTAGGCTTCCTCTTTGGAACGTTGCTTAAGTTTAGCTGTGAACCAAGGTTTATTTTACTATATGTTCAATAAACCTTGGTTTACATCTAAACCTTAACAGCTGCATGGTACCAAAGAGGAAGCCTACAGAAAAGGTCACAGAATGCTACACAATAAGGCAAATTTGATTAAATGCTACATCTTTATCAATAAACTTTGAGGAAGACTTTTAAGAAACATTCATATAAAACATCTACATATATTTCAGTTTGGGCATCTTGCTAACGTGTATTTAAATAATTATTGTATTCATTTTCATTAATCAATACCTTTGAATGCACTTCAGTTCTGCCCGTCTCAAGATTGACTCAGTCTTCCATCCTATGAGGTCGGTAAAATGAGGACTCAGATTGTTGGGGACAATAATCTAACTCTGTAAACTGCTTAGAGAGGGCTGTATAAGTTTAAGTGCTATTGCTATTGCAACTGCTAGGATTTCCAGCAAGCAGCAAACTACTTTGTGTTGGCTTGGAGTTTCCATTCTAATATAGTTAGAAGGCTTGTATTAGAGAAACCACTCAAACAATTCTACAGTAGATATGTTGAAAATAACATTTTATTTTTATTTGTTTGTTTATTCAATTTGTATAGTTGTCCATCTCAAATAAGTGACTCATTTCATGGGTAGGGAGTGAAAAAAGAAATCCAAGTATTTATTTTTTGTAAACTTGTATTTTTGTACACTTTATTAATTAAATAGCTACCTAGAGTTATCAGAGGTAGTATACAAATCAATAAATAAGTTTTTTAAAGAAATAAATTTCCCCACATTGTCATTATAGTAATATGAGTTTACCAATAATAATCTTTAAAAAATGAATTTGCTTGAGTGAATTATTTATACTGGAAATATAACTAACTTATTCCCTGTGCTGTTCCATTTTATGTGCCTTTATCTTTTATAACTATAACATAATGCAATCAATCAGATGGCAGATGCAATATTAATGATAATATATGTTTTCTGAATTTTGGCTTGCCTTCACAACTACTGCTTGAATGTTGTATTTTGAAAAGATTCCTGTGTTTGCATATTTGATAATGATATATAGTCAGGGATCCAACCGGCCCAACTACCGGTTCTGTTGCTCTGCATCACGTGCGTATGCGAGTCGTGCGAGTGCAATTTACGACCTGCTGAGTTGCCCGGACAGCTGAGCAGTGCTGCATGCAAGTGCACAGCAGTTGGAAAAGCCTTTTTTCCTGCTTTTTCAACTGCAGGTGTGTTGCGCAAAGCAGCTGTAGTTGCAAATGCAGGAAATAAAGGTCAGGTAAGAGCCTGGGTGGGCAGGTGGGCCAAAACAGCAGCAGACATAGAACCATATATGCTCTCTGTTTGCTGCTCTTCAGAGCAAGTAGTTCTATAGAAGTGGACAGCACCGGTAGAATCCCACCCCTGTATATAGTTCTCCGCAATCTTTTGTTTTATAGTAGCTCAACAGCTTAAACAGTTGATCCTAAGAATATACGACTGTTTTGCTTTTCTTTAGTTTCTGCTTACCTAAGGCAAATAGGGTATATAATTGTATATGAAAGTTCTATACTTACTTATTAGAAGTTGAGCTCCATCAAATATAGAAATAATTACTTTGGAGTAATTTCACAAAATACAAACATTATGCCCTAGTAAGATATGGTCCTATGGGGTCTATGACAATTCACCGCAGCCAACTCACCATGGCCAACTTGCCAAAGCCAACTCACACAGCCTGATGCCATGAAACCGATTATAAAATAAAACTCATAGGACTTGGAATGGGCCAACTTGCCTTGGCCAACTTGCCACAAACAGCATGCCACAGACAACTTGCTGCTCACCGTGGGACAACTCACCATGTCCATCTTGATGAGTTGGCCCATTCCAGGTCCTAGGACTTTTTATTTTGCAATAGGTTTCCTGGCATCAGGACATCCTTACTATCCAGAGTATACATGGATAAAATTACTTCACAGTGTTTTACTTGGTATTGATATGCATCACCTTAAATAATTGTTTGATTAATCATTGTTTGTTGGAGTAAATTGGATATATGCCAAAATCAGTCTTTCAGATGAGAAAAATGATCATGGCTTGTTTGTTCAATTCCTGCCTCCCATTATACCTGTGTTAATTAGTTATCAGCTTAAGCAAGCATAAAAATAAGCTAGGAATAATATTGATGACCATTTCTAACATAGAACAAAGAGTTTTTAAATTTTTAAACTAAGGTTCATCAAACTTTTTTCTTAAAGTCTTTGTTTCTTCTACCTTGTTATCCAACTTTCATTATCTCAAACCTGTAGTCCACTGCGACATGCAAATTCCGTGTTCTTTCATAAATTCATTCTGTTGTGTTATTAAATTAATGTGCTTTAAAAAAATAAAATTTTCTTTGGTTATTTCCCCATTTTACCATAACATTCTATTCTTCCTCTCCCTCTCCCTCTCCCTCTCCCTCTCCCTCTCCCTCTCCCTCTCTCTCTCTCTCTCTCTCTCTCTCTCTCTTTCTCTCTCTCTCTCTGTGTGTGTTCTCTCTCTCTGTGTGTATGTGTATTACTGAGTAACAGTAGAAAATTTGGAGATGAATAATTGCATTTTAATCCAAATATTAGTCTGGGAGATTTAGAACAAGACACTCTTCATCAGATTTCTAAAAGACAGAATGCTTCAAATATTGTCCATGCCACAGGTAGCCTTTGCTTAATGTCCACTCATTCAGCAACTGTTTGAAATTACAATGACACTGAATGAGGGGTGTTTACAATGGATCCTTGTAGATGCAATCATTGCACTCTTCCCATGGTCATGCTATCATGATTCAGGTACTTGGCAACTGGCTCACAATTATAACATTGCAGCATCCCACAATCTCAAAATTGACTTTGCTCCATTCAGTGTCACCTTCTAACAAGCAATATAATGGAGAAGTCAGTAGGAGATAAACAATTGTGATCATATGACCTGGGATACTGTGTCTGTGTGGGAATTGCCTAACAACAGCAACTGGGATTGCTGTTATAAATGACATATGATGTCACACCTTACAACAATCTCTTAAAAACAGAGTTCAGGTCTCTATACAGTAGGGGGGAAAAGCACTGATTAAATATTTTCATTGTACTCTTAATTAGTCATCTTGCTAGTGATGTATAGCATGCAAATTACAAGCTTATAAAATTTGTCTGCTTGGAACTAAAGCATATCTATCATCTATCTATATCCATCCATCCATCCATCCATCCATCCATCCATCCATCCATCCATC